>CANSZD010004120.1:0-614960 GCA_947648045.1 Beta corolliflora
TTTTTTTATTGTGGAATTTTGTAGTTTTATAATTAGTTCAGAATTTTCACTTTCATCTTCAATTTAAGCCAGGTTGAAGTTATACCTAAGGTAATTTTTATTTTTCTATTGTCAAGTTCTAGATCTTTGAACTTTTAAGATCTAGGATTCGAATTTATGTATGTTAGTTCGAATCGAATTTAGGTTTAAAAAATTTATATGATGATGTAGTGTTGTATTTAGTTTAATGTTCGATTGATAGAATTCCAGTAGATCCGTTTTAGTTAGATCAGGATTGTGATTAAGTAGATATTATTTTGCCCCTGCAAACAACACTTTCTGCTCTGCAGTTATCTGAGTTATAATAATAGCACCGAGCCCTGTAAGATTCTCACTCTCACTATTCAATAGCGAAATAAGGAAGCATATGTTTCCTTTGAAAGATAGTCATACTTAGGGCCAACTTTGACTGATAGATCAATTTCAGTGATCGAGCAGCAGCATCCACAACCTGCATAGTAGTTCAAGGTTTTAAAGTAACTAGAGAAGGTACAATTATTGCATAATTTATGATTATACTGTGAATGAAACCGACAAATGCTGATACAAATCAACCACATTGAAGAGAATTAAGATCTTAACTCAAGCATATTTTTCAATACGTTGAGATTGGTTTCAGATAAACAAAACACCTAAATGTGAAGCAATTGAATAAGCTCCTCACATGTATAAATATCTAGAGGTTGTTTTTTAGACACTTATTGTCCAGTAAACTGCTGTTACGTAGTAAAGTCAGCAAACGCACATGTACTTTTAAACAAATGACATCAATTTGAGATCCTAGGCTTGATCATTAAACGTCAGCCTTCTACCCCATATTAACCAGAGATAAACCCACTCGTAGCAGTGGCGGGACTTGATAGCACATAATCTAACACTGTTTTTTAGTTTTTGAACCGCTAAATGCATGATGGAAAATCAGGAGTAATCAATTACATTTTAAATGTATATTTGATCACATTTAAAGGTTTCAAATAGCAGCAAACACACTAAGTAAATACAAACAAAAGCTACCTTCATCATTTACAAGCCAATACACTATTGCAAAGTTGCATCCAGATACTCAGATATTGAAACACCTATGGTCGGAATGCAAGGTCACAGTTCTTCACCAATTGAACATCTTTGTTTCGGGAACATCTCAAGACCATAATATATGCTAGAAAGTATTCATAACAAATCCTCTTCTGTTTTTATTGGTTTGTTTAAGAGAAACTACCTGCACACATCCAATATAAACTGCTAATAATGACTAGAATTTCTCTCATATAAAGAACATAAAGTAAGCAGTTTTATGAGAATCTTAGAGGGCTCGGTGCTACTATTAGTTCAATGTTCGTCTAATATTATTTTTTTCTAATTTTTGATGTTATTTGCTCATATTCGTGTTTCTCTGATTTAATCTGCATTCTAGAAGTATGATTAGTGATGGATATAAAAAGAGGATTGTTGATTGAATTTTGTAATTTGGTGTTACTATTACAAAATCTTTGCGTGATTGTCAAGCTGTTGATTATGGAAGTGTGGTTGTAATTGGGAAAAAGTTATTTAAAATATCGTTATTGAACTTTATTTTGGAGTATCATAAGCTATAATTATACATACTAATTATGGAATAAAGTAGGTGATCAACTTCTTTGGATTTCAACCTCAATTGTGAGTTTCCATACTGAATTATTATTCTTTTGCTATTTTCTCTCATCAGCATACTTTTTGGTTTTTAGTGGGTTTTGGTGTTTAATTTTACAATTGGGTTATAAGAAATGGCTGGATTTTTATTATCAGATGGGTAGTTACTAAACCAATCTTTTAAGATTTTATTGTGATTTTATTAGTTTAAAGGACGCCTTAAGGTGTTTGATTAATTCCCCAACTAATGATAAGTTAGGTTTTATCTTTTTCACATCCGGAAAGGTTTACAACATGTTAACATTAGGTTTTATCTTTTCTTCACTTATGATGAGAAGTTAGTGGATTAGCTTTTTGTCAATGTTTCAAGTTTTCTTTTTACTCATCTTCTTCTGTGCGGGACATGCATATACATGTTGGCAGGACACATAGGTGCTCAAGAGTTTAATTCGTGGTAGATTTCACTTTTAAGTAGAATGTAGTTTAGAATTACATGGCTAAGTTAGTGATCTTGTGGTTGGAACATTTTGGTGAATATATTCATGATATCAATAAAGGAAAATGTTGTATCCTCTAGTTTGGTACAAGTACTACTTATGTACTTGATTTTGTAAATTGTCGAAACGATTGGATATGTTATGTATATTTATTATCCTTAAGAATTTTTTTTTATAAATATGATATTTAATCATCATTGACTTGTTTGATTACTTAGCTAATTATGCATACTAAATTATAAGGGGATATATTTATATATAATACACCGTTGCAATAGGCTTGGACATACATTTGAGCTGTTGTATTGCGACGGCTCATTAGGCGTTGCATCGGGTGCAAATAAGCATTACATTAGGCTAATGCAACGACTTAGGGATAATATAAAAGGGCGTTGCATTAGAGCAAAAGTGGTGTTGCATTGTAGCTAATTCCATCATTTCAAATGCAATGATGGTTCCCCAAACAAAGGCCCTTATGGAACTCATGAAATTCATCAAAGTTGCAATTGCACAAATACAAAGTTTTGTTATAAGGTGGATAAAAATGTGTTCCTTCAATTGATCTTCGAATATAGCTTGAACCCACAATTAGGCTCCAAAGTCCATAACCTTGCTCTCCAAATCATGCCTCAATCATACATTAATTGAACTCATGTGAACAATGATAATTAGTAATTTTTGTACCAAGAAATCTGATAAAGAGTTAATCTAATTGCCCCTTTTGAGTTAAAAACTAAATAATAATCCACTCCCTGATCATCCTCCAGACTCCAATTCTGTAACAAGTAAATATTTCTTAGTGATAGGAAATTGAAAGTCCAAATCAATAAGTTACTTTACTTCATTCTCCTGAATTAAACTCATTTCGCCAATCCAACGGGAATCCCAAATTGAAGTTAGCTAAACTAGTTACTTTATCCTTCACTAAAATACATCATAAAATTCTCATTAACCTTATTAAAGCTATGCCACTTACCCCCCAATACTGAATCACCTAAATAGGATAGTTTGACCATTTTGTTTACCTATTTCATAAATTATAACACTGAGTTGTAAATGTACATGAATTCGTAATCGTAAAAAAGCTTATAAACAATGTTATCAAACAACATAATTTATAGATTCTTCAAAACAAGTCTCAATCCATTGACCAAAGAGGAAAGATTCAATATTTAACCTTATAAAACTTATTCAGATTGTTTAATTAACATGAAAAAGTTAGGATAAAATCATTTTACTAACATGGGTTCCTTTTTTATAGAGAGAGATGAACTCAATTAGAACAACAAAACAGATGAACGACACGCAACGTAACAGGGCAGCAGCTAGAGGAGAGATTGCAGAACTTGAGTCTTGAAATATACCTCAACAAAACCAAGACTTGATTTTTGGTAGGCTATTAAAGCAAGAGAGGAATTGGATTAGTAGCAAATCATGCATGACCCGAAAGTAACTGAAGATTATGGTGGCAGCCTCTATTAGCGCGGACGCTTGCGGCGACAGAACCGCCAGGCCAAGCGAATAGAACAGAGAGAGAGAACACACCAAGGATCCAGCGAAAAAGGGAAGAAGAAACAAGGAAAGAACAACACCACGCGGCGGCGACAGCGCCAGACCCAACCATGGCCTCCTGAGATTTCGGACGAGGCTGAGGGGACGTTGGAGAGATAGTAAGAGACATAGGAGGGATTTTATTTTGGGTTTTTGGTTCAAATAAGGGTGAGTTACTTAGGAAATGGATTTCCTCTAAGAATTCTAGATATTTCTAAAGTTTTTTTTCTTTTCTTTTTTCTTTCAAAAATCAAATTTTAGATTATCAAAATTTAAAATATTTTATTGCATAATTTCCCACAAATACAAGTAAGAATCATAATATTATAAGTTGTCTAAGTAGCATAATTTCATTAATTAATTATTAAACTCTACTTAAACTGTTAAACATGTTTAAAAAAATACAGGCTATTATAGATGATTTGAGTCGAAAATCAACACACTCTCTGACTGCTGCCAGGGTTCTGCCTAGAGATTTGTGTGATGAGTTACGGAAGCTTGATATTGAGGATTTACCTCAAGGTTTTGTTGCTACATTGTTGGGTTCTATGAATGTTGAGCCCGAGTTCTTCCACCACTTGCGAAGCAAGCAAAAAGGTGATCTAAAGCTCGAGAAATTTCGCGAAGCAAAGATGTAGGGTTGAGCTGCGAATTTTGAGAACTGTGCTAATGATAGTCTGATATTCATGGGACGTTGGTGCATGCCTAATGATGTTCATCCTCGACGTGACAAGCTTTATAAGGATTTGAATGTGAATTTTCGGTGGCCTTGTACGAAGAAGGAGATTGTTGAGTTTGTAACCTCGCTAGGTGTTTGGTCTGTCATAAGGTGAACATTGAGCATTAGAGGCCTGGTGGTGTGTTGCGCCCATTGCATATTCCCGCATGGAAGTTTGATTCGATCTCGATTGATTTTGTAATGGGTTTCTTGGATAGGCGAAGGTGGTACGAGTGCGGTGTGGGTGATTGTTGACCGATTGACCAAGGTTGCTCGTTTTATTGCGATGAAGAATACTTGGTCTATGGAAGAGTTAGCTAAAGCCTATGCTAATGAGATCATTCGTCTTCATGGAGTTCATAAAGACATTGTCTCTGATAGTGATCTGAGATTCTTGTCTCAATTCTGGACTGGCTTTTAAGAGGCTTTTGGTTCGAAATTGAAACCAAGCACTGCATTTCATGCTGCAACTGATGGTCAGACTGAGAGGACTATTCCGACTTTAGAGGACATGCTTCGTGCTTGTGCTCTAGAATTTCAACAGTCATGGGTCAAGTCACTTTGTTTGGATGAGTTCTCTTATAACAACATCTATCAGGCTGGTATCCAAATCCGTATGAAGCTCTGTATGGGAGAAAATGTCGTAGTCCCACTTGTTGGAGCAACATTAGTGATTCATTAATTTTGGGGCCAGAGTTGATTCAGGATACTGTTGAGCAGGTGAAGGTGATTCAAGCTAAGATGAAGGTTGCTCAAGATTGGCAAAGATCATATGCAGATTTGTGTCGGAAGTCTATTTCCTTAAAAGTTGGGGATAAGGTTTTGTTTAAGGTGACTCCTATGAAGGGAGTGATGTGATTTGGTCATAGGGGCAATCTAAGTCTGAAGTATTTCTCTCCTCCTTCAGCTCGGCCGAGACAGTATACATGGCCAGTTGCTATTGCTTTTTCTCCTCATAATGTTCGTTGATCTTAAGGAGGTAATTCTTGATGTTGGATTCCTGTTCGGTCGACCGTTTCTCCAAGGTTTCCCGGGATTGACGATGCTTAGTCTCCAGCAGCTGACAATCATACATGGCCTTGTCCCTGACCGTGGTAGCTTGATGGACGAGGTGCTTATTCTCCTTCCTAAGCTCTCTCGCCCAGTCTTCAGTTAAAATGTTGTAAGCAAGAAGCTGAAATAACGAAGATCAAACAAGTCAGTAGAAGAGTTACAAAAATAAAAAAGTTTTTACAAGTACCAAAACAAAAATGGCAACAAAATGTACCTCGACAGCAAGTTGAGACATGTAGCCCACATGTCAAGACGATGCTCCCCTTAAGCCCTTTATGTAGGACTCAAGGTAGCAGTTTAATAGCTCCTACTTGAGCCTCTCTCGTTCAGCCTTTGACATCTTAGCAAAGGCCGTAGAAGACTCATCGTCTAGCACGTCCTTTGTTCTTATCTAAAAAGGGGGGGAGTCAGTTCTCTTGATGGGGATGACTATTGCTTGTCTGTTGGACGGACTCATTGAACGTCCACCAACCCGCAACGTCCTAACTATGTTGGGGTAGTATGACTCACCCGAAGATAAAGACGCAAATCTAATAGATACTAGGCATTTGGGATACTAGTTGGCGACCGCTCGGCGAAGGCCAATCCGTCTTTAGCGGCCGCGTCCAGTTGATCCACCCAAGTACGGAGCGGTGTCGGTGGGACCTCAGGTTGATCAGCTGCGTCCAACTGATCAATAGGAAGAAGGGCAGAGCCAAGCTCTTTCTCTCCCAAGGCAGAAGCATCGGTGGACGATTCGTCTACCGTTAAAGCTTTACCCGCCGAAGGCGGGATTGTCTTTCTCCGGCCCCTTTGCTGGCCGGAGTTGCCTTATGAACAGATTGCCGTTCATTCTTCTTCTTGGTCATAAAGCCCTTGGGCTTTGTGCCCAAGGGCTGATCACCAGCCGCGGCGGGCCTCTTCTTGGACGAAGAAGACTTCCCAGGTGGGGTCTTGTTCGTTGGGGCATTCTTCTGCACAAACAAATAATACCAAGTCAGAAATATGTTCATCCAAAAGTAAGTAGCAACTTCAAAATTCTCAGGCCTAGGTTGCTTGCTAAAGGAAGCCAGCCAAAACATGGAACCCTCTCTTAGACGAAGATTAACTCACCAAGTAACCTCGTCCACTGGAAAACCTTGGATCTTCGATGGAGACCACTTGCGGAAGGAAACCGTCCAACTTCAGACGTTTTCCTTCTTCAAAGGACCTTCGTTCAAAAAATTATCATCTTGAACGGAGACCACTTGCAGAAGGAAACCGTCCAACCCCAGACTTTTTCCTTCTTCAAAGGACACTGGTCCAAAGGATAACCTTGGATCTTGGACGGGGACCACTTGCAGAAGGAAACCATCCAACTTCAGACGTTTTCCTTCTTCAAAGGACTCTCGTCCAGGAACTGCAGTTAGTCTCTAGACGAAGTTAACCGCCCAGATCCCCGTCCAGGATCAACATCAAGGGTTAGACGAGGATCTCTCACGGAAGGAGACCGGCTAGCTACATCCACTTTCCTTCTCCGGATGAACCTTCATCCAAAGACCATTGCCACTATGGCAAACGCCCAAGGCCGGGACGTTTTCCTCCTGTGAAGGACCATCATCTGAACCATGAAAGACTTCTAACAACTACGGGCGGACATTTAAATATATATATATATATATATATATATATATATATATATGTATATATATATATATATGTATATATATATATATATGTATATATATATATATATGTATATATATATATATATATGTATATATATATATATGTATATATATATATATATATGTATATATATATATATATGTATATATATGTATATATAAAATATTTTACCGGAGTCTCGACCACTCTTATCGGCCCCAGTCTTGGTGTACTCTTTCCAAAGGTTGTCAGTAAACTTAGACATGCATGCTGATATCACCCGTCCAAGATTTTCTAAGAAGTGCTTTGGCTGACTCTGCAAAAAAGAAATAAAGGGGTTAGTATGGCATATACACTAGACGGCATAGTTTACTTAGGTTTTTGAAGAAAAACCTCTCGTCCTCGCCTAACCGCAAGCACGGCGACTAAGAAGTTATCATTATAAAACATTTCTTTGAAGGGAATCCAGTTAGGCGGCTCTTTAAAGGATGGATGAAAAGGAGTTAGCAAGGGGGTAAATACCCTAGGTTTTTACTAGAGAAGGAATCAAAACCCACCTTTTGGCCCGAAGAATATTGAGGGCCCAAAACCCATGAAAAGTCTCGCATGTGATTGGTTGATGATAAACTCCCAATCATTGTCACACGTGTCATGTTCGGATTGCCTAGCCAATCGGGAGCCCTAAATTTAGGGTAACCTCAAAAGGCAACAATCATATCCCAAACACTATAAATACTCCCCCATGAAATCGGGAGAAAGGGAATTCATTGAACAGTGTGCCCTTACTATGGAGAAATTCTCTCTCACTTCTGTCTCTATCTCTACTTTCCCTTCTCACTCCCCGATACCCGACTTAAGCTTCGGAGGGGGAACCACCACCCAAACCTACGGGGTGGGTCCCTTTTTTCAGGTTTTGGAACGTAGCTCGGGATCGGATTTACGAGATTTGGACACCATTGCACAAGTCTCCCATTGAAGAACATCATTGAGGGAAAATAGTTTACTTGCGACTAAGGAGACTAAATAAGATGTTTTAGAGGGAGGAATTAAGGAGGAGGAGAGTAGTATTGAGATTAGTTATGAAAAGTAGTTAAGTTGTGGTTGTGTGAAGTTGTTGTGTTGAAGTAAAAAAGGGGGGTATTTATAGGGAAATGAGGTGATGAATTAGGGTTTGAAGAAGGTAGAAAATCGAGATTTTTCACCCAAAAATCTGATTTTTATCATCCCAAATTATCTTATTGACATCACACCAATGACGTCACCTTAATGACATCACTATATCCTCGGTGCATGATCATGTGCTTGGCGCACAACTCGAATCTTCGAAAAAACTGGATTCTTGGCTCTTACACATTGGATTTGATTCTTATTCTTTTTTTTTTTCATGATTCTTATTCCTTAACTAATGGATAAAAAGATGTGATTGGTGGTTAAAAAATATATTCTTATTCTTTATCCAATGGACAATGACTTGACCATCAAGAAAACTGATTACTACCGATTTTGGGAGATGATTAAAATTCCGGCGCCTAATTGCGACTCGTTTTTTCTGTTTTTCGAAAATCAAACTTAAAACAATTAACGAAAACACGTCAAATTAGTAAAGACGAGCATGATTATACTACAAATCATTTTATTAAATCGGTGATTTTAGTTATTGACTACGACTTACGGAAAATTATATTTCTAAGCCGAATTGTATGACTAAAACGCGAAAAAAAGGAAAACCGTACGATGGAATGAAACTCGCGTTCGGGGACGAAACATGCCTTTGGCCGGGGCGCGTGCTCCTCAATACTTGACGGTTTCGTTATTTTTATTTCTTTTCAACATCTTTATTTTAAAAATTTATACGAAAAAAGGGGTTCAAAATTTGGTGTCTAGAGAATGCCCCACATTGGTCGAATTTTGAATGAAATGATGACCAATGTTTGAAAAGACACAAAATTTTGACTGAATATTTCTTTTGAGATAACATATTCTCCATAGAAAATAGTTATCATCAGTGCTCTTTTGAAAACATGATTTGCGACTTCTGATGACATTTCAAGTAGAAAACCCCATTTAATTTTCTATAATTTTGAAATGCGACTTCATTGTCGTCTTGGATAGAAAATCCCAATTAATTTTCTAAAATTGAAAACGCGACTTTATTGTCGTCTTAGATAGAAAATCCCAATTAATTTTTTGAAATTTGAGAATGCGACTTTTATCGTCGTCTTAAATAGAAAATCCCAATTAATTTTCTGAAATTTGAAATGCAACTTTAACATCGTCTTAGATAGAAATCCCAATTAATTTTCTAAAATTTAAAAATGCGACTTTATCATCGTCTTAAACGGAAAATCCCAATTAATTTTCTAAAATTTGAAAATGCGACTTTATCGTCATCTTAAATAGAAAATCCCAATAAATTTTCTAAAATTGAAAACACGACTTTATTGTCGTCTTAAATAGAAAATCTCAATTAATTTTCTAAAATTTGAAAATGCGACATTATCGTCGTCTTTTTTAAGTTTAGTCTTATGAATTTGTCTTCTGTTAATGCGAGAAATTCCGACAATTGACAGTATGACTTCATTTTTTATCACTGTTTTTATTGTATTGATGACAAACAAGTTGTCAAGTCACCATCATTCACTTTTTATGACTCCATGTGTTATCATGTCACCTTAAATTAGGACATTGTCAGGTCATGTCACCTTAAAGTGATGCATTGTCAGGTCATGTCACCTTAAAGGGTTGACCAAAGGTTATTACCCTCTAGATAAACTATGGTGGACCAATCATCATATGGCAAAATTTTATCTTTCAGGAAATTTTTCATGCATAATGCTTATTCGCTTTATCTAAAAATGATGATCACTATATAAAATAGATTGATCAAGGTCGTTATTTTGGATGACTATTAGGAAAATGGATTGTATCAATGTTCTTGATTCATCATTGGCTACTTGTTTATCGATGTTCCGACTTCAGCAAAAATTGCCACACCACAAATGCTTGGTCATTAGCCATAGTTAGGGATGTTCCTTATTTTCCCATGGACAATACTCAAACTTATTATCCATGGCATGGGTGATCATCTTTTTCATCTATAAAAGGGCATGGTTCTTCATTTCCAAATGCACCAACTTCACTACTCCAAAATCTTCTCTAGCTCTTCTTCTTTCACAAAAAATGGAATGGCTCCTAGTTATGAAGAAACTAGTGACATGGGGAGTGGGTAATAAAAAAACAACTCTCGAGGATTACAAAGAATTTGGAGCATCCAAGGCGAGTCTTCTTCTTCTTCTCATTTTACTAAGGATCTTATGCCTTTGCTTTCTCTTTCTATTTGTTATGAAATGATTCATGCTTGCTTCCCAATTTTGGGATGAAACTCGTCATGTCTTCCGCTTTGGAGACCGAGAGATTGTGCCTCTTGTCGAAGAGGTCGAAGGATTACTAGGCTTACCCTCTAATGCTCAGCTTATTACACCTAGATCTCCTACAAGAATCTCGGAGATTTATCAACAATATTATACCTTCTTGAAAACCTTCATGGCAACTACCTACAAGATGGTGAGGTACTTCTTCTTAATCTATTATCGACCTTTCAATTTGGGGCTTCAAATTTCTAGCAATGCCAGCTATAGGATTGCTAGAGAAAATGCTTCGCATTCTTATGATTTTGGGAAGTACCCTCACAAAATGGTCTTTAAAGATATGCCATGTCCTGGTGTATTTCACTTATTCTTAAATTATTAATGGGGTCGTCTTGACCACTTATTTTGGGGGAAATGTTCCTTGGCTTAGGCGAACTCAAAAGAAACCCTCAAAGCTTTGTGAAGGGATGTCCATTAGCCCTTCACTTATGGTTATTGGAAAAATTTCTCTTATGAAACCTCACGGGAGTCTTCGCTTACAAAACTAATCATATCCGAGAAAGAGGTTTTCATCCTTTCTTCTATCAACTTAGTAAAAATGGTGGGTGGGAGGATTATTTCCTGCAAAGCAAGAAATAAAGTGGGTTACAAGCCACCGTGGCATTAGTGCAATTGTATATTGCATTTCGGGTCGCAGAGGTTGCAAATTACCGGGGACTTTGCCAAGTCACTTTTACCTTCCATGGAGGTGTCTAAGGCAAATTGGTCGAGGCAACGAACACATTCCTACCCTCCGCACTCTTCCAACATGTACCACTTATAAGGTCGATATGAGTGGTATTAAGAGAATGCCTACTATATGGCGGGGGACTAGAACTATGCTCAGCAATACAGGAATCTCCCTTTCCAATGATTGATGATGGTTATCTCCAATGGCTTTTGGGCGATATTGTCAAGACAATAGTTACGGGCCTACTCATGAAGAGAGAAGGGTTTGAGAGAAATATCATGTTTATTTTCTAAGTTGTTTGTTTCTTTTTTTTAAGTTTGGTAGGAAATAGAGGCATTCTGTCTCTTTATGTATGGAATGAAGTACTCTAGTTGGGATGAATAAAAAAAATGTTTTGAGAATTATCTGCTTGTGAGAAATTGAATGTGAACACAATTCTAAACACGTGCACACTTTAACATTAAATATGAAATGCAAATCATAATTAATCAATCATATGACACATAAAAGCATAACACATAAAACCTTAACAATCAAAAACATCCTTGCATGTTTCATCATTTTTCTTTTTCTCTTTTTTCCCGTTTTTGTTTTCCTTTTATTTCTTTTTTTCTTTTTCTCTTTGTCTTTTTTTTTGCATACATTATATGAATATCTAGGAACACATGGCATGTTTTTAAGAATAACTAGATGGGATACAAAATCCACAAATTTCTTGGTTACTTGACCATGACAATTACAATTACTTTGGTGCCTTAGCGTAATATTTCTTAGCGATCAAGATTAGTGAAATGGGTGAATTCATTTCCATCAAAATCCATTAGCTTTACTTGCTCCAGTAAGTGGGGACATGCTTGACTAGGAATGGACCCGGACCAATTAGGCTTGAATTTTCCAGAGGATCATGCAACTGAGCTCTATTTTCCTTTAAAAATAGATCACCTTCTTGAATGTCTCTATCTCGAACCTTTTTTTGTTAAATGTACGGAGCAATTCTCAGTTGATAGAGTTGTGGGCGGGCACGGATGTGTCATTGTTACCGCACCGCCAAAGATAAAATTTCTCCTACTCTCTTTTACACTCAAGGAAGTATAATGGAAGTAGGGGTCGTATCCACAGGGAAACGAGGGACGAGTTTAATACTCGCGTGATTCAAAACCTAGATTAAGCTAAGGGCCGAGAAACCTAATTACAAAGGGGGTTTCAAGTTGATTATAACTAAACTACAACTAACTAGCATATAAACAAAATGAGAAATCAATATAGGAAGATCTTGAATCAGATTAACATTCACCTCTCAATTCATTATCGATCCTTGAACCTCCACTCTAATTATTTCCATAATTATCTATTGTTGAAAATTAATCTCGTGTTCTCCTTATTCTTAGTTGAATAGCACGATCGGCGTGACTATAAAACCCTAACCAAAGGATAACCTAGTCCAATCGCGTCTAAGTTCAATCCAATAGCAAGCAATAAACACAGAGAACCAACAGACCTGGCAACGTCATACAAGCGACTAAAACATTCAACAAGTTAATTCAATTTCCCCAAGAAATAACCAAGACGATCTGCATCTAAGTTACTCCCTAGTTTACTACCATTGATAAAAGAATAGAAACAATCCGATTCTATTCTTAAATCTAGCATTCCAGATTAATTACACAATCAAACTAGTAACGTTCTCTAGCATAATTGTGCAAAATCATGGAAAGCAAGCATAGAATTTAATCCATAATCAAAGAAAATAGAAAGAGAGAAAAGATCTCACAATAATGCTTTGGGGCTCCATATTAATCCCACGTTCCAAGAACTAGTTCAGAAGCTACAATCGGCATAGCATAAGCCAATCCCATAATTGAAATCTAAAAAAACTAAACTTGAAAATAAAAACTAAAAAGAGAAGACAACAAGAGAGGAGTGGAGTTTTGGAGACTCCCCTCCTTGTGGCCGCTCGCCCTTTCTAGGTCCAAAAATCAAGTTTAGTATTTATACTAAAGCTCAAAATTCAGTGTAATTCGACCAGACGCTAGGGGTCGCGAGGTGCTGGGGTAGGTCGTACCGTGCGAAGAGTTGCCGCTCCAACACGAGCCGAAGAGCCGGGCAGCCAAGAGGTCGCACCGTGCGAAGAACCTCGCGAGGTGCGAGTAGGCGTGTCGCGAGGTGCGAGCCGCCCGGCCCCGCTTGCTGCGAGCATGCGCGGCGCCGGGCATCGAGCTTCGCTCGGGCGATGATGCGGGCCGCGCTCGGGAGGTGCGAGCACGCGTTGAGCCGGGCGACGATGCTTCGAGCCCGGGCGATGATGCGGCTGTTATTTTGGGAGGTGCGAGCATGCGCTCGAGCTGGTGGCGATGCTCGAGCCGGGCGATGATGCGCCGGGCCTTCGGTGTTTTGGGCGAGGCCGGCCGGGCATGCGATGCGGTTGATGCTTTGCTTGGCGAGCTTGTGGTGATGCTTAGCTTGCTGTGATGTTTGGGCTTGGGGTGATGCTTGGGCTTTGCTCGGCTCAAATGCACTTCACCTTGGAAGCTCGAATACATGACGTTAACACAAATTATCTCGCAAAACTCCGAACTTCCGCTAAGAGTTAAATAAAACACGAATGTTAACAATTACAATCAAAACCCTTAGCAAAGTGCACCCAAAGTTACGTAAATACTACGTGTAACTTGAGCGTATCAAATACCCCCACACTTGAACTTTACTCGACCTCGAGTAAACTCAAAAATGAGGATCACCAAATAAATCATCACCCAAGCTAACGACACCAACCTACACTCCCATCAACTACATCATCATCATCACATCTTAACAACATCCGCTCAAAACCTAAACGTACGGGATGATGATTCCCCCACACTTAGATTCAAGCTCACCTGAAATATACAAAGACGCGACAACAATAATAACCAAAGAACACCAACAAGTTTAACCAACAACACCAACAAGAATCAAAATGCCACTTACGACACACTAAACTATCGCCTCTCCCAAACCTCAAAAGATGACCTAAAACTACTACTACTACAACTAAATTAGAATAGCAAGCCATGGAACAAAGACAAAAAGGGATAAATTCCATGCTTACTCCCAAAACAAACAATCAACCAAAAGAATGTGAAAGCCAAAATAAATCTTCACAAAATCAAGGATGAAATAACTAACCCAACCCGAAGACACCTTCCGCCTTATGACACCAACTCCGGCAAATGAGTTTTCCAAATACAAATTCTCTCTTAATCTCTCATTTTGCCTAGGAGCCCTTTCCGGTTTTCATCCTAGCTTCTCACATTTTTTTCCATCTCTCTTCTTTTTCCTGCTCACAAAACTCACCCGCTCAACTAGCTCTTTTTTGCATAGGCCGTCCTTTCGGGTTTTCGACCTATCCGAGCCCCCAACTTTTGCCCGAGTCGCCCGCCCTTGCGGGTTTTCAACTCCCGGGATTCACTTCATCATCATTTTTTTTTCATTTTTCATTCCAAATTAAAAGTAATATATACAACATTGATACATGAGAATGAGAATACCCTCCCCCTACTTAAACTACACATCATTCCTCAATGTGTCGACAATTAGAAGAAAAGTAAACTCGAAAATGGGGAGAAAATCGAAAATCGGGTAAATCGAAGATCGAATGCTCAAAACTCATGACCAAACAATCCGTCAAACTCAAATTTCTTAACAACACCAACTCAAATCTCATAAATCAACTCACAACCCTCTCCCTCGAATCACTCAAACAAATGACAAGTTCAAAAGTTTTGAATTTTTGAGATTTGCACCTAGCTTAAGAGATCGAAAAGATACATTAACAATCTCACATCTCTAGTGTTACCAACTCCTAGCTATCAACTCCTCCCAACGGGTTTTCTTTTGTGGATTTTGGTTCCAAGCGGATTAAGATTGGTCAGGATCTTTTTTAGTGGGTGGGCGGTGGGTGAAAGAAAATTTGTTGTGGTGGTGGGAAATTTGATGAGAAATAAAGAAAAAGAAAAAAAAATAAAAGGGTCCTCTGCCGCTTCCCCGAGAAGCGTCGTTGTTTAAAGTCGTTAGCTCGACTTAGTACCTTAGGCTCAATCATTGGGATCGTGCTCCATGTGTGACAATGGTGGTTCCATGTCAATCTCCACTTCAAGTACTCGCAAAATTGATTGAGAAGGACTCTTGCAATGCATCGTTAATACCTAGCTTACTACAACATGGCCGAGCATATAACATCGATTATATCCAAAACCTAGCATTAAGTCAACAACAAACATCAACTAGTAGGACTCCTAGCTAATCCAAGTCATGACCATTAATATAAATGTTTAAAGCTAGACAATAACCAAGATATAGAGTATGAGTCAATCAACCATTCCCAAGAGAGTTTAAGCAACAAGTTCCACGCTTCTTGTCCAAAATACAAAAGTGAAATACATAGAGCTCAATGGAAGATGAAAACTAGAAACTAAAACAAAAAGGGAATTCTTTATATGAGTGGCCAACCAAAAACAAAGAGCACAAGCAATACCATCCAAAAATCACGCTAAATACAAACAAGTAACACCGCTTCCCCCGCAACGGCGCCAAAATTTGGGCGGGCGCGATGTGTCGTTGTGCACCGCACCCGCCAAAGATAAAATTTCTCCTACTCTCTTTTACACTAAGGAAGTATAATGGAAGTAGGGGTCGTATCCACAGTGGAAACAAAGGACGAGTTTAATACTCACCGTGATTCAAAACCTAGATTAAGCTAAGGGCCGAGAAACCTAATTACAAAGGGGGGGTTTCAAGTAGATTATAACTAAACTACAACTAACTAGCATATAAACAAAATGAGAAATCAATATAGGAAGATCTTGAATCCAATTAACATCCACTTCAATTCATTATCGATCCTTGAACCTCCACTCTAATTATTTCCATAATTATCTATTGTTGAGAATTAATCTCGTGTTCTCCTTATTCTTAGTTGAATAGCACGATCGACGTGACTATAAAACCCTAACCAAAGGATAACCTAGTCCAATCGCGTCTTAAGTTCAATCCAATAGCAAAGTAATAAAACACAGAGAACCAATGCACTCGCTAACGTCATACAAGCGATAAACATTCAACGCTTAATTCAATTTCCCCAAGAAATAACCAAGACGATCTCGCATCTAAGTTACTCCCTAGTTTGCTACCAATTGATAAAAGAATAAAACAATCCGATTCTATTCTTAAATCTAGCATTAGATTAATTACACAATCAAACTAGTAACGTTCCTAGCATAATTATGCAAAAATCATAGAAAGCAAGCATAGAAATTAAAACCATAATTAAAGAAAATAGAAAGAGAGGAAAGATCTCACAATAATGCTGAAGCTCCATATTAATCTCGTTCAAGAACGGTTCAAGCTACAACCGGCATAAAGCATAAGCCAATCCCATAATTGAAATCTACAAAAACTAAACTAGAAAATAAAAACTAAAAAGAGAAGACAACAAGAGAGGAGTGAAGCTTTGAGACTCCCTCTCCTTGTCGTGGGCCGCCGCCCCCTAGGTCCAAAAATCAAGTTTAGTATTTATACTAAAGCTCAAAAATCGCCCGACAATTAGACCGACCTAGGGGTCGCGAGGTGCGAAGTAGGTCGCATCATGCGAAGAGTTGCTGCCTCCAACACGAGCCGAAGAGTCGGGGCAGACAAGAGGTCGCACCGTGCGAAGAACCTCGCGAGGTGCGAGTAGGGCGAGTCGCGAGGTGCGACCTAGCTCGTAAGGGGTGCGAGCCGCCTCGGCCCCGCTTTGCGAGCATGCGCGAGAGCCGGGCACGAGCCCGGGCGATGATGCGACCAAGCGTTGGGAGGTGCGAGCACGCGCTAGAGCCGGGCGACGATGCTTCGAGCCGGGCGATGATGCCGGCCGCGCCGGGGAGGTGCGAGCATGCGCTAGAGCCGGGGCGACGATGCTTCGAGCCTGGGCGATGATGCGCTGGGCCTTGCGGCGTGTTTGGGCGAGGCGGCCGGGCATGCGATGCGCTTGATGCTTTGGCTGGGCGAGCTTGTGGTGACGCTTAGCTTAAGGTGATGCTTGGGCTTCATGGTGATGCTTGGGCTTTGCTCGGCTCAAATGCACTTCACCTTGGAAGCTCGGAATACATGACGTTAACACAAATTATCTCGCAAAACTCCGAACTTCCGCTAAGAGTTAAATAAAACACGAATGTTAACAATTACAATCAAAACCCCGAGCAAAGTGCACCCAAAGTTACGTAAATACTACGTGTAACTGAGCGTATCAAGTCAATGTTATGCAAAGCTTGTAGTCGGCGCTCATCTACAAATGCAAGCTCATCATAACGAGTTTTGTACCATTGGTCCTCCGAGATTTCACTTTCTTCTATGACCCCCGAGATATTGTATCTCCACCTCAACCGGTAGTGGACCGGCTCCATCCCGTAAAACCAAAGAATACGGGGTTGTTCCCAGTTGGAGTTCGATCGATATTCTATATCCCCAAAGGGCATATGGTAGTTTGTCATGCCACTCCCTAGTCTTCTTAGTCATCTTGGCAACAATAGTCTTGATTGCCTTATTGGATGCTTCCACCCTTCCATTTATTTGGGGACGATAAAGTGAGGACCGATGACCCTCAAATTGTGATCCATTATAAGAGATGATTTCAAAAGCTATGCCATACCGACCGATAAATGCTGTTAATCACAAATGTCGAGACTTGCTTTGCCCCTAGCTTTGAAAATGATGAAGCTTCAACCCACTTCGAAAAGTAATCAATCGCTACACGAATATACGTATGCCCATTTAGTCATTGGATGAATTTTTCCGATTATGTCTATGCCCCAACTTGAAAATGGCCAAGGAGAAGTCATATTATGTAGTGACATAGGTGGAATATGATCGAGGTTAGCAAATATCGACATTGCTTGCAAGCACTGACAAAGCTAATGCAATCACCTTCTGGACTACTCTAATAGAGACCCCGCTCGCAAAATTTTACGAGCCATCATTCTTCCATTCATATGGGGTCCACGTTCACCCCCATGAACTTCTTCCATGATGGCTTGCTTTTAACTATCATTCACGCGAGTTGTAGAGTACCATCAAATCCATTGTGATATAGTTTGCCTTTTAGTAATGAAAGCAAATTTGGCAAAAGCTAGTTTTCGTGATAGCCATACGATCCTTCTTGCCACTTCCCCTCTCGAATACTACATAGTTTCCAAAAGTCTTGATATCATCGAACCGTACATCATCATCATCTTGCTGAGCCAAAGATGGAGAAAATTTGTGCTACCGTCACCGTTGGCCCCTTCCTTTCTTCAATTAAACTGGCCGGATTTTTGTGCTATTTTCCCATGTCAAATTAATCGGCGAGATTGGCTAAAGGCATCGTTGAAACTATTTTGTTCTCGAGGAAGATTTTTGAAACCGATATCATCAAAATAAGGGATCAACTCTGAAGGTACTCGTGCAGAGCCGAAGTCTCGCCTCTAACTCTCCAAATTCCTATTGTTTGAGATACGATGAGATTAGAATCTCCATACACAATGAGATGTCTCGCCCTCGCTACCTAAGCAAATTTTTACTCCATATATACAAGCTTCATACTCACAACGTATTATTTTTTGTTGGGAAATCCAAACTTCACGAAAATTGGAATATGGACTCCATCAGATCTACTAACAAAACCCCCGTTCCATTACCTAACCTATTAGAAGTTCCAACAAAATACATGCACCATTGTGGATTGTCAATGAATAATCAGTACTCATCGAGAAATGCATCATGATATTCATTTCCCGACACTGTCCTTCCGCTAGGCTTTAGATATGGCTCTTCCTTTACCGTATTTCCGGGTCGACACATTCAATATCAAACTCAAAAAGCATAGTAGGCCATCTCACCAATCATTCACTAAGAATGGGTTTTTAAAACAAATACTTGATGGATCAAGTCTCGAGATCGGATAAGTGGTATGAGCTTGAAGGTGATGCCTCAACTTCTTCGTGGCATAGACCAAAGAGATACATGCTTTTCCAAAGTGGGGTATATCTTTTCTCATACTCCAAGAATTTTTTACCGAGATAGTATATGGCGACTTCCTTCTTTGTTCCTTCTGATATTGGGCCAAGAGAGCCCCCATGGCCGTTAAGTGATAGTGAGGTGCAAAATCGGGGTTCTCCTAGTCTAGGTGGCATTAGAACAAAGCGGATTTGAAAAGGTACTCTTTCATGGAATCGAAAGCTTCCCGACATTCCTCATTCCACTCATGGGATGCCCCTTTTCTCGAGCAAGCTTAAATATAGGTTCATATTCAATAGTGAGTCGTGAGATGAACCCGCCGATATGTTGAATTCGCCGAGAAATCCTCTTACTTCCTCCGTTCCATAATAAGTGAAACAAAGGGATTGGGCACAAGATTTAATAAACATCACTTTCAAAAGCCAAAAAGTCATAAAATACCCTTTTCATTATCAAAAGGAGGAGAGAGAAAAGTAAACCACACAAGCTTGTAATGGGTATTCTTGTCATTTTGTCACTTTTTTTTCCATTTAAGGTATGTTTCACTTATTTTGAAATGTTCTAAAATAGTAAGTGTTTCACTTATTATGGAACCGAGAAAGTATTTCTTTTTCCGTCTTTGGGGGAGGTAACTCCTGAATGGCTTTTACCTTTCCAAGTCCACTTTAATGCCGTCTCTGATCGACAATAAATCCCAAAGAATTTCCCGAAGTGACGCCAAACACACACTTTTGAGGATTTAGCCTTAGATCGGACTTCCCGATTCTTTCAAAAAGGACCTTAATGTGGGAATATGCCCCTCACGATCTTCACTTTTTACGATCATGTCATCTACATAAATTTGCACAAGGTCATGGATGAGGTCATGAAGAATAGTGGTTGCAGCCCTTTTGATACGTGGCTCCGGCATTCTTGAGACCAAAAGGCATAACTCGGTAGAATGTAAAACCCCACGGAGTGATCAAAGGCAATATTTTAACTAGAATGGCCACCTTTACAATTTTTTTTTTTTTTTTTTTTATTTTGACATTCTTGAATGATTTTACCGTCATTGGGGTTGAAAACAAATGTTTTTTTTTATTCTTCCATTCCCCTCGTTTTAATATTGAACAAAGACAAAAAATATAGAGATTAGGGCCCGTATCCCCATCGATGTGTCAATTCAAAGATTCCGAAATTGCTCTCGTGATGACCGGCATCTTGGGACGGGCGCGGATGTGTCGTGTGCACCGCACCCGGCCTAAAGATAAAATTTCTCCTACTCTCTTTTACAATTAAATGTAGAAGGGAAGCAAGGTTCGTATCCACAGGGAAACAGGGACAAGTTTAATATCTAGCGTGAATCAATACCGAGATGACTCTAAAGGTCGAGTAACCTAATAACAAGGGGGTTTTCAAATAGAGTTTTTAAACAAACTAAAATTAACTAGCAACTAAATAAAATGAGAAATCACTATGGGAAGATCTTGAATCCGATTAACATCCACTTCAATTCATTATCGATCCTTGAACCTCCACTCTAATTATTTCCATGATTATCTATTGTTGAGAATTAATCTCGCATTCTCCTTATTCTTAGTTGAATAGCACAATCAGCGTGACTATAAAACCCTAACTAAAGGATAACCTAGTCCGATCGCGTCTAAGTTCAATCCAATAGCACCAATAAACACAGAGAACCAACAGACCTGCTAACGTCATACAAGCGATAAGCATTCAACAAGCTTAATCCAATTTCCCAAGAAATAACCAAGATGATCAAGATCTCGAGTTACTCCCTAGTTTGCTACCAATTGATAAAAGAATAAAACAATCCGATTCTATTCTTAAATCTAGCATTAGATTAATAACACAATCAAACTAGGAACGTTCCTAGCATAATCATGCAAAAATCATAGAAAGCAAGCATAGAAATTAAACCATAATCAAAGAAAATAGAAAGAGAGGAAAGATATCACAATAATGCTTGAAGCTCCATATTAATTTCGTTCAAGAACGGTTCAAGCTACAATCGGCATAGCATAAGCTGATCCCATAATTGAAATCTACAAAAACTAAACTAGAAAATAAAAACTAAAAAGAGAAGATAAGAAGAGAAGAATGGAGTGTTGGATATTCTCTCTCCTCAAGTGTGTGTTCCCCAAGGTCCAAAAACAAAGTTTAGTATTTAAACTAAGGCTCAAAAGTCAGCCGACATTTAGACCGACCTAGGGGTCGCGAGGTGCGAGTCTGGTCGCAACGTGCGAGTGATCTCTGCCTCCAACACGAGCTGAAGAACTGGGCCAAGCCAAGCAGGTCGCACCGTGCGAGATTCCTCGCGAGGTACGAGCAAGGCAGGTCGCGAGGTGCGACCATGCTCGCGAGGTGCGAGCTGCCTCGGCCTGCTTGCTGCGAGCGCTGGAGCTGGGCGAGCATGCGCCGGAGCCGGGCGAGCATGCCGGGCCGGGCGATGATGCCGGCCGGGCCGGGAGTCAGGGCTTGCGGTATCGAGCGCTGCTCACGAGAGCTTGGTGCGGCCGTGATGGGCCAGGTGTTATGCTCGGCCACGGCCATCGACGATGCTTGATCGGGAACATGTGGCGACGGCAAGCATAACGATGTCGAGTCGTTCCAAACACTAATGCTTCTAGGAGCTCGGAACTTACAACTTTAACTATAATTAAAATACAAAATTCGAACTTCCGCTAAGAGCTAAATAAAACGTAAACGTTAACACTTATGATCAAGACTCTTAACAAAAAGCACCCAAAATATAATATAAACATCGTATAACTTGAGCGTATCACATCTTGAAGTTCTAATCACATCGCCTCGAAATACAATGGTTAATACATTTGAGTCGAACCCGACGGGCGCTACATATACCCATTGCTCCGGGTGCGTTTTATGGGGAATCGGACTCGCCGTAGTTCGTTATTTTAGACAGACTAAAGTTTTTTATTTAATAAAGCAAACCGCACTCATATCAACTACGTACGTACCCCATGTGTTACCTAGGTGGAGTAATCTCACAAAGGCAAGTGTATGTGATAATGGGGATTCAAGCCGCATGTAGTTCTCTCGATACTAACTAGTTGAAAGAACTTTTATCGAAGATTTTTCCCCTTCTGTGAGACGATCAAGTAGATTTGCGGTAGACAAGAGCTATGTTGGTGATTTGCTTGATGCGATAGCTGAGAGCATGACATTGGTTTGTACCGTGACCATGCAACCGATGATAATGGCAAGCATTGTAAAGATTTGACCTCACGAGACCCGCCCTAGGGCGTTTAGGAAGTGGATGAACTCGACCTTGTTCAACCAAACCTTGCGAAAGATATCGACTTGGGATCGCGGTCGAGGATGTGGCGACACCTTCCTCGCGTGTACTTCTTTGTGAGTTGAACTAATGACACCTCGATCAATCGAGTTTTAAACTTTCGGAGTAAAGATCATAGCATCGGCCGTCCATGCCCAAATCGCGACAATAAGCACGTAGTTTGCTCGTGTCCTTCCCGAAAGGGTAAACAAAGGCACATACGCTAGGGCTTAAATTATACCTTGGCTCCAAAGGCGATCATAACCATACTTAATGCACTAGTGGAAAAACCGTATATGTCACTTAGTATCTGGTGCGGTTTTTGTGAAACCGCATCCGAAAATCAACAAAAAAACGGGAGGGAAATTTGGCAAACAAAATCGATACGGTCCACAAAAAACCGCATCGATTAATAAACCGCCGCGGTTTTTTATTAATCGATGCGGTTTTTGGACCGCATCGATTTTCAAGTTAGTAAGACCCCAAAAAAAACCCGCTCCAAAGCAGATTTGCAAAATTAATTTTCTTTGCAAAAGCCGCGTCCCAAAGAAGAACCTAGCCACGCACACTATTCCTCCACACTTAGCTGAAGAATATCAACCACCCACCACCACACCTCATCGCCACCACCTGCGACCGGCATTGAAACGCCGTCCACCGCACCACCGGTGGCCACGACTTCCGCCGTCAACTACACCGCCAACCACCTGCGCCACTCGGTTTCTCCCCTACTGGGGTTCGCCCAAGCACCACCACACCACACCGCCGACCACCGAGACCGCCGTCGACCTTGCGCACCACAACCGCCGGCGAGCATTGGCACCTGAGGCTAGGAGCCCACCACTACACCGCCGCCCTAGCTCGCGTGCCACCACTTCACACCTCACCTCCACCTTCCTCCCTCCTAAACAACTACTCCTCCACTTCAAGGTTGTTGTTGTTGTTGTACTTAATTAGTAACTAGTTTAGTTTAGTTTCGTTTAATTTAATTTAGTTTAATTTAGTTAAGTTAAGTTAAGTTAAGTTTAGTTTAGTTTAGTTTAGTTTTGTTTAGTTTAGTTTGATTTGGTAATTCATACTAATTTTAACTTTAAACTTTGTTGTTGATTATTGAAGCTAGCTAGTGACGGAGTGCTAGTGACGGAGTGTTGAGTTTGATTTCCCTATTTACAACCTTGATATTGGTATGTTATCGCTCATATTTAACTTTCTTTAATTTCATATTAGTAAATTGGTTTATATGTGTAAATTAGTTTATATGTGCAAATATGTATATATGTATCATTGAATTAAGATTAGATGTAAAATGCTTTGTTGTTCAAAAACCTACGTATATATGCATCATCATATCATATGCCTAGATACCCGTTCGAGACTTACTCATTAGGAGTAAGTCTTGAATGGTAGGTGGTGAATGTAGTGCCTTTATTTCGACTCTATAGAGGAAAACCTTGGCTCGTCGTTTCCCTACTTTTGTTCTCTGGGTTCATATGTAGATATAAGTAACTATATATCTACATCGTGTACTTGGAGAACTGTAGGGAAATGCTGCCGGATTTTCCGTAGAATCGAAAAGAAGACATACATTCACTAGTGAGATTAGACATTTAAGGATGGGTTAGGTTGGAGTGATAAGGACCCTTGGAGAGCATGCCTAATTTCATTAAATATATATGGTTCATAAACTCTAATCATGTAATGATGTTCGTCATTGACATGAGGTACTTGTTGCTTGTGTTTAATTAGAGGTCTGATTGAAATGAATCGTGCATGGATGTACGGTAGTCGCGACACGTGTGAATTTATGGATGGGGTCTATGAATTTTGTGATGCTGCATTAAGTCATTAGGCTACAACGGGAACCGAGGGGTTTTATTGTCCTTGTGTTGATTGTAGTAATGTGGGCATGGTTAGTAGCATTGGGTCGCTTAGGGAGCATATCTTTCGTCGCGGGTTTAGGCAAGATAACCATGTATGGGTTTGGCACGGTGAGGAGGGTATATATGATGGTGGGAATGCCATTGTTAACGATGTGCATGAAGGAGGTGAGCTTGATGTCATCGAGAATGACAAGAACATCGAGAACGAATACGAGGATCATGAAGCACGTGACGATGATGATGAAGGGGACTATATAGAGGAAATGATGGAGGGGGTGGATGATTATGCCGGCAAACGGCCTCGTGTTTTGAGTGCATGACCGAGGCATCTCGGAAATCGTTGTATCCCGGTTGTACGAGGTACACGAAGGCCGATGGCCGTGATAACACTCTTTAATATCAAGACGAAAGCCTAGATAAGTGACTCTTATTTCACTTCCTTGTTGCAAGCCTTTGGTGATATGTTGTCGGACGACCATGAACTACCCAAGTCGAACTACTATGCTAAGAAACTGATGTGTCCCTTCGGTTTAGAGTACCAGAGGATACATGCTTCTCCAAACGATTGTGTGCTATATCGAAATGAATATAAAAATATGGATGAGTGTCCTCGATGTGGGAAGTCGCATTACAGGCGCACAGGGGTTAGTGATAAGAAAGGGCCTCCAAAGAAAGGTGATGTGGTATTTTCCGATTATACCACGATTCAAGCGCATGTTTTCAATTAAAAAAGATGCTAAGAACTCGAGGTGGCATGCGTAATCGAAGGAAGAAGGACTCGGCTTTATCAAACATCCCACGATTCTCCCGAGTGGAAAGGTATCGATTAGGTGCATAAGCCCTTTGGTGCCGAGGCCGAAATTTGAGGCTCGGGCCTATGCACGGATGGGATGAACCCATTTGGCACTCTTAGTTCTCAACATAGTACACGGCCTGGCTCTTCTAGTTATATACAACTCGCCTCCTGGGTTGGGCATGAAACGCAAGTACATCATGTTGTCGATTCTTATTCCAGTAGTCGAAACACTGGAAACGACATAGATGTCTACCTCCACCACTTGTTGATGATTTGAGAAAAATGTGGGATGAAGGGGTTTTTGTGTATGACGCACATGATGATGAGGTATTCACATTGCGTGCCATTCTTTTATTCACTCTTAATGACTATCCCGCTTATGGGAACTTATCCCGGTACAAGAACAAAGGGAAGAAAGCATGCCCGATTCGCCCTGGACGACACAAAGATCTAAATACATTACTACTCGTCACAAAGATGTTTACACGCGCACCCGAAGGTTCCTTCGACGCGACCATCCTTATCGTAATAAGAAGAAGATTCGATGGAACAAGCTGAGGAAGGGGTTGCTCGTAGACCATTGACTCGGTATTGAGGCTTATGATCATGTCAAGGGTATTAAAACGATATCTCGGCAAAGGAGCGAGTGTTGGTGATAAGGGACTTTGGAAAAAGGAGTCTATTCCGAGGAAACTTCCATATTGGAGAGAACTAGAGGTTAGACATTGTCTCGACGTCATGCACATAGAGAAAAATTTATGTGACGCCATTCCTGGGACACTTATGAATATTCCACATAAGACAAAGGATAGCAAAGGGGTGCGACTCGTATCCGGAAAGTGAGGGACTTCGACTTGCAGCTATGGGCTCAAAAGAGGGAGACTAAGAAAAGAAAGAAAAAGAGAAAGTGCCTAGTAAAGGAAAAGGAAAGGGAAAAGAAAAGAAAAAGGGAAAAGAAAAGGGAAAAGAAGACGGGTCGCCTCCGTTAGAATTCAAGGAAAAGGAAAGAAAACAGTGAAGGATGATGATAGGAACTATTTGCCTCCGGCTTGCTACACTCTATCTATAGTTGAGAAGCGACTTTTTGCGAGTCTTTGTACGGCATTAAGGTTCCATCAGGGTACTCATCGAACATGAAAAGATTTGTTACCTTAGACGGTGAGTTGAAATTATCGAGTATGAAGTCTCACGATTGTCATGTAATGATGCAAGTATTCTTACCGATTGGAATTCGAGGGATATTGTCGAAACACGTGAGACACACCATAACACAACTATGTTCGCTTTTCAATACTATATGTAGCAAAAAGTTACAACCGTCGAAGCTTGATGCTCTCCAGGCCGGTGTGATGGAGACTTTGTGCAAGTTTGAGATGTATTTCCCACCTCGCTTTCTTCGACATTATGGTCCATTTTGTTGTACATCTAGTTCGAGAAATTAAGCTATGTGGTCCTGTTTTTTGAGGTGGTGCTATCCCTTTGAGAGACATATGGGCTCTTTGAAAGATAAAGTAAGGAATCCTGCTCAACCAGAAGGAAGTATAATTCAGGGGATTGTGAGTGAAGAGGTCAGTAATTTTGTGGCTGACTTCTTTCCTAATGTTGATCCTATTGGACTTCCTACATCTCGACACGAGGGCAAACCTGTGGTAAAGGTACACTTGACCGCAAAATGATCGTACTCTCCTATTGAAAGGCGCATACAAGCACACTTATTTGTATTCAAAGATATGGTACAAAAGTCCATCCCTACTGATGAGCATATGGAGGAGTTACGCGATCGAATTAGGTAAAGGTACTAGAGCATTGATGCGATTACATAATAAGACGATTATTGATTGGTTCCATAACCGAGTAATGCGTGAAGTAGATTCTAATGTTTCTGAAACTCTGAAGTGGCTAGCATTTGGTCCTCGAGAAGCCGTACACTCCTACGAGGGTTATGATGTTAACGGATTTACATTTTGGACAGATCGTCAAGATCAAAAGTCGAGATCTCTCGCAGTAATAGTGGCGTTTCAAGAGAGGCATCATCTACACAAGATGCAAGTGCCAAAGACAAGTCTCCTATTGATGCTAAATTGTTATACTATGGGCGATTCAAGATATGTGGAGCTTGACTACTCCGGGTTTCACTGGCCGCTTATTTCGATGCAAGTGGGTTGATTATAACCGGCAACGCAACATAAGAAAAGATGACCCTTGTGGATTTACTCTTGTAGACTTGGGCCCGGTTGCGTAATAGTGAAGAGCCATTCGTGCTTGCATCACAAGTTAAGCAAGTATTCTACGTAACTGACCCTTCTGATAACAAGTGGTCAATTGTTGTCCTTGGAAAAAGAAGTATACTTGGAGTTGGTGATGTTGAGGATGAGGAGGAGTATGATGCGTTTGAAGACACCCCGCCTTTCACCATTACCAACCCTGATGTCACTGATGTCTAGTTAGCGATAAATTACATGCGTGCGCATCACGAGGAAGGGATAATGGTTGAAACTTCATAGGAAGGTGGCAAAAGTAAACAATAGGCTCGACTTCTCAAGTTCAAATTCCGGCTATCGGCTTTTCAAGGTCATTTGACTTAATTTCTCACTTTTTGTCGTTTGTAATGTCATGAATAGTTCTTATTCGTATGTATATATGTATTACAATCAACTAAACTCGCTTCACATGTTTTGAAACCCATGTTGGGTAAGTGAATGTCATTTCGGGCCTATTTCGGCTTTTCGAGCTCAATTTCTTTAATTTATCGCTTTTAACCTCATTTTAGGTCATGTATAGTTCTTATTGGTATGTATATATGTATTACAATCAACTAAACTCGCTTCACATGTTTTGAAACCCATTTAGTGTAAGTGAATGTCATTCCGGGCCGATTTCGGCTTTTTGAGCTCAATTTCTTTAATTTATCGCTTTTAGCCTCATTTTAGGTCCTGTATAGTTCTTATTGGTATGTATATATGTATTACAATCAACTAAACTCGCTTCACATGTTTTGAAACCCATTTTGGCTAAGTGAATGTCATTTTGGGGCCGATTTCGGCTTTTCGAGCTCAATTTCTTTAATTTATCGCTTTTAGCCTCATTTTAGGTCATGTATGGTTCTTATTGGTATGTATATATGTATTACAATAAACTAAACTCGCTTCACATGTTTTCAAACCCATTTTGGGTAAGTGAATGTCATTTCGGGCCGATTTTGGCTTTTCGAGCTTAATTTCTTTAATTTATCGCTTTTAGCCTCATTTTAGGTCATGTATAGTTCTTATTGGTATGTATATATATATTACAATCAACTAAACTCGCTTCACATGTTTTGAAACCCATTTTGGGTAAGTGAATGTCATTTCGGGCCGATTTCGGCTTTTCGAGCTCAATTTCTTTAATTTATCGCTTTAGCCTCATTTTAGGTCATGTATAGTTCTTATTGGTATGTATATATGTATTACAATCAACTTAACTCGCTTCACATGTTTTGAAACCCATTTTGGGTAAGTGAATGTCATTTCTGGTCGATTTCAAACTTTTCGAGCTCAATTTCTTTAATTTCTCGCTTGTAGTCTCATTTTAGGTCATTCATAGTTCTTATTCGTATATGTATCACCATTAGAGTCACTTAAAGCTCGGGTCACATGATTTTAAAGATATTTCCGATCGAATTATGGTCAAAGTGGGGAGGGTCCTGCAGGGGAGCAAAGAAGGCCGGGGGCTTCAGGGGAGGCAAAGCAGTCGGGGTCCGTAAGGGGGAAGCAGTGGTCGGGGGCCGTGCAAGGGGGTGGGCAGCAGGGGATGGGTTGCGGTGGCAGGGGGTCCCAGGGGGACAACAGGGTGGGAAGGTAGGGTGGAGCAGTGGTCTCCAAGGCGGGGAAGCATGGTGGGTGGGGGGGGCAGGGGGTGGGGGCAAGAGGGTGGGGGAGCAGCAGGGGGACAAAGAGGGGGGGGGAGCAGGGGGGGGGGCAAAGCAGGGTGGGGGAGCAAAGCAGGGTGGGGGGCAGCAGGGTGGGGAGAGCAAAGAGGGCGGGGGGACGAAGGCTGGGGAGCAGGGGCGGGGGCAGCGGGGGGGAGCAGCAAGGGGTGGGGGGACAAGCAGGGTGGGGAGGAGTGGGGGAGCAAGCAGGGTGGGGGAGCAAGCAGGGGTAGGGGGACAGCAGGGTGGGGGGCAGCAGGGTGGGGAAGCAAAGCAGGGTGAGGGGACAAGAGGGGGGGGTCGCAAGTTGGGGCAGCAGGGTGGGCAAAGCAGGGGCGTGGGGGCAGGGGGTTACATTTGTTTGATGTTTGTTTGATACCATTGTTTTTTGTGTTAACTCTCGCGCTTTCTAATTTATTTTTTTACATTATTTCAGGACTTTCAAACATGGACCGAGGTGATGTGATTGTGGAGGAAGAAACCGATGATGATTATGATAAGTCATTGGATGATGATGATGATGATGAGTATGATGTGGACAAGGAGGAGGATAAAGGTGAACCGGAAGACATAGCGGATGATGAGGAGAAGCTCTTGCGTGAAAGTGAAATTCGTTTGGTGGAAATAAATGAGGTGCTAGCCGATAATGCTCCCCCTATTGACGACAATGCTAGGGAAGATTATCCATTTATTTCATCCATCGTTGTGCCACACAATAATTCGGGGAATGAATTGCATAGGACCACCAAAACTCCAAGCATCGTTGCAACAAAGAAGCGAAAAGGAAGGGGTACGACTAAGGGCTTGAATGTTGATAGAAATATCCATATGACCCTCGAGCATGATGATTCGGGGTCAACCTCAGGTAAGTGGCGGCGAAGTATGGGCAGCATATCGGTTCAGAGGCGCAAACTCAGCATTTTGGTCAAATGGAAAGATGTGCCCGAGGGAATGAAGAAATCATTATGGGAAGACACTTGTGTAAGTTTAATTTTCAACTCAATTAGTTTAAGTTCTCGCATTTAGCCACATGTTAGGACATATATAGTTGTAATAACAACATATACAACCATTGTGAGTCAAGAAAAATCACTTCACATGCTTTCAAACCCCTTTGGGGTAAACGAAGGCCATTTCGGGCCGGTTTTGCTTTTCATGTTCAATGTACTTAGTTACTCGCATTTAGCCACATGTTAGGACATATATAGCTCTTATAACAACATATACAACCATTAGAGTTTACTAAAATCCATTCACATGCTTTAAACCTATTTTGGGTAGATGAAACCGATTTTGGGTAAATTAAGGCCATTTCGGGCCGATTTTTGCTTTTCATGTTCAATGTACTTAGTTTCTCACATTTAGCCACATGTTAGGACATATATAATTGTAATAACAACATATACAACCATTGAGAGTCAATAAAAATCACTTCACATGCTTTCAAACCCATTTCGGGGTAAACGAAGGCCATTCCGGGCGTTTTTGCTTTTCATGTTCAATGTACTTAGTAACTCGCATTTAGCCACATGTTAGGACATATATAGCTCCTATAACAACATATACATCCATTAGAATTAACTAAAATCCATTCACATGCTTTTAAACCCATTTTGGGGTAGATTGAAACCGATTTTGGGCAAACGGAAGGCCATTTCGGGCCGATTTGTGCTTTTCATGTTCAATGTACTTAGTTTCTTGCATTTAGCCACATGTTAGGACATATATAGTTGTAATAACAACATATAAAACCATTAGAGTCAAGAAAAATCACTTCACATGCTTTCAAAACCCATTTCGGGGTAAACGAAGGCCATTTCGGGTCGATTTTTGCTTTTCATGTTCAATGTACTTAGTTTCTCGCATTTAGCCCCATGTTACGACATATTTAGTTGTAATAACAACATATAAAACCATTAGAGTCAATAAAAATCACTTCACATGCTTTGAAACCCATTCTGGGTAAATGAAGGCCATTTCGGGTCGATTTTTGCTTTTCATGTTTAATGTACTTAGTTTCTCGCATTAAGCCACATGTTACGACATATTTAGTTGTAATAACAACATATACAACCATTAGAGTTAAGACAAATCACTTCGTATGCTTTGAAACCCATTTTGGGTAAATGAAGGCCATTTCAGGCCGATTTTTGCTTTTCATGTTCAATGTACTTAGTTTCTCGCATTTAGCCACATGTTACGACATATTTAGTTGTAATAACAACATATACAACCATTAGAGTTAAGAAAAATCACTTCTTATGCTTTGAAACCCATTTTGGGTGAATGAAGGCTATTTCGGGCCAGTTTTTGCTTTTCATGTTCAATGTACTTAGTTTCTCGCATTTAGCCACATGTTAGGACATATATAGCTCTAATAACAACATGTTTTCATTGATATATATGTATATGGAAATTAACTATTTGTTGGTTTCTTGTTTCTATAGAATTTGTTCCATATTACTCATAATGAAGCCAAAAAGGCGTTGTTCCTATCCGCGGTGGCCGAAAGATTTAGAGCTTTCAAAAGCAAACTAGTTAGTGGGTGGATCGTGAAACGGAGAAAGAGGAATGAAAAGAAGAATGTACAGAGGAGGAAAATTGTAAAATCAAAGCAAAATGAGACAGAAGAAACTGAAAAGGACGGGGGAGAGGAAGAGCCACGACAACCGGATAACATGCCTTATGAGATTTGGGGCCATATAAAACGAGAGGATTGGGAGGCATTTGTTGCCCAAAATACTACGCCGGAGATGGTGGTAAGTATTGTGCTATTTATCGCATATTCGACTTTATATATTTACTTTTGATACAATTAGATGTATTTTCAAACTAACCATGTGATTTTATAGGCTAAGCGTGAGAAACATGCACACAGTTCAAAACAGAGGAACCACTACCATCATATGAGTTCCTACACTTATGCGAGGGCGAGACAGGTGTGGATTGATGATAAATTTTACCCTTCTATCGATGCATCTACAACGACATCTTCTACCTCCAACAACGCATCCGTCAAAGTCGACCGTGTCGCCGATGGGTGGTGCTCCATGCATAAGCGTAGGGGGACAACAGAGTGGGGGGCAAAGCAGGGGTAGGGGGACCGCAGGGTGGGGGGCAGGGGGTGGGGGGGCGGAGGGTGGGGGAGCAAAGCAGGGTGAGGGGACAAAGCAGGTGGGGGTCCGCAATGGGGCAGCAGGGTGGGGGCAAAGCAGGGGTTACATTTGTTTGATGTTTGTTTGATACCATTGTTTTTGTTAACCCTCGCGCGTTTCTAATTTATTTTTTTACATTATTTCAGGACTTTCAAACATGGTCCGAGATGATGTGATTGTGGAGGAAGAAATCGATGATGATTATGATAAGTCATTGGATGATGATGATGATGATGAGTATGATGTGGACAAGGAGGAGGATAAAGGTGAACCGGAAGACATAGCGGATGATGAAGAGAAGCGCTACATGAAAGGGAAATTCGCATCGCGGAAATAAATGAGGTGCTAGCCGATAATGCTCCCCCTATCGACGATAATGCTAGGGAAGATTATCCATTTATTTCATCCATCGTTGTGCCATACAATAAGTCGGGGAAATAATTGCATAGGACCACCAAAACTCCAAGCATCGTTGCAACAAAGAAGCGAAAAGGAAGGGGTACGACTAAGGGCTTGAATGTTGATAGAAATATCCACATGACCCTCGAGTATGATGATTTGGGTCAACCTTGTGGTAAGTGGCGTGCGAAGTATGGGCAGCATATTGGGTTTTGTATGCGCAAACTCAACATTTTGGTCAAATGGAAAGATGTGCCCGAGGGAATGAAGAAATCATTATGGGAAGACACTTGTGTAAGTTTAATTTTCAACTCAATTAGTTTAAGTTCTCGCATTTAGCCACATGTTAGGATATATATAGTTGTAATAACAACATATACAACCATTAGAGTCAAGAAAATCACTTCACATGCTTTCAAAACCCATTTTGGGTAAACGAAGGCCATTTCGGGCCTGGCTTTTACTTTTCATGTTCAATGTACATAGTTACTCGCATTTAGCCACATGTTAGGACATATATAGCTCTTATAACAACATATACAATCATTAGAGTTAAATAAAATCCATTCACACGCTTTAAACCTATTTTGGGTAGATGAAACCGATTTTGGGTAAATTAAGGCCATTTCGGACCGATTTTTGCTTTTCATGTTCAATGTACTTAGTTTCTCGCATTTAGCCACATGTTAGGACATATATAGTTGTAATAACAACATATACAACCATTAGAGTCAATAAAAATCACTTCACATGCTTTGAAACCCATTTTGGGTAAATGAAGGCAATTCCGGGCTGGTTTTTGCTTTTCATGTTCAATGTACTTAGTTACTCGCATTTAGCCACATGTTAGGACATATATAGCTCTTATAACAACATATACATCCATTAGAATTAACTAAAATCCATTCACATGATTTTAAACCCATTTTGGGGTCGATGAAACCGATTTGGGTAAATGAAGGCCATTTCGGGCCGATTTGTGCTTTTCATGTTCAATGTACTTAGTTTCTCGCATTTAGCCACATGTTAGGACATATATAGTTGTAATAACAACATATAAAACCATTAGAGTCAAGAAAATCACTTCACATGCTATGAAACCCATTTTGGGGTAAACGAAGGCCATTTCTGTCGATTTTTGCTTTTCATGTTCAATGTACTTAGTTTCTCGCATTTAGCCCCATATTACGACATATTTAGTTGTAATAACAACATATACAACCATTAGAGTTAAGAAAAATCACTTCTTATGCTTTGAAACCCATTTTGGGTAAATGAAGGCAATTTCGGGCCGATTTTTGCTTTTCATGTTTAATGTACTTAGTTTCTCGCATTTAGCCCCATGTTACGACATATTTAGTTGTAATAACAACATATACAACCATTAGAGTTAAGAAAAATCACTTCTTATGCTTTGAAACCCATTTTGGGTAAATGAAGGCCATTTCGGGCCGATTTTTGCTTTTCATGTTTAATGTACTTAGTCGCTCGCATTTAGCCACATGTTACGACATATTTAGTTGTAATAACAACATATACAACCATTAGAGTTAAGAAAATCACTTCTTATGCTTGAAACCCATTTTGGGTAAATGAAGGCTATTTCGGGCCGCTTTTTGCTTTTCATGTTCAATGTACTTAGGTCCGCATTTAGCCACATGTTAGACATATATAGCTCTAATAACAACATGTTTTCATTGATATATATGTATATGGAAATTAACTATTTGTTGGTTTCTTGTTTCTATAGAATTTGTTCCATACGACTCATAATGAAGCCAAAAAGCGTTGTTCCTATCTCAAAGGTGGGCCGAAAGATTTAGAGCTTTCAAAAGCAAACTAGTAAATGGGTGGATCGCGAAACGGAGAAAGAGGAATGAAAAGAAGAATGTAAAGAGGAGGAAAATTGTAAAATCAAAGCAAAATGAGACAGAAGAAACAGAAAAGGACGGGGGAGAGGGAAGAGTCACGACAACCTGATAACATGCCTTATGAGATTTGGGGGCCATATAAAATGAGAGGATCGGGAGGCATTTGTTGCCTAAAATACTACGCCGGAGATGGTGGTAAGTATCGGGTTATTTATCGCATATTCGACTTTATATATTTACTTTTGATACAATTAGATGTGTTTTCAAACTAACCATGTGATTTTATAGGCTAAGCGTGAGAAACATGCACACGCCTCAAAATAGAGGAACCACTACCATCATATGAGTTCCTACACTTATGCGAGGGCGAGACAAGTGTGGATCGACGATAAATTTTACCCTTCTATCGATGCATCTACAACGACATCTTCTACCTCCAACAACGCATCTCGTCAAAGCCGACCGTGTCGCCGATTGGCGGTGCTCCATGCATAGGCGTGATTCAAACAATAAAATGACCATTTCGCATCCGGGACCTCAAGATAGCAAATGCCGTTGTAAGGCACTGAAATAAGTTGTTTTTCCCCGCTGCTACCATCCCCCCCGCAAACCCCCCGTCCCCTCGTCGCCTCCCCGCGCACCCCCACCCCGTCGCCCCGCCCTCCGATCCCCCCCCTCGCCGCCCCCTTCCCCCGCTCGCCCCCCGCCCGCCCCCCGCTGCCCCCCCCTCGACCCCCTCCCCCGTCGCCCCCCAGCCAGACCCCCCTTCCCCCGTCGCCGCGCCTCGCCCCCCGCCCCACCCTCTCGACCCCCTTCCCCGTCGCCATTTGCAATTGTTCTTCTTCATTAGGCCTACTCATCATTTTGGAGGCTTTGTTTCTCCACCGAGTGATGAATGAAGAAAATGTCTCATTAAGGCTTTGAGAAGTGGTCTCCGGATCGCTTCTAATAACATCAATTTCTTCATTATACTTGTACCGGTTTGAGAACTCTCGGACTATATCGGCCCCAAGTGGATTTCTTCGTGTTCTCAATATTGAGGAACCAATGTGTCGCGCCACCATCTAAATACAGGTTGAAAGAGTGGGCCATCAAACTCCCTAGGGGACTCATTGCTCCCACATACATCTTCGTGGAAATTAGTGGGGCTACTGGCCCCATCAAACTTTGTCGCATGAGGCATCTTGAAACCATGGGGTAATCGTGCCTCGGGAAAAGTGTTAACCCATGAATGTCCATCCATGGTTCAGCCTTCGTCATGCCTTTCAAGACTTCCTCGAGCTTAACTACTTCTTCCTCGAGCTTAATGGGAATTTCTCTCTCATCGCTCATAGGCTCAAGGTGAAAAGGTGAAGCTACTTCCGACTCCGAGGAGGAGGAGGCATCTCGGGCGCTTGGGCGCATTATGCCCAACACACGCTTTGTTCAATATTATCCCCGTCATTAGCATAGCCCCGGACAAGTCCTCGGAGCTCAACCATTGGATCAGTGAGGGGGTACGCTCGTGGGTGCTCATTGCTCGAATTTCAAACATATTGCCGAGACGTGCAGCGCAGAGAATACACTGGGTGTAGACAAGGATGACAAGATTACCGAAAGAGAACGTTCACTAAGGTTAGAACTTTCGGCGAATTAGCCTAGATCCCGAGCCACCAGCGTAGTTCCCCGTAAAATGAAATGAAAAATTAGCACCATGATTTATCCAGACTTTGTCTTATTTTTGTGTAGGGAATGAAAGAGATGATATTTTGAATATTTTTTTTTTGTTTTACCCCCAATTTCATTTACCATTTATTAAAAGGTGCGAAACTCGACTCTATCATTTGTTTTGGATTTCTCATTAGATTTCTTTGACTTTTTATTATTATTTTTTAGACTTAGACCTTTTTATTTTATATTTTATATTTTAGATTTCTATTTTTTAGACTCGAATTTTGGGATAATACATAAACGTTTTACAAAAATCAATTTGGTGATATCCTTCCATTTCCCGTCGCTACAAAAATAAGAGAAAAGAGGTATAACGAGGCTCGTGTCCTCATTTTGCCAAATTATAATGCCCCGATATCGTTCTTCTTTGTGGTGATCTCGCATGTATTGATTGCTTTTCACACGAAACCATAAAAGAAAATATAAAATGCAAAAAGGGGTCGAACCCGAAGGTCTGCCTACGTATCTCCATAGGTATATTTGGATTTGGGAAAGAAATTTTTCTCGGTGAATTTTTTTTTTGAATGGAGAATCGTGCCCAACGTAGTCTCGATATATTGAAAATGAAATATATATATATATATTTTTTTGCAAAATGACTTAAAAATGAGTTGTCTACGTACTCCCTTTTAGTACATTACATAGTAGAGAAAACTAAAATAGATGCATTACAACATTGGATTTTTTTTTCTTTTTTTTTAGAGGATAAAGCCGCACGTAGATCTACCTACAAAGTACAATATACAAGTAATTAACTACTCGGGTTCTTCCCAAACCTTTTTAAAATTCGCGCCGCCGACGCCACGCCATGTGTTCTCCCGTCTAAATACATCCGTTCCACCTCGAGGATTGGACTAATGTGAAGTACTTAGGTTTTTCTCAACCTTTTTCCGAATCTCGGTGCTAGGTGCAAGGCCATGTATTCCTCCGGTTCGAAGACGTTTGTTCCACCTTTCTTTTTTCTTCTTGATATATAAAGGATTGTTTTCTCGACAGAGAAGCCATGATACATATGCCTTGCACACAAGCATGCAAGAGGCTCTAGATCATAATCAATTTCATCAAGGAAAATGTAAGGTTCCATGATAGATTCAATAGCAAAGAACCTTGTGTGCCGGATTCTCCTCTCCTTCACATTCAAGGGCCTAGGACTCTTTGTAAAGCCAATGGAATTTATTCTCAATCCTCTTAACCCTCCCCATGTCCGGTTTCCAAACCGCTGATCACGATCTTGCTCAGAATAGGCAAGTGAAAATAGGATTTCACCGAGTTTGTAAGGTGGTGTATTTGATGTAATCCTTACGTGATCATCGCCGTTCTTTTAGTGATTTAAGTGACATACATGAGATACGCGAGATTTTTGCATCGCCGCTCCCATGGCTATATTTCTTGGGATTGTGATTACCTCGTATGGAGTTACCATCTTTACTTTTTGGTGAAATGTCGAGATGATAGCCTGGTTCTCGTGGAGCCACGCCTTCCGAACAACATCATGAAAGGAGGTTCGCAATCGATGATAATTAAATCGACCTTTCGTATGACCGCCTCCAATGCACATGATCATAGTTGCTGCCCCTATGATTTCCCCGTGTCGAACCATCATATGTAACCATGGTCCCTATGGAGGCTTCTCCTTGGGGAGGGGGACACCCGAGCCATTTATCAACCATTACACTATTGATATGTCCGGCACCGTGATCAACAACGATATATAAGGCAATCAAGTATGAGTCGGGTTATCTGGAAGATCTTTATCGGAGAAGGTTAGGCAAAGAGTGGCTTAAGCCCGATTTGTATCGAGAGATCCTATGGGCATATTATGGGCACAACCGATTTCGGCATAAGCGATGAGCTGATTAATTGTCATTGGAATAATGTAAATAGCTTCTGAATTGTATCCTTGGGGTACTGAAGGTATATTTTCCCTTACATACAGGGGTCGAGAGAACTTTCTCGAGTATCTCCGCTTCATCTTCCACAGTGCCAGGCTCGGGGTAACACTTCTTGGTTGTGTCTGATCCCCATGGATGGTTATTATTCCCGAGATTATTGGGCATTTGAACTTTTGGTGTGCAGGAGAAGCGATAGCTTTGTTTGCATGGAGCCACTGGCCGTCCCAACAACAAAGAAAATGAAGTCAAAGCTTCGACGACCACGAAATCGTGTCGCCAACCCAATCTTTATATCTCAACCAAGATCGATCATCCAAATGGTCCTTCCGTAAGAGTTATCATATGCCCCTAATATCGGATCGCATGGCTCAATAATGTATTGTTTTACCCCAACTCATAAAGTGTTTCTTTGGGGCCGATGTTGAATGCCGATCCGTCATCTACCAACACATTTATCAATTCACGCCCATTGCTCTTCAAGTGATGTATAAAGCCCGATGAGGACCGCTTTCCTTAGGAAGATCGACCTTTGTGAAAGATATGATTGAGGCATCCACGATGGAGGAATATGGATTTTTCCATATTCTATTAATTGGTGAATGGCATGTCGAAGGTCAACACACCTGGTCTATTTTCATGTCCATATTGATAGCAAAAGTTGCAATATAAACCCATATTAACCCCTGAGAGGTGGCAAAGTGTAAAAGTTGATGCTTCGCTTCTAGAAGACCCCCGTCTTTTCGCACGACCGTACATGGTTCCTAGAGGTTCCTCCATGTCCGCATAAATTTGGTTAATTAGACCTCCAACCGCCATCGCCCTTTCATCGAAGCTTCACTTCAGTTTGTCTTTCCGAATCGACATTGTGAAGTGATGTCAGCTTTAGTTCCCTTTTCTTTTGAAAGATGTGAAGTACCGAAATGTACACACTAACAATGTTAGTCACAAAATAACGAATTTCTTTTTATGATTCTTAGCAGAAATGGAAGAATTTTGTTCGCTCTCTTTTTTTTTTTTTTAAATCTCATTGTCCCTTTTGATTTTATATTTTGACACAATGTCTTTTTTATTTGTTCTAAAAAAAAAATTAGACTAGGACTTCTCGTGTTTTAAGTTATACAATTTTTAGTTACATTATAATTCCTAAACATGACACGTTTTGAACTCATGATTATGACTCTTTTCATTTTTCATTTTTTAAATTTTTTTTTAATTATTTTGGGATTATATCTTCAAAACATGATTTTTTTTTCTTTTAGACACTAGTGGAAAAAAAGTTCTTTTGGCTACTTGTCAAATGCTTTAGTTGTTTCACAAACTGAGCATTTGGTGAGTTCCTTTAATATTTTAATAAAACAAATTCACAAATGCTCCGTTTGACCGGAGCATTTGTTATTCCCGCCACTTTTTTTTTTCATACGCTCCCCTCCTCTCCTCGATTATAATTATCCGCTCTCCCCTTTTGATTTTTCCTCTGCCTCTCTCGTTCGACACACTATCTCTTTCTCCCTTTCTCTCTACCCTCTCCACTCTCGATATCTCTCATTTACCCCGGTGGAAGTCTCAAACAAACATTTTGTCGTTCATTCCCTCCCAAATCCTATTTTTCTCTTCTTCGATCTTTAAGCGTTAAAACCCTCTCAACAATCAACTTTCCCAATTTCACTATCTCTCTCCTATAAACCCTAAATTCTCCCTTCCAATTCGAACTTTGCTTCTCTCAGAAACCCTAGAATTTCTCAAATGGCATCGAAGGAGGTTTTCAATTTACTGAACTTGTACCAAGATGACGACGACGATGACATGGAAGATGCCGAAAAGACCGAAAATGAAGACGAAGTTACATAATCGAGCCATAAAGAAGAGTAGAAGAATCATGAGGAGCGAACAAAGATGAAATCGATGAAGTTGGTGTGCCAACTACTACAGCCCAATCCGACTCGATCGAACCCTAATCCGACTCCGAAATGGAGCAATTTGAGACCGCCAACTCGAGTTCCGTGCCGCCCGATTCAGATTCGTCGAGACAGAGGAGAGATATCCCTAGCATTGTTGATTATGGACATGATGATGTTGCTATGTCTCCTGAGGCTGAGGTATGGTAGAATTTTAATATAGTTGGTTGTTGAATTTTGCTAGATGTGTTCGAAATAATACGAATTGAACTATCTATTATGAATAATATGAACTTTAATTTACTCGTAGGTGACAGAATAATCTAGATAATTTACTGCTGGAAAACTTTGAAAGGAGGCTACTTTAATCTTTATAATTACTTGAATATGCCGATGTATGTAATTTTTTATGTTAGCAAAGATCACTCTCGATATCTTTTGTCGCTCTCGCCGGCCGCTTCCCGCTACGTTGCTAGATCCGCGCACTGGGAGCAAAGTAGCCCTGGAATCTATGGTTCTAGGGTTCAATCCCATCGCTCGTGCTACTTCAAGTTCATTGTTCACTCTACCGTATTTTAGGGCTTGATTTGGAAATAAAGTTGACTTGGGGTTTCTCTCACTCAACCACCGTCCTCTCTTTTTACACCTCTCACTCAACCACGATTTTCTTTCTCACTCCTCTCACTCAATACGAAGAATTTGGATTGTTGATCGAAAAACCGAGCCAAGAAACACAAAGTGCCACCAACCCTAGCAACCATCGCCAGAAGTTGCTACAATGGTTCTTGTGGTCCGATACAACCGAGTAATTTTCGTCTCTTTCCGTTGGTAGATTGAAATTTCATTTATCATGTTTCGTTTCACCGACTTAGGTTAAGATTGCATTTTTAGGTTAAATTTTTCTCGAATTTTATTCTAATTAGGGTTAAGATTGCATTTCTAGTTTAGAATTAGGGATATAAGATTGCGTATATACTCTGAACTGTCTGTATTTTGGAAATTTCGCTCCTTCTCTGTCATAATCATGCCGAATTTGTTGAGTAAGATTTCTAGGTTTCAAAGCAAACAATTATGGCTATCAAGTGTTATCAGAATCAGGCTGAAAACATGGTGAAGAATCGTTTGCTGTCCGATTATGTAATTCCTTACACTTCATTTATTGTTGGCATATTAGTCTGCAAAGTGGTATATTTTTAGAAATCATTTTTTTTCCTTTTTACTTAACTTTTTATGACAATTTATGTGAACCGACCCCAAATCATATCGTGAGGCTCTTAGTTTTTTCTATTTTTCGACAATTATACTACTCGGTACTCATTGTAGAATTGTATCATTATATATATTTTGCTATGCCATAAATTTCATAGACACATGAGTTCATCCGCCTTTGGATATGAAGTGCTTGATAAGTGAAAGTTGGTTTTTATTACATCAAGCACATCGACCTAAGATTGGTTTTATTGTTTTGTTCATTGGCTTTGCTTGCGGAACTTCTTTGGATTCCTCCCGTCCATGCCGCTATGGATTCTCACTATTCTTTTTATTCACTGATGTGTTTGAAGTTTTGAACATTTGATTAACAGGACACATAGCAGTTGGTGATTTCAAAGCTCTTTGTTCGAGATATATAGATTTCTTTTCGTCATGAATTTGAATTCATTACGGCCAGTGTTTAGTACATATGTGCCTTGGAAATCGAATGTGTCGATGATTTTCTCGTCCGTGTGATGGAGAGTTTAAGTTTTGATTTACTACTCTGGATGCGGAAACTGTATGCCTCGATGTTGAAGATTTCACCTTTCACAAGGGCAATCCATTATCATCTACAAAAGGCAAGTGCCCGAATGTTGTACAAGAGTCGCTTGTTGCTTGGGTTTCATATGTGTTAAAAATTTGACTCTTCACAATATGCTTGTCACTTTTTTTTTGCTGTGTGGGTAACTTTAGAGTCGAGCCCTGTGGCTCTTCGTGGGCCGCGGCGAGAATCCCAAGGTCGTCGAGTTTCCATTTTGTATTTTGACTTAATGAACTAACTTGATTAATGTTTTAAGTCATAACTTTAATTGTTGTGTTGCAGATGGGGAAACTTAAGAGGCGTATCAATCCAAGTGACATTGTTATAAATGAATCAGTTGATAGATTTCAGTATCTTACGTAAGCCGTTTCTTGTTCATATTTTGTTCCTTTTTTGACAGCTCTGTTGCTCTCGATTCTCCTAATTTATCACTTTATCCAAGATTTAAACGCGCATATGAATACTCACAGAAGTTGTTCTTCAAGCAGCCGATGGCCTCTATATTCCCGAAGGCCGGTGAGCTTTTGAAATATTATTATATACATAACAAAGAAGCTATGATATTTATATTGGCCCACCGCATCCGCACATTGATCGTGATTTCCCGAGTAAGCCCTCCCAACTCTATTGAATTGTTGTGACACGCTGAGTGTTTTATTCGTGTTGTGGGAGTAATATGATATTCCCAAATGAGCCTTTTGGTTGGCTAGTGTCTTGGCAAATACTTCTTGGACTGCAATGAGATTTAGGAATTCAGAATTCTACACAAAATTTTGTAATGGAAAACATATTTCATTGCCTAAGAATCTCTTTTTAGCTTTGTCAATAATGTGTAAAAGTTTGTTGCTTATCTCGAAATGAAGATGCATGTCCGCCTTGATATGTGGATAATTTTTTATTCGTAGTAGATTTTTTCTCGTCTATCTAGCTTGGTGGGCAATTCGTGTTGGACATGGACCCGTTAATGTGATGTTTCCTGTTGGTGCATTTTGTATTTTGGAAAATCGTATGCATTGCTCTGTGGCTTTGGCAATGCCTAGACATTGCAAAAACTATGAATTTGCGAAAAACTGGAAAGGTGTAACGTACTAATGTGTTTTCATAGATTTTTTCAACTAAATCATGACAATACTGAGAAATTTTTATATTAAAAATGCTAGTATTACCTTTGCACGCCACTTGCCGTGTATTATAGTGTATTATCCTGAGACGTTGCTTTTACTGATGTATTCTTTGAAAATCTAGAACTGTCTAACAAGTTTCATTAACAAATTTTCTTGCTGCTTCTTTCTTTTTCAATAGGGCAGAATTAAATGTTCCAGAAAACATGTGATGGAGGCTCTGGTAAATTGAAATATTGCATAAGTGAGGCACATGACGGTGGAAAAGCAGGTCTTCTTTTATCCATTGCACATTGGTGAATATGTGTGTTTGTGTGTGTTTGGTGTGTGTGTTTGTGAATTAGTCATTGGTGAATATATCGTTTTTCTCGAGTAACTAAATGGATTTTATTGTCCATGCATCAGATGGTCTAGGAAATGTTGTGTGCCAGAAACACGAGAATAAGCCAAATCTAAATGTCAAACTTCATGATCTTAGCCTCCCCAAAGACGTCGTGCACTTTATGAACTTGTTTCTGGTGTAAACGATGGGGCAAAGGCTACAAATCAACAATGCACTTCATCAGGTGATTCTAGAGTTATTTCTGAAAGGGATTGCAAGGATACAATGGTAACTAAGTCCTCTCACCTTAATGTTTTCGACGAACAAGACCGATGCACTTCGACAAGTGATACAGGAGTTATTCCAGGTGGGAACTCCAAGAACATGCCGATAACTAACTTGTACCGTCTGGAAGATGATCACATTGCAGATGTTCTATGGAATCGTGAACCACTTGATATTCCGCCCTTTTTGGCAATGGTGGTGAGTTTTTGCTTCTACATCCTTCAATCAATGCAACTACTTCATAAGGGATTCCCGCAACCTGGGTGCGGTTCCGTTGTTTATTATGTGCCTGCCGAGGCTTTGTGTTCTATGAAGTCCATAGAATTTTGGATTCAGTGGATCTGCTCAATTTATGTTCTCTCTCTACATCAGTGATCATGATGTTTTGTCAATCTTTCTTTCGAAGAGTGTTTCCTTACAACAATGTCTATCCTTTTTACCTTAAGGAGTTCTTCTATTATGTGAAACCTCTATTTGTATTATAGTTGCTTTTGTCATCTCTCGATTATGTAATTTAGCACTATAGTATTCACCCTTCATCGCTCTACCTTGTATCGTAAGCCTTGATGGAATTCTCGGAAATGAACATTCTTGTGAAGGATCGATTTGTGTATTCTTTACCGGGAGTTTGATTTTACACTTTATCTCGTTCTTTCACTATCTGCTTGAGGTTCTATAATTGGATCACATACCTTAATCTATTATTTTGAAGTTCTTATGCATTCACTTATCCATTTACAAGTACTCCATATATCCTTGTGTACTGCTGGTCTGCTGCGTTAGTGTAATGGTGTAAGATGCTAGCTGCACGCATGTTGGCAGTAGCTGAAACTTTTTTTTTTACTATATAAAATACACAAATGCTCCGGTTGTTTTAAAAAAACCGGAGCATTTTTGTGCGCACAAATGCTCCGGTTTTCCTTAATAACCGAAGCATTTGTGGTACTTTACTCCTGTAAAAAAGCTCAAATGCTCCGGTTTTTATCACAACCGGAGCATTTGAGGAAATAAATGCCCTGGTTGATAACCGGAGCATTTGTGAAATACTCAAATGCTCGTATGACGTTTGCTACGGGTCAAATACGGAGCATTTGAGGGGTTTTTAACCGGAGCAATTGAGCTTTTTTCCACTAGTGTAGAAATCAATTTTGTTTTTGGAAAAACCAATTTGAATGAAAATAATTTTGAAATAAATGTGAGTTTTTTTTTTAAATGGGTGAGCACACACATTTTTTTACACGACACTTATGATAGATAAACAAGAATACTCTTAATATTTCAATAATCATCTCGGCAACAATTCTGCTACAGTTAATGATTAATAAAATATTAACCGACTGAAAACGGACTGAGGAATTTTCGAATTTTTTTCACATTATTCAATAACTGAAATAAATAAATGACATTTGTGCAATGATCCTTGTGTCCTAAAAGTCAACTAAAAGGTGATTCATTTATGGAGAAATTATGTTAAAGTGGCCTTGAGTTACTTCCATTGTGTCCATCGAGGGTGGAAGCTCCTGATAGAGCCGGTCGCAATAGCTAGCGGATGCAGGTTTTACGCCCTTAAATCATTAATTTGTCATTCTAAAATTATGACCCTTGCCAATAGACAGAGGTATCAGACCTAATAAGAAAATGGTTAAAAAGAGTGCACGTGTATGGATCGATAAACTACCAAGCACACGTAATTTTCACATAAACATGCAATATAAAAAAATTAAATTGTGAATAGCCATGATTAACTTTTTTTATTATATATACATATGAAAAATAACGCATTGTTTAAGTTTAAACCTCATATACTTCAAGTGGAAGTATAGTCCCAGTGAAGTCGCCAGCTTGTGGTACCCGATTTTTTACTGTCTTAATTAATGGTCTGAATCCCACAAAAGTGTCTCATTGGACTATGAGTTTTAGAAAACTTTGAAGTCGCCACCCTATTAATATCTGAATAGGGACATATTTATTTAATAAATCATTTTAAAATCAAATTCAGGAAATATCATTTAAAACGATGATGACTTCATATGGATAAGGCTTTTTGAAAATTGGTCTTTCATACCATGAGATAGGGTTCGGGGTTTAGGTTAAGAGATGCAAACGACTGGAACTCGTCTCCTCTTCCGTTCTATAGAACGGGCTCTTACTAAATGCGTTATTTTCCATTTTAAAGTAATCATGGCTATTCAAAAGAAAGAAAAATCACATAATTTGCACATATACACATCAATCATTTTTAAGAGGGCCAATATATCATTTGGACATGGTAGGTTTGAGCATTGAAGTTGCACTACGTACCAATCATTGCGGGATTGGAATCCACTCATGGATCAAAACCGTTGTAGTTCGATCTTATATCTCACCCTAAATGCCCAATTCCATTGGGGATGAAAAGGGGAGGCAAAATAGATTATGAATAACTCACCTTTTAGAATTAGACAAATCTATAAGGAATAAGGAAATCACTCCAATTAGTGATTGAAACAGGGTTAAGATAATCACTTTAATTAGCGATTAAATATGAAGGAGGATCAAGATAATCACCTTTATTAGTGATTAAAAATGAGAAGAAAAATAATCGCCCTAATAACGATTATTCAAGGTTTAAGATAATCACCCTAATTAGTGATTAAATAAGAAAGGTTAAATTAATCACCTTAATTAATGATTAAAATGAAGGTTAGGATAATAACCTCAATTAGTGATTAAACTTAAAAGGAAAGATAATCACCTTAATTAGTGATTAAAAAATAGTTTTTAGATAATCACCCTAATTAGTGATTAAAAATGGAGGTTAAGATAATCACCCTAATTAGTGATTATTCAAGGCTTAAGATAATCACTCTAATTAGTGATTAAATGAGAAAAATATAATCGCCCTAATTAACGATTATTAAGATTTAAGATAATCACTCTAATTAGTGATTAACTGAAGAGTTTAGAGTTAATCGCCCTAATCAGCAATTAATCAAGGATTGAAATAACCACCCTAATTAGTGATCACGTTTATAATTTTCAAGAGGTTTTAGGAAAAGAGGTTTGCTTCCTAATTGAAGACTTTTGAGAAATAATCTTAATTGAAGATTATTAATTCATTTTGAGGAAAATAATCAATTTAAGATCAAATTTGGAAATTGTGTTTGGCTAATTAGATATTGGCCATTTAAAGTGAGACACGTGAAACGGCCTAAAATCAATCCGGAGATCATAATTACCCATCTAATTATGTGAAATTATATATGATTAATCCATTTGAAGATGGAGAACAAATTTAAAATATAAGATGGATCATCATACAATTTAACTTAGTTAGATTTGTAATTTTTACTCTTAATTGAGATTGGGTCATTTGATTCATATACTATGATATATTGGGCCCAACATGCAATATTTGTAATATTGGTTGCTCATTTTATCAAAAAGAATTGTGGAATTATTTATGAAAATTATGCATAAACATCTCCATATTTTTCATTAATGAGTGATGTAATAACTATTTACAAAAAACTATTATTACAACAATATGTACAAATTCAATGATCTATACATGTCTTCAATCTTGATCTTCACCATGATGCTCCTTAATCTTCATCCTCTTGAATGGGCTTTGAGATTCATGTTTATTTGTAAACTTGTGAAAATTAGAGATTAATTAACCTCTTTGATATTTTTTTATGACAATTTTTATTGATTTTTATTTACATAATAAAAATGAATCATTTTAAGAGAAACTTAAAATTTCATGATTTTTAATCAAGACCATCTCCATTATATGAACTGTTCCCCTACCTTGAGCCCTAGGAATTAACACTTTGTTGCAAATGGAGTGGAGAACCAAGCATAATGGGTTCACGCAAATTAGCGACATTGGTAACTAGCCTTCTTGGAATAGGGAACAACAAAAAAGAACTTATAAATCTCCTCAACCATTACCCCAACAATAATAGGCCAACCATCCCTATCAAACCAATCTCTAGGAGCATTAAGTAGAGAAGCCACGTAAGAAAAAGCAGACAAAAAGACCTCACTCCCACAAACAAGAGATTCCAAAGACATATCGTAATTGATTCAAATTCACATAAAATTCTCTAATAGGATCCACAAACGCATTCTTAACATCCTTAAACAAAGGCATCCAGCCTTCAAATTCCAACAAATCACGAATATCGGATAAAGCATGAATATCAAAATAACCATCTTCTATAAAACATCCAGACAACACAGTTCTCTCAACAATAGGAGTAGAACGAGTAGAATAGAAGTTTCAACGTATTTACCTTTTGCGCCGCGAGAGGGTCTAAATTCACAAGTTAAAAATTGGGAATGATTTAGAATCAACTTGCCCCATGTTTTGTTTTTTTGGCAATTCAAAATTTTTATTGACTATCAAAAAAAAGAATGGTAAGAAGTTACAAACAATCACCACGAGACAATCCATCAACCGAACAGGACTCGTAAGGGAGGCAACAAAAATGTAAGCCGCACACAGCCAGCGAACGAGACACTCGTGACCTTACATCATCAAAAAAATTCTATCATTTTCTTTGCGATTACAAGCAACATTGAAAATGATATCTTTCACAACCCGCAAACTAGGAACACATTTGCCATTAAAAATCTTGTTATTTCTCTCGTTTCCACACAAAGCATAAATCAGTTTCTTGAAACACATAGTGTATAATCTAGCCGCGGCCACTGCCTCGAGCTTTAGTAATAGCCTCGGCTTCTCTCGGGATATCAAAACCGCCAACAGGATTAGCAGTAAGAAGAATTTGGCACACTTGAGCCCAAATATCAACAGCATAAGGACACGCAAAAAATAAGTGATGAGATGATTCTTCAGCAGTCTCACATAAGCTGCAATCTTTGCTACAAAGAATGTTCCATTTAACGAGTCTATCGCTGGTTGCAAGTCTATTCTCAGAAAGCCATTCAAAGAACAAATTTGCTTTTTAGGAGTGACTCCGATTGTTGCAAATCAAACGTTTCTAGTCAACTTTAGGAAAGTCACCTAGGAGTAGCTTATAAGCTTTGTTGATGCTGAAATTGCCAGCAATAGTGACAGCAGACCAACCTCCAATAGCATTTAAAAGAACCATGCTATCAATAATCTTCCTCAACGGCCAAGAGGGAGTTGGCACTAACAGCCCACCGTAGTGATGTCAATCCTTTTAATGTAGTAGGCATTAACCCATTTAACCCATAACTTGTCGACTTGAAAGCAATTGCCCGCAGGAGTTTTAAGATTGCAGCTTTGTTCCACAAAGTCATGTTCACTAAATTCCATCCTCCACCGGTTTTAGGATGGTGGGAAGTTGACCGAGCAACAGGGGCCTTCTTGGAATCAACAGTGTTACCATTCCATAGGAATTTTCGCAAATACTCTCCACTCGCCTCGATAAGCTTCTTAGGCAGAGGAAAAATATGACCCAGTAATTTTGCATACTACTGAGGAGACTTCTAACAAGTTGAAGTCTGCCAGCATAAGAAAGAAGTTTAGCAACCCAGCCTTAGGCTCTAGCAGTGATTTTATCAATCAAAGGCTTGCATTGAGTGAAATTGAGCTTCCTAGAGCTTAGAGGAATCCCTAAGTATTTGAAAGGCCGAGAACCCGTGTTCATATTACAAGCAAGCAATGTGATCATGAGCTTCAAAGCATTACTAACACCATAAAATAGATGTTACTTTTTTTCGGGGCTAGCATGAAGCCCGAAGCCCGGAAAACTTCATAAAGGCTTCGATCACCTTAGTAATGTAGCCGTGATATGCTCTTGCAAAAAGAAGCGGATCATCGCAAACATCGATGAGTCGGATGCAATCTTTCACATTTTGGGTGAAAGTTAAAGTCGGGATTATTCTTCAAATCACCTAAGCATCTGCTAAGATACTCCATGATGAGAGCAAATAAAAATGGAGACAGGGGGTCTCCTTGTCTCAAACCTTTCTTGGCATTAGAAGGAGTTGCAGGTTTACCATTGACCAAGATAGAATAGGAAACACTATGCACACAGCCATAATCCAGCCAATAAATTCCGCTAGGGAAACCAATCTCACATAGCATACTCCAAGAAAAGGCCATTCTACGTAATCATAAGCCTTCTCGATGTCAACCTTAATAAAACATCTAGAGACATGCCTTTTCTATTGGAACCTCTCGATCAATTCCGTTGCCAAGCAAGATATTGTCGAGATATGCCTTTCGAGAATAAAGCCACTTGAGAGTCATTTACCACTTCATTGATAACACTTTGGAGTATGCTGGTAATAATCTTTGAGATAATTTTGTAGATGATAGTGCAGCATGCTATGGTCCGAACTATTTCGCATGGATTGCATTTTCCACTTTTGGGATGAGTGTAATAGATGTTGAGTTCAAAGCCTTGTGAAGCAAAGCTTTATCAAAAAATTCTTTCACAGCATCATAGACAGTACCCCTGATCACACTCCAACTCTTTTTAAAAAATAAAGAATTAAAACCATCAATCCTAGGAGCTTTAGAATCATCAATACTCTTTAAAGCTTTATCAATTTCCTGGTTGGATATGGGTTGAACTAACTAGTTACAAGCAACTGACTTAGCCTTGGGCCGCTCTCATGGTCACCAAATCAATTGCTTCAAGAGAATGAGCTCGGTCCCAAGTAAATTTTTATAGAAGTTAACAAGTTCACTTTGAATTTCCTCAGAAGAATGCAGCATCTCCCCTTGATCATTCTGCAAAATAGTGATATTGTTCCTAGCTTTCCTTACATTAGCATAAGTAAAGAAAAACTTTGAGTTTGTATCACCCTGAGAAAGCCAGTTAACCCTTGATTTTTGTTTCCAAATAATATCATCAACTCTGATCCAATGTCTGAGTTGGCTGTAATAAACCTTTTCTTCCATCTGAAGTTCAGCATTCTGGTAGATATTAGGAAGAGCTTGCACTGTAGCAAGTTTTTGCCTCGAATTCATCAATTTTCGGGGAGGCTTGAGAGTAATCGTAGTGGTAAAGTTGATTGACGTAAGATTTAACTCGCCTTTAACTTAGTCCACAAACTCGCATTTTAAAATGACCATTAACAGAGGACTAAGCTGATTGAACTACATCAAGGAAGTTCTTATGTTCAGCTATGATGTTATGAAATTTGAAAGGTCTTCCACCACCCCTGTCATTTGTCTCTAAATCAGCCAAGAGAGGAGAATGATATGAGATTCCACTAGGTAAATATTGAACTGAAATGTCAGGGAATCTCATAGACCACAACTCATTGACATAAGCTCTGTCAATTTTACTAGATATTATGTCATTTCCAATGCTTTTATTACTCCAAGAGTAAAAGAGGCCATTGGAAGGGGCTTCCATCATCTGACTTTCCAGAATGAAGTTGGAAAGATCTTGAGTTTCTGCTTCAGAGACAGGAGCACCATTCATTCTATCAACAGCTTGAGCTATAGCATTAAAGTCACCAATAACAATGAGAGGCTTAGTGCATTCATCAGTGATTTGTAAAAGTTCTTGCCAGATAGCTTTCCTATCTTAAATAGTGTGTAACCCATACACTGCAGCCATACAAAACTGAATACTACTAGCAACATTTTCAACCTCTACCATAATGACTTGCTCAGATTTGGATAGAATTTTAAATTTCAGGATACTCGGCTTCCATCCTATCCAAATTCTACCCTAGGAGAGTGAGCAATATTATCCTCCCATAACCAATCATCACCAAACTTCTTTCTAGTTTTAAAAGCATTATTTCTTCTCACTCTAGTCTCAAAAAGGGTACAAAGATGAATCCCATGATGATTTAAGAAATTTTTTATTTCTTTTTGTTTGAGAGGATCATTAAGCCCTCTCACATTCCATGCAGTCATCATCATTAGGATAAATAAGGGTTTGGTCCCTTAGCACCCCCGGCATTCCCGAGATTTGTCCATTGTGGCCACTATGCTCGAAAGCTCACCGTTCGACAGATGATAAGCTAGCCGCTTGCTTTTATCTTTAGATTTCCTTGTGACCAATTTCCAAGCACCTTCATCTTCAGAGATGACATGAGTCTCTTTCTGAGCTGGAGCACTAGGAGTGGTTACTGGGGTCACTTCCATACTTAGATCTACTGTAGCACTAGGATCACTAGTTGAACCAAAGATCTACTAAGCACCACAGATCACCAGTAGGAGGAATTGGACTAGTAATAACCACTGCTTCGTTGGTTTCTCAATCATAGCAACCTGTGTGGCAGCTTTGGGCACCCATTTTTGAACCACCTTGTTTTGTGGCTTCAATTTAGGGCCCGAGATAACACAGTTGTGACCAATAATCAAGCATTTAGAGCAAAAGGTGGAAGCCATCATAAGTGACTTTTTGAGAGAATGAAGTACCATTAGGCTCCACAATTTGAATTTCTTTAGGGATCTCTTTAGTAATGTCCATTTCAATCAAAACTCGAGCAAAAGAGACCCTCAAGGCCTTAGAGGTGCATTCATCTGCATAAATGGGAATACCTAATAGGCTTCCAATCCTACTAAGTGAAACACCACTCCAATAATGAAGAGGAAGGTTGGGAAATTTCACCCAAATAGGGACAATTTTCAAGATTTCAGAGTGAAAATTGAAGCTCGAGGACCATTGTTTCACAATCACAGGTTTGCCAAAAAACATGTGAGGACAAGAAAATAAAATCCTATCCCTATCTTCTCCATTACTCAGTTTGACAACAAAATACCCTTCTTCATGCTTAAAGAGTTTGGGTTCAACAGAAAGATTCCAATGACCCTTCACATATGAACTCAAAGCAGTAAGAGTAGGATTTTGACCCACAATATAAACTATAATCGAGTTAACCCACATTTCACTAAGCTTAAAAACTTCATTCTTATCTAGTTTAGCTATGGGTTTACCATCAACCATTTCAGGAGCAATGAATTTGAGACCCATACCTTTATCCGACATTCTACTCTGAGCTGTAAAAGATTTCCATTTTTGTATAGCTTCATCCACCATCGAAGTTTCTGCCATTGGAATCGATTGAATTTCCAGATTTGCTGCATCATTATCAGTATGAGTTACTGTTCCATTGGATTGACCACCAATAGTAGGTTGGATTGAGTTCTCCTCCCTAGCAAACACTTCACCAGACTTTTCCGGTACTGGAGTACTACTCTCCGTCACCGCCGTCTTCTATTTCCGAGCCATAAAGTTCGATCAGCGCACAATAGCAGGAAACCTAATCATGAGCCGCAAGAGCTTTTTTTTGTGTTTTTCTTTTTTTGCTCTTTTTAACTTGCCCATGATTAAAGCATGTACATGTTTTATTTCTAAATTATAAAAAATTTAATTGATTGAGGGAAGCTTGATTGAAGGTGGGCCATTTAAATCGAAATCTATGTGGTTAATGCATGATAAACGGATGACACATGGAACAATCAATAATTTGGACGATTTTTACTTTGCCAAATGGCGAGAGAAAACATTTACATGACTTGTAGGCTAAATTATCAAGGTTTATTAGTATATATAGATTCTTTTAAAGGAGAATTATTTTCAATGGATTTTTATTAGTTATATGATCTTTAGTGATCGCAATTGTAAAATGATCACGACTTGTTATTTATCAGCAAGAACGGTAGCTATTATTTATTTTCCGATGTCCTTCTTGTAGTAAGTCATGTGGACAAGACAGTAACCTCTCGTCATAGACTCATTACGGAATACTATAATTGGGGGTACACTTTAGGAAAGGTACCTAGGCAAGTAAAAAGGAGTTTTATTAAAGTTATATACTTATTATTACAAGTATCCAAGGAAGGATTATGAATGATTAAATGTTTATAGTGTTTAATATTCTCCATATATATGTACTTAGTATTTTTTACTAGACTCATATATGTTTGTTTTATATTACAAATATGTTTTTGAAAAAGAGAGAAATTTGGGGGTGTTGCAAACTATTGCCGAACAGGCAGGTCTCAAACATTACCTCACCTTTTTTTAAATTAAATGTCATCATTGATTTGAAGTTCTATGATATCTACAATAGAGATCAAAAACTAACAAATGCACATCAATTTGTGATAAATATAATTCTAATATGGGAAAACCATGATCATTGAGTAGATTTATCGTTGCAGAAAACCCTCGTCGTTTCCATCACTGTCTGATATAGCCTTCTGCGAGGGGTCTATCGATGTAATGTAGTTTTGAAGTAGAACAAGATTTAATTCAACCAACTATAAATGAAGAGCTGTCATTTTTTTGCATCCCCGCACAACTTCCGATAAACATAACAACCATCAACTTAAGTGGATCTTGGATCATTATCCAAACACACAAAAGCAACTAACACACAAAACCATCATGATAAACATGGGGAGACTAGATCCCAACAAAGGGGGCAAACTAACCCCATACAAGGGACAAAAGCCATCACAAAGGATGGAGAGAAGCTCTCATAAAGAGAGATAAATTGATTGAATATATAGACTAAGAAAATAAACTAAAAACTCAAAATAAGGGATAAATAAGGGCTATTCATGGACAAGTGTATCTATGGCAGCCCCTTGGATGATTTACCTAAGAGAGGAAAAGAGAGAAAGAGAGAGAGGAGGAAACGGCTAAGGTCTTTTATTCTTTTATATCTACAAACACAAACTAACCTAATTTCTGATGAGTTGTTTCCTTATTGCCTTCTTTAATCTGTTATATAACGCACAAAGAAGTTTCATGCAGCATTTGAGGGCTAGAGGAAGAAAGAAAAGATCAGCCTTATCAAGAAAAAAAATTTGACAATCTTTTAAATGGTGGCATTTTATTTCTTTCTAATACAAAGACTTGCAAGTTCCTAAAAAAATCTTACAAGAGGATATTTTTAGAAAAGTTTTTAACAGGTTTTTCACCATATACCTAATAAGGGTGAAGTATTATATATTATAACCTTCTTATTTACTCTTACTAGCTCCTTATTAGTATTATAAACTATAAGTTGTGGGTTTTAATTATTTTCATGTGTTATTTAGAGATTACGTTTATTGGATTATTTATTAGTTTGCCATATGCTATGTTATCTACTAGTAGTAATATATCTCATGTTTGATAGGTACATTATTGTTCAGTATGCTTGGCCGGCAAGTAAACTATTTTCCCAAGATGTTCTTCAGTTGGAGACTTGTGCAACGATGTCTGAATCTGATGAGTCCGAACTTGAGCTCCGTTCCCGAACCTGCAAAAAGGGACCCACCCTGGAGGTTTGGGTGGTGGTTCCCCCTCCAACACATAAGTCAGATATCAGGAGTGAGAAGGAAAAAGTAGAGAGAGAAAGTGAGAGAGTATTTCTACAGAGTAAGTTTTTACACTGTTTGCATTGAATTCCCATTCTCCCGATTTCAGGGGTATTTATAGTGTTTGTGATATGACTGCTGTCCTTTTAGGTTACCCTAGAATGGGGGCACCTTATTGGCTAGGCAATCAAATCATGACACTTGGCAGGCTATGGTTGGAGATGGATCACCAACCAATCACTTGCAGCCATTTTAGGGATTTTGGGCTCTGACCAACCTTTGGGCCAAAAGGTGAGCCTTTTCTCCCATCTGAGCAAAACCCAATGGTTAAACCATTATTCCTTATTTCTTCTGATGGGACACGTGTACGATCTTGATGGATCCATGTGTCCGCAAGAGAGCCGTTGATTTTGAGGCTACAACATTTGCCCCTGAAAGGGTCTTTAATGTTGGCCCATACGACGGTTAAGGCCCTTTTACCTGAGGAAGTTACCTCAAATTCAAAAAGAGGCAAAGACGCGCCATTTTTTGGGCCTTACCGGTCATATTTGACCGTTTTAACCATTACCGGTCAACTTTTAACCGGCTCAACAGGTTTTTCACCCCCTTATATATATGCTTCTTTCGCCCACATTTAATCATTTCACAGCTTGAGAGAAATTTTCTATAGAGAGAGGCTCTGCAGTTTTCTAGAGAGAGAGAGAAATCGTCCTATTCCTGTTTTCTTCACCGAATCGTCCAAGCGTTCCGTCAGGCATCTTTTCTTTCCTCTTTTTTGTTTTCCTTTATTCTTTATTTTTTTTCTTAGAAAATCAATAAAATGGATTTCTCTTCTTCGTCAAATAATCCTGGCCGATCAAGAGTTTTCCTTGACCCTAGAACCGATAGTACTTCTTCTTCGGCACATCCTAGAGTTGGGCATATTCTGGCCGAGTATATATTTTTTTATGGTTTTGGCCGGTAAAGTCAGACGACCCAGTCTCTACCTGTGCAGGGTAATCTGGCGCGCGTCAAGCAAACGGCCCGTCTAAGACGAAGAATAATTCTCCCGTCCTATAGCTCGAAATGGAGGAATCTACGAGACGAGTTCCGGATGAGACGAGGAGGTCCAAAGTGCTCGCCTTTGGCCGGCCTACTTCTCCCGATAACGGTGTTGGGGAGAATCTTGAAATAAACCCCGAGGCCATCCGTCCGGGTAGGGATATCAATATGGAAGAAGCCGGCGAAGGTAATAACGAGGGTGATTCCGGCTCAGCTGAAGAATCGGACGAACCCTCCACCACTTCGTCTGAAATTAGAAGACGCTTAGGTCCTCATTCTGACCCTTCTTTTATCTTAGTCAATCGTAAGTGGTTAGAAAAAATAGGGCCTGATCCCAGTTACTTATCCACCTATATGCCCATACCGGGCTTCTCTTTCGTCATACCCAATAAGGAGGCTACGATTCTGAGTGCTCCCAAGAATCACTTCGCCGTCTACAAGCTAGCCTTGGACGCGGGGTTGAGATTTCCTCTTCATGAATTCATAGAGCAAGTGCTAAGGCATTACAACATTGACCATAATCAATTGGCGCCCAATGCCCGGTACAACGTTTGACATTCATAGCCGCTCGCGAGCCGCGCGGCCCGGCCCTTTCTCTCCGGCCTTTACCCAAATACACTACGCGTCCAAGGTTCCAGTGGACAAGTGGATGGAGCGTGGCTCAAGATCTCGCAACCGCCCGCTTTCTTACGCTTGGGGTAAACCTTCGAAGATACACGATCGGAAAGCCGACTTCGTCTTTCGTCGAGCGGCCAACGACTACGTCACTGAGAGCTATCGTTTTTATAGCCGGGCCGTTATGGATACTGGGCGAGGGAATTCCTTCTTGGATATAGAGGACAGGTTTGACGTGGAGGTGGTGGAATACTTTAAAATAAAATAGTATTCCGTACAGTATCACACATCCCGTAAAGGGCCGCCTAACCGTATTCCCTTTAAAGATATGTTTTATGACGATAACTTCCCGATCGCCGCCGTGTAAAAAGCCTCATCCGAACGTGTACCCGACTAACCCCTTCGTTTCTTTTATTTTTTTGCGATTCAAGCGTAGCACTCCTCAAAAAAATCTTCGACTGGGAGATATCGTATGTCCAAGTTTACTAACAACTTATGGAAGGAGTACGCCAAGACAAGCGCGGAGAAGAGGGCTGAAACTCTGGTAAATCCCAAATTTTTTTTTGAGCGAGGGTGGCACGAGGAAGGAAGGCGTCCATAGCTGGAGGGCTTCCTTCAACGAACCTTCCTCGTCTTGAATGGTATAATGGCCTTGGACGAGGCCCTGCCTTGTCCGTCCAAGGTGGTAGCTTAATCTTGGACGAGGGTCACTCGAGGAAGGAAGGCGTCCATGCTTGGACGGCTTCCTTTGTCGAACCATCCTCGCTCCGATTTTGTAATGGCCTTGGACGAGGTCATGGCCTGGGCCGTCCAAAGTGAGTGCTTTTCTTGGACGAGGGTCACTCGAGGAAGGAAGGAAGGCGTCCAGCTTTTGGACGTTTCCATCGTCGCCCGTCCTCGCCCTGGAGTGGGATGAAGGCCATGGACGAGGCCTGGGTGGCCCGTCCAAGGTGTTTGTTGGTTCTTGGACGAGGGTCCTTCGAGGAAGGAAGGTGTCCAGCTTTTTGGACGGTTTTCTTCGCCGCACCATCCTCGTCTGGAGTGGGATGAAGGCCTTGGACGAGGCTTGGGTGGCTCATCCAAGGTGTTTGTTGGTTCTTGGACGAGGGTCCTTGGAGGAAGGAAGGCGTCCAGCTTTTTGGACGGGTTTCTTCGTCGCACCATCCTCGTCTGGAGTGGGATGAAGGTCTTGGACGAGGTTGGTTGGAAGAAAGAGGTCGTCCATGCTTGGACGGCTTCCTTCATCGACCAACCCTCGTTTGGAGTTTAATTGGACGCCTTCTTTTAGCAAGTAGGGTTCGTCCAAAACACACTTTAGCTTTACCTTCTTTAGACGATCATTCTCCTAATTGTTTGTTTTTGTAGAAAAATGCCCAAACCAACAAAGCTCCACTTGGGAAGTCTTCTTTATCAAAGAAGAGGCTTGCACCGGCCAGGGATCAGCCTTCTACCAAAAAGCCTAAGGGCTTTGCAAAAAAGAAGGCGGAGAAGACAATCCCAGCAGGCAAAGGGATCGGGGAGAAAACTATCCTTCCTCTAAAGGACAAAATCTTGAAGGAGGAGCCGTCCACCGATGCCCCGACAATGGGATGAGAAAGAGCCGGGACTCGGCTTGTTGATCGCTGGACACAACCGATGAGACCGAGGTTAAGCGCACTCGCTCCGGCGTTGGCGGTCCATGAGCCGTAAACGCCATCGAAGACAAACCAGCCTTCATCGGCTCGCCGTTGCCGGTCTAATGATGCCGCTATCTATTAGAGTGGCGTCTCTATCTTCGGTTGAGTCATATTATCCTAACGTAGTTAGGACGCCTTTGCCAAAATGTTGAAGGCTGAACGTGAACGGCTTAACCAGGAGTTGTTCAAGTGCTACCCTGAGTCATACATAAAGGGCTTAGAGGAGCATCAGCTGGGCATGTAGGCTACATGTCACAACTTGCTGCCGAGGAAAAGTTTGTTGCCGTCAATATTTTTGTACTTGTATAAATTTCTATATACTTTGCAACTCGTCTAATGACTTGCTTGATATTTTTTATTTTCAGCTTCTTGCTCGCAGCATTTTAACTAAGGAGTGGGCGAGAGGGCTTAGGAAGGAAAATAAACAACTCGTCTATCTTGCTACAACGGCCGGCGACAAGGCCATTCATGACATTGAGATGGCGGAGACTCTTCACCGTCAATCAAGGGAGGCCTGGGAAAAACGGTCGGCCACGCTGGAGGCTAACAACCAACAATATCTCGTCACCATCAACCAACTGGCCTACAAGGATCGGGATAAATTGAAATCGCCTTGGACACCGCTCAACCGAGCCGAGAGGCGAGAGAGCACGCCCTTTTGACCGCTGCTCAACTTAGAAGGGAAAATATCCTTCTAAAGGCTCGAAATGCTCGGCTAAAGAAGGAAGCGCCTGTGCCTTTGATGACGCTAAAGAAGGCCTTAATCAAGTCATCAAAACGTCCCGAGATTGGGCCGTCAAGGCCTTTGAGATGCTGGCGGAGCCTCATGAAGTTCCCAGCTTTGTGCGCCTCCTGGAATTTCAAGGGAGCGTCCACCGTGCAATGGTGACTGCTCAAGAGCCTCCTGAATTCCTGGACTCAGATGAGGAGGTTGCTGATGACGAAGAGTCTCCTGAGGACGACCAAGAAACACCTGCCGAATGAAGTACCTAGATTTAGGTTTATTCTTCTAAGTTTCTTGGCTTGTTCGCCGTTGTAGCTTAGTCTCTTCATTTTATCTTAGACTAAGTTGTAAGCCTCTTTTGACGGGTATATAATGAAATGACGTTTTGCCAATGCTTGTCCTTTCTTTTATTATACTTAAATTTTCATCAAGTATAAATGAGCCTCGTCCATCTCTTATTGGACATCTTTATAACTTAATTTAGCAATGGATGCATCTGGTCCTTGTCTTTGAGCTTAGTCAAGGAAAGGGTGAGCCTCGTCCTAAAAGTTCCAAGGGTTTAGCTGTTTCCCCCCCTTCTTGGGCTTAGATAGTCCTTGTATTCTGGACGAGATTTGCACAAAGAAGGAGAGCGGCCAACATTGGCCAAGCCAAGATAAACTTTTTAGTCTAGGACGAGCTTAGATACTTGTGCGCAATTTATATATTGTTGTTTTATGGACGAACCATGTTTTAGCCGGCTTCCTTGAGGAAGAACCTTCGTCTTGAAGTAGTGAACCCTTACTAGATCCTTTACTACTTAGCTGACCATGCATTTGAGAGTAAGATTCCTTTACTAAGGCTTGCTTATTTCTGGTCGGCTTCCTATTAGGGACTGTGACGTTTCTCTTACTAGAGACTCATTATTTGATTAACCATATGTGCGATATACCTTTTAGGTTTATTACACTTTGGTCAGTCTCTTTGAGGAAGCAATGCGCGTCCAAGAAATGGTTATTCCCTGTTGTGGTGTCCATTGTTTATCTTCTACTTTGGACGTTTTATTGTTCTTTGTAATTTTGTCTAAATTAATGTCACTTTTAGACCACTAGACTATCTGGTGGTAAAAATGCCCCAAAGTGAACAACTTAGTAAAAAATAAAGGAACAATATAAGGAGGAAGTAGAAATTGTATTATATGAATTTTGCTTGACTAAAAGTCAAGATACATGTATACAATTCTTTTATCGCTTGCTTGTGCCGTGACACTTATTGGGGATTACAAACTACTTGTAGAATCCTTGGCGATTGACTGAGTCAGACGTGGTACTTCTTCAATGTCTCTGAGTTCCAAGTGCGCTGTATTGGTCGTCAATCCATGTCTTAGAGATGAAAGGTTCCGCTTCGCACTTCTTAGATGATTAGATAGGGTCCTTCCCAGTTTGGTGTCAGCTTACCCAGCTCCTTAGCGCGTCTAACATCCTCCATCTTCCTTAGAACCAAATCCCCTACCTTGAGTGGTCGTCTAGAGACTCTCTTGTTAAAGTCCCGAGCCATTCGTAGTTTGTACAATTGCATTCTTAGCAGAGCATTGCCCCTGACCTCTGGTACTTGGTCCAAGGCCGTGCGTAATGCATCCCAGTTGGCTTCTTCTGTGTACATCATGACTCTCAGGGTGGGTTCTTCAATCTCAATGGGCAAGACGGCTTTAGTACCGTAGACCAACATGAGGGGCGTTTCACCTATAGAGTTTTTGGCCGTGGTTCTAATTGACCATAACACCAACTGCAGTTCTTCAACCCATAGTCCCTTGGCATTGTCTAGCTTTCTTTTAATGCCATTTGATAGGATTTTGTTGAACGACTCTACTTGCCCATTGGCTTGTGGGTGGGCGACTGCAGCAAAGTGAGCTTTGATTTCCCTTTCTGCCAACCAATCTTTTAGCTTAGGCGTTTCAAACTGTGGACCATTATCAAAGACGATGGACTGAGGCATGCCAAACAGAGTTATAATAATTTTCCAAATAAAGCCCTTGACATCATTCGTTGTTATACCCCGTGGCCTCAGCCTCTATCCATTTAGTGACGTAGTCCACATCTACGATTACAAACTTCTTTTGCCCAGCGGCCACAGGGAAAGGTCCCAGAATATCCATGCCCCATTTGGCGAAAGAAAGTGGGAACAAGATAGGAGTTAAGTAGTTGGACGGCTTCTGATGCATGTTTCCATGTTTCTGACAACTGTCGCACTTCTTTGCATAGACAAGAGCATCTTCCTTTAAGGTAGGCCAGTAATACCTAGTCCTTAAAGCCTTTTCCCCCAATACTCTTCCCCCAATGTGGGATGCACAAGCTCCTTCATGGAGTTCCTTCAGTACTTCTAGCCCATCTTCCCTGGTGATACACTTGAGGAGAGGACGATTGAATGACTTCTTGTAGAGGGTTTCATCCCACAACTCAAACCACTTATCTCGGGCTTTTACGTACTTAGCCTCTACAGGATCTGTAGGCAGTCGTCCTGTCTTCTTGAATTCTATGATAGGATCCATCCAAACTACCCCTCGGCTAAGAAATATTACTTGTTCTTGGTTAATACTCTTTTTTGGTTTAACTTCCCAAAACACTGTTCTTCGTGCATCACAGTCAGCTGAGCTGGCCAATATTGAGAGAGCATCTGCTTGATGATTTTCTGACCTTGATACTTGGTCCAGAACAAATCGTTTTAATGGCCCAATCTCATCCTTGATCATACGCATATATTTGCTCATTGACGCTTCTTTACATTCAAAATCTCCATTGACTTGACTGACGACTAAGAGAGAGTCCGATTTTGCCTCAATCTCTAAAGCCCCAGCCGCCTTACACATCTTGATCCCAACTAGAAGTGCTTCATATTCCGCTTCGTTATTAGACGCTTGGAATTGGAACCTTAGTGCATATTCAAATTTATCTCCCTTTGGAGATTGACAAATGATTCCTGCCCCATATCCATCGATAGTGGACGATCCATCAACCATAAGCGTCCAATGCTTCCTTCCTTCGGCTGGATCAGGTATTGGTTCTATAGTTGGCCAAGTGAGCTCAACCATAAAATCTGCTAAAGCTTGCCCCTTAATAGCATTCCTTGGTTCAAAAGATATGTCAAACATGGTAAGTTCAACAGCCCACTTCTGCATTCGTCCAGCGGCTTCCATCTTTTGTAAGACTTGCTTCAGAGGTTGGTCAGTATAGACTAGTATACTGTGAGCCAAAAAGTAACGCCTCAACTTCCTGCTGGCCATGACAAGTGCCAATCCAAACTTCTCGACTGGCGTGTATCTACATTCCGCGTCCTTGAGCACATGACTCATAAAGTATATTAAGATTTGCACTGAGTCTCTCTCCGCCAGTAAAACAACACTCACGGCCTTGGGGGACACGTCCAAGTATTTTTTTTCCCTCGGCTGGACTGACCAACCTTGGTAGCTGACGAAGGTGATCTTTGACTTGCTGAAGTGCTTGTTCAGCTTCTGCTGTCCATTCAAACTTGGCTTTCTTCTTGATAGTAGCAAAAAAATGATGACACTTGTCTCCCGACTTAGACAAGAAACGTCCAAGGGCAGCTAAGCAACCCGTCAGGCGCTGAACTTCCTTCAACTTTGACGGGGACTTCATGTCTAGAATAGCTTGGATTTTCTCATGATCCACTAAGAAGCCTAAGAACTTCCCCGCCAAAACACCAAAGACACATTTTTTGGGGTTCAATTTCAGCTTGTACTTCCTAAGAGTTTCAAAGGTTTCTCTCAAATCACCAACATGGTCGCCTTCTTTCTGACTTTTTACAATCATGTCATCTATATATGCTTCCATGTTCCTCCCCAATTGTGGCTGGAAGACCGTATTAATCAGTCTTTGGATGGTCGCCGGAGCATTTCTGAGGCCAAAAGGCATCCTCAGCCAGCCATGCAGTCCCTTCTCCGTGATGAAGGCCGTCTTGTCTTGGTCCTCCGGCCACATGGGTATTTGGTGAAACCATGAAAAAGCGTCCATAAAGCTTAACAAAGCATGGCCAGCAGTGAAAAATCTACCAGCCGATCTAACTTAGGCAAAGGAAAGCTGTCCTTAGGATTGGCCTTGTTGAGATCAGTGTAGTCCACGCACATTCTCCATGTGCCGTTCGGCTTTGGTACCATGACCACATTAGCAATCCAGTCTGGGTAGTATGTCTCTCTGATAAAGCGTGATTCCAACAACTTCTAAACTTCCTGGTCGACCGCCTGGTTCCTGGCCGGTCCCAAGTGCCTTTCCTTCTGACGAACAGGCTTTAAGCTGGGATCAACATTTAGCCGGTGGACGGCTACCTCTGGATCAATTCCAGATATTTCTTCAACACAATAAGCAAACACGTCTTGAAATTCTTTGAGCAGGTTGATCAAAATGCCCCTCAAGCCAGGGGAGAGTGAAGATCCAATCTTTAAGGTTCTTTCTGGACGAGCTTCATCCAAACAAACATCTTATGGGGCCTCTGCCGACTCTGGACGTTTTATTGCCACGCACATAATGGCCATCACTTATCCAGACGAGGGTGACTCTTCCTTGACGGGCTCATACTTTCTTTTCCTGCTAGGAAGAATTTCGGACGTTTTCCTTAAGGGAGCAACCTGCGTCTGAGGACTTTCAATTGTCATTCTCAGAGAGGCCACTTGGTCCTTCACAATCTCGGACGCCTTCCCTTCGCCAGCAACCTTCGTCTGGTCTTGCTTGTCTGCCTTCCATGAAGACCGTTTGCAGTAGTTAGGTAGCATTCCCTAGCCGCCTGCCGGGTCTCCATACAAGGAGCCAATTTCACCACCATCACATTCAAACTTCATAAGCATTAAGTGAGTTACTATCACGGCTTTAACATGATTAAGAGTTGGTCGTCTAAGAATGACGTTGTAAGCCGTCAAATCTCGGACAACCAAGAACTTTATGAACAAAGTTCGCGAGGCGTCCTTCTCCCCAACTCGGACGGGCAACGCGGATCGTCCCCAAAGGATGAATGATTCCTCCCCCAAACCCAATGATTGGGTGATGGACTGGGACCAAGTTCTTCTCATCAAACCTCGCCGAGATAAGGCAACGACACTAATGATTTACGTGGAGCTTCCAATATCAATTATGATCCTCCTTACTCTCAGGTTGGCTATCTTCATCTCCACAACCAAGGGATCATCATGGGGGGTTCTCAGCTTCCCCCGATCTTGCTCGCTGACGACTACCTTAGGGAAGGGCTCGCCTTGTCCGAACCGTCAACAAAACTTGGCCGAGCTCCCTAAGATAGTTCTTATGCCCCCGTTCCTGGTCCTCCCGCAAAGCAAATCCTCCCGAGATAACAAGGACAACATCCTCGTCAAGATTTCACTTTGTCTTTTTTCTTGCTCGACGATCATCTCTCTTCGAAACTTCTTTCCCCTTGGCGTAAGTAAGTGTTCATCTTTCCTTTTCGAGCTAGGTCCTCTAATGCCCTCTTAAGGTGTTTACATTCATTGGTCTCATGACCACGCCTTTGTGAAAATGGCAAGCACTTCGATCTTGTCCTTAAACTTGTAAGGGGTCTTCATTTCACCAGGGCCTTTAGCTCATATCGATCCTTTATCTCCATAAGAATGGAGTATTGATCATTGCTAAATTCAATGGGATTAGCTGAAGATTCAGACTATTTCCTCTTGCCTCTTCTGGACGAAGAAGTTGTGGAGGTTATAGCCCAAGTCTCCCTTTTTGGGGTCGCTTCTTTGGGTGAGCTACCTCTTCGAGCTTCTGGACTCAAGGTGTTTTGCCTCAGCACATACTTAAGTGGCGTGTATAAACGCTTCGGCTTCTTTTAAGGCTTTGGCAAGAGTGGTAATTTTCTTCTTCACAAGGTCAAACTTAAAACTTCCTGGCCTTAACCCCCTGATGAAGGTGATACGCTCAAGTTATACGGTGTATTTACGTTATTTTGGGTGCACTTTGCTAGGGGGTTTGATTGTAATTGTTTATGTTTGTATATATATTAACCTTAGCGGAAGTTCGGAGTTTTGTGAGTTAATTAGTGTTAATGTTCTAAGTTTCGAGCTTTTAAGGTGATATGGATATGTTTTGGGAATGCTCGGGAAGTGTAGCATCGTAGCATAATGGGCAATCATCGAAAGCCCAAGCCAAGCAAAGGAACAAGCAGCAGGAGCCTGCCCAGCAGCATCGCAAGCCAAGCCAGCAGTGAAGCAGCCAATGCAGCTCGCGACTCACGAAGCATCTCGCGACTCGCGACACCTGCCTTCGCACCTCGCGATATATGTCGCGACTCGCGACCCTTGTGCCCAGGCAATTTTGTGCGGATGTCAGTCAGCTCTTCGCGACTCGCGATCAGTATCGCGCCTCGCGATGCTTATGTCGGTTTGGGGCCACGTTTTGTGCGGGGTTTAAGAACCTCCTAAAAGCTAATATTTTGGGCGTGAAAAAGACAGAGCAACCTTGAGGAGAGGGAGTCTCCAAAACTCCATTCTTCTCTTGTTATCTTCTTTTTCTTTGTTTTTCATTTCCTAGTTTAGTTTTTAGAGATTTCAACTGTGGGATTGGCTATTGTTATGCCGATTGTAGCTTGAACTGTTCTTGAAGAAGATTGACATGAAGCTTCAACAATTATTGTGAGATCTTTCCTCTCTATTTATTTCCTTTGATTATGGTTTAGTTTCTATGATTATACTTTATGATCTTTGCATAATTATGCTAGGAACGTTACTAGTTTGATTGTGTAATTAATCTAATGCTAGATTTAAGAATAGAATCGGATTGTTTTATTCTTTTATCAATTTGTAGTAAACTAGGAAGTAACATAGATGCAGATTGTCTTGGTTTTTTCTTGGGGAAATTAAATCAACTACTGAATGTTTATCGCGTGTATGACATTAGCGGGTCTATTGGTTCTCTGTGTTTATTGCTGCTGTTGGATTTAACTTAGACGCTGATCGGACTAGGTTATCCTATAGTTAGGGTTTTATAGTCACGCTGATCGTGCTATTCAACAAAGAATAAGGAGAATACGAGATTAATTCTCGACATTAGATAATCATGGAAATAGTTGGAGTTGAGGATCAATGATCGATAATGAAATTGAAGTGGATGTTAATCGGATTCAAGATCTTTCCATATTGATTTCTCATTTTATTTATTTGCTAGTTAATTTTAGTTTGTTTATAATGTACTTGAAAACCCCCCTGAATTGGTTACTCGGTCCTTAGAGTCATCTAGGTATTGATTCCCGCTAAATACAAAACTCGTCCCTGTTTCCCTGTGGATATGAACTTTACTTCCCTTCTACATTTAATTGTAAAAGAGAGTAGGAGAAATTTATCTTTGGATAGGTGCATACGACACAACCGCACCACCCAAATTTTAGCGCCGTTGCCGGGGAAACGGTGTTACTTGTTTGTATATAGCGTTTGTTTTTGGATTGTCTTACTTGTGCTCTTTGTTTATGGTTAACACTCGTGCTACTAATCAACACCCTTTGAAGTACGATCGAGATTTGGAATTAACTCTTTTCAGGTTGAGAAGAGAACGACGTGAAAACTTCAAGGAGATTCCTTTTGCTACCAACATAGAAGAAGAGATGCCTCCGAGAGTCGAGCCACGCACATTGAAGGAGCTCACAGCTCCTAACCTTGATCACCAGCCCTTATGCATTACATTCCCACAAGAAGATGAAGGGGGGACTTTTGAGCTGAAATCGGGGTTAATACATTTGCTTCCTTCATTCCATGGGCTCAATGGAGAAGATCCAAACAAATTTCTTTCGGAGTTTCACGTGGTTTGTACTAGCATGAAACCAAGTGGAGCAACGGATGAACAAATCAAGTTGAGAGCTTTTCCTTTTGCTTTGAAGGATGAAGTTAAAGATTGGTTATATTATCTTCATCCTGGTTGTATTTCCACTTGGGTTGAAATGAAGAAGCGATTTCTTGGGAAGTTCTTTCCAGCTTCTAAGTCCTCAACATTAAAGAAGGAAATCAGCAATGTTGAGCAGAAACACGATGAGTCTTTCTACGAATATTGGGAGAGGTTCAAGAGACTTTGTGCTAGTTGTCCATATCATGGTTATTCTGATGAAGACCTCATTTTGTACTTTTACAATGGTCTTTCTGATGAAGATGTGCGAATGGTGAATGCTGCTAGTGGAGGTTCTTTCATAAATAAAACCCCAATTGCAGCTAGAGAGCTCATTGAAGAACTAGGCGAAGGCTCGAGACGAGTCAAGAGAAGATCGAATCATCGTAGAGCAAATGTTGAAAGTCCAGGTTCTAGATCTTCGAAGGTCGAGGATCAGGTACACGCTCTCACTTCGATGATGCGTGAGTTCATGGTAAAGAACAATAGAGTTTAACAGGTAAAAGCTTGTAGAATTTGTTCTTTAGATCATCACACTGATGTTTGCCCTCAAATGCAAGAAGAATTTAGGGAAGAGTTCAAAGCTGTAGGTTTTCAAGGCCAACAAGCATTACAGAGACATGATCCCTACTCCTATGCTTCCGAACAAGGGTGGAGAGATCATTCTAACTTCAGATTTGGCAATCAACATCAACAACAACACTATAACAGGCCACCACCACACCCTTATCCTAGGCCCCAAGGCCGAGACTCGAGCTCTAGCATGTCCACTGAAGAAATGTTAAATGTTTTAACTAAAAATGTGACTAACATGCAGGGTAACATGGTGCAGTTCCAAGAAGAAACTCGATCGAGCATCCAGAACTTGGAGAGCCAAGTAAGCCAAATTACAGGAGCTGTAACCAAGTTAGAGGCTAGGGATTCGGTGAGGTTGCCATCTAAAACAGAGCTCAACCCTAAAATGAACGTGAGTGCTATCACATTGAGGAGCGAAACAGAGATTGCAAGCAAAGAGAGGTTGGTGGTTCCAGACAAAGAGATCGTGGAAGAGGTGATCGAGCATGATCCGACAACAGATTGTAAATCATTGCCACCTCAACAAGAGGAGAAAGTCCAAAAATCACCTCCTCCACCATATGAACCAGAGCCACCATTTCCCGAGGCATTGAGAGAAACCCGCAATGCAGAACGCAACAAAGACATTTACGAAATCTTTCGTAAATGTGAGGTAAACATTTCCCTTTTTGATGCTTTCAATCAAGTGCCTAGGTATGCTAAGTTCCTTAAAGAATTGTGTACTTCGAAAAGAAAGCAAAAACAAAAGGTAGTGCAAAAAGTGGAGGCTAGCGAGCATGTCTCTGCTATCTTTCAAAAGAAATTACCTCAAAAGTGCAATGACCCAGACATGTTTACCATCCCATGTACTATAGGTGACACCATGTTTCCTAAAGCCATGTTAGACTTAGGTGCGTCAATTAATGTGATTCCATATTCATTGTATAAGTCTTTGAAACTTGGCAATTTGCATGAAACTAGTGTGGTGATTCAATTAGCTGATAGATCCAATGTTTATCCTAGGGGTAAATTAGAGGATGTATTAGTTAAGGTTGGGAAATTGCAATTTCCTGCTGATTTTTATGTTTTGGAGATGGAACCTGATAAGCATGCCGCCCCAATCCTTTTGGAGCGACCTTTTTTGATATAAATGATCCTAAGCTTCTACTTAAGGATGATAACCCACTTTGCTCTATTAACATTGTTGACTCTTTATTGCATGATGTTCTGGATATTGAGCAGGTTGATGAGTCGATGAATGCTGATGATGTCTTGGTCGAGGATTGTGTGTCTCCTACTAACATGCAGGTTATGGTGCCGGAGTTGAAAGAGCAGAATAAGCCTCCTAATTTACCATCTTGTTTTGAAATTGTACCACTAACGATGCACTGCAAGAGTTCTTCTCAATTTGTTTTGCTGGTACTTGAATTGGAGGTTGACATGGAGCCACCATTGTGACACATGGAGCACAAGCCCAATGATTGAGCTTAAGGTACTAAGTCGAGCTAACGACTTAACCAACAGCGCTTCTCGGGAGGCAACCCGAGACCCCTCTTATTTTCTTTCTTTTCCTTTATTTCTCATCAAATTTCCACCACCACAATAAATTTTCTTTCACCCACCGCCCACCCACTAAAAAGATCCACAACCAATCTTAATCCACTTGGAGCCAAAATCCACAAACGAAAACCCGTTGGGAGGAGTTCAATAGCTAGGAGTTGGTGAAACTAGAGGGTTAAGATTGTTAATGAATCTTTTCGATCTCTTAAGCTAGGTGCAAATCTCAAAAAATTTAAAAATTTGAATTTGTCATTTGTTTGAGTGATTCGAGGGAGAGGGTTATGAGTTGATTTATGAGATTTTGAGTTGGTGTTGCTAAGAAATTTGGCTTTGACGGATTGTTTGTCATGAGTCTTGAGCAGTCGATCTTAGATTTACCCGATTCTCTATTTTCCCCCCATTTTTAGTTTACTTTTTCTTCTAATTGTCGTCACATTGAGGACAATGTGTAGTTTAAGTAGTGGGGAGGGTATTCTCATTCTCATGTATCTATGTTGTATGTATTACTTTCAAAATGAAAAAAAAAATTTAATATAAAAAAAAAACAATGAAAATGAATCTTGCTAAGTTGAAAACCCGCAAGGGCGGGCGACTCAGGCAAAAATGGGGGCCCGGATAGGTTGAAAACCCGAAAGGGCAACCTATGAAAAAAAAATGTGAGAAGCTAGGATGAAAACCCGAAAGGGCTCCTAGGTAAAATGAGAGATTAAAGAGAGAATTATGTATTTTGAAAACTCATTTGCCGGAGTTAGTGTCATAAGGCGGAAGGTGTCTTCGGGTTGGGTTAGTGAATTCATCCTTTGTTTTGTGAGGATCTATTTATAGTTGGCTTTCACATTCTTTTGATGATTTTTGGTGAATTGGAGGTCAATATTGAAGTTAAGTTTGAGTCCTTAGCAAATAGGGATTTGAACTTTCATTGGTTGATTGATTGTTTTTGGGAGTAAGCATGGAATTTATCCCTTTTTGTCATTGTTCCATGGCTAGCTATTCTAAGTTAGTTGTAGTAGTAGTAGGTCATCTTTTGAGGTTTGGGAGAGCTGATAGTTTAGTATGTCGTGAGCTGACATTTTGATTCTTGTTGGTGTTGCTGGTTATTATTGTTGTCGCGTCTTTGTATTTTTCAGGTGAGCTCGAAGCTAAGTGTGGGGCAGTCATTGTCCCTTACGTTTAGGTTTTGAGCGGATGTTGTTAAGATGTGATGATGATGATGTAGTTGATGGAGAGTGTAGGTTGGTGTTGATAATTTGGGCGAAGATCTATTTGGTGATCCTCATTTTGAGTTTACTCGAGGTCGAGTAAAGTTCAAGTGTGGGGGTATTTGATACGCTCAAGTTATACGGTGTATTTACATTATTTTGCGTGCACTTTGCTAGGGGGTTTGATTGTAATTGTTTATGTTTGCATATATATTAACCTTAGCGGATGTTCGGAGTTTTGTGAGTTAATTAGTGGTAATGTTCTAAGTTTCGAGCTTTTAAGGTGATATGGATATGTTTTGGGAATGCTCGGGAAGTGTAGCATCGTAGCATAATGGGCAATCATCGGAAGCCCAAGCCAAGCATTGTCGCACGCCCAAGCCAAGCAAAGCACCAAGCAGCAGGAGCCTGCCCAGCAGCATCGCAAGCCAAGCCAGCAGTGAAGCAGCCAATGCAGCTCGCGACTCGCGAAGCATCTCGCGACTCGCGACCCCTGCCTTCGCACCTCGCGATATATGTCGCGACTCGCGACCCTTGTGCCCAGGTAATTTTGTGCGGATGTCAGTCAGCTCTTCTCTGTGTTTATTGCTGCTGTTGGATTGAACTTAGACGCTGATCGGACTAGGTTATCCTATAGTTAGGGTTTTATAGTCACGCTGATCGTGCTATTCAACAAAGAATAAGGAGAATACGAGATTAATTCTCGACATTATATAATCATGGAAATAGTTGGAGTTGAGGTTCAATGATCGATAATGAAATTGAAGTGGATGTTAATCGGATTCAAGATCTTTCCATATTGATTTCTCATTTTTTTTATTTGCTAGTTAATTTTAGTTTGTTTATAATCTACTTGAAAACCCCCCTGAATTGGTTACTCGGTCCTTAGAGTCATCTAGGTATTGAATCCCGCTAAATACAAAACTCGTCCCTGTTTCCCTGTGGATACGAACCTTACTTCCCTTCTACATTTAATTGTAAAAGAGAGTAAGAGAAATTTATCTTTGGATAGGTGCATACGACACAACCGCACCACCCAAAGGCGTCAAAGGCCACACCGGCATTGAGATCTTGAATCTGAAGGGCTTCTAGATTGAATGTCTTAACAAAACTTCTATGAGCTTCTTTTGGTCCTTGCCCAAGTGCATGCTTATTTTTTGTTCTTGCCGATTGGTAACAAAGTGACTAGTAAATAAGTGATTGAGTTCAGTGAAATTATTGACTGAATTGGGGGGAAGATTGTTAAACCACTTCTGAGCTACTCCCTTTAGAGTGGCAAGGAAGTTTTTACACCAAGTAGCATCATCTACTCCTTGGATGTACATCTGATGTTTGTAAGCGGATAGGTGATCGTTTGGATCGGTTGTTCCATCAAAAGGCTTTATGGTAGGGGGTTTTACCTTTAGGAAGGGGGGGCGCCTCCATGATCCTGGCCGAGAATGGAGTAGGCCAGTTGATCCGGAGGGCTCCCGGCTGTCCCTCAATGGGTATGAACTCCTTACGGTATTCTTTCAACACAGGGTTAGATGAAGTGTTTGCAGGGGCTGGACGCCTATAAACCATTGGCTGAACCACCTTCTTCTCTTTTCTTGGATGAACAAGAGAAGGGCCCAAACTTCTTCCTTCCGTTCTGGATGGTATCCTCAAAGGAGGGTCTCTCATGTACGGTGTAGACCCAGTGGCCGACCATTGTAATGCAACAGCTTTCTTTGCCTCTAGGTATTCCCTGGCATCTGTTTCCATTTTGTGCCCATTTGGACGAACATTATCCTGGGTCCTAACCACCAGGTTCCAGTCCATCTTCCTTCGCTGCACACTACCTTCTGGTTGCTTTTATCTAGCTGTACTCCTAGAGGGTTCCTGACGAACAGGTCGACTTGGACCTGGACGGTTCTCCTGGGAACGCCCCCTAAGAGGATCTGGATTGTTAGTTGCTGGCTCCGGAATAATTTGGAAAAACAGCATGTTGTTCTTGATATGTTCCTGGACGACTCCTGTCATCTTAGTCCGAAAATCAATCAAGACGTTCTCTAGATGGGTAGCAGTCACTGGACGTTCAAGATTCTCCTGAATAGCAGTTTGTTGGCTTTGTCCAGGGACATTGATGATGGACGGAGGTCTATCCCTTCCTCGAGGCGGTCTCTCGTGATCTACTGTATCTTCAACATTAATCTGAAAGCTTCGATTCCTTGCCACATTGGACGATTGAGAGTCAGTCATCGTTGCGTCTCCTCACAGACGGCGCCAAATGTTTAGTATGCTTGGCCTGCAACGATGTTCTTGAGTTGGAGACTTGTGCAACGATGTCTGAATCTGATGAGTCCGAACCTGAGCTCCGTTCCCGAACCTGCAAAAAGGGACCCACCCTGGAGGTTTTGGTGGTGGTTCCCCCTCCGAAGCTTAAGTCAAATATCATGCGTGAGAAGGAAAAAGTAGAGAGAGAAAGTGAGAGAGTATTTCTACAGAGTAAGTTTACATTGTTTGCATTGAATTCCCTTTCTCCTGATTTCAGGGGTATTTATAGTGTTTGTGATAGGACTGCTGTCCTTTTAGGTTACCCTAGAATGGGGGCACCTGATTGGCTAGACAATCAAATCATGACACTTGGCAGGCTATGGCTGGAGATGGATCACCAACCAATCACTTGCAGCCATTTTAGTGATTTTGGGCTCTGACCAACGTTTGGGCCAAAAGGTGAGCCTTTTCTCCCATCTGAGCAAAACCCAATGGTTAAACCATTATTCCTTATTTCTTCTGATGGGACACGTGTACGGTCCTGATGGATCCATGTGTCCGCAAGAGAGCCGTTGATTTTTAGGCTACGACAATTATAATTTCGGAGTCAAATAAATGGGAATTGTCTTTGGTAGATAAATGAGATAAACTTATTATTACACATTTTATCCAAAGAATGCATGAATTAAGAGGAAAGGAATAAGTGGGCTAAATCCCAATTGTACCTATTGTTACACGCAGCAAAGAAGTGAAAGCAAAAGGAGGAAAATAAAGGAATAGAAATAAAACAAAACAAAAAACCCTTATTGTTTTGGGCTTAGACTTAGGCGACAGCAGTAGGAGGACGAGAGTTCGAGGAACACGAGGCTTTCCATCTAATTTTCGGCCATGGTTTCTTATAATTGGGTGATGTTCTCTTCAATTATGAGTGGCTAATTCTCTTTTTCTAGGACTTAGATGAAACCCTCTTATTATGAATTTATAGTTTAATTGTGTTTGGAAATTGATTTTTGGTTTATGATTGCATAACTATTGAGATTATTATTGGAATGGTTATTGTTTTTAATATAATTGATGATTATTCTTGTAGAATTAATTATTGTTTTTTATTGTTATTAAACTTACATACTTTGTTCTTGTAGTTCAAAGTGTGATGTTATGCAATGGTGTTTAATGATTTGTGGTTAAAAAGTTGAATAATTTATGCTTTGGTTAGATAAGTTATGTCACCAAATTAATCACAATACTATTTTTGTCAGTATTCCGGCTTGTAGTTTAGGATACTTGATAAACCTTTTAATTCTCATTTCGATTAATCTATTAATCATATTATTAGTGGTGAATTCGAATGTCCTAGATTCCGTATTATTGTTTGTTCTCCGATTTACTTTTGATTGCCAAGTTTATATAGTTACTTTATTGTTGTAGATGGTGTCGAGGCTGCTTCACCATTGTTGGTTGTCAAGGATACAAAGCTCATCCATTTGGTTGGTGATTGTATCTTTCTCATTAAACTTGATGCGTTAAATGCTTCTTTCATGGAGGTCTTTAATTTAATTCATTAATTTATATCATTTGATGTTTTTATTGTTTTTCATTTGAATAAGTTAGAGAGTCGTTAAGTCCATAGGAGTGTCATTTTCCTTTTCAGTTGTGGCGTCCATGACTTGTATTCATGTTAGTTGCTTTGAGTTGTATTTTTTTTAATTAGTATTAGTTCGACATTTCCTTAGATTAAGATGTAATGCTACATGGTTAATGAAGCTAAATGAAACGTGCAAGGAAGATGGAGAAGGCAGCGTGCAAGTGGCGTGAGAATAGGAATTGTTACACCCTCATTCACACGTTCAAATCTGAACCAACATCCCTACATTCCAGGTGTGCTAAGGAGGAGTTCAAGTGATGCTAGGAGTGCTAGGAGTGCAGCAATACACGTCCCTTTAAGCAGCATAGAGGCGCCACCAAAATAGGGAAGTTGTTAGCATTTGTTAGCCGTTGTAACTAACCATTGTGGGTTAGTGGCTGCTCGAATTTAGCATGTAATGGCACGATTGATTAGCCTTTGTAGGTCATGTAGTTAGTGGTTGATTATTTCCTTAATGATTTTGTCTTAGAAAATCAGAAAATTAAGTTGTAGCAAGTCCTATATAAACCGGACGAAGTGAATGAAATGGAGATGAGTTTTATGACTTAAACAAAAACCGAGTGTTTTTCTTTTGCTTAATACTTTGCATTCTTGGATTGGAATCAAGTGTTTAGTGCCTATGCTTAATTTACTTTGGAAAGTTAGTTTGTGTTATTAGGAGCTTTTAAATTGCTTGGTGGTGTGACTTATCCAAGTAGTTTAGGAGTTTGCCATTCAATCGAACTTGTGGATTCAAGTCTTTCGGTTGTCTCTTCTATCTGTTCTTGTGTAATTCGAGTGTTACTACAATTATACAACATCTTGGTATCAGAGCTAAGCTTAAATCCTAACCATTTCATCCACCATTAGACCCCAAACACATTCCCAACCTCGTCCCAAACAACCACCAAAAACCGCAAACACAAAAACTGCCCAATTGAACTTGTTTTAGCATTGGGAGATGAATCTAATCCCCCTGCCAATTGGCGTGAGACAATGAGGATATTAGAAGAAGAAATAAGGGAGAGTGATGCACGAGTGGCCTTGTTGCAAGACCAAGTAAGGCAGCTCTCAGTGACACTTAATCACCAACGAGAAGGAGTTGATGATTCGGATGATGCAAGTGACATAACCTTGCGTCCTAGAAGGCCTAATCCTCGTCCTTCTAATGATATTAAGGTAGATATACCTGATTATGATGGCAAACTTGATCCTGATGAGTTTGTTGAATGGATTAGAACCATTGAGCGAGTGTTTGATTACAAGCACGTCCCGGAGGATAAGAGAGTAAAGCTTGTAGCATTGAAATTGAGGAAGTATGCCTCAACTTGGTGGGCAAGTGTGTGCGCTAAGAGAGAAAGAATGGGAAAGGAGAAGGTAAGGAGTTGGGAGAAAATGAAGAAACTTCTCAAACAGAAATGCTTGCCTACATACTATGTGCAAGAGAATTTCTCAAAGTTCCATCACCTTAATCAAGCAACTAAAACTGTTGAAGAATATGTGTTTCTTTGTCATGTAATGGAGGATGAGCCTCAAACTTTGGTGCGTTTCTTAGGAGGCTTGGACCCTCCTATTGCAAATGTGGTTGAGTTGCACTCATACTCAAATGGGATTCTTCTCGAACCTTTACCAAGTCCACTCCATACTCTAAACCAAACACCACCCCTTCAAAGACAAACACATCCTACACTTCTAAACCACCCCAAATGAATGAAACTAAGCCTAATGTACCAAGCACCCCTCGAAGGTGTTATAGGTGCCATAGAATAGGGCACATTGCCTCCGAATGTCCTAACAAAAAGGTCATAACTCTTGCGGAGTATGAAGCTATAGATGATGGATATGAAGAAGAGGAGGAGGAGGAATATGTAGAGGAGGAAGAAGAAGGGCGTTACATAGGACCAGATGATGGTGAATGTTTAGTAGTGAGAAGAACTCTTAGTGTCCTAGCTACTAATGAAGAACAAATGCAAAGAGAGGCTATCTTTCACATGAGGTGCACCATAGGAGGCAAAGTTTGCTCCTTAATCATTGATGGTGGCAGTTGCACCAACGTGGCTTCTCAAACATTAGTCACTAAACTAAACCTAAACACTACCCCTCATCCTAATCCTTATGTGATTCAATGGTTGAATTATGGAAAGGGCATACATGTATCTTTACGTGTATTGCTAGCTTTCACTATTGGAAATGAGTATAATGAAGAGTTGTGATGTGATGTCATTCCCATGGATGCGTGCCATGTCTTATTGGGAAGACCATGGATGTTTGATAGGAAGGTGATTCATGATTGATATAAGAACACCTATGCCTTTGTGAAGAATCAAAAGAAGATTGTTTTGACCCCTTTATATCCGAGGCAAAAGGAGCACTCCAACAATCAAACAAAGAAACCGGTGTCCTTAACCACTCTCATTAAATCATCCTATCATGAGTATGAATCATTTCAAGAACTCATCTTGAGTGGTTTAGATCAAACTCCACCTCCACCAACCGAACCACAACACCCCTTGTTTACCCCTTTGCTTAAACAATTCAAACATGTTTTTCCACAAGAAATACCCCCTGGCCTACCCCCTAAACGAGACATTCAACACAAAATTGACCTTGTTCCCGGAGTTAGCCTACCTAACAAACCTGCCTATAGAACAAATCCAAAAGAAACCGAAGAAATAAGGAGGCAAGTGGAGGAATTAAAGGTAAAAGACTTGATTAGGGAATCTCTTAGCCCTTGTGCTGTCCCTACATTGCTCGTGCCTAAGAAGAATGGTGAGTGGCGCATGTGTGTTGATAGTAGGGCCATCAACAAGATCACTGTAAAGTATCGTTTCCCTATTCCTAGGTTAAATGATCTTTTAGATGATTTACATGGTTCGAAAGTATTTTCAAAGATAGACCTAAGGAGTGGCTATCATCAAATTTGAATTCATGAAGGGGATGAGTGGAAGACAGCCTTTAAAACAAAGGAAGGCTTGTATGAATGGCTAGTTATGCCATTTGGATTATCAAATGCACCAAGCACATTCATGAGATTGATGAATCAAACCTTGAAACCTTTTATTGGTCGGTTTGTAGTGGTGTAGTTTGATGACATCTTGGTGTATAGCAAGAGTGAGTTGGAGCATGTTGATCATCTACACCAAGTATGTGATGTCTTGGAGAGAGAACAACTCTATGAAAACCTTGAGAAGTGTCATTTCTTCTCAAATCAGGTTGCCTTTCTTGGCTTCCTTGTTTCACACGACGACATTGAAGTGGATGAGAAGAAGGTGCAAGCCATTCGAGAATGGCCTATTCCATGTTCAATCCAACAAGTAAGAAGTTTCCATGGCCTAGCCTCTTTTTATAGAAGATTTGTTCGAGATTTTAGTACTCTCATGGCTCCTATCACTGAGATTACTAAGCTTAAGCAATTTGAATGGAGTTCTCAAGCACAAAAAGCTTTTGAAGAGGTTAAGCTTCGCCTAACAACAGCACCTATCTTAGCTTTGCCAAGCTTTGAAGATATTTTTGAGGTAGAATGTGATGCTTCTGGAGTTGGTATTGGTGCGGTCCTTTCTCAAAGTGGACGCCCCATAGCCTACTTTAATGAGAAACTAAATGAAGCTAAGAGGAGGTATTCTACCTATGACAAAGAGTTCTATGCTCTTGTGAGGTCCCTTGATCATTGGCGGCACTATTTGATTGCAAAAGAGTTCATTTTGCATTCGGATCATGAGGCCCTCAAATATTTGCAAAGCCAGCAAAAACTTCAGCCACGCCATGCTAAGTGGGTAGAGTTTTTGCAAGCTTATCACTTTGTGATCAAGCATAAATCCGGAAAGATGAACAAGGGTGCTGAAGCCTTGTCAAGAAGATACTTATTGCTTACTTCTCTTAGAAACCGAGTCATTGGTTTGGAGGTATTGAAGGAAAGCTATGTTGATGATCCGGACTTTGGTGAGATCTTTGCAAAATGTCAAGTTCATGCTAATGGAGACTATCATGTTTATGATGGATTTCTATTCAAGAACAAGAGACTATGCGTGCCTAAACATAGTGTGAGGGAATCTCTAATCCGAGAATTTCATGAAGGTGGCCTTGCTGGACACTTTGGCATTGAGAAAACCTACACCTTGGTGAGTAATTATTTCTTTTGGCCTAGATTGATGAAGGATGTCGAATACATAGTGAAGAGGTGTGTAGCTTGTCAACACGCCAAAGGCCATTCTCTTCCTCAAGGCCAACACTTACCTCTTCCTACACCACAAGCACCATGGGAGGACATAAGCCTTAATTATGTCACGGGGCTTTCTAGAACAAGGCATAACAAAGATGCAGTGATGGTGGTGGTTGATAGGTTTTCAAAGATGGCTCATTTCATCCCTAGCCATACTACTCATGATGCGGTTCAAACGGCTCTTTTGTACTTGAAAGAGGTGGTTCGTTTACATGGAGTTCCAAGAAGCATGGTGAGTGATTGAGAAACGAAGTTCTTAAGTCATTTTTGACTTACATTGTGGAAGAAGATGGGAACCAAGCTCAAGTTTAGCACCTCATCCCATCCACAAACTGACGACCAAACCGCGGTAAGAAATCCAACCTTGGGAACTTTGTTGAGGGCTTTAGCTACTAAGAGTCCAAGGCAATGGGAAGACATGCTACCCCATGCTGAATTTGCATACAATAGGGTGCCTCATAATATCACTAGTTGGAGTCCCTTCGAAGTTGTCTATGGGATCAATCCATGCACTCCTCTTGATTTGGCTCCCCTACCAATTCGAGACAAATTTAGCAAGGAGACTGATGAGAGAGAGCAAAGGAGATTAAGAAGCTTCATGAGCTTGTGAGAGCAAGAATCATTCGTGCTAATGAGAAGATTAAGCAACGAATTGACAAGAGGAAGAAAGATGTTTAATTCTCTCCTGGAGATTGGGTATGGATTCATCTACGGAAGGAACATTTTCCTTCCAAGAGACGTTCAAATTTAAGCCCTTGAACTGATGGTCCCTTCAAGGTCCTTGAGAAGATCAATCCTAATGTCTACAAGATTGAATTACCAGGTGATTATGGTGTTTCTTCTTATTTTAATGTTTCGGACCTTAGTCCATTCTATGAGGATGAAGGTGATCTTCCAAGTTTGAGGTCAAACTTTTCTCAACAAGGGGAGGATGTTGTAGATGGTGTCGAGGCTGCTTCACCATTGTTGGTTGTCAAGGATACAAAGCTCATCCATTTGGTTGGTGATTGTATCTTTCTCATTAAACTTGATGAGTTAAATGCTTCTTTCATGGAGGTCTTTAATTTGATTCATTAAGTTATATCATTTGATGTTTTCATTGTTTTTCATTCGAATAAGTTAGAGAGTCCTTAAGTCCATAGGAGTGTCATTTTCCTTTTCAGTTGTGGCGTCCATGACTTGTATTCATGTTAGTTGCTTTGAGTTGTATTTCTTTCAATTAGTATTAGTTCGACATTTCCTTAGATTAAGATGTAATGCTACATGGTTAATGAAGCTAAATGAAACGTGCAAGGAAGATGGAGAAGGCAGCGTGCAAGTGGCGTGAGAATAGGGAATTGTTACACCCTCATTCACACGTTCAAATCTGAACCAACATCCCTACATTCTAGGCGTGCCAAGGACGAGTTCAAGTGATGCTAGGAGTGCTAGGAGTGCAGCAATACACGTCCCTTCAAGCAGCATAGAGGCGCCACCAAAATAGGGAAGTTGTTAGCATTTGCTAGCCGTTGTAACTAACCATTGTGGGTTAGTGGCTGCTCGAATTTAGCATGTAATGGCATGATTGATTAGCCTTAGTAGATCATGTAGTTAGTGGTTAATTATTTCCTTAATTATTTTGTCTTAGAAAATCAGAAAATTAAGTTGTAACAAGTCCTATATAAATCGCACGAAGTGAATGAAATGGAGATGACTTTTATGACTTAAACAAAAACCGAGTGTTTTTCTTTTGCTTAATACTTTGCATTCTTGGATTGGAATCAAGTGTTTATTGCCTATGCTTAATTAACTTTGGCAAGTTAGTTTGTGTTCTTAGGAGCTTTTACATTGCTTGGTGGTGTGACATATCCAAGTAGTTTAGGAGTTTGCCATTCAATCGAACTTGTGGATTCAAGTCTTTCGGTTGTCTCTTCTATCTCTTCTTATGTAATTCGAGTGTTACTCCAATTATACAACATTTATATTTCAGAGTAATTTAATTAGTTCACAAATAAATCATTATATTTACATTTAGGATTAAATTAGTAGACATTAGATTTAATTTTAATCAACTGCTCCCTGTGGATACGATACCCTATTATCTATCACTTACAACTAGATCATGTACACTTGCAAGAATAGGGCTTTATAACATGTTTAAAATCACTGTCAAGTTTTTGGCGCTTTTACCGGGGAACGGTGTTTAGATTAATATTATTTAATTGTCTGCTACTTTACATCTTTGCATAAATTTTTCTTTATTTTTTTGCCTTGTATTTAGTATGCGTTGTGTTTTATGTTTTATTTATTTTAGTACTAGCTTCTCTAGTAGTCTAATTGTCCTTTTTTATTATAATTATTATTATTTTTTAATCCTTATAGTTTTATTAGGCTGAATTTTTTTTAAAAGTTTTTTATTGATATTATGTCGAGAGTTTATTTTCCGCAATATGAGGGAGAAGTGTTTTGGAGGTACATTGAGAGACTCAAAGATTTTCTTGCTCGATTCGGAAACCATCGATTACAAAAATGGGAAGTATGCCAAATAGTTTACGAGGGTCTTAATAATGAGACTAGAGGCACAATATAGTCTTATTTTGATGGGAGTTTTTTTGTCTCATACCGTGGATGAAGCATGGAGTTTCTTTGAATGGTTTGTACATGAGACTTATGAGTGGGAGTCGGCTATGCATTATAATATATATTCTCAGCCTTTATGTGCTCGACCAACCTCTAAGACTTTTTCTTTCAATGAACCTCATGCAAATAACCTACCTTCATACCATTCTACACATTGGGGTTCCAACAAATTTAATAACTCATGCTCTCAAACTGAACTCTTAGATTCACATCAGAAGAATCCTTTCCTATTTAGTGATCAAGATATCTCAGAATTTTATGTTATTATTCAACCAAAGCCTTTAGCTAATTAATTCGATGCTCAAATTTCAAGTTCTAGTAATGATCTGAGGATGGTGTTATCTGCTATTGAGGATCTTACTAAGAAAATAGAGGAGATCGGTAATAGAATGCAAGGTGTAATTAATGGAAGAAGCTTTTTGGGAGAGTCCTCTAATAAAATATCTAGTGAACCTTGTCTACCATATTTACCATATTATATGAATGAATTAGGACAACCAGAGCAATTTTTTAGACTTCAAAGATTTCTTGCCCGTGATGAAACAAATTTAGAGGAACATAACGAGGAGTGTTATAATCGTGCATCACTTTTTTCAAATTGGACAAGATCCTAGTTTAGTTGTGTTAAATGATTTTGAGGTAAACAAGATTTTGAAGGTGGATGATATTGAGCTTAACATACCTATTGAGCAAGAGAGATTTATTAATTCTGAAGATATTAAAGACAATGAATCTGAGATATTAGATACTTTAGTTTTGAGCTTTGATGGCACTCAATATGATGATGACAATTCACATCATTCTTGGGAAGCAACTTTTCTTATGGACGACGAGAATAGATGCATTAAGAAAGTAAATGAATCCCACGAGGAAGAGCTTAAGTCTTGCATTGATTTAGTGGAAACTATTGAGTTTACAAGTGCTCTAGAACCTACTTATTCTAACTCACTTAAAACCATTACATTAGTTCATGATTCCAGTATTCCACTCTTCCGTTCTATTATTGAGCTCGAATCCTCTTATAATCACCCAAAATTCTGCATTTTAGGGCATGATTACCCATGATTATTTGACGATAATTTTCTGAGTCAAGAGATAGAGGTCAAACTAACTAGAGTATTCAAAGAAGAGAAGCACAACTTTGATGTGATTTTGCATGATTTTACAGGTTCTAGTGTCCCTATACTCTACAAGTTGTCTCATTTAGACCACCAGTATGAGATCTATCCTTTCAACATATATTATAGTTGTACTTTTTATAAGTTATTAAGGGTTGTATCTCATATAATTACATGTGTTTTATCTTGTGCTTACTTCCACTTTTCTGAATTTTGTGGTCAATCTTATGACAAGCTTCTTCGATCTTTGACGAGGTATGATTCAACTTACTAAAGTATAATTAAGTGGTTGATGCTCTACCTCCCTTGTCATATTCTTACTTAGTCCAGTGTTTCGAATTCTCAATCTTAATTATTTGTCATTACTTTTTGCTATTAGGTTTTCTATTGGAATTTAATATATTTGCTATGAATTAGTAAATGCTGTTGATTTTCATGTGCAGATAACATGACTTAAGGAATAGAGGGGAATAGAGGGGCATAAACATTCCAAGTGTTAAATCTTTTCTAGCTAATGTCCTGCATGTGTCTACAACATTTTGTGACTATTTTCTTTGGTTGTTGTTGCATCGTGCTTAAAGTGGTAACTCACCAGGTTGTGTTGCTCTATCTTTCTCCTCTCATTTTATGCTACTTTTTCCTTTTTCATGCCTTGAGGACAATGCTCAATATAAGTGTGGGGGAGAGGCAACTTTGGTGCATTTTGGTGTTGTTGCAGTCGGCTAGAAATATATATATATTTGTGATTTACAGGTTTAAAGTTATGGCATAATTGCCTTTTGGTCATTTTACAGGGTGATGCTGCCCAATTTTTTCCACAATTTTGAACTTATATGTTCAATTATGAGTTTATATAAGGGTGTAATATGAATCTTTAATTGTTCCCTGTAAGAATGTTAACTAGTTAATGAGAATAATTGATAATAGACTCTAATCTAACAATGTTTTACTCGAATTATGTTTTATTACATAAAAATAATTGTTTTTCAAGCTATGAATGTGAAGACTTTAACTCTTGCAACCTATTAAATATACTTTAATAATGCTTATGCTTATCTGTAATCTAGCACACTTTCTTCGTTGGCCTAGATGCGGGGTATGGAGGGAAGATTTTTATACTTTAATCTACTTAATTAGTAGCGATACTTTTCTTGGTGATCTTTCACTACTCTTGGTTACTGGAGAATTACTTGACTTTGTTAAAAAACTGAGAGAATTATGGTTAAGAAAAAAAAAATGGATTAGTAATCCAAATTACAAAATTGTGAGAATGTGAACCATTAAGAAAAAGAATTCTTGTATTTCCAAAAAGGAAATCGAAAAAAAAGCATAGAAAAAGCCTCAAAAGCAATGCAAACAACAAAGTATCGAGTACTCCTTTGAGATCATTGGGTGGCAAGTGCAATGTCATATGAAAGAGATGATCCATGTACGGGTACTAAGTGCCTCTTGGAAAAGTATGTGGGAATCAACTGAAACAATAATCAAGTCTGATAAAAATATCTCGTATTCGAATGTCAATACACTGGCACTTGATCACCTAGATTACTTATGAGATGAAACTAATTTACTACAAAGGTTGCTTGAGAATAAAAGTTCCATAGCGTTCATAGCTTGCTAACCTAACAAAAATATTTTTATGACTAACTTACTATTTCTCTAAATAACGTTTTTAGCATACTATTATGATTTCATTATTTTAGTTTCTTCCTTGAGGAATGATATTATGATGTTGGTTAGTCTTACATGCATATTAGTCTATGTTGATTATCTCTTTCCTTGAGGACTAGCAAAGTTATAGTGTGGGGGAGTTGATAAGGGTGAAATATTATATATTATAACCTTCTTATTTACTCATACTAGCTCCTTATAAATATTATAAACTATAAGTTATGGGTTTTAATTATTTTCATGTGTTATTTAGAGATTATGTTTATTAGATTATTTATTAGTTTACCATATGCTATGTTATCTAATAGTAGTAATATATCTCATGTTTGACTGGTACATTATAATTTCGGAGTCAAATAAATGGGAATTGTCTTTGGTATTTAAATGGGCTAAACTTATTAATACAAATTTTATCCAAAGAATGCATGAATTAAGAGGAAAGGAATAAGTGGGCTAAAGCCCAGTTGTACCTATTCTTACACGCAGCAAAGAAGTGGAAGCAAAAGGTGGAAAATTAAGGAATATAAAACAAAACAAAAACCCTTATTGTTTTGGGCTTGGACTGACGCGGCAGCAGTAGGAGGACGAGAGTTCGAGGAACACGAGGCTTTCCATCTGATTTTCGGCCATGGTTTCTTATAATTGGGTGATGTTCTCTTCAATTATGAGTGGCTAATTCTCTTTTTCTAGGACTTAGATGAAACCCTCTTATTATGAATTGATAGTTTAATTGTGTTTGGGAATTGATTTTTGGTTTATGATTGCATTACTATTGAGATTATTATTGGGTTGATTATTGTTTTCAATATAATTGATGCTGATTCTTGTAGAATTAATTATTGTTTTTATTGTTATCAAATTTACATGCTTTGTTCTCGTAGTTCAAAGTGTGATGTTATGCAATGGTGTTTGATGATTTGTGGTTAAAAAGTTGAATAATTTATGCTTTGGTTAGATAAGTTATGTCACCTAATTAATCACAATACTATTTTTGTAAGTATTCTGGCTTGTAGTTTAGGATACTTGATAAACCTATTAATTATCATTCCGATTAATCTATTAATCATATTATTAGTGGTGGATTCGAATGTCCTAGATTCCGTATTATTGTTTGTTCTCCGATTTACTTTTGATTGCCAAGTTTATTTAGTTACTTTATATTTTAGATTAATTTAATTAGTTCACAAATAAATCATTATATTTATATTTAGGATTAAATTAGTAGACATTAGATTTAATTTTAATCAACTGTTCCCTGTGGATACGATACCCTATTATCTATCACTTACTACTAGATCTTGTACACTTGCAAGAATAGGGTTTTATAACTTATTTCAAATCGCAATCAATACATGGACAAATTTTTTTATTTCACTATAAACCATAGCACTTTTCAAAATTCATCGTATATCCCACAATTTCTCTAAGGTACATCAAAATGCCTTAACGACTAATTCAATCTAATTGACCCAATTCTCTCTCTTTAATTTCTCCATAACTTTCCTCCTCCTACTTTCTCCCTCGCCACCCAGCCCCTTTCTGCTCCGGCGGCAATCACAGACCATCCCTCTACTCCCCTTGCACCTGCACCGCCACCTCCACCGCATCGCGCACCACAACCTCTCCCGTCTTTTAACAGTGTCGTAAAGCAAATCTATCTTTCTGCACTCCTCCCATTTGTCTCTCTATCCCATCATTTTGTCTCTCTCTCCTGATTTAAGCCTTAACAAAGTTTCCCCAACAACAATTGTAGCAACAACAACTACAATGGCGATAAAGAAGACAGATTAATCTCACTTCCATATTCCCTTTGGATCGAAATTCACTTTATCCTCCCTTTGAAATCCGCCGTCGGAACCTCCGCCTTGTCCCGGCGTTGGATCCCACTTTGGGCCCACCATCCCCACCTTCTTCTCGTCAATTTTAACCACCCTTTTCATCCGCCACCGCTGGAAAACTGTTCACCACTGTACATCCTCTTGCAGCTCACCTCCCTACAAATCTGTATTTTCTATCTCCATTTTTGTCACTCTATTCTAGAAACTGATGAATTTCAACTTTGCACTTGTTTCTACGATTCATGTTCCTTTTCATTTCAACTTTGTTCTTATTTTATCTCCCTATTCTATCTCCAGTTCTTATTCATGGGATGATCATTAGGAGGCATTTGAGGGTCAAATAAGTGGTTTGTAAATTGAAGTTGGAGGGACATATATAATGGGGATTGTAGAGGTTGATGATTGGTGGGTTTTGGCTAAAAAAACTGTGTTTTTAGGTACAGGTTGTGGTGGTTGGTGATCGTGATGCATGACATGGTGGATGTGGCGGGGTTGTGGTGGTTGGTACTGTAGACACCAAATTTTGAACCCCTATTGTGCATAAAATTTTCAAATAAAGATATTGAAAAGAAATAAAAATAATAACGAAAACCGTCAAGTATTGTGGAGCGCGCGCCCCGTCAAAGGCATGCTTCATCCCGTAACGCGAGTTTCATTCCATCGTATGGTTTTCCTTTTTTCGCGTGTTAGTCATACAATTTTGGCTTAGAAATGTAATTTTCAGTAATTCGTAGTCAATAACCACAACCACCTGTTTAATAAAATGATTCGTAGTATAATCATGCTCGTTTTTTTTAATTTGACGAGTTTTCGTTAATTATTTTAAGTTAGTTTTTTCGAAAAATAGAAAAACGAGTCGCAATTAGGCGCCGGAATTTTAATCGTCTCCTAAAACCGGTAGTAATCAGTTTTCTTGATGGTCAACTCATTGTTCATTGGATGAAGAATAAGAATATATTCTTTAACCACCAATCACGTATTTTTATCCATTAGTTAAGGAATAAGAAGCATGAAAAAGAATAAGAATAAGAATCAAATCCAAAGTGTAAGAGCCAAGAATCCAGATTTTTTTCGGAAGGTTCGAGTTGTGCGCAAATACGATTCAATCCAACATAGATATCATGCGAATCCAACATATATATATATCATGAAATCCAAGTCAATACGATAATGTTGGTTGGTACAAGTTGCACTAAATTATATTCGTTGTAAGGATAAGAGAAACAAAGAAAATTAACATTAACTAACCTACGCAATGCAATTATCAATAAAGTATCTTGCCCACTTATTTTTCACCTCATTGATTTGATCTTCCGTATAAGGATCGAGGGTAAAGGTACGAGAAACCTGAAAATAATTCACCAAAGCTAGCCTCAAATAGTTAAATATATAAAATATGAAATGAATAATAAGTGAACAAAAACTTACTTCATCGAAATCCTCCGAACCATAATATAAAGTGAGTACGTCAAAAATGTTACGCATGACAAAATAACCGCACTCCGTGCCTCCTTGTTGTTGTGGGCACTTTATCAAAAGTTTTAAGAAAATGAGGAAATATATCGTATAATGAGAATGACATAGGCTTTTAATTGAATAAAATAAGTCTATTATACGTGAACACGGTTCCAAAGAAGCTTGTCCCGACGAACTTTGTTGCCGCTCATCCGAAACCTCCTTAAAGCACTACATAAAACAACATCAAATGATTTACAATTTATTTGCTTTATATTATAATTTAAATTCATTTAAAATATATCAAACCGATCAACTTACGCTATCATAGGCGGTCTAATCTTTAACTTCCGCTCCTTGTGTAAGCTAGCGGAATCAAAGACATAAATTATCCCGAGCATAGGACGTATGATAAGGAGCATCCAATGACGGCTATTGCAAGATTGAATAACAATAATTACTTAAAAAATTCACATGTCATGCAACAATCAATATTTGTAAAACTATTAATATAGAATATTACTCTTGAAAGATTGGCGCGAAGATGATACTAGCACCAACAACGACAGATCCAGTCAAAGCACAATGAATGTAAGTCGTTACATTCTCAAATGCATTCACATCCGCGGTACTCTCCGGACACATCCAACAAATACGAACAGCATCCCCAAATCCATCCAAGTCAGACTGCGTTGCCCTAAAAAAATAGACAAATGTAAATTTTTTGTGGAAAATACATCTATCATACAATCAAATGTAAAAAAAAATCATAACTTTGATTATTGTTACCTCATGTACACCTGGATAATAGAACTATTAAGCATCTCCCCTTTTAGGAACTGAGCAATATCCTCCTTGGTCAGATAAGTGGTGGCACCTTCTGAATAATGGAACAAGGAGCTCGGCAAGGTTACACCAATGGTATCATCATCTGCGACGGCAAGGGCAAGCGTATCTGCTAACTCCTTACAGTCTTCAGTGAGGGATTCCAAGAACGATACATCATCGACAACTGGACTATAACGAGTAGCCGAACCGACTGAAAGCTACTGGCTAGGACATCTAACAGCCTCCCCCGAAATCCCCTTTTGTTTTTTACGTGTCGGTGTAACCTAATAATAATTTTTGAGAACGCGCATAAGATTATGTAATTTTTAAATTTAATGCTATTATTTTTACAAAAATGGATAAAATTTGAACAATTACCTCATCACCTAATATTTGCACTAAATTTTTTGGCCATTGCACCCACGTACCCAATGCAGTTTCTGTAGTGTCGATTTCATATGCAGGGACGGGGACAGGTAGTGGCAAATGACCATACTTCTCTACAAATCGATGAATTTTCACTCGAAGGTGAAAAATAGGCATAGTGAAGTCACAATAGTCGATTCCATGAAAGAGTACCTTTCGAATCCACCTGTTCTAATGCCGCCTAGACCAGGAGAACCTCTGTTTTTGTACCTCACTATCACCGAAACGGCTATGGGATCTCTCTTTGCCTAATATCAAGAGGGAACAAAGAAAGAAGTTGACATATACTATCTCAGCAATAAACTCTTGGAGTATGAGACAAGATATACCCCACTGGAAAAAGCATGTATCTCTTTGTTCTATGCCACGAAGAAGTTGAGGCATCACCTTCAAGCTCATACCACTTATCTTATCTCAAGACTTAATCCAATTAAGTATCCGTTTGAAAAACCCATTCTTAGTGAAGGATTGACTGATGTGGACGTGAATCCACACTTTAGTGAAGTTTTAAATTTCCCAAGAACCTTGAAAGAAAGATTGGATCTTGATTGTTTCTTGGTTGAATTTCAATGGAACACACTCGAACAAAAAAGGATAGTACTATTTGATTGATCACTCCTGAACTCTCAAATAGGGTTTTGATTCAATTAAGTCAATCCTGGCCTAATTAATTAAGCACTAACTTCAAATTACTCCTGAATTGAACTTAATGGTTTGTAAGTAATTAACTCACAAGCACGTATAAACTCACAAAAATAAACTTTGCATATATGAAAACATGTACACCCTATGCTATATATATGAAAGCCAAAATAAACCAACTTCTACTATGCTTAGGACAAGTTCGTAAGTCATACTCCTAATAAGACTCACAAAGATAACTAAAATCCGAATAAGATAACATAAAGCAATAAAGATATGAAGAGTCCTAATAGAACTCAACTAAGCATGTTATCACACGCCAACTAGAGTTATAAAGCAATTAAAACACATAGTTTCCTAACAGAACTAGGGAATTACATAAAGAGTCCTAACAGAACTAGGACTACTTGGCAACTTTTATTTCTAAAAGAGACTAAGTACTTTGAATGCACATCATTCCCTCCCTCTTAGAAAAGAACTTGTCCTCAAGTTCCATAGTCATAACATGGAACCAAATGTGCAGCACTCAAGAATGCACACACGCCATCTCCAAGCAAGACTTGGAAAGTGTCATAATTCTCCCTATGCACAACCTTGAATGGACCTTCTTCAATAGGCTCGGTTTTTCCCTTTACATTGCTATGAAGCTTTTGATCACTCAATGACGACCAAACATAAACACCTTTATCGAATGGTGGCTTTTGCCATGCTTGTAAAACATGTTACTCCCTTTTCTTTTCCTTGTGTTGCTTGTGATTCATGCCCTTTATAGTGTCTTCATCTCCTACCAACGAAACCTTAGTAGTCCCATCAGTAGATTTTGACGCCACTTTGGGTGGTAATGGATGTAATCTAATCTTCTTGCTTTGGCTCGTTACAATATAAACATTAGTATCTCCCTCATGGCTAACCTTCCTATCAAATTGCCATGGTCTCCCTAACAATAAATGACACGCACTCATTGGTACTACATCACACCATAGTTCATCCACATAGCTCCCAATGGAGAAAGCTACAAGTGCTTGCTTCTTAACCCTAATTCCGGCACTATCATCGAGCCAATTTTGTTTATAGGGTCTAGGGTGATCTCTAGTAGGAAGTTTCAGTTTATATACCATGTCCAAAGAAGCTACATTGGTGCATGATCCACTATCCATTATGACATTGCACGTATGATCTCCAATCTTGCACCTTGTGTGGAAAAGATTATCCCTTTGTTTCGCATTAGGAGCACTCTCAATGTGTAGGGTTCTCCTAATCACGCCAAGCATCCTATCCTCACCCTGAGCAAAAGCATCTTCTTCCTCCTCCTCTTCATTCATCTCTTCGGGAATAAACTCATAGAAATCCTCCTCCTTCAACATCTCCTCATTCTGCCTCAATGAAAGAGCTTTCTTAGTTGGACATTTACTTGCAATATGTCCATTACCTTGGCACTTAAAACATCTCCTTCTACTATCAAATTCTTCTTTCGGTACAAACACCTTCTATTTTTCTCCTTTCTTGTCCTCTCTACTTTGAGAACTCGAACCTTTGCTCCCTCCTCCAAACGTGGAAGAAGAGGTTTCATAAGTGTTTTGGAAAGAATTCCCATTGTAAGAATAATTCAAACCAGTCTTGTATCCCCCACCAAGGTTAGGTTTTTGTTGCTCTTTACCTCTATTTTCGAACGTCAATGCTAGTTTACACACATCCTCAAAGGTTATGTAATGAGCTACATCGACGTGGTTTGCTATATGCCTCGACAATCCCTTAATGTATCGCGCAATCATCAAGGGCTCCCTCTCTAGCATACACAAACTAAGTAAAGCCTATCAAACTCCCTCGTGTACTCAGCCACACACATGTTTTTTTTGGGCCCCCTTTCGGGAACCCGTGGTAAGATGAATTTCCTTTGGGCTGCCCTCGCACAGGGCCACTCAACAAGAGGCCCAACAAGCCCCAAACTCCCCCTCCCCCCAACAATATTGAAATTTTGCTTCCACCAAGATTTGAACCTTGGTCTCCCATGTGGGAGATAAGAATCCATACCATTAGACCCAAGGGTCCTTGGTTCAGCCACACTCATGTTATCTTGCATCAAAGAGGTGAGTTTAGTGTATTGTTCTTGCTCATACTCCCTAGGTAGAAACTTAGCCCTCAACTTCTTCTTTAAACTCGACCAAGTATCTATAGGTTCCTTCCCATCTCGTCTCCTTTGAGCCTTGAACCCCTCCAGCCATAACGATGCATACTTTGTCAATTTCATAGTTGCAAGTTTGTATCTTTTATGGTCATGATATCCTTTGTATTCAAACACCTTCTCTATTTGGCGAATCCACTCAAGGAAATCTCCAAGATCCGAATCCCCATTAAACTCCGGAAGGTCCAATTTCAATCCCCTATCTTCATCATAACTATGGTTATTGCTACTCCTCTCACCTGAATCTTCATCAGATCCCTCTTCTCCTTCGGGCCACATGTTGTTCGTTTTCTTCATCACTATACTCGTGAGTGCATCGAGTGTAGTACCGAACACCCTCACCTGGATAACCTCAAGACTGAGTTCCGTAATAGCCTTTATGATTTTGGACTGCTCCTCCATGATTTCGAACTCCAAATTGTTGTTCAAAACCGGAAAAACACCCTCGCACAACCCCTTATTTCTCTGGCTTACAACTCCCTCAACTCGTGATGAAACTCCATGAAATTTTAACAGAACAAACTTCCAGATATTTTAAGACCCCTCGAATGGCAATCACTCAAAAAGTCGATCTAGAACGCTCCCAGTAGCCAACAGAAATCACCTATGCCAGATTCCAGCGAAACTGACACAACTAACAAAAACCGTCTCGAAAGTAACTCAAACAATTTCCAAATTGCGTGAAATTTTTGGAAAGTAAACTAGATTCAGATTAGCCCAGTTTAGGATTAAGAAACTCCCAAAAATTCGTTTCCTAGTAGGAGAACAATGCAGAACAAAACGCACCAAATTCTGGGTAAATCTGGAACGAAAATAAGCACTCTTCTCTGCCTTTGTTTCGACAACCTCTAATACCAATTTTATGTGGACGTGAATCCACACTTTAGTGAAGTTTTAAATTTCCCAAGAATCTTGAAAGAAAGATTGGATCTTGATTGTTTCTTGGTTGAATTTCAATGGAACACACTCGAACAAAAAGGGATAGTACAATTTGATTGATCAATCCTGAACTCTCAAATAGAGTTTTGATTCAATTAACTCACTCCTGGCCTAATTAATCAAGCACTAAGTTTAATTCAGAAGGACCAGTGTCAGGAGATGAATATGATGATGCCTTCCCTAATGAGTACTTATTATTCATTGACAATCCACAATGGTGCATGTATTTTGATGGAGCTTCTAATAGGAGAGGTAATGGAGCAGAGGTTTTGTTAGTAGATCCTGATGGAGTCCATATTCCATTTGCTGTTAAGCTGGATTTCCCAACAACAAACAATACAGCTGAGTATGAAGCCTATATATATGGAGTAAAAGCCGCTTTGGTAGCAAGGGCAAGACATCTCACTATGTATGGAGATTCTAATCTTATCATATCTAAGACAATAGGAATTTGGAGGGTGCTCAACACAGAGTACCTTCAAGCATTGATCCCTTATTTTGATGATATCAGCTTCACACATCTTCCTCGGGAACAAAATAGTTTCACTGATGCTTTAGTCAATCTCGCTGTTAATTTAACATGGGAAAATGGTACAGAAATCCAGTCAGTTTTAATTGAAGAAGGGAAGGGGCCTACAGTGACGGTACCACAAATTGTCTCCACGCTGGCTCAACAAGATGATGATGATGTCTGGTATAAGGATATCAAAAAATTTCTGGAAACTATGCAATATCCAGAGGGAAGTGACAAGAAGGACCGCATAGCTATCAGAAGGCTAGCGATTCATTTTCTCATACTAAAAGGCAGACTATATCACAAAGGGTTTGATGGTACTCTACAACTCTGCGTAAATGATAGCGAAAAGCAAGCCATCATGGAAGAAGTTCATGGAGGAGAATGTGGGCCCCATATGAACGGAAGAATGCTGGCTCGTAAAATTATGCGAGCAGGTTTCTATTGGAGTACTTTAGAAGGTTATTGCATTAGCTTTGTCCGTGCTTGCAAGCAATGTCAGATATTTGTTAACCTCAATCATATGCCACATGTGTGCACTCCATAATATGACTTCTCATTGGCCATTTTCAAGTTGGGGCATAGACATAATCGGAAAAATTCATCCAAAGGTTTCAAATGGGAATTAATATAGTCTTATAGTAATTGATTACTTTTCGAAGTGGGTTGAAGCTGCATCATTTTCAAAGCTAGGGGTAAAGCAAGTCTCGAAATTTGTGATTAACAACATTATCTGTCGGTATGGCATACCTTTTAAAATCATCTCTGATAATGGATCACAATCTGAGAGTCATCTGAATACAACTCTCGCAAAATATGCAATCAAGCATCATCAGTCCTCACCTTACCGTCCCCAAACAAATGGAGTGGTGGAAGCAGCCAATAAGACAATTAAGACTATTGTTGCCAAGATGACTGAGAAGACTAGGGAATGGCATGACAAACTACCATATGCCCTTTGGGGATATAGAATATCAATCAGAACTCCAACGGGAACAACCCCGTATTCTTTGGTTTACGGAATGGAGCCAGTCCTACCGGTTGAGGTGGAGATACAATCTCTCCCAGGGTCATAGTAGAAAGTGAAATCTCAAAGGACCAATGGTACAAAACTCGTTATGATGAGCTTGCATTTGCAGATGAGTGTCGACTACAAGCTTTGCATAACACTCAACTTTATCAATGGAAAATTGGTCGTGCATTTAACAAAAAGGTTCCAGATAGAGACATTCAAGAAGGTGATCTAGTTTTAAAAGAAAATAGAGCTCCATTGCATGATCCTCGAGGAAAATTCAAGCCTAACTGGTCTGGGCCATTCCTAGTCAAGCATGTAACCATGGCTGGATCAGTAAAGCTAATGGATTTTGATGGGAATGAATTCACCCATTTCACTAATCTTGATCAATTGAAGAAATATCACGCTTAAGCATCAAAGTAATTGCAATTATCATGGTCAAATAACCAAGCAATTTTTGGATTTTGTATCCTATCTGTTTATTCTTAATAAACATGCCATGTGTTCGAAGATATTCATAGATTGATAAAACAGAAGAAAAGAACAAAAAAGAAAAAAAAAAGAAAAAAAGATTAAAATATAAAAAATATAAAAAAGAGAAAAAGAAAAATGTTGAAACATGCAAGGACGTTTTTGATTGTTAAGGTTTTATGTGTCTTATGCTTTTATGTGTCATATGATTGATTAATTATGATTTGCATGTCATATTTGATGTTAAAGCGTGCACGTGTTTAGAAATGTGTTCACATTGAATTTTTCACAAGCAGATAATTCTCACAAAAAAAAAATTTATTCATCCCAACTGGGGTACTTCATTTCGTACATAAAGAGATAGAATACCTCTATTTCCTACCAATTTTTTTTATAAAAAAAACAAACAATATAGAAAATAAACATGGTATTTCTCTCAAACCCTTCTCCTCTTCATGGTAGGCCCGTTTGAACCATTGTCTTGGCCAATATCAGCCATAAGCCATTGAAGGTAATTATCATCAATTAGTGGAAAGGAAGGTTCAGGTAGTGCTGTTATAATTTTAGCTCTCTGCCATATAGTGGGCATTCTTTGGATACTACTCATATCAGCCTCATAAGTAGTACAAGATGGAAGAGTCTGGAGGGTAGGAATGTGTTCTTGCCTCCAACCAAGTTGCCTTAGACACCTCCATGGAAGGTCGAAAGTGACTTGGCACAGCCCTGGTAATTGTACACCTCTGCGACCCGAATTCAATATACAATTGCACTAATGACAAGGTGGCTTGTAACCCACTTTATATCTTGCTGCAAGAAATAATCCTTGTAGGCGTGGATTTTGAATTCCTTTAATGCCTACACGCGGTGTGAGCGCGTTTATTTAACTACCCCATTGTTAAGGTTTTATTAAAAATGCGTTTTGAAGTCGCCAACAATTCTTTAGAGAAAGAATCATAAACCTAATTGGATATTGAAACGGAAGGGACATGTTAGGGACTTATCTAATGTAGATTTCCCCGTCTTGACTCCATAGATGGCCAGGAACCAAAAAAGTGAGTTCGGGGGTGAGGGTACAATATAGTCAGGAACTATATTGCCCATTGCTGGCCTCTACAAGATAACAATTCACAACAGACTTTATGCAATAGAATAATCAAACAACTTTTTAAAGCACCCTAAAATAATTAGTCTAGATGAGTTCAGGAAACAGAAAAAAAGACTAATTATTTAGTGATCAGTTATTATACAATCATTTTACAAGGTTCCTAGCAGGTTGTCCAAATTATCTGAATTAATTAGAACAATTCTTTAGGTCTTGTTTAGCATAATAACATATGGGTGATAAAAAGGCATGCAATACAATCATAATAATATGAACGTTATATACATAAAATATAAGAAAAGAGGTTAAAATTTACAAAAGAACCACTGTTATTAATTAAGAATCTACATCATGACAAGAAAAAGGTTAGTAACTTCAATAAAATAAATATGTTTATTCAAGAGCCCTCAGGATTATACCTATGTGGTTTAGATCGAAGAGCGTAATGACCTTCAGTCGAAGCAATCTTGGAACCAGGAATATAGTAGAATCAGGAACAAGAATTAATGTGGAAGATTAAAAGTGTTTGGATGTTTTGTATTCGAAGTATGTTTCAGAGTGTTTGAGAGTATTTGCGTGCGTAAAAATCATAATTCAAAACCGTCTTTGATTCGGGAAATCAGCCCATATTTATAGGCAAAACAAAGCTTGCGCTCCACGCAAGACCTGCGCTAGGCGCTGTCCTACGTGGCAGGCACGCGGACACGCTTCAGGCGCAGGTTGGCCTGCCTGACGTGGTTCGTCCAATTAAAACATTGCACATGGAAACGCGTTTTTTAGAAGATAAAATTTTAACTTGCGTCTCACACAAGACTTGCGCTAGGCGCAGGACTCTGTGTGAGTCACAAGTCCACGTGTCAGGCGCTCATTGGTGTGCTTGACGCGATATGGCCAATGAGCTGGACGCACGTGGCGCACTGAGCGCAGACGCCGCGTCCGGCGCAAATTCCGAAATATTCCAAAATATTCCTTTTTTATGCTACGCGTGCTTTCAAGATGCCTTTTTTATCCCTAAAAATCCGGAGATCGAATTTTCCGTATTAAAAATCTGGTTTGTGGGTAAAGGATAATAATAAAAGCTTTTAGGAAAATATTTATCAAAACAATGAACATTAAGAAAATATTTATCAAAACAATAAATATTAGGAAAATATTTATTAAAATAGTAAATATTCTATTGGGCTTTTAAAATGGATTTAAAAACATTTTATGGGTTGAACTTACAATTAATCATCATGAATGATTAATTAGGCTTTTATAATATTATTTCAAAACACACATTGCCTGGTTATTCAGACTGCTCCTCCATTGGGCCGTGCCAACTAAGACCGCGGTATATTTCATCATTGGACCCTTAAATGGGGAGACACGATTATGTGTCTACAGAAGCCCCCACTTTGACTGAGGTTTGTAAAACCGAAAGTCAAAATACACGTGTCGGGACGGAAAATGATTATGGACGCTATGCAATCCAAAATCACTCTTTTGCGCCGGTACCTGCAAAACCAATGAAAGTTTCAGGAACAAACATGGGTGCAAAAATGAAATGACATATGGGATAAGGAATCAAGAGCTATTATGATCCGGCTCATGTCAGAGTTTTTGGCCTCCTCCAAGGCAATTGCTGCGGAATGTTTGGCATCCATGGCATTTGTTGCGGACTGTTTGTCCTATTCCAAGGCAATTGTTGTGGAATGTTTGTCCTATTCCAAGGCAATTGTTGTGGAATGTTTGTCCTCTTCCAAGCCAATTGTTGCGGAATGTTTGTCCTATTCCAAGGCAATTGCGGTGGAATGTTTGTCCTCTTCCAAGGCAATCGTTGTGGAATGTTTGTCCTATTCCAAGGCAATTGTTGTGGTGGAATGTTTGTCCTTTTCCAAAGCAATCGTTGTGGAATGTTTGTCCTATTCCAAGGCAATTGTTGTGGAATGTTTGTCCTCTTCCATGGCAATTGTTGTGGTCGATTGAAAGTTCGTTGGATTGTGATGCGTAATGTCGTAACGAACATCTGAATGCATTTGGGAATTAAGCGTGTGGGTTCCACTTGGCTAAGAAGCCCCCCAAGCGTGTTGCATGGGACTGTGCGCCAGACGCACAGACCTGCGCTTGGCGTGGTGTTTGTGCTGGACGCACTGTTTCGCGTTAGACGCACTGCCTAATGACGCGTCAGGCGCACGTGGCGCGCTGGGCGCAGGTCATTAAATGGCCTAAAAAACACGGCGACCTTCTTTTTCCCCATTTCTCTCCTTCTCCGCCGTTTTCTTTCATTTCTCTCTCTCTTAGGTCCAAACTCCATTTTCGAAACTTCAAAGCTCTAAAACTCCTTGTTTCTCGAGCATTTCTTCAGATCTACTTTGGAGGAGTGATTATTTTCGCTTGATTGTTACTTTTGCGGTGTTTTTTTGGCATTTTTGAGCATTTTTTGAAAGATTGGGGGGTGCGAAGATCTCCGAAAATCTCGACACCGTTTTGGACTGTTTTCCGGCGAGTTTCCGGGCGGGTTGCCGGCGAGTCAGGTATGTATCCATGTCCCCTTTTTTTTTATGTTGGAGGCCAAAAATATTGACCATTGTGGGTAGTTTTCGGACTAGGCCACGTGCGTTGCTGCCGGCGAGTTTCGTCGATTATTCCGGCGAGCTTTTCCGGTGAACTTTTTCGGCTACTTTTCCGGCAGTTTTGTTGTTCTTCACGAGTTTGATACTCGTTTCATGTGAGTTCGTTGTTAAATAATTCTGTAGATTTCTAAATCCAGAACTTAGAAATATGTTTAGGGAATTTTGACATGTGATGATAATGCGTAGTTTCTATGTCTGGAACCTAGAAACATGCTTAGGGAACTTTGAATGTCTGATGACTCTGCTGGTACAAATCATGTTTTAGGCAATGAACCTATTTTGCTGCTGTAAAATGGATTATGGGAATCTTATGTAATGGTGACACTTTGAAGCGGTTTTTTGGTTTTACCGATTCATGAAATCTGGTAGTTTAGAGTCGTGAACTCTTTGATTCTTTGTTTCTTTTGTGATATTCAATCCGATTAGCATGTCGTCGGATGAGTCGGGTGGGGAGGACGATGGTAGGGCAGCTTCCGGATCTAGGAGGGCGTGGAAGGCCGTGGGGTGGACTCCCGACCAGCTGTACTTTGACCCGGAGCATCATATTTCACATCGCCCGCTCTCAGGCGTCGTAAGTATTCTGCATTATGTCGACTTCGTTTTATATGATAGCCTAGGCATTTTATTGATTGTTCTTACATTTGCTCGACGAGGGTAATACTCGTCATTTTGGGACTTTTGACTTTGCCTGGTTCAGGAAAGTCCGAAAGGTCCGAGATCGAGCTGTCCTCATCGAGCAGAGTGATCTGGCCTCTTTTCTCGATGTTTATGAGAGTATGGGAGAGGTTCATTCCTCTCGGATTGTCGTCCGAGGCTTATTGGAGTGGTGGTGGGATACTACCAACTCCTTTCACATGCGTGGTGGGGAGTTGACCATCACTCCGCTGGATTTCTCCTTGATTTCCAGCTTGTCTTTTATTGGCATCCGGGTGCCGATAGGTGATTCGTTGTCGTTCAAGTCGGCGTTGGTTCGAGGTTTGATCGGCCCGGTTGCCGATATGCTTCCTCCAAATGCGTCTTACGCTCCCCGATCTAAAGTGGCTAGAGGACTCACCCTTCAGGGGACTACCGAGGAGCATAAGGTACACATTCTGCTATGGTTAGCCGTATGTAGCCTGTTGCGCACTGATAGGGGATCGCGCGTCTCGACGCGATATCTACAGCCCTTGAGTGAGATGTCTCAGGTGTCGACCTATGACTGGGCCGAGCTGGGCTATTGCAGTCTCTTGTACTGCATGCAGCCTGCTTGCAGGGAGTTGAGTGATGGTGGGCCAGTCTCCCTATTTGGTCCATGGAGGCTTATAGAGGTATGATTATACACATCGTCCATCTTTTGTCTAGTTATCTTGATCAGTATTAAGGTGATCTTATTGTTACAGATTTCTTTTATGAGTATTTTCCGGGATTGGCCCCGGAAAGGGTTCGTGACCCTACATTTCCTGCCGGCTTGTCCTGGGCGGAGTACGGGATGACGCGATATGGTGCTGTGGAGAGTGTCCGGAAGGCTATCCGGCGAGTCAAGGACGACAAGGTAATAGTTGTGAATCAATCTTGTCCCTTGGGTGTATGTAGCAGATGTTAACTTTTCTTTGCCCTTCAGGTTACCTCTTATCCTTGGGCGTCGTTTCCGGAGATGCCGGTTTAGGCTCATAGGGCCCGCACTCTGACTCGTGAAAGGGTCATTTTTTACGGAGAGTCATACCCTGTGTGGTATCTGGGTGAGAGGGTGACCTGTCAGCACGACATGACGAGGCTATTACTGGTGCCTCATGACCCCCCTGTCACTATGATGGACAGGGTTTATCTTGTTCAGGCTATCGAGGGAGGGGCGACGCTTCGGGTGAGCTATCACAACTTTGTTTTTCGTGATTGCGATTACCAAGCTATCCTTTTGCCTTGCTTGGCCCCTCCTGTCAAGTTCAACGAGGTTTGTACATTGAGTTTGCTTGTTTTTGTTTACTTTGACAGGATCAAGGTATTGAATGTTATTGCTTTCTTGCTTTTGCCAGGAGGTTGTTGCGGCTCGCATCTCTTTCGTTCCGGATCTGAGAATCCGGTATACAGGAGATTCCGGGCTTGTTGAGGAGATGATTGATGTTGCCCTAGAGATAGAGCAGCACACTGTTCGTGCTATGCCGGCCCATGTGAGCTCGGTAAGTCTTGTAAGTCAGGAACTTTCATTATTCATCTTACTTGTAGTGACCTATGCACTGTTTATTTCCAGGTTCCTCGGGAGACCGTCGTTCAGATTCTCCGAGTGGTTGACTCACTGAAGCATGGGATGGCCAAGCTGAAGAGGAGCATGTCATGTCGCCGCAACGACGCGCATTGTCAGGTAGACTGACATATTGTGCTTTGGTTGTATTTTTTTGTTGCATTCGTTATGCTAATGCTTTGTGACATTTTGTGCAGCGTCGTCCTCAGGAGAGTGGGCCTCGTCCCGAGGTGAGGGTATCGACCCAGTCTACGCTTTCGGCTCATACTCCCCGAGAGTCGACATCTGAGAGGCCTCCGATGAGTCCGTTTACTGGGAAGTTTGACGTTGGCAGTATGGATTTTATGGGGGACGCCAGGCCTGATCCATGCCCTGGGCCTTCTCCGATGTGAATGGAGCACATGCGGATGCAACAGATGCAGCAGATGTTAGGGATGCAGCTGCTGTCCCCCATGCGGCCAACTCCGCCTATGACTCCTTTCATGCTGCCTGGGATAGGCTATCACGCGGGCGAGTCGAGCGGGATCCGGGTTTAAGAACCGGAGGACTCCTCTTCGAGGGATCAGGAACCTCATTCCTCTTAGATGTCTGCATTACTTTACTCTTTTGTACCTGTGGCCTGCACTTTTTTTTACGATGTATATCTTGTTTGTTGATATGTATTGCGTCTTTTGTTCAAACATTATATGATCATTGGTGTTGTTGCTTTTCCGTGTTTATTAGTGAGATTGGTTAGCAATGACTCTTATTCTAAAATGCCATGCAATGCGACTGACTCAGTTTAAAGCAAATTTGAATGGAGCGTAGCCAACCTTCTCCCAACAAAAAAAACGAAAATAGGAGAGCGAATAGGGTTTGGGCGGGTGGGTTTACAAAAATGAACCAAAAACGTGGACATCAAGTTTCAAAGACAGTTTTTTTTATCCGAAGTGGGGGGGAGTGGCCCGAAATCTTGTGAGAGATCGCTATCCGAGTCGACACATGTGAATCGAAGCTGCACGCTGAGCGCATGTTTGCAGCGCGCGTCGCGGCCTTAGCGTCTGGCGCTCGATCGTGCACTGGCGCAGGTTTGTAGCAGCGTCTGGCGCGCTCTTGTGCGCTAGGCGCACATTTAGCGTGTAACACGTTTTCCGTCTGGAACGGTAAATCCGAATCCGTTTAGAGTTGAGATGCGAAGCCGTTAGAAATTGGCGAATATGTACGTTATTTCAGTATTACGAGTTCAATATTATTTATCTTTGCACTTTTAACTGTTTTCCATGGCTTTTGAACCAACTCTAAGTGGGTGGTTTTTCATCGCTGACCATTGCTGAGAAACACGAGCTCAGCAGGCGGCATATGGATGTATTGGCGTCCTTGAGGTTTGTTCAGTTAGACTATAATTTCCTTTATGCAGCCGTTAATTTTTGGGATGTCACCAATCATTGTTTTTGTTTTGGGAATCACGAATTAACGATTTTGCTTGAGGAATTTGGTGCTATAATTGGATGGCCCAGTAGTCAATTACCCTGTGTCCCTAGTTTGGAGGATAATTTTTTTAAGGACTTTGAGAGGTTCATGGATTTGAAGGAGGAAAATATGTCCGAAATCGTGTATGGGAGGAGGGTTAATTCGACTAGGCTAGCTGCAATGTATAGTCCTCCTACTCAAAGGGCTAGACAGACATATCTTATGCGAGCGTTGGTATTTTGCCTCCTTAGTAGTTTTCTGTTTGTGAACGGTTTTACTTCCCTAATTACTGTAGCAGAGCAACTGGAGGTAGGACGGACACCGATGCCACTCTGTGTAGGTGAGATGATCCCTAGCCTGGATGCTGTGAAGAAGGACCAAAAGGGCAGATTTCAGGGAGCCCCCTACTGTTGCAGGTAAAATATATATATATATTTTTTTAGTCATGAACCAAAGGAATAATTTTTCTTCTTCTTTTTTTTTTATTATATTTGGCCGTATAATGACTCTATGTGAAGTAATAATGAGTTTTTTGTATACTTGGATATATTATGACTCTATGCGAAGTAATAATAACTTTTCGAATTGTGACGACTGTATTGAATAATGGAATTATGATATTACATCCCAAAAAAAACAAAGAAAAGATTGCGTTAGGCGCATATTGCTGCGTCGGGCGCTAGTGACTGCGTCGGTCACTGTTTTTATGCGTCTGGCGCAGTTTTTGTGCGTCAGGCACGGATGATTGAACACTCGATGTGAAGCGATAGATGTCGTACGTAGTATTACTCTATAGGAAGTAATATAAGATTGTATGTATTATCACTCGTTATGAAGCAATATTAGTTGTGCACGTATTATTACTTGTTGAGAAGCAATAATGAAATGGTGTACATGTATTATTACTCGTCAGGAAGCAATAATAATATTTTTTTCGGTTTTTTCACCATATACTCCTGACAAATTCGATAATTCACCATATACCCCCATTGTTTCAGAAATTCACCATATAACCCTGAGTTTTCGAAAACGTTCACGATTTGTCCTTTTTCTAACGGACGTTAACTCACCGTTTGTCATTATTTACGACTTTGCCATTATTAACCTAATTAACCCTAATCATTTAAAAAAAATCTCCATCTCTCTCCTCCATCATCAACCCCACCACCATTAATTTCATTCTCTCAGCTCCACCATCGTCCATCAACACCACACACCATTAACACCGCCACCACCGGATTCATTCCCCGAGTTTCCCAGCGCATCTACAATCTATCAGAGTTCCACTGCATCATCCGTCTCCTCTCCCGATTCCCATTCTCTTTCCCTCCAAAACCCTTATCTCCCAACTCTTTCAGATGGTTTCTAATGCAGCAACTGGGTTTCTCCAAAACCCTCTTAATCCAAACTTCTCCTTCTCTCTTCATCATCTTCATCATACTCCCAAATTGCTTTCCACCCATTTATAGTACAGAAATCTTACATCAGATACAAACCCATCATCAAAATTACCTGAATTTCATTTAGACCCAACAAAATATCTTCTTCTAAAAGCGTGAATTCTGAGGCGCATGAACTTGTTGGTTTGATTTTGCGAAATTTTTCTAACAAGGAACCCTTTTCTTCTTTTTTCTTTTTTGGGTAATTTATTGTTTCTGAGATTTAAAAAAATGAAAACTGGATATTTTGGTTTCCATTAAAAATGAAAAAGAAGAAATCTTTGTTCTTATGAAGTAATTATATTCTAATTCTAGTTTTGGGATTTGCTGTTCTATGAATACCGTTCCTGGTGGAGTTGCTTGATTGTGTTATTGTACAAAAGTTTGATGGTGGAGGGAGGGTGGTCGGGGCTGCGGCCTGCGTAGGGTGGGGGCTGCAGGGGATGGGGTGGGGTGAAGTGGTGGTGGCTAGGGTTAGGGGTTAGGTTAATTAAGTTCGGGTTAATTATGGGATTTAAGAGGTAGTTAACAGAATTTTCCTTAATGACTAACAGAGTTAACTTTCGTTAGTCATTAAGGGCATTCTGTACATTTTATCATGACTCGAGGGTATATGGTGAATTTCTGAAACAATGGGGGTATATGGTGAATTATCGAATTTGTCAGGGGTATATGGTGAAAAAACCCTATTTATTTTATTTGCTGATGCAGATCTGGCTTATGGAACATTTGAGGTTGATTGATCCTCCTGAGAATATGGAGCGATATAATAAAAAAGGTTTCATTGGCAGGAAGAAGATATTCACCAAGAAATCCTTTGAAGACTGGACCCTTTTCTTTGGGGATGATGAGCTGAGCGTCACATGGGTAGTGCCATGGTGGAGGATTGGTTCCATGGTAGGTATTCGTGATGATTCACCCTATGTGAGGTTGTGTAGTCTGTATACCATGACCTTTTATTTTCCGTCGAGGGTTTTGAGGCAATATGGGTACCGCCAAGTAATCCCTGCTGAAGACACTATTGTTCCCAAAATATACGGCCTGACCTGGAGTGGAATTAGGAAGTGGGAGAGGTATTGGGGAGAGTGCCCACTTTGGTATACCCAGGAAAGAATAGAATATGAGAAGGTGTCTAAGAGTTATATCGTATGGATGCTGACTAGGAATCCTGCTGTGAGGAAAGAGATGAGGGTGAAGGAGTCCGCCGAAGTGACTAAGAAGCGGAAATTTACTCCCCGAACTGTGGGGAAAACGTTTGAGACTTTGGATAACAGGGGCAAGAGAACAGTTGGACACTCATCTGTAAGGAAGAGCAGTCAGAAGCCTGTTACTAAAACTTCCTCTGTGAAGGAACGTTTAGGGCCAAAGGTAGCACCAGCGCGGGAACGACTTGGGCCACGGATGCCACCGACAAAGAGAAGACTACGCTTAGGGGGCGTAGTGATCAGGGAAAGGACTGACATTGGAAGGGCGACTCAACAGACAGACACTCGTACAGGCAAAGGGAAGGAACCTATGGTGTATTGGGAAAAGTGGAAAGCACCTAGACCAAAACTACAGATGGAAAAGGGAGAAACTTCTACTAAGGGAGAAAAGGCTGAGAAGGGGAAGGAAAAGAAGGACTGATTGCAATTATTGTTTTTTTTATGTTGATTTATTGCTTTCAATAAGGCTAGCATGCCACATAGTTATTTTATAGTGTGGTCATAACTTATGTTTCATGTTTTATTTTCATTCAGTTAAATAAAAATAAAGTTTATTTTTATTTAAACCGAAGTGAGTCTAAATATGTCGCAAAATATATTATCGTATTTAAGCATCTTAGTGAATGCCGAAAAATTTTCGAACCAGGTTAGTGCGCTAGACGCAAAAGGGTGCGTCTGGCGCTCTGTGCTGCGTTTGGCGCATCGTTTCTGCGTCTGGCGCGATTAACCATTATAAAATACTATTATTTTTTATTTTTGTTGTTGTAAACTCGTATGAACCACAGGAGGTTTTGATTAATGAAGGGGCTGAACCTTGTATAAGGTTGCCTACGTATCCAAATAGGAATCAGGCCGCACGTAGTTCATGCTAAAAAATTTGATAACTGCTACCAATCAAAGAATTGGTTGTGTTTTACACATAAAATTTCTTGAGTTGATCAAGATTGGTTAGATTATGAAATTCAGTGCAGTCCATGTGTCAATGAGTTGAGCTGCTCCTCCAGATAGGATTGTCTTGACAATGTATGGACCGGCCCAAGTAGGTCTGAATTTACCTCGAGGATCTAACATATTTTTCCTTAATGCTTTGAGCACTAAGTCGCCCTCTTTAATATTTCGGGGTTTGACCTTCTTATTGAAAGATCTTGCAATACGATTTTGATAAACTTGCACATGATGCAAGGCAGCTAATCTTCGTTCATTGAGTAAGATGAGCTCTTCGAATCTAGCTTTGACCTAGTCAACTTCAGGAATTTGACTTTCTAGGACAATGCGTAGGGATGGTATTTCTTGTTCAATAGGTTGAACAGCTTCTATGCCATAGACAAGAGAATAAGGTGTAGCTCCGGTAGATGTTCAGATAGAAGTGCGGTATCCCCATAAGGCAAATCTTTATAATTTTCGGTCATTTTCTGGCTAATAACCTTGATATTTTTGTTAGCACCCTCCACAGCACCGTTGGCCTGGGGCCTATATGGGGAAGAACGATGGTGTTTGATGATATATTTTTCAAGGACTTGTTCACATTCAGCCTGGAAGTGGGTACCTTGGTCACTGATGATCTCGTAGGGAACCCCATAGCGGCAAATTATGGTCTTTTCTAAGAAGGCAGCGACATGTTTGGCTGTCAATTTAGCATAGGATGCTGCTTCTACCCATTTAGTGAAGTAATCTATGGCCACAAGGATGAATTCATGCCCCCCCAGTACCTAGTGGTGTTATTTTACCAATAATGTCAATACCCCATGTTGAGAATGGCCAAGGTGAAGTGAAGGTATATAACAAGGAGGGTAGGACATGTTGCAGGTTAGCGCATAGTTGCCATTTTGGACAGGTTTTGGCATAAAAGTAACAGTCTTTCTCCATTGTGGTCCAGTAATAGCCTAAGCGAATGATCTTTTGAGCTAACATGCGGCCGTTCATATGCGTGCCACAAATTCCACTATAGACTTGATCCATGACCATTGTGGTATCAGGTTTATCAATACAGAGCAGGTGCACGCCTTGTGGTGTTCTTTTGTACAGTGTCCCGTTATATTCGACATATTGGGAGGCCAGGGGCCTTAAGGCACGCTGGGCTCTTGGTGAAGCTCCAGGTGGGTATTCTGTTTTCGTTAAATAGTTGAGAATATCAATAAACCAGGGTTCAGAAGGAATAGGATCTGGCTCAGTGTCTAAGGCATGAACATAAGCAGGCTCTTGCCGTCTTTCAATGATAAGGGGCATTTCTGGCATGGTGCGGGGAATTCTAATCATAGAGGCTAAGCGGCACAAAGCGTCAACAAATTGGTTTTCTTCTCGTGGAAGGTATGTATATTGTATTTCAGGGATTTGTTCAGCAATGGTCTCTAAATGAGTTTGATATTGCAAGAGACTTTCATTTCTAACCTTCCATCTTTTAGAGATCTGATTGATGATCAAAGAAGAATCACCATATACTCTTAGTTTCTTGATGTCGAGGGACACTGCGGCCTGGAGCCCTATGATACGTGCTTCGTACTCGACTACATTATTAGTAACATCGAAATCGAGTTTAACAGAGAGAGGAGTGTGTTCGCCTTCAGGTGATACTAGGAGTACCCCGACGCCAGATCCCTTTTGGTTAGCAGCACCATCGAAGTATAGTGCCCAACTTTCGTCTTCCGTCATAAGAAGGTCTTCATCAGGAAATTCATATTCATTGCGAGATTCATCCATAGGGAAATCCGCTAAGAAGTCGGAAACAGCGTTGCCTTTGATGGATTTATGAGGGATAAATTTTAAGTCAAATTCGGCCAACATTACTACCCAGCGGTAGAGTCTACCATTAAGGGCTGGCTTTTCGAACAAGAACTTAAGAGGGTCCAGTCGCGACACTATATGGATTGTGTGAGTAAGCATATAATGCCTAAGCTTCTTAGTGCCCCAGACTAGTGCAAGGCAAAGCTTTTCTAAGGGAGTGTAACGGGATTCGTAATCTAAGAGCTTCTTACTAAGGTAGTAAATGGCGCACTCTTTCCCATTAACCTCTTGTGCTAACATGACCCCAGCCGCGGTCCTAGTTACAGTCAAATAAAGCCTTAAAGGTATGTCTGGCAAGGCAGGTGCTAAGACCGGTGGTTTGGATAAATATTCTTTGATTTTGTCAAAGGCTTTTTGGCAGTCCTCATCCCATTCGGCGGCAACACTTTTCTTAAGCTTTTTAAAGATTGGCTCACACACCATGTTAGTTTAGAGATGAACCTACTGATGTACTGGATTTTTCCAAAGAAACCCCTCATTTGTTTTTCATTCTTAGGTGGAGGCATGGTCATGATGCCTGTTATTTTAGTAGGGTCAATTTCAATCCCTCAAGAACTGATGACATAACCAAGGAGTTTCCCGGAAGTTACCCCAAAGGCGCATTTTTGTGGATTAAGTCTCATGTTGTATTTGTGAAGTCTCATGAAGAACTTCTCAAGGGTGGTATGGTGTCCCTCTCTATCTTTAGACTCAACTATCATGTCATCTACGTAAACTTCTACCTCTTTATGCATCATGTCATGGAGAAGGGTAGTTGCAGTTCTTTGATAGGTGGCCCCAGCATTTTTTAATCCAAAAGGCATAACGGTATAGCAAAAGGTCCCGCACGGTGTGATGAAGGTAGTCTTTTCCATATCTTCCTCGGTCATTTTTACCGGATTATACCCTGCATACCCGTCCATAAAAGAGAGAAGGGCATGGTTAGCAGTGTTGTCTACTAGGACGTCTATGTGAGGCAAGGGGAAACCGTCTTGAGGACTTGCTTTATTGAGGTCTCTATAATCGACGCACATCCTAACCCTCCCATCCTTTTTAGGCACATGCACAACATTATCAATCCAGTCAGGGTAATTAGCGACTTTTATAAAACCTGCATTAAGTTGTTTAATGACCTCTTATTTGATTTTGAGAGCTACATCTGGCTTCATTATGCACAACTTTTGTTTGATCGGCTTCATCCCTTCGATTAGGGGAATGGTATGTTGAGCAATTTCGCGATTAATGTTTGGCATGTCCTGGTAGGACCATGCGAATACGTCGATATATTCAACTAACGTTTTGATTAATTGAGTGCGTTCGTATTCGCTTAATGTTAATCCAATTCTTACCTCCTTTGGTTCATTATCATTTGAAAGATTAATTTTTTATGTTTCCTCAATGATTGGAGTTTTATTTTCATGTTCTTCCACTGCTTCAATTATTTATTTTTCAGATTCGTTGTTGCAATCAGAAGGAGAAGGAGAAGAGGAAGTAGAGATATTGCACAAGTCATAAGAAAATGAGTTCATATTATTGAAATCGGAAATCATAGAGTTGAACAATGACTCTACTTGGACACTAGAATTAACAGGCTTAGAAGTAGTCCCAACTGGGATACTAGACTCAACAGACTCTAACTCTGACTCTAACTCTGACTCTAACTCAGATGACTCAGACTCTTCAAACATCGGCCCTTCCCCGATGGTGAAGATCATCTTCTTTCCGTTTGGAGTACTCAGCTTGATAGTCTTCCTCCATCCTTGCATGACGCCACTTGCAGGAGTGATCAACATAGCAGGGTCGAAGTCTTCATTTTGTAGCACAGCCTGAATATGAGCAGTATTATTCGGGCATTTAACTCGTTATTGACCGAATAGAAGTCCCAATGCCTTGTAGTCTAAACAGTCTCCAGTGAACTGTTTAATTTGGGGATCAGGAATCCCTTCTTCCAAAAAGTGACAGTCCAAAAATACTTCAAATCCGGGGTAGATCACTCCCTCCTGAGCCTGATAGAATGGTTCAGGGAATTCAAAGCAAGGATAATCTTCTCCTTCCCTCAGAAATTGCCCATTCAGAGTGGGTTGATAGGGAGGAAAAGGGATACTGTCTTTATCCTTGGTATTGCGGTATGCCATGCGTTGTGCAATACGTTCTCTGAGCTCCTCCCTGGTGGGCTTGTAGCCTAAGCCAAAAAAAATTTCTACTGACTTAGCGTCAGTGACAGGAGGTGCTCTAGACTACTAATTACCCAGTGACATGCCTGGGAAGTGTCCCTTCTTGCGCATGATATAGTTGACTGCTAAATTGGAGAAGCAATCAAAATCAAATGGCGCCAAATCCTCTTCAATGAGGGCTACTTCCTCGGGAACGAATCCTCGAAGATCTTCATCCTCCTCATCATGGTTTATGTGGATGAGAGGTTTGTCTATTACTTGTACTCTCATTGTAGAGGCATCGAGAGTCATGGGAATGCCATCTACAATCATCTTAACCTTTTGATGTAAGGAAGATGGGACCGCACTAAGCTCATAAAGCCATGGTCGTCCTAATAATAAGTTGAAGGAGGCCTTAATATCAATGACCTGAAAAATCGTGCGCTTTTCTATAACCCCTGCAGAGATGTTTAGGGCTATAGTTCACAAGGATTGACGACGAGAATTGTCGTATGCTCGGATGCCTTGATGGGAGGGACTGAAATCCTCATCTTTGAAACCTAGGCGGCGCGCAGTTCGCAACGAACATACGTTTATGGCAGATCCATTGTCTACTAATGTCATTGGGACATTCATGCCCACGCATGCTAAAGTGAGATGTAGGGCCTTGTTGTGTTTGCTTTCTTCAAAAGGAAGGTCATCATCAGTAAAGGAAATAGTGTTTCCTCGGATTGGCTTATCAGCAGTCGGGAAATTGACCAGTCGTTCAGGGGAAGTGTCAGATGACACGTTCATCTTTGTGAGGGCATTTAATAATGACATGCAATGCCCATGAGAGGAAGCTATAAATTCCAAATGTTAACATCAGCTTTTATTTTCATGAGCTGTTGAATGAGAGAGTTCTCTTTGGGAAGAACCCCTTCAGGAGATGCGGAGACGATGTGGGAGGGTTATCCCGAGCAGCTGAGTGAGCCTTCTAGTTCGAGTAAGTACTGCATCGCCTCCTCATCACTTTTGTACCAATGCATTGCTAAAGTAAAGCGATCGGTTTTAGGACTAATGACTTCATCATCGTCATATAGTCCTAGAGGTGGAGAGATACATGTTCCCCGTATATAGTCACTTTCTTCTGTGACATACTCGTCTTCTTCATCACTATCCCAGAAACCATTGATATCTAGTGAGGTGCTAGCAATAATGATAGTGGGGACAGGATCCCCTATAAGTGCGATCAAGAGAAGTGGATCATAGCAGTATTGATCCTCAGAGATAGCCAGAACTTTGTTTAATGGTCCATCTTGATTGCTAGGCTTCTTCCCTGCAGGAGGAATGGGAAGTCTACCTTCATCAATCATGTCTTGAATGGCATTCTTCAGTTTGAAACAGTCCTCCGTCCTGTGACCATTTCCCCTATGGTATTTGCCGTAAGCATTCTTGTCCCAACTCGGTTTTTTCTTATTCTCTTCTGGATCAGGAGTTGGTCCAGTGGGATCAAGAGCGCCTTTCGAATTGAGGCGATCAAAAGCGGTGGCATATGACATGCCAATTGGAGTGAACGTCCTTTTCATGTTCCTCTGGAAGGATCTTTGGGGTGCCTCAAGAAGGTTCACCTCTCCACCTTTGGAAGGAGATCCGTAATCATTCTTCTTGTTGTTATTATTGCCTTTATAACGATTGTTGTCATTTTGGGCATTTTTCAACAAGGCATCTTCAATTTACACACCTATATGTCGTATAACTTGGTGAAATTATCGATACCCACGTATTTGAGATGAGTTTTGTACTTGGGTAACAAGTTGTTAACAAAGATGCGGACGAGGTCCTTATCAGCGGGTCTGGAGACCATGTAAGCAGACTTTTCCCTCCACCTATTAAGGTAGATGGTAAAGCCTTCATTGTTATCTTGCTTCAACACTTCCAATTCCCTTAGTGAGGTTTGGATTACAGTGTTATGTTCATATTGCTTCATGAACTCTCTAGTGATATCACCCCATGTTTCAACATGTTTGGGGTCCAGGGAGTACAACCAGTTTTGACAGGCAGGGTCCAACGACATTGGGAATACCGTTGGATAAAGTTCAGGGTCCACAGACTTAATGATCATAGTGGCCTTGAAGTTCCTCAAGTGATACTTGGGATTATCAGTAGGTTTGAACTTAGGAAAGTCACTCGTGGAAAACTTTTCAGGTAGTTTTCCCTTCAATTTGTTGTTCTCATCCAAATCAAATTAGGACTCCTTATTGGTGACTTTTTGAACAACATTTTCCATTTGTTTGGCGAATACAACATTTTCACCACTTTCAACTTGGTGCAGGCGGAGAGTGACCTCCTCCAAGTTCTTAGCCATTCGTTCAATGATATTAGTCAATTCAGTAACTTTTCGTCACCCATTGTTGCTTCAACAGTTGATCGTTCTTTAGCCGGTGGAACAGATCTAGCCTTTCGCGCACGCGGACGACCTATCGAGACTGTTTTCGCAATTACCCTGTTTGACAAGGACACGTTGACTTAGGACGAACTCCAAAATTGGATATGGTGAGGAATGAAAATATTTTCGAAAATATCATTTTAATTTGTTCAAAACTCCTGCCAAAAGGAGAGGATATGTATAGAAGGAAATCTATTTTGTGGATGATGTATGAATTTATGGATAATGCTGAATTTATTTTGTGGAGGAGAATGGATATGATATATTGGACGTTATGGATTTATTTTGTGGGGAAAATGGATAATTATATATTGGCCGTTATGGATTTTTTTTTGTGGAGGAAAATGGATAATGATATATTGGGGTAAGTTTTGAAAAAAAAGTTTTATTTTTTTAAAAAAATTAAAAAAATTTAAGATGGGGTAAGTTGTTGGGAGGATAGGAATATCCAATTTTCTCCAAAAAAAAAAACAAAATATGACCGTGCAACTAGGTGACACCTAATGATGATGGAATTCTAAAAGAAAACAAAGACTCTCTTTCCTTTTTTAGGTGAAGTTAAACACGAGATGTTCTGAATAGACAATGACTCAAATGCACGAAGTATTATACGGAATTGATCACCACATTGCCTAAAGTGACGGAAAACGAGAAATGCACAACAATACGCCACGTAGCAATTTTGCGTGTGGCACACAGAGTGCGTTTGGCGCGGGACAGCAGCGTCAGGCGCATCCTCATGCATCTAGCGTACTGAACCCAACCTCGTGTTCGTGACAATTTAGACGATGTTTTGATGAATCTTGTATAATGTCAAGACGCGAAGACTGACGCACTAATTATAACAACAGTTTAGGACGCACGAAAATTAGGCCGCACTAATGCACGCAAATTGTTGTCGCGATCAGTGGTCAGAAGACCAATTTGCATGGGACGAAAAGACTGCTTGTCACGCAACATATGTGCACGGCTCGCGGGCTTTGCGTCTAGCGCAGGAGTGTTGCGACAGGCGCAACTTAATGCGTTTGGCGCAATACTCTGCGGCATGCATATTGGTAATTTGACAACTGTTCGGGCGAAAATAACGACAGTTTTTAGACGCGAAGTGTATTAGTTTTAGGCGCAACACATATCAACATGTTAATAAAATATGATCAGGCAAAAATTGCAATCACACATAAATGTCAAGTAACATGGATGCAGAAGGTCTCAACCTAAAGTCCAGTTCTACATTCAACTATTGGTCAGGTTTAGATTAAGGCTGAAACGGGTCTATGACTAAGAGATTGATCCCACGCTTCGTACCCCTACTTAAAGAGGTGGCCACGTGTAAGACGCACTCCAGTCTCATGTCAGGAACAAGAGAACAATGCCATAGTTGGGTAGGTTTGCTTATGACTAAGATCCAACACTATCGCTCAGGAAGCTTTTTGGAAGGACAAAGCGCAAACCCCCCCGGGGGTGACCTCACACATAAAACATGTGTTAATGAGACAAGGTAGATTGTCCTTATGATGGCTAATAACCATGCACATGCAAAACAGTATATTATTCTATGGCATAAAAATAAGAGTGAATTGTATTTTTCAAGTTTCACACACTCATTTTTTAAAATTTTTTTTTTTTTTAAATCCTCCCCAGTGAAGTCGCCAAATTGTAGGCGTGGACTTGAATTCCTTTAATACCTACACGCGGTGTGAGCGCGTTTATTTGACTACCCCATTGTTAAGGTTTTATCAAAAATACGTTTTGAAGTCGCCAACAATTCTTTAGAGGAAGAATCATAAACCTAATTGGATATTGAAACGGAAGGGACATCTTAGGGACTTATCCAATGTAGATTTCCCCGTCATGACTCCATAGATGGTCAGGAACCAAAAAAGTGATCTCTAATAAATAACAATTCACAGCAAACTTTATGGAATAGAATAATCAAACAACTTTTTACAGCACCCTAAAATAATTACTCTAGATGAGTTCAGGAAACACACAAAATGACTAATTATTTAGTGATCAGTTATTATACAATCATTTTACAAGGATCCTAGCAAGTTGTCCAAATAATCTGAATTAATTAGAACAGTTCTTTAGGTCTTGTTTAGCATAATAACACATTGGTGATAAAAAGGCATGCAAGACAATCATAATAATATGAACGTTATATACAGAAAATATAAGAAAAGAGGTTAGAATTTACAAAGAACCACTGTTATTAATTACGAATCTACATCATGATAAGAAAAAGGTTAGTAACTTCAATAAAATAAATATGATTATTCAAGAGCCCTCAGGATTATACCTATGCGGTTTAGATCGAAGAGCATAATGACCTTCAGTCGAAGCAATCTTGGAACCAGGATTATAGTAGAATCAGGAACAAGAATTAATGTGGAAGATTAAAAGTGTTTGGGTGTTTTGTATTCGAAGTATGTTTCAGAGTGTTTGAGAGTATTTGCGTGCGTAAAAATAATAATTCAAAACCGTCTTTCATTCGGAAAATCAGCCCATATTTATAGGCAAAACAAAGCGTGCGCTCCACGCAAGACTCGCGACAGCGCAGCTCTAAGTGGCGTGCGCGCGGACACGAGTCGACGCGCAGTTGGCTTTGCGACGTGGTCCGTCCAATTAAAACATTGCACATGGAAACGCGTTTTTGAGAAGATAAAATTTTAACTTGCGTCTCACACAAGACTTGCGCTAGGCGCTTGACTCTGTGTGAGTCACAAGTCCACGTGTCAGGCGCTCATTGGTGTGCCTGACGCGATATAGCCAATGAGATGGACCCACGTGGCGCACTGAGCGCAGACGCCGCGTCCGGCGCAAATTCCGGAATATTCCAAAATATTCCTTTTTTATGCTACGCGTGCTTTCAAGATGCCTTTTTTATCCCTAAAAATCCGGAGATCGAATTTTCCGTATTAAAAATCTGGTTTATGGGTAAAGGATAATAATAAAAGTTTTTAGGAAAATATTTATCAAAACAATAAACATTAAGAAAATATTTACCAAAACAATAAATATTAGGAAAATATTTATTAAAATAGTAAATATTCAATTGGGCTTTTAAAATGGATTTAAAAACATTTTATGGCTTGAACTTACAATTAATCATCATGAATGATTAATTGGGCTTTTATAATATTATTTCAAAATACATATTGCCTGGTTATTAAGACTGCTCCTCCATTGGGCCGTGCCAACTAAGACCGCGGTATATTTCATCATTGGAACCTTAAATGGGGAGACACAATTATGTGTCTACAATCCTCCCACCCACCATTTTTACTAAGTTGATAGAAGAAAGGATGAAAACCTAATTCTCGGATATGATTAGTTTTGTAAGCAAGACTCCCGTGAGGTTTCATAAGAGAAAAAATTTCCAATAACCATAAGTGAAGGGCTAATGGACATCCCTTCACAAAGCTTTTGGGTTTCTTTTGAGTTTGTCTAAGCCAAGGAACATTTAACCCAAAACAAGTGGTCCAAGACGACCCCCACTAACAATTTGAGGAATAAGTGAAATACACCGGACATGGCATGTGTTTAAAGACCATTTTGTGAGGGTACTTCCCAAAATCATAAGAATGCAAGCATTTTCTCTAGCAATCCTATAACTGGCATTGTTAGAAATTTGCCAAGCACCAAATTGAAAGGTCGATAATAGATTAAGAAGAAGTACCTCACTATACTGTATGTAGTTGCCATGAAGGTTTTGAGGACGGTATAAAATTATTGATAAATCTCCCGAGATTCTTGTAGGAGATCTAGGTGTAATAACTGGACCATTGGAGGGTAAGCCTAGCAATCCTTCGACCTCTTCGACAAGAGGCACAATCTCTCGGTCTCCAAAGCGGAAGATATGACGAGTTTCATCCCAAAATTGGGAAGCAACATGAATCATTTCATAACAAATAGAAACAGAAAGCAAAGGCATAAGAGCCTTAGTAAAACGGGAAGAAGAAGAAGACTGTCTTGGTTGCTCCAAATTCTTTGTGATCCTCGAGTGTTATTTTTTATCACCACTCCCCATTTCATTTATTTCTCCATAACTAGGAGCCATTTTTTTGTGAAAGAAGAAAAGCTAGAGAAGATGTTGGAGTAGTGAAGATGGTGCATTTGGTAATGAAGAACCATGCCCTTTTATAGATGAAAAAAGATGATCATCCATGATTCATGCCATGGATAATAAGTTTGAGTATTGTCCATGGGGTAATAAGGAGCATCCCTAACCATGGCTAATTACCAAGCATTTGTGGTGTGGGAATTTTTGCTGAAGCCGAACATCGATAAATAGTGTCAATGATGAATCAAGAACATTGATACAATCCATTTTTCCTAATAGTCATCCAAAATAATGACCTTGATCAATCTATTTTATATAGTGATCATCATTTTCCGATAAAGTAAATAAGCATTATGCATGAAAAATTTCCTCAAAGATTTTTTGAAAAACAGATAAAATTTTGCCATATGATATTGTTTGTCTAGAGGGTAATAACCTTTGGTCAACCCTTTTGGCGACGTGACTTGACAATGCATCACTTTAAGGTGACATTACCTAACAATGCATCACTTTAAGGTGACATGACCTAACAATGCATCACTTTAAGGTGACATGACCTTACAATGTCCTAATTTAAGATGACATGATAACATATGAAGTCATAAAAAGTGAATGATGGTGACTTGATAGCTTGTTTGTCATTAATACAATAAAAACTGTGATAAAAACTGGAGTCAAACTGTTAATTGTCGGAGTCTCTCGCATTAACAAAAGATAGATTCATAAGACTAAACTTAAAAAAGACGACGATAAAATTGTATTTTCAATTTTAGAAAATTGATTGGGATTTTCTATTTAAGACGACGATAAAGTCGCATTTTCAAATTTTAGAAAATTAATTGGGATTTTTTATTTTAAGACGACGATAAAGTCGCATTTTAGAAAATTAATTGGTATTTTCTATTTGAGACGACGATAAAGTTGCATTTTCAAATTTCAAAAAATTAATTGGGATTTTCCATATAAGACGACAATAAAGTCGCGTTTTCAATTTTAGAAAATTAATTGGGATTTTCTATCTAAGACGACGTTAAAATCGCATTTTCAATTTTAGAAAATTAATTGGGATTTTGTACAGAAGTCGCAAGTCATGTTTTAAAAGAGCACTGATGATAACTAATTTCTATGGGGAATATGTTATCTCAATAGAAATTTTCTGTCAAACTTTTGTGTCTTTTCAAACATTGGTCATCATTTCATCCAAAATTCGACCAATGTGGGGCATTTTATAGACACCAAATTTTGAACCCCTATTGTGCATAAAATTTTAAAATTAAGATTTTGAAAAGAAATAAAAATAATAACGAAAACCGTCAAGTAATGTGGAGCGCGCCCCCCGTCAAAGCCATGCTTCATCCCGGAACGCGAGTTTCATTCCATCGTATGGTTTTCCTTTTTTCGAGTGTTAGTCATACAATTCCGGCTTAGAAATGTAATTTTACCTAAGTCAAAGTCAATAACTACAACCACCGGTTTAATAAAATGATTCGTAGTATAATCATGCTCGTCTTTACTAATTTGACGAGTTTTCGTTAATTGTTTTAAGTTAGTTTTTTCGAAAAACAGAAAAATGTGTCGCAATTAGGCGTCGAAATTTTAATCGTCTCCCAAAACCGATAGTCATCAGTTTTCTTTATGGTCAAGTCATTGTTCATTGGATAAAGAATAAGAATATGTTCTTTAATCACCAATCACATTCTTTTATCCATTAGTTAAGGAATAAGAATCATGAAAAAGAATAAGAATAAGAATCAAATCCAAATTGTAAGAGGCAAGAATCCGGATTTTTTTCGGAAGATTCGAGTTGTGCGCAAAGCGCACAAGGGTTTCCTTCGCCAGACGCAGGTCAGTGCGCCTAGCGCAAGGTGCTGTGCCTAGCGCAGGTTCCTGCGTTTGGCGCAGTGGTCAAGCCAGCACTTCCTTCATGTTTTTCGATGCATTTCTACGTATTAGAATGCTCTGAAATTCGAATTTTGCTTCATTAGGGTAAAATTCAAAATCAAATCTAAAGAGAATAAGAATATTGACATTTCCCATAAATTTGATGATGTAGGAAGATTTGAGAGGATTTAGTGATGTCATTAAGTTGATGTCATTAGTGTGATGTCATTAAGATAATTTGGGTTGATCAAAATAAGATTTTTGGGTGAAAAATCAGATTTTCTACCTTCTTCAAACCCTAATTCACCACCTCATTTCCCTTGAAATACCCCCCATTTTGTTTTACTTCAACACACAACCACAACCTAACTCCACTACTTCTCACAACTAATCTCAATACTACTATCCTCCTCCTTAATTATCTTCTTAATCACATACTAACTTTCTCTTTGTTTCCGCTTATCATTTTGTAATTTTTGGAGTGATTTGGGTATATGGAAATCCTAATAGGTTCCCAACCTTAAATAACCCCACCTAGAATAGTCAACTCTAATGGGGAGACTCTTAGGAAATATGTGCAAATTATATGATTTTTCTTTCTTTTGAATAGCCATGATTACTTTAAAATGGAAAATAACGCATTTAGTAGGAGCCCATTCTGTACCTCACTATACTGTAGGTAGTTACCATGAAGGTTTTTAGGAAGGTAAAAAATTGTTGATAAATCTCCCGAGATTCTTGTAGGAGATCTAGGTGTAATAACTGTACCATTGGTGGGTAAGCCTAGCAATCCTTCGACCTCTTCGACAAGAGGCACAATCTCTCAGTCTCAAAAACGAAAGACATGACGAGTTTCATCCCAAAATTGGGAAGCAACATGAATCATTTCATAACAAATAGAAACAGAAAGCAAAGGCATAAGAGCCTTAGTAAAACGAAAAGAAGAAGAAGACTGTCTTGGTTGCTCCAAATTCTTTGTGATCCTCGAGAGTTGTTTTTTATCACCACTCCCCATTTCAATAGTTTCTCCATAACTAGGAGCCATTTTTTTGTGAAAGAAGAAAAGCTAGAGAAGATGTTGGAGTAGTGAAGATGGTGCATTTGGTAATAAAGAACCATGCCCTTTTAAAGATGAAAAAAGATGATCATCCATGATTCATGCCATGGATAATAAGTTTGAGTATTGTCCATGGGGTAATAAGAAGCATCCCTAACCATGGCTAATGACCAAACATTTGTGGTGTGGCAATTATGGCTTAAGCCGAACATCGATAAACAGTGTCAATGATGAATCAAGAACATTGATACAATCCATTTTTCCTAATTGTCATCCAAAATAATGACCTTGATCAATCTATTTTATATAGTGATCATCATTTTCCTATAAAGCAAATAAGCATTATGCATGAAAAATTTCCTGAAAGATTAATTGAAAAACAGATAAAATTTTGCCATATGATGATTGGTTCACCATAGTTTGTCTAGAGGGTAATAACCTTTGGTCAACCCTTTAGGCGACGTGACTTGACATTGCATCACTTTAAGGTGACATTACCTAACAATGCATCACTTTAAGGTGACATGACCTAACAATGCATCACTTTAAGGTGACATGACCTGACAATGTCCTAATTTAAGATGACATGATAACACATGAAGTCATAAAAAGTGAATGATAGTGACTTGACAGCTTGTTTGTCATCAATACAATTAAAACTGTGATAAAAACTGGAGTCATACTGTTAATTGTCAGAGTCTCTCGTATTAACAAAAGATAAATTCATAAGACTAAACTTAAAGAAGACGACGATAAAGTCGCATTTTCAATTTTAGAAAATTGATTGGGATTTTCTATTTAAGACGACGATAAAGTCACATTTTTAAATTTTAGAAAATTAAATGGGATTTTCTATTTTAAGACGACGATAAAGTCGCATTTTAGAAAATTAATTGGTATTTTCTATTTAAGACGACGATGAAGTTGCATTTTCAAATTTCAGAAAATTAATTGGGATTTTCCATTTAAGATGACAATAAAGTAGCGTTTTCAATTTTAGAAAATTAATTGGGATTTTCTATCTAAGACGACGTTAAAATCGCATTTTCAATTTTAGAAAATTAATTGGGATTTTCTACAGAAGTCGCAAGTCATGTTTTTATAAGAGCACTGATGATAACTATCTTATATGGGGAATATGTTATCTCAACATAAATTTTCTGTCAAACTTTTGTGTCTTTTCAAACATTGGTCATCATTTCATCCAAAATTCGACCAATGTGGGGCATTTTGTAGACACCAAATTTTTAACCCCTATAGTGCATAAAATTTTAAAATTAAGATTTTGAAAAGAAATAAAAATAATAACGAAAACCGTCAAGTAATGTGGAGCACGCGCCCCGTCAAAGGCATGCTTCATCCCGGAACGCGAGTTTCATTCCATCGTATGGTTTTCCTTTTTTCGCGTGTTAGTCATTCAATTCCGGCTTACAAATGTAATTTTACGTAAGTCAAAGTCAATAACTACATCCACCGGTTTAATAAAATGATTCGTAGTATAATCATGCTCGTATTTACTAATTTGACGAGTTTTCGTTAATTGTTTTAAGTTAGTTTTTTCGAAAAACAGAAAAACGAGTCGCAATTAGGCGCCAAAATTTTTATCGTCTCCCAAAACCGATAGTTATCAGTTTTCTTAATGGTCAAGTCATTGTTCATTGGATAAAGAATAAGAATATGTTCTTTAACCACCAATGACATTCTTTTATCCATTAGTTAAGGAATAAGAATCATGAAAATGAATAAGAATCAAATCCAAAGTGTAAGAGCCAGGAATCCGGATTTTTTTCGGAAGATTCGAGTTGTGCGCGAAGCGCACAAGGGTTTCCTGCGTCAGACGCAGGTCAGTGCGCCTAGCGGAAGATGTTGTGCCTAGTGCAGGTTCCTGCGTTTGGCGCAGTGGTCTAGTCAGCACTTCCTTCATGTTTTTCGATGCATTACGTATTAAAATGTGTTGAAATTCGGATTTTGCTTCATTAGGGTAAAATTCAAAATCATATCTAAAGCGAATAAGAATATTGACATTTCCCATAAATTTTATGATGTAGGAAGATTTGAGAGGATTTAGTGATGTCATTAAGTTGATGTCATTAGTGTGATGTCTTTAAGATAATTTGGGTTGATAAAAATCAGATTTTTGGGTGAAAAATCTAATTTTCTACCTTCTTCAAACCCTAATTCACCACCTCATTTCCCTATAAATACCCCCTATTCTGTTTTACTTCAACACACAACAATTTCACACAACCACAACCTAACTCCAATACTTCTCACAACTAATCTCAATAGTACTCTCCTCCTCCTTAATTCCTCCCTCTAAAAAATATCATTCAAGAAAAAGAAAGCAAAAGTTAGGGAAGTAATTAGTAAGTAAAGAAGTTCATCAAAAGAAAAACACCAAAAAAAAAGGGTTTATGTTAGTAATTAAGTGGATTTAGAAACTCACTTCGAAATTAAGAAAATCACAACAAAAGTATAAAAATTTGCAAAAAGGAAGTGCATCATGCATTGAGTTAGCAAGATAAAGTTAAAGTTCTTGTTATTTTTCTTAATTATCTTCTTAATCACATACTAACTTTCTCTTTGTTTCCGCTTATCATTTTGTAATTTTTTGAGTGATTTGGGTATGTGGAAGTCCTAATAGGTTCCCAACCTAAAATCACCCCACCTAGAATAGTCAACTCTAATGGGGAGACTCTTAGGAAATATGTGCAAGTTATGTGATTTTTTTTTCTTTTGAATAGCCATGATTACTTTAAAATGGAAAATAACGCATTTAGTAAGAGCCCGTTCTGTAGAACGGAGGAAGAGACGAGTTCCAGACGTTCGCACCTCTTAACCTAAACCCCGAACACTATCTCATGGTATGAAAGACCAATTTTCAAAAAGCCTTATCCATATGATGTCCTCATCGTTTTAAATGATATTTCTTGAAATTGATTTTAAAATGATTTATTAAATAATCTGTCCCTATTCATATATTAATAGGGTGGCGACTTCAAACTTTTCTAAAACTCATAGTCCAATGAGAGACTTTTGTGGGATTCAGACCGTCAATTAAGACATTCAAAAATAGGTTACCACAGGTACAGGTAGAGGAGAGGAGTGGTCAAAGAGGGAGGATGGTGGACGGTGATGGTGGTCGAAGGGTGGAAGGAGAAAGGAGGAAGAAAGTTATGCACAAAGAGAGAGAAAAGGGTAAAATAGGATTACTTAGTGATTAATTAGAGATTAGGAGCTAATAAGGGATTATTGATTAACAAAGTTAACAACCATTGGTCAATCATTAAGAACATTTTGATATTGAGAGGTATATCGTGAATTCTGAAAAGTACAAGTTCATATGGTGAATAAAAAAATTATCAAGGGTATATGGTGCGAAAATTGAGGTTGACAAGGTGGTTTATTTCAAAAGATTATACTTTATAAGGCGGTGAAAGTTAATAACCTTAAAAATGGTCCTCTGATACGCCCAAGTTATACGTTGTATTTACGTCATTTTGGGGCACTTTGCTAAGGAGTTCGTTTATACTTGTTGACGTTTGCATATATAGTATCCTTAGCGGAAGTTGGGAGTTTTGTGAGAAAATTTGTGTTAATGTCATGTAATCCGAGCGTTCAAGGTGAAATGCATTTGAATGATGTTTGATTGAAGTTGTCTTTGGAGTGCTTGGGCAGTGTAGCATCGTAGCATAATTGCAATCATCGCAAGCCCAAGCCAAGCAAAGCACCAAACTCCACCGCAAGCCTAAGCCAAGCAGCACACAGCCAGCACAGCAGCATCGCCAATCCAAGCTCGGCAGCACCGCAAGCTCAGCAGGCACGAGAGCACGCTGGTCGCGACTCGCGAAGGAGGTCGCGACTCGCGAAGGAGGTCGCGACTCGCGAAGGAGGTCGCGCCTCGCGACCCATGCTTGTCGCACCTCACGAGCTTATTCGCGACTCGCGATGCCCTTTGCCCAGCCAATTTGTGTGGGAGGTCAGTCAGCCCTTCGCGACTCGCGATCAGTATCGCGCCTCACGATGCTTATGACGGTTTGGGTCCACTTTTATGCGTGGTTTAAAGCGTCCCAAAAACCTATTTTTGGGGGAGAACGAAGAGGAGAGCCGAAATGTAGGAATTGGAGCAGCAAACTTGAGGAGAGAGAGATGATACTCCTCTCTTCATCTTTCCTTCTTCATACTCCTCTTTTCATCTTTCCTTCTTCATTCCTCTTTGTTTTTCATTTCCTAGTTTAGTTTTTAGAGATTTCAATGTTGGATTTGGTTTTTGCTATCGGATTGTAGCTTGAACTGTTCTTGAAGAAAATTAACATGAAGCTTCAACCGTTATTGTGAGATCTTTCCTCTCTATCTATTTTCCTTGATTATGGTTTAATTTCTATGATTATACTTTATGATTATTGCATAATTATGCTAGGAACGTTACTAGTTTGATTGTGTAATTAATCTAATGCTAGATTTAAGAATAGAATCAGATTGTTTTATTCTTTTATCTATTTGTAGCAAACTAGGGAGTAACTTAGATGCAGATCGTCTTGGTTATTTCTTAGGGAAATTGAATCAACTGTTGAATGTTTATCGCGTGTATGACATTAGCAGGTCTATTGGTTCTCTGTGTTTATTGCTGGTATTGGATTGAACTTAGACGCTGATCGGACTAGGTTATCCTTTAGTTAGGGTTTTATAGTCATGCTGATCGTGCTATTCAACTAAGAATAAGAAGAATACGAGATTAATTCTCAACAATAGATAATTATGGAAATAATTAGAGTCGAGGTTCAATGATCGATAATGAATTGAAGTGGATGTTAATCGGATTCAAGATCTTTTCATATTGATTTCTCATTTTATTTAATTATGCTAGTTAATTTTAGTTTGTTTATAATCTACTTGAAACCCCCCTTATTATTAGGTTTCTCGGCCCTTAGCTTAATCTAGGTATTGGATCCCGTTAAATATAAAAATCGTCCCTGTTTCCCTGTGGATACGACCCCTACTTTCATTATACTTGCTTAGTGTGCATGAGAGTAGGAGAAATTTATCTTTGATTAGGTGTACACGACAAATCCGCGCCTACCATCCTCCCTCCATGTGGAAATTCACATTATCTTCCTTATTCAAATAAACTAAAAGAAAAATAAATAAAAAGAAAACATATTTAATATAGAACCTTATTCATAGAGCAGAGAAGGGTGATTTCATTGAATAAAAGTCATAATGCTTACAATCATCCCTAATTGGACCCAAAATCTCAATGCTAGTCTTAAGCACCCATGTACTATGGCATCGTTTCTAATTAGCTGTTGTGTAATTTCACATGTCTTGCATCGTTCCATATGGTCAAATAATAACAGATTACTTTCTTTGTATAAAGGTTTACGAAAAACATAAATGTTACAACTATTGTGGAATTTCTCTACATGGAATATGTTGTAGTCTTTTGAGAAACGAAGTAAACATACAAAGCACTAAGTCTAATTAAAAGTTTTGATGGAGAATGCAATTGGCAGAAGGAAAAAACAACTAGAATTTCATGTCTTATGTCCAAAATATTGTCATTAGTGAGTGGTATGTGTGAACAATTAGGAAAAAAATTTGAAAATGATGCAATCTAGGAATTTTTTTAAAGCATTATCTAGGAAACTGGTTCAGTATTATCCTTACAATTGCTTAGCTTTCCAACAAAAAAAATCATAAAACAGGAACCTTGGTCATTTATATCATGTAATACGTCAGTGAATCAGTATACATGAGAAACTTTGTTCCCGTTAAAATTTTTAGGCCAATTTCATTAATGCTCTTTCACAGTGCCCCTAATGCAGCCTACACAAAAACTCCCTCGGCCGGTGGGATTTGGTGAGGTAAAGTCAGGGAAGACGTTACCAACTGAGATAATTGTCACCCTTGCATAAATGAGAAACTATAGTAATCTCACTAAGTATTCAAGCTTAAATGAAGCAAACAAAAGAACATGGCACACAATGAGCCAACATCCAGATGAAACTCGTCTCCACTAATCAGAAAAAACATGTAATTTTTCTTTTTCCAGCTATTGTGCTTGCATTTTGGAATCCGTCTTCATCGTTAGAAAACTGAACAGTTGTTCGCGCCCTTAATTCCTCCACAGTTTCACCTTATTTTGCTCTTTCTAGGACCTACAAGTAAAATTGGTTTAGAAAATGCGGAACAAAATTCCAAACCTCTTGTCAGCCCACAACTATATGTATGATGTACCCAATCTGGCCAAAAACAGTGATGAAAGTGTTGAATATTATACTCCCTCCGTCTCACATAGTTTTAGATGATAAGTTGTTGTTTGATTATCAATTGTTATTGTATGGGTAGTACCAAGTATGCTAGCGGACGCATTAGCATGACCGCGAGTAGCATGTCCGCGAGCATCATACCAGGACGCGATCAAGAGGCATCCATACAACGCTTGAGGTCAAGTTCCATGAAGTTGTCCGACAACACTGTTGGCGGCCATCTAATAAGACAAAATAGAGGAATCTTTCCTCATGTCAGGCACATCACAACCATACACGTGTAAAAGGATTACGCACCCTGTCAGAGGAATAGTACTTCTATAAATACCCCACTAGTACTATTCTCCAAGTACATTCTGAACATTACTTTCTCTCTCTATCTCTCTACTTTCTTTCTCTAAATCCTTCACGGACATAATATTGACTTGAATGCCGGAGGGGGTTTCCTCAGCACCCCCCGGGGGGAGTTTACGTTTGTTGTCTTGCAGGGTTTCCATGACGGCCACGCGAGGCTTTACATCGTGGCCGCGGCATCCAACACAAAGCGGTCACCCGTTTCACAACCGAAACAACTTGGCGCTAGCAAGAGGAGGACCACTTGTGAGAACGGTCATGGAAACCAAAGCGGACTAGAACGATGACGGTCAGTTCAGGAAGTATATCTTTGATAATGATGGAGACTTGAGTAAAAAGTTCAAGAAACAAGCAAGGATTTGATGAAAGATCTTGGCAGCCAGATGAATAACGCCTCAACAAACAAGATTTGTGACGTTATCATCCTAGAGTTTTTCATTTCTCATTCCAAGGAATATTCTATGTTATCAAGTTCGATTTCATTCCTTGCAAATAATTCGTATGCATGATGCATGTAAAATGACTTAAGCTTATGAAAAAGTCTCATGTCAAGTATGCAAATTACGAAATATAATTACGACCACGAAAAAAAAAGACCAGATCATGAATAATCGTCGTGCCGGTCAAATAACAGGTCCGGCTAAAAAAGATGATCATATGGTTAATAATAAACTTTATATCGGCCATATGACTGGCCACGACCATAAAAGAGCCAAAATCTATCTCGGCCACATGACTTGTCATGACCGTAAAAATGTCAAAATTTATATCGGCCATATGATTGGCCAAGATCAAAACATGGTTTATGATGAACCAAGATCCTTCTCGGCCATATGACAGGCTAGGATCAAAATATGGTTCAAAAGTAAACCAAGATCAAAACATGGTTTATGATGAACCAAGATCCTTCTCGGCCATATGACAGGCTAGGATCAAAATATGGTTCAAAAGTAAACCAAGATCCATCTCGGCCATATGACAGGCCAGGATCAAAACATGGTTTATGATGAACCAAGATCCATCTCGGCCATATGACAGGCTAGGATCAAAATATGGTTCAAAATAAACCAAGATCCATCTCGGCCATATGACAGGCCAGGATCAAAACATGGTTTATGATGAACCAAGATCCATCTTGGCCATATGACAGGCTATGATCAAAATATGGTTCGAAAGTAAACCAAGATCCATCTCGGCCATATGACAGGCCAGGATTAAAACATGGTTTATGATGAACCAAGATCCATCTCGGTCATATGACAGGCTAGGATCAAAATATGGTTCAAAAGTAAACCAAGATCCATCTCGGCCATATGACAGGCCAGGATCAAAACATGGTTTATGATGAACCAAGATCCATCTCGGCCATATGACAGGCTAGGATCAAAATATGGTTCAAAAGTAAATCTAGATCCATCTCGGCTATATGACAGGCTAGGATCAAAATATGGTTCAAAAGTAAACCAAGATCCATCTCAGCCCTATGATAGGCCGGGATCAAAACATGGTTTATAATGAACCAAGACCCATCTCGGTCATTTGACATGTCGGGATCAAAACATGGTTTATGATGAACCAAGATCCATCTCAGTCATATGACAGGCTAGGATTAAAATATGGTTCAAAAGTAGACCAAGATCCATCTCAGCCATATGACAGGCAGGTATCAAAACATGGTTTATAATGAACCAATACCCATCTCGGCCTTTTGACAGGCCGGGATCAAAACATGGTTTATGATGAACCAAGATCCATCTCGGCCATATGACAGGCTAGGATCAAAATATGGTTCAAAAGTAAACCAAGATCCATCTCGGCCATATGACAAAGCCGGGATCAAAACATGGTTTACGATGAACCAAGATCCATCTCGGCCATATGACAGGCTAGGATCAAAATATGGTTCAAAAGTAAACAAAGATCCATCTCAGCCATATGACTGGCCGGGATCAAAACATGGTTTATAATGAACCAATACCCATCTCGGCCATTTGACAGGCCGGGATCAAAACATGGTTTATGATGAACCAAGATCCATCTCGGCCATATGACATGCCAGGATCAAAATATGGTTCAAAAGTAAACCAAGATCCATCTCAGCCATATAACAGGCCGGGATCAAAACATGGTTTATAATGAACCAACACCCATCTCGGTCATTTGACAGGACGGGATCAAAACATGGTTTATGATGAACCAAGATCCATCTCGGCCATATGACAAGCAAGGATCAAAACTTGGTTCAAAAGTAAACCAAGATCCATCTTGGCATATGACAGGCCAGGATCAAAAAGTGGTTTATAATGAACAAAGACCCATCTCGCCCATTTGACAGGCCGGTATCAAAACATGGTTTATGATGAACCAAGATCCATCTCGACCATATGACAGGCTAGGATCAAAATAAGGTTCAAAAGTAAGCCAAGATCCATCTCGGCCATATGACAGGCTAGGATCAAGATATGGTTCAAAATTTAACCAAGATCCATCTCAGCCATATGATAGGCCGGGATCAAAACATGGTTTATAATGAACCAAGACCCATCTCGGTCATTTGACATGTCGGGATCAAAACATGGTTTATGATGAACCAAGATCCATCTCGGCCATATGACAGGCCAGGATTAAAATATGGTTCAAAAGTAATCCAAGATCCATCTCAGCCATATGACAGGCCGGGATCAAAACATGGTTTATAATGAACCAAGACCCATCTCGGCCATCTGACAGGCCGGGATCAAAACATGGTTTACAATGAACCAAGATCCATCTCGGCCAAATGACAGGCTAGGATCAAAATATGGTTCAAAAGTAAACAAAGATCCATCTCGGCCATATGACAGGCTAGGATCAAAATATGGTTCAAAAGTAATCCAAGATCCATCTCAGCCATATGACAGGCCGGGATCAAAACATGGTTTATAATGAACCAAGACCCATCTCGGCCATTTGACAGGCCGGGATCAAAACATGGTTTATGATGAACCAAGATCCATCTCGGTCATATGACAGGCTTGGATCAAAATATGGTTCAAAAGTAAACCAAGATCCATCCCGGCCATATGACAGGCCAGGATCAAAACATGGTTTATGATGAACCAAGATCCATCTCGGTCAAATGACAAGCTAGGATCAAAATATGGTTCAAAAGTAAACCAAGATCCATCTCGGCCATATGACAGGCCAGGATCAAAACATGGTTTACGATGAACCAAGATCCATCTCGGCCAAATGACATGCTAGGATCAAAATATGGTTCAAAAGTAAACAAAGATCCATCTCGGCCATATGACAGGCTAGGATCAAAATATGGTTCAAAAGTAATCCAAGATCCATCTCGGCCATATATGATAGGGATCAAAATATGGTTCAAAAGTAAACCAAGATCCATCTCAGCCATATGACAGGCTTGGATCAAAATATGGTTCAAAAGTAAACCAAGATCCATCCCGGCCATATGACAGGCCAGGATCAAAACATGGTTTATGATGAACCAAGATCCATCTCGGTCAAATGACAAGCTAGGATCAAAATATGGTTCAAAAGTAAACAAAGATCCATCTCGGCCATATGACAGGCTAGGATCAAAATATGGTTCAAAAGTAAACCAAGATCCATCTCAGCCATATGACAGGCTGGGATCAAAACATAGTTTATAATGAACCCAAGACCCATCTCGGCCATTTGATGGTCGAGATCAAAACATGGTTTATGATGAACCAAGATCCATCTCGGCCATATGACATGCCGGGATCAAAATATGGTTCAAAAGTAAACCAAGATCCATCTCAGCCATATGACAGTAGGGATCAAAATATGGTTTATAATGAACCAAGACCCATCTCGGCCATTTGACAGGTCGGGATCAAAACATGGTTTTTGATGAACCAAGATCCATCTCGGCCATATGACAGGCCAGGATCAAAATATGGTTCAAAAGTAAACCAAGATCCATCTCGGCCATGTGACAGACCCAGGATCAAAACATGGTTTATGATGAACCAAGATCCATCTCGGCCATATGACTGGCTAGGATCAAAATATGGTTCAAAAGTAAACAAAAAGATCCATCTCGGCCATATGACAGGCTAGGATCAAAATATGGTTCAAAAGTAAACCAAGATCCATCTCAGCCATATAACAGGCCGGGATCAAAACATGGTTTATAATGAACCAACACCCATCTCGGTCATTTGACAGGACGGGATCAAAACATGGTTTATGATGAACCAAGATCCATCTCGGCCATATGACAAGCAAGGATCAAAACTTGGTTTAAAAGTAAACCAAGATCCATCTTGGCCATATGACAGGCCAGGATCAAAAAGTGGTTTATAATGAACCAAGACCCATCTCGCCCATTTGACAGGCCGGTATCAAAACATGGTTTATGATGAACCAAGATCCATCTCGACCATATGACATGCTAGGATCAAAATAAGGTTCAAAAGTAAGCCAAGATCCATCTCGGCCATATGACAGGCTAGGATCAAAATATGGTTCAAAAGTTAACCAAGATCCATCTCGATCCATATGATAGGCGGGATCAAAACATGGTTTATAATGAACCAAGACCCATCTCGGCCATTTGACAGGCCGAGATCAAAACATGGTTTATGATGAACCAAGATCCATCTCGGCCATATGACATGCCAGGATCAAAATATGGTTCAAAAGTAAGCCAAGATCCATCTCGGCCATATGACAGGCCGGGATCAAAATATCGTTTATAATGAACCAAGACCCATCTCGGCCATTTGACAGGTCGGGATCAAAACATGGTTTTTGATGAACCAAGATCCATCTCGGCCATATGACTGGCTAGGATCAAAATATGGTTCAAAAGTAAACAAAGATCCATCTCGGCCATATGACAGGCTAGGATCAAAATATGGTTCAAAAGTAAACCAAGATCCATCTCGACCATATAACAGTAGGGATCAAAACATGGTTTATAATGAACCAACACCCATCTCGGTCATTTGACAGGACGGGATCAAAACATGGTTTATGATGAACCAAGATCCATCTCGGCCATATGACAAGCAAGGATCAAAACTTGGTTTAAAAGTAAACCAAGATCCATCTTGTCCATATGACAGGCCAGGATCAAAAAGTGGTTTATAATGAACCAAGACCCATCTCGCCCATTTCGAGGCCGGTATCGAAACATGGTTTATGATGAACCAAGATCCATCTCGACCATATGACATGCTAGGATCAAAATAAGGTTCAAAAGTAAGCCAAGATCCATCTCGGCCATATGACAGGCTAGGATCAAAATATGGTTCAAAAGTTAACCAAGATCCATCTCAGCCATATGATAGGCCGGGATCAAAACATGGATTATAATGAACCAAGACCCATCTCGGTCATTTGACATGTTGGGATCAAAACATGGTTTATGATGAACCAAGATCCATCTCGGCCATATGACAGGCCAGGATTAAAATATGGTTCAAAAGTAATCCAAGATCCATCTCGCCCATATGACGGTAGGGATCAAAACATGGTTTATAATGAACCAAGACCCATCTCGGCCATCTCGACGGTAGGGATCAAAACATGGTTTATGATGAACCAAGATCCATCTCGGCCATATGACGAGGCTTGGATCAAAATATGGTTCAAAAGTAAACCAAGATCCATCTCGGCCATATGACAAAGCCGGGATCAAAACATGGTTTACGATGAACCAAGATCCATCTCGGCCAAATGACAAAGCTAGGATCAAAATATGGTTCAAAAGTAAACAAAGATCCATCTCGGCCATATGACAGGCTAGGATCAAAATATGGTTCAAAAGTAATCCAAGATCCATCTCAGCCATATGACAGGCCGGGATCAAAACATGGTTTATAATGAACCAAGACCCATCTCGGCCATTTGACAGGCCGGGATCAAAACATGGTTTATGATGAACCAAGATCCATCTCGGTCATATGACAAGCTTGGATCAAAATATGGTTCAAAAGTAAACCAAGATCCATCTCGGCCATATGACAGGCCAGGATCAAAACATGGTTTATGATGAACCAAGATCCATCTCGGTCAAATGACAAGCTAGGATCAAAATATGGTTCAAAAGTAAACAAAGATCCATCTCGGCCATATGACAAAGTTAGGATCAAAATATGGTTCAAAAGTAAACCAAGATCCATCTCGGCCATATGACGGTCGGGATCAAAACATGGTTTATAATGAACCAAGACCCATCTCGGCCATTTGACGAGCCGAGATCAAAACATGGTTTATGATGAACCAAGATCCATCTCGGCCATATGACATGCCAGGATCAAAATATGGTTCAAAAGTAAACCAAGATCCATCTCAGCCATATGACAGGCCGGGATCAAAATATGGTTTATAATGAACCAAGACCCATCTCGGCCATTTGACAGGCCGGGATCAAAACATGGTTTTTGATGAACCAAGATCCATCTCGGCCATATGACAGGCTAGGATCAAAATATGGTTCAAAAGTAAACCAAGATCCATCTCGGCCATGTGACAGACCAGGATCAAAACATGGTTTATGATGAACCAAGATCCATCTCGGCCATATGACTGGCTAGGATCAAAATATGGTTCAAAAGTAAACAAAGATCCATCTCGGCCATATGACAAGGCTAGGATCAAAATATGGTTCAAAAGTAAACCAAGATCCATCTCGGCCATATATGACAGTAGGGATCAAAACATGGTTTATAATGAACCAAGACCCATCTCGGCCATTTGACAGGCCGAGATCAAAACATGGTTTATGATGAACCAAGATCCATCTCGGCCATATGACATGCCAGGATCAAAATATGGTTCAAAAGTAAACCAAGATCCATCTCGGCCATATGACAGTAGGGATCAAAATACGGTTTATACTGAACCAAGACCCATCTCGGCCATTTGACAGGCCGGGATCAAAACATGGTTTTTGATGAACCAAGATCCATCTCGGCCATATGACAGGCTAGGATCAAAATATGGTTCAAAAGTAAACCAAGATCCATCTCGGCCATGTGACAGACCAGGTTCAAAACATGGTTTATGATGAACAAAGATCCATCTCGGCCATATGACAGGCTAGGATCAAAATATGGTTCAAAAGTAAACAAAGATCCATCTCGGCCATATGACAAAGCTAGGATCAAAATATGGTTCAAAAGTAAACCAAGATCCATCTCGGCCTATATGACGGTAGGGATCAAAACATGGTTTTTAATGAACCAAGACCCATCTCGGCCATTTGACCGGCCGGGATCAAAACATGATTTATGATGAACCAAGATCCATCTCGGCCATATGACATGCTAGGATCAAAATATGGTTCAAAAGTAAACCAAGATCCATCTCAGCGATATGACAGGCCGGGATCAAAACATGGTTTATAATGAACCAAGACCCATCTCGGCCATTTGACAGGACGGGATCAAAACATGGTTTATGATGAACCAAGATCCATCTCGGCCATATGACAAGCAAGGATCAAAACTTGGTTCAAAAGTAAACCAAGATCCATCTTGGCCATATGACAGGCCAGGATCTAAAAGTGGTTTATAATGAACCAAGACCCTTCTCGGCCATTTGACAGGCCGGGATCAAAACATGGTTTATGATGAACCAAGATCCATCTCGGCCATATGACCGGCTAGGATCAAAATATGGTTCAAAAGTTCACCAAGGTCCATCTCGGCCATATGACAGGCCAAGATCAAAGTATGGTTTAAAAATAAATCAAGGTTCATCTCGGCCATATGACAGGGTAGAACCAAAATAATAGTCGTTAGTTATAATATGGTTTGTATCGGCCAAATGACTTGTTTAAAGTAAGAAATGGTTTATGATGAACCAAGTTCCATCTAGGCCACATGACAGGCCAGAAACAATTAATGGTTCAATAAACCAAGTTTCTTTACGGCCATATGACAGGCCTGGAACAAAATGAAATGGTTCAATAAACCGAGTTCCTTAGCGGCCATATGACTGGCCCGGAACAATCAAACAAAAAAAAAAATAAAAAAACAGGTGTAAGATGTTGGCCGTCAGCATTAGCGTCCTCAATGACATTCCAGTCAAATCCATGGACTGTCATGCACACGCATCTCATGGCGGCGGCCCATCCACCATCATATCTCTTGTGGAGGGCCGATACGAATTCATCAACAGGTGTAAGATGTTGGCCGTCAGCATGAGCGTCCTCTATGACATTCCAGTCAAATCCAGTCAAATGGTTTAAAAAACCAAATTCCTTCGCGGCCATGTGACAGGCCTGGAACAAAAAATGATTTGAAAAACCAAGTTTCTTCACGGCCATATGACTGGCTTGAAAATAATAAATGGTTTAAAAAACCAAGTATTCTCACGGCCATATGACAGGCCTGGAACAAAAAATGGTTTAAAAAACCAAGTTCTTTAGCGGCCACATGACTCGCAAAGAACACTAAACAGTTTCAAAAACTAAATTCCTTAGCGGCCACATGACATGCCGAGGAACAATAAAAATCATTAAAGTATAATTTTAGTCATGGCATTCGTCCCATCGCATCCAAAGAACCTCTATAGTGTCACTTGTCGCCATAGACGCTTGGGGGGCTAGTTGCATGGGTATAATCCCAACTCTCCTCGCGGCCATTACCATTACCATGACGGACATGGATATAATGATGGAAGCAAAGATATAGTTGCATGGGTATGAACCCAACTCTGTTCGCGACCACTACCTTGGCGGACATGGAAATAATGATGGATGCAAGTACAAGTTCACAACGATAACTCAAGGTTAGTCAGTGCATGATATACAGGTCGTCAGCCCCATATCGGCCATGGTCATGCCAAAAAATGTTTTAAGAGCTCCTCCATCACTCTGTTAACTAGGCGACATGTGTCCAAAGTGTAAGAAATGACTCAATAAATAACAATAATTTGAAAAAATATGGTGCCACATTTTTCAAAAATTGTACTTGCTCAAGTAAAAAAATGCAGACAAAATGTCAAATAAAAAAAATAAAAGCTAAAAGTTGGTAACGGCCATGTATATATACGGCTGAGACCAAAAGAAAAATGGTCACATGACAGACCAAGTTATCTAACGGCCAGATAACAGGCTAAAGTCATGAAATGGTAATATGACAGACCAATGGTTCTTATCGGCCAGATAACAGGCCAAAGTTATGAAATGGTCATATGACAAACCAATGGTTCTTATCGGCCATATAACAGGCCAAAGTCATGAAATGGTCATATGACAGACCAAAGGCTCTTATCGACCATATAACAGGCCAACGTCATGAAATGGTCATATGACAGACCAAAGGTTCTTATCGGCCATATAACAGGTCATAAATTGAAGAACAGTCAAATGATTCGCCAAGTGCGTATTGGCGAATAAATCCTCATCGCATCCGAAAGAACCACCATGGCATTAATTAACGCCATAGACGCTTGGGGGGCTAGTTGTATGGGTAGTACCAAGTATGCTAGCGGACGCATTAGCATGGCGGCGAGCAGCATGTCCGCGAGCATCATACCAGGATGCGATCAAGAGGCAGCCATACAACGCTTGAGGTCAAGTTCCATGAAGTTGTCCGACAACACTGTTGGCGGCCATCTAATAAGACAAAATAAAGGAATCTTTCCTCATGTCAGGCACATCACAACCATACACGTGTAAAAGGATTACGCACCCTGTCAGAGGAATAGTACTTCTATAAATACCCCACTAGTACTATTCTCCAGGTACATTATGAACATTACTTTCTCTCTCTATCTCTCTACTTTCTCTCTCTAAATCCTTCACGGACATAATACTGACTTGAGCGTCGGAGGGGGTTTCCTCAGCACCCCCCGGGGGTAGTTTACGTTTGTTGTCTTGCAGGGTTTCCATGACGGCCACGCGAGGCTTTCCATCGCGGCCGCGGCATCCAACACAAAGCGGTCACCCGTTTTTTTATTGAAAAGTTAGATGTGATAGGATTTAGTAGGTAGTATGAGTAGTATGATTTTATTTTAAGGAGAGAGATTGTGGGTCATTGTTAAAGTTGATAGGTATTAGGAGTGGTATTATTTTATTTGGACGAGAGAGACAGAGAGTGCAGGCCAATGGTTCAAAAGTAAAAGGATTTAAATAATAGTGGGTCATATCCAAAAATACAAGTGTAAAGAGTATTATGGACAGATGAAAAAGGAAAGCGTAAAGAGTATTATGAGATAGAGGGAGTATATCCTATTCTCGATTACAATTCACAGTATCATAGCATAAGTACAATTTCTTTTATATGGTAAAAAGAAAATCCAACAAGACCAGCACCTCTCTTTGGTCAACCCATTACATTTTAGAAAGTCATTCCCCAGTGGGGTCTGATGACCCTATGACCTCAATATCATGAAGAACATCCCTAACCCTTGCCACTAGGCCATGTTTACGGCTGGCGATGGGTCGGAGATGGATCGGGTGGACCTCAATCCGCCCCATCACCCGTGAACCAAATCCCCATCCACACCATCCATCACCCGCCAAAAGTTTCATCCATATCCGCCCCATCCGTCAACCGCGGGTGGAGCGGGTGGGAAATGGATAATACTAAAAAAAAAAATTGTGTACTTATTAAAATGTAGTATTTATTAATATATTAATTCTGAATCAATAATTGAAAATGTAGGTATCGATTAACAGCAAAGCGACTAAATATCAATTCTGAATTCTTACTCCATTCCAAAATTAAATACTAATAATAATAATATATATATTAGTATTTATTAATATATTATATATATATGAGATGGGTGAATGGATGGGGCGGGTGATGGGTCAAAAAAATCTCACCCATCTCCGAACCGCTCCGCCACCCATCTGTCACCCGCCTCATTGCGGGTTTTCTGAATATGTAAGTGGTACCCAGACCTGTTACCCTACTTAGTAGTGTTCTGAATATTAAAGCAACTGGTGCCATATTCAAAACTCTACCATTTCAGTACACTTAAGAAGAACACAAACAATTCCACTAGAAATATCATACGCAAACATTACATGAAGACCAAAGATGAGACAATTAATGAATCCTAAACTATTTCCATGCACTTCAATCATTGATGCTTCACTTGAATCAACAATGAAGAACTCTGTCTTTTCCTCGAACAACTCGGAGATGGCTTTTTAGCTACAAGTCTAGTAAAACCTGTTTGCTACACAAGAATAGATCATAGCATAGCAAAATTTTCTTTTAACAGTCAGGAACAGTTGGACACTCAGCAGTTTCCTAACAGCCTAGAACCACCTATAATAACAACTGTTCCCTGTAGCTGTTTGTCTTCATTCAAAACCTAGGGAACTCAACAAATTCTCGTTTTTTTATGATGATAAACTCTTTGTAGTTTCCTGCAACCAACAAGTTAGTAAATATAGAAAACTTCAACCAAAGCCCTCAAATGACTCATTGAGGGAACTTTCTTGACACAAGACTCACAGGGTGAAACAGTTAACTATTTTAATTCTTTCCTCATACTCTCTTTTTTTTTAAAAAAATTAAATACATAACTATACTAAGACTAACTCAATCTACACTAGTAGAAAAATGATAATTTGTGTCTGCTTATTTTCGTCGTATGAATGAAGAAGTTACGCAAATCATCAGAAGCAGACGATTTGCATCTGATTATAATCAATGTCCGATGCAAATACCCACAACAATTGAATGGCAAGAGGATTTGCGTCGGATGGTCCAAGACATCCAACGCACATGACTAAAGCATGTTTGCGTCGAAAGCGCCTATTGTGTGATGCAAATCATTGTATCAGGCGATTTGCATCGGACACAGAGGCCCATCCGACGCAGATGAGTTAGGCGAATTAGACTGACTCAGTCGTTTCTCTTCACCTTCTCTCTCTTCCATCTCTAACCTAGATATCTCTCAACTTCGCCTCTCATCTATTTCAACTCGGATTTCAACTCTCATCTCTCTCACCATTCTCTCACTGGTTCGCATCTCCTTGAAACCTCCGGCGTCGTTCTCTCACCGGTTCGCATCTCATCAACTCGCTTTCACCTGTTTGCCGCTGAGTTCATTAGGATTTTGGGTAAGTTCTAGTGGTGTGCATCTTTCTCGAACAACTTGATGTCGTCGTTAAAGCTGAAGATGAACCAGTTGAGTCTCTCTCCTCTACTCGCTTTCCCGCTCAACTCTCGGCCCTCTGCCGCTGCCTCCCTGCCCAGCCACACTGCAGCCGCGACCCCATCTTCAGCTTTCCCTTGTTCGTGCCCTGCTTCTTTAAAAGACCGATTGTAATTTTTGATTTCTAGATGAACCAGTGAAAGTCCATATTTTTTTATTTTTAGATAGGAATTAGTTCAAATTTTTGTATTTGAATTTTATTAATTGAAAGTGGGCATATGGTGATAAGTGATTTTTTTTAATAAATTAATCATTTATCATGTTCAATTTAAGGTTTTAATTATGAATGTTATTTTTATTTTGCTATCAGATAACAAACATCAAAATTTGGTGATTGTGATGGACTAAGCACCATGGGTCATTGTACAGATGGTGATCGACTTTTTTTTATTTATTTTAGAAAAGCTATTTGCGTCAGATGTGTGTTACTAATCCACGCAAAACAGCCTTCCGAAGTCAACCTAAATTAGCCCTTTTAACCCTATGTAATACCCCTAATGAATTCTTTAAAGGGATTTAGCAGGCTACTCATTCCAACTAGATGCATCTTTCTTTTAGGGAGCTTAATTCCTTAGTTACTCCACAGTTAAGCATGCTTGGCTGGGAGTAGTCCAGGGATGGGTGACCTCTTGGGAAGTTTCTCAGGGTGCGCATAAGTGAGGACAAAATGTGCCGAAAGAACTTGTGTTGGTTACTGAGGACAGTTGTTAGCCCTGGATGCGCATTAAACTCGAGTCTTGTAACTAGGATTACTAGTGTCTTAGGCTTCAAGAAAAGTTCTTAGCGAGAGTTACTTGGGTAGGAAAAAAGCCCCGAGATTTTTTTTTTTCAAGATGTGCTATATGTTTCTTACGTGTGATTTATTAACTAATATCTATTCCATTTTGTAGCATGCCTCCCCGTCGTACACTTGATGCACGAAAGGAAGCGACTCGCCGGAGACGCCAGGCGTTAGAAAATGTCATCATCTCTTTAGCAAACCGTACTAATGCACCTGCTGGTGGGCAGTCAGTCTTTGATAGGTTTGATCGTCATAGGTCGCCGACCTATAAGGGTGCTTCTGATCCTGTAGTTTAAGAAAGTTGGCTCCGAGAGATGGAAAAACCGTTCGTAGCCACTGGGTGTCCTGCTGTAGAAATGATCCATATAGGTACCTATTATCTAAAAATGGAGGCAGACACTGGTGGAGCACGATTCGTGCGAGTTGCATGGCTACACTAGATTTTGGTTGGGCACTAGTGGAAAAAATGTTATATGTCAAAACACAACATATCCGGTTTTTTAAAAACCGGATCAATAAATCGGCAAATTTTTGGGGCTCAAAGCTGAGTTGAGTAACTGATCCGGTTCACCAAACCGGATCAGCTACTGGCCCAAGAATACAAAGGCCCAGCGAAGCGCGAGAGGAGGTGAGAGGAAGCCCAAATAATCCGCCACTTCTCTCTATTACTAACCCCTCCTCACTCCTCTTCTCTCTCCTCACTCAAACCTAATCCCTCCTCACCTTCCTCCCTCATCCCTATTAAATCCCTCCCAACAGCAACATCAAATCGGGTCGTGCTATCTTCATAATTCATATCTTCTCTCTTCGTTTTTTTGCTTCGTCGCTTCATAATTCAGATCAACTCTCTTCGTTTTTCGCGCAAATCGGGTCGTGTTTTCTTCATCCTCAATTTGGTTTTCACCGGGTCGTGCTTTCTTCATCTTCTCTATTCGTTTTTCGCTTCATAATTCAGATCTACCACCTACGCACGCCATTTGAAGAACTCCACTCGTCGTTCATCAAATATCCTTCATCCAAATCGAATAACGGTTTTTTTTAGCTGATTTTTGGATTTTAATTTTGGTTGTTTTTTTCAGTTTATTTGGATCTAGGACTTGAGTGTTTTGCCTAGCTCCTTTTTTCGTTTTCAATTTTATGTATAATTTAGTCATTTAATTTCCATTTTTGCTTTAGTTTATTGGTTATCATCAGATTCCTGTGAAGAAGGAAGATATCCCTAAGACTGCATTCCATGGGCACTATGAGTTCGAAGTGATGCCTTTTGGTCTCACGAATGCTCGTGCGGTGTTTATGGATCAAATGAATCGTTCATTCCATGAATATTTGGATTCTTGTGTTGTTGTCTTTATTGACGACATCTTGGTGTATTCTAAGGATGAGGGTGAGCATGAGAAGCATCTGAAGCTGATCTTGGATGTCCTGAGGAAGCAAAAATGGTTCGCTAAGTTGTCAAATGTGAGTTCTGGTTGAAAGACGTCACGTTTCTTGGCCATGTGATTAGTAAAGAAGGGGTAAAGGTTGATCCTTCCAAGATCAAGGCTCTAGTTGAATGGGAGAGTCCGAAGAATGTGTCTGAGGTTCGGAGTTTCCTAGGCCTTTCTGGTTACTATCGGCATTTTGTCAAGGATTTCTCCAAAGTTGGTCAACCTTTGACCAAGTTGATGAGGAAGGAGTGTAAGTTCTTGTGGTCCGATGATTGCAAAAAGGCTTTCCAAACGTTGAAGAAAAGTATCACATCTGCTCCATTTCTTATTTTACTGTCTGAAGGGGTATAGTATGTGGTGTATAGTGATGCGTCGAAAAATGGTATGGGATGTGTTTTGATGCAGTAAGGTAAGGTAGTTGCTTATGCTTCGAGGCAATTGAAGGTTCACGAAAGGAACTACCCGACTCCTGGTGGGCAGTCAGTCTTTGATAGGTTTGATCGTCATAGGTCACCGACCTATAAGGGTGCTTCTGATCCTGTAGTTTAAGAGAGTTGGCTCCGAGAGATGAAAAAACCGTTCGCAGCCACTGGGTGTCCTGCTGTAGAAATGGTCCCTATAGGTACCTATTATCTGAAAATGGAGGCAGACACTGGTGGAGCACGATTCGTGCGAGTTGGATGGCTACACTAGATTTTGGTTGGGCACTAGTGGACAAAATGTTATATGTCAAAACACATCATATCCAGGTTTTTTTAAAAACCTAGGATCAATAAATCCAGCAAATTTTTGGGGCTCAAAGTTTGGGTTGAGTAAGCGATCCAGGTTCACCAAACCGGATCAGCTACTGGCCCAAGAATACAAAGGCCCAGTGAAGCGCGAGAGGAGGTGAGAGGAAGCCCAAATAATCCGCCACTTCTCTCTATTACTAACCCCTCCTCACTCCTCTTCTCTCTCCTCACTCAAACCTAATCCCTCCTGACCTTCCTCCCTCATCCCTATTAAATCCCTCCCAACAGCAACATCAAATCGGGTCGTGCTTTCTACATAATTCATATCTTCTCTCTTCGTTTTTTGCTTCGTCGCTTCATAATTCAGATCAACTCTCTTCGTTTTTCGCGCAAATCGGGTCGTGTTTTCTTCATCCTCAATTTGGTTTTCACCGGGTCGTGCTTTCTTCATCTTCTCTATTCGTTTTTCGCTTCATAATTCAGATCTACCACCTACGCACGCCATTTGAAGAACTCCACTCGTCTTTCATCAAATTTCTTCATCCAAATCGAATAACGGTTTTTTTTAGCTGATTTTTGGATTTTAATTTTGGTTGTTTTTTTCAGTTTATTTGGATCTAGGACTTGAGTGTTTTACCTAGCTCCTTTTTTCGTTTTCAATTTTATGTATAATTTAGTCATTTAATTTCCATTTTTGCTTTAGTTTATTGGTTATCATCAGATTCCTATGAAGAAGGAAGATATCCCTAAGACTGCATTCCATGGGCACTATGAGTTCGAAGTGATGCCTTTTGGTCTCACGAATGCTCGTGCGGTGTTTATGGATCAAATGAATCGTTCATTCCATGAATATTTGGATTCTTGTGTTGTTGTCTTTATTGACGACATATTGGTGTATTCTAAGGATGAGGGTGAGCATGAGAAGCATCTGAAGCTGATCTTGGATGTCCTGAGGAAGCAAAAATGGTTCGTTAAGTTGTCAAATGTGAGTTCTGGTTGAAAGACGTCGCGTTTCTTGGCCATGTGATTAGTAAAGAAGGGGTAAAGGTTGATCCTTCCAAGATCAAGGCTCTAGTTGAATGGGAGAGTCCGAAGAATGTGTCTGAGGTTCGGAGTTTCCTAGGCCTTTTCTGGTTACTATCGGCATTTTGTCAAGGATTTCTCCAAAGTTGGTCAACCTTTGACCAAGTTGATGAGGAAGGAGTGTAAGTTCTTGTGGTCCGATGATTGCAAAAAGGCTTTCCAAGCGTTGAAGAAAAGTATCACATCTGCTCCATTTCTTATTTTACTGTCTGAAGGGGTATAGTATGTGGTGTATAGTGATGCGTCGAAAAATGGTATGGGATGTGTTTTGATGCAGCAAGGTAAGGTAGTTGCTTATGCTTCGAGGCAATTGAAGGTTCACGAAAGGAACTACCCGACTTCTGGTGGGCAGTCAGTCTTTGATAGGTTTGATCGTCATAGGTCGCCGACCAATAAGGGTGCTTCTGATCCTGTAGTTTAAGAGAGTTGGCTCCGAGAGATGAAAAAACCGTTCGCAGCCACTGGGTGTCCTGCTGTAGAAATGGTCCATATAGGTACCTATTATCTGAAAATGGAGGCAGACACTGGTGGAGCACGATTCGTGCGAGTTGGATGGCTACACTAGATTTTGGTTGGGCACTAGTGGACAAAATGTTATATGTCAAAACACATCATATCCGGTTTTTTAAAAACCGGATCAATAAATCAGCAAATTTTTGGGGCTCAAAGCTGGGTTGAGTAACTGATCCGGTTCACCAAACCGGATCAGCTACTGGCCCAAGAATACAAAGGCCCAGTGAAGCGCGAGAGGAGGTGAGAGGAAGCCCAAATAATCCGCCACTTCTCTCTATTACTAACCCCTCCTCACTCCTCTTCTCTCTCCTCACTCAAACCTAATCCCTGCTCACCTTCCTCCCTCATCCCTATTAAATCCCTCCCAACAGCAACATCAAATCGGGTCGTGCTTTCTACATAATTCATTTCTTCTCTCTTCGTTTTTTGCTTCGTCACTTCATAATTCAGATCAACTCTCTTCGTTTTTCGCGCAAATCGGGTCGTGTTTTCTTCATCCTCAATTTGGTTTACACCGGGTCGTGCTTTCTTCATCTTCTCTATTCGTTTTTCGCTTCATAATTCAGATCTACCACCTACGCACGCCATTTGAAGAACTCCACTCGTCGTTCATCAACTTTCCTTCATCCAAATCGAATAACGGTTTTTTTTAGGTTCTGATTTTTGGATTTTAATTTTGGTTGTTTTTTTCAGTTTATTTGGATCTAGGACTTGAGTGTTTTGCCTAGCTCCCTTTTTCGTTTTCAATTTTATGTATAATTTAGTTATTTAATTTCCATTTTTGCTTTAGTTTATTGGTTATCATCAGATTCCTGTGAAGAAGGAAGATATCCCTAAGACTGCATTCCATGGGCACTATGAGTTCGAAGTGATGCCTTTTGGTATCACGAATGCTCGTGCGGTGTTTATGGATCAAATGAATCGTTCATTCCATGAATATTTGGATTCTTGTGTTGTTGTCTTTATTGACGACATCTTGGTGTATTCTAAGGATGAGGGTGAGCATGAGAAGCATCTGAGGCTGATCTTGGATGTCCTGAGGAAGCAAAAATGGTTCGCCAAGTTGTCCAAATGTGAGTTCTGGTTGAAAGACGTCGCGTTTCTTGGCCATGTGATTAGTAAAGAAGGGGTAAAGGTTTATCCTTCCAAGATCAAGGCTCTAGTTGAATGGGAGAGTCCGAAGAATGTGTCTGATGTTCGGAGTTTCCTAGGCCTTTCTGGTTACTATCGGCATTTTGTCAAGGATTTCTCCAAAGTTGGTCAACCTTTGACCAAGTTGATGAGGAAGGAGTGTAAGTTCTTGTGGTCCGAAGATTGCAAAAAGGCTTTCCAAGCGTTGAAGAAAAGTATCACTTCTGCTCCAGTTCTTACTTTACCGTCTGAAGGGGTAGAGTATGAGGTGTATAGTGATGCGTCGAAAAATGGTCTGGGATGTGTTTTGATGCAGCAAGGTAAGGTAGTTGCTTATGCTTCGAGGCAATTGAAGGTTCACGAAAGGAACTACCCGACTCATGATCTTGTGTTAGCAGCGGTGGTATTTGCACTAAAGATCTGGCGACACTATTTGTATGGTGTTCCATGTAAGGTGTATACCGACCACAAGAGTTTGAAATACATCTTCACTCAGCGTGATCTGAACCTAAGGCAGCGTCGATGGTTGGAGCTTATTAATGATTATGAGTTGACCAAGGAGTACCAAGAGGGTAAGGCTAATAAGGTGGCAGATGCTCTGAGTCGAAAGATAAAACACTCTCTTAACACTTCCATGATTTTGCTTAAGCATTTGTGTGATGAGTTCCGAAAGCTTGATATTAAGGTGGTGCCTCAAGATTCTGTTAAGGCATTATTAGATTCTATGAGTGCCGAGCCAGAGTTATTCCAGGAATTGAGAAGCAAGCAAAGAGATGACCCGAAGCTCAAGAAGATTTGTGAAGCTAAAGGGCAAGGTCGAGCTGAGAATTTTGAGATTTGTGCTGATGGTAGTTTGAGATTCATGGGGCGCTAGGGATCTCAAGAGGAAGATTCTCGAGGAGGCTCATAACACTCCCTATTCTGTCCATCCAGGGGGTGATAAGCTTTACAAGGATCTCAAGGTTAAATTCTGGGGTCCTTGTATGAAAAAGAAGATTGCTGAATTTATTATACCAATTGCTATCGTCTACTACTTAATAAATCTTTACAATTGGTATCAGATCAACCCTGCGACCGCGTGCTGATCGTGTGGATAATTAATCCAAAGTTAGTCGCCTAGCGGGGTGAGGATTTAGGGCTATATCACCGGCTGCGTGTGGAATATGTGATTAGTTTCCAGGCTGGGGCGACCCACAGGTCGTTGCCGAATATGTGGAGTTCTCAGGCGTTGATGTCCTCAAGTGGGGGTGTATGTAATACACCTCATAATTGCTATAAAGGGATTTAGCAGGCTACTCATTCTAATAAGATGCATCTTTATTTTAGGGAGCTTATTTTCTTAGTTACTCCATAGTTAAGCGTGCTTGGCTGGGAGTAGTCCAGGGATGGGTGACCTCCTGGGAAGTTTCTCAGGTTGCGCATGAGTGAGGACAAAATACGCTGGAAGAACTTGTGTTGGTTATTAAGGACAATTGTTGGCCCTGGATGGGCATTGGTGACGATATATAGACTCGACTCCGGATGGGTCGGGTGTTACACCCTATCCAACGTAAATAGTAATAAATTTGCATCGCACGTAGAACCGACGCAGATTACTCCTAGTCAATTTACGTTGCGAGCTTTGGCATCGCACCTAGATCCGACGCAAATAAGCCCATGAGAATCGACACAAATCTAATGTTTCTCTACTTAGGCGCTTCAACTTCATACCTCATTTTGCTCTTTTTGGCATCATTAAAAAGTATTCAGAGACAAATCCATTGCACATAAGTTATCACCTAATTCAAAAATAGTATAATCAACAACCAATTAAGTCATCATGCTGCAAGAAATCAAGTTAGTCACACAACTTAGAATCCATAACCAAACACAAACTATCCAAATACAAACCAGCAAAGTAAAATAAGAACCCAAATTACATAAGAAAATGTTTTCTAATGAGGGGAGGAAAGTAGTAACGCAAAAGCAGTATATTAGAATGGGGTGGGGAAAAATCTGGAGATAGCAATCACTCCTCGTCATCCTCTTCTTCCTCTCCTTCTTCCTCTCCATCAGAGGCATCATCATCATCATCTTGGTTGGAGGAGGAATGTGAGGAACTACACCTTCTTCATCTTCCTCATCATCATCATCTTAATCATCAGACATAGGATCAGTAGGAAGACGTGCATCAACTGGGAGACGGGGATCAGCTGAACCAGCAGCACCCTTAGCAGCGGGAAGTTGAGCCTTTATCTCTAGAAGGGATAGATTCAGCAACTCGGTCTTGGCCAACTTCTTCTCAGGCTTTGCGACTTTAGACATGTAGGATTTGGACATACCCTCAATCAGCTTATACATTTTATCCTAAGTCTTCTCCTGGTTGTCGAACCTTTCAATCAAAGCAACATCTATGCTGGTGCCCCCTATCTTTCTCTTATTCTTCTCCAGCTTCTTCTTCTCTGTTGGTACTCTAAACTCCTTAAACTTCAGCATAGCTGAGGAAACATCTAACCCTTTGTGCCCTAATATTTTCTTGGGCACTGTTTCCCCCATTAAGAGGAATCTTCTGCTTCTTGAGCAAGAGGGTGTGGATGGAACCATAGGCCAGGGCATGTGAGAGGAGGAACATCAGTTCATGATGTGATCAATTATGATAGTAGGGAGATTGCTTTTGATCTTTTTCATCATTAAGTAAATCAAGACCATCTCCATTATACGAACTGTTCCCCTACCCTGAGCCCTAGGAATTAACACTTTGTTGAAAATGGAGTGGATGACCAACATAATGGATTCACGCAAATTAGCAGATTGGTAAATAACCTTCTTGGAATAGGGAACAGCAAAAAAAAAAACTTATAAATTTCCTCAGCCGTTACCCCAACAATAATAGGCCAACCATCCCTATCAAACCAATCTCTAGGAGCATTAAGCAAAGAAACAGACAAAGAGACCTCACTCCCAAAAACAGTAGATCCCCAAGACATATCAGGTAATTGCTTCAAATTCACATAAAATTCTCTAACAGGATCCACAAACGCATTCTTAACATCCTTAAACAAAGGCATCCAGCCTTGAAATTCCAACAAATTACGAACATCAGATAAAGTAGGAATATCAAAATAACCATCTTCTAAAGAACATCCAGACAACACACTTCTCTCAACAATAGGAGTAGAACTAGTAGAACAGGAGTTTAAACACATTTACCTTTTGCAGCGCGAGGGGGTCTAGTTGTTACCCCTTTCCTCTTGGTTCCCCTAGCGGAACCAGCAGATGAATCCTCATAAACTTCTTCTATTTCCTTCTTCATAGCAAATCTGGTCACTCTCCTTCCTCTTGCCCTAGTAGAGGCAGATTGAGACCCTTCCTTGTGGCCAGTAACCACCAGATCTTCTTCCTCCTTTTGTTCCTTCTCAATAGGAACTTCAACAGTCAAATCATCAAAAACTTTTCAATAGTACCAATAACATAATCCTTCATATGTTCCCCCTCAGGAAGAACTTCACCCTCAGTAGAAATTAGGTAATGGGGAACAACATAGGTGGTTGGGTTTTCAGTTGAGGAAGAGGTTAAGGGTTTAACGGTTGAAGGAGTGGGAGTGGGTTCATGAGTGGAAGGATGGGTAGGAGATGAAGTTATGGATTGAGGTGGTTATGGTGGAGGTGACTGATTTTGTGGTGGTGGAGGTTGATTTTGTGGAGTAGAAGTGGTTGGTGTTTGAGTGATGGAGGGAGGATTATCGGAAATTGTGGTGGAGGATGGAGGTTTTTCGGGTTGAGTGACAGAGGGGGTTTTCTTTGGAGATGAAGGCATTTTAGAGGAGCTCTTTGATTTTCCACCCTTTCTTTTTGAACCAACGAAATATTTATTGCCCATTGTAGAGAAACACATTGAGCTTCGGAGAAAGCGATTTTAGAGAGAGAGAGATTGCTCGAGTGTGACTTGAAGTGATTGCATAGAAAATGGGGACAATTATAATATATACACATGAGAGATTAAGTAAGGGAAGAGAATCAGTTGAGATTTTAAAAAAGCAATTCAAATTTTCGAATGTAATCATAACTTCCCATAAATACCTCAACTGCCGAAAAATAAGGCATGTACAAGATATGTACAATTAACGCGCCTTTTTGAGGAAAGATAACTGCACCTAAATATTTCAACTTGCAGAAGTTAAAATATTCATTTAATTTTCGGAAAGAATTAACTTCCCAAAAACATATATATGCATTACTGCTGTTCTTCTTAGTTGTTTCGTAAAAGAAACACTTGCACCTGCTTCTGGCAACTTAGCATGATTTCATCTTTATTCAAGCAACGATTCTTTCTAATCTTGAGAGAGATATAGAAAACATCTACATGACAACCTGAAGAATTAAGCAAAGATAAATGTATGCAATTTCACATCAAAGAGTACTAATCTAACCATCGGGGGAATCAACTGAAGCCAATTAACCTAAATCTAATAACTCTTAAAGAAAACCGACACTTGTTAAAACTTAATTAAACATAATTAGACTCTTAACTTGCAAAAAGACTCTCTACACAATGGTTATTGTAAAAATATCAGCTTTTTGATGTTCACTTTTACAAAACAATAATTCAACCAAGCCTTTCTCAATATATCTCTAAGAAAATGATGTCAGATCTCAATGTGCTTGGTTTTAGAGTGCTAACACTAGTGGAAAAAATGTTATATGTCACAACACAACCGATGCGGTCCTTAAGATAACCGAATCGGTAAATCCTCGAAATTTTGGGTGGGAAACTTGGGAGCACAAACCGTTGCAGTTCTCAGAGAACCGCAGCGGTTAACAGAAAACCGATTCGGTTTTCTAATAACCGTTTCGGTTCTCTTAACCGCAGAAGTTTATCTTAATATTTTTTTTAACACCCGCATTTTCATTTCTACAATTCGAACACCCTAGTCCCCACTGCGAGCCATTTTCATTTCTCGCTCTACGCTTCGTCCCTTCCCTCTTCCCCCCTAATCTCCCCCCTTCCCTCTCTTATTCTTTCTCCTCAGCGAAATCTAAAGGATTTTCACGAAATTCGAAGCTGACGGTTAAAATGGAGATCATGAAGCCGATGAAAATGGTCCTACTGAAGTTGAGAGAACGCGGTGAACTACTCTCCTTCATGAACAACAGTGCCGCATAATGTCGCCGCTGCTGAAGATCCAATTTTTCAAGCCTTCTCTCACGAACAGCAGGAGAGAGAAGAGTTCGTCGATGTCGATAGATTTGAAGGTAACCCTAATTCTTGATTTCTCTCTCCTTGTTCTCAAATCTGAAGGTAATACTGACTTTCTGTTAGTGCCTTTTTTTAGGTTTTGCGAATTAATTCTTCATTTATTTTGTTTAATTCGCAAATATCAGTTTGCCATTCTTGACTTTCGATTAGTGCGTCTATTTTAGGTTTCGTGAATTGTTTCTTATAAACTTCAATGATTTTTGGTCGTGAAGTTGTCAATCCAATTTATGAAGTATTAGGGATTTCGATGTTTGACTTCGATGATGGTTGATTTTTCAATGGTTTGCTGGAGTTTGTGGGAATATGAGTGAATTTTGATTCTGATGTTCGAATTCCGCAGATATTCATTGATTTTTGGTTATTTAATTGGTATATAGGGAATAATCATAAAAAATAAAGATGAACATATATGTAAAATGGATTTCAAATATAGTTTGTCGAAACATTAATACTACACATGATACACCCGACTTTGAACGGCGTAAGAAACAGCTTAATAGTCAACAACCATAACTTGCTTTAACACCCATCTGATTCTTTACAATCAGTTGCATCATCCTCTAACTAGATTAAAGTCAAAAAGGTCCATGATGAGTCAACCACCAGTTTATATTCTTGCGCATGACAATGTAGAGAAGGGCCAATTTCTTGTAAAATTTAGAGTTGGAGTTGGGTAGAGCTGACTGCTTGTTGATGGTTTTTTTTTTATGAATATGTTGATCATGAATTTCTTTTACCCTTTTCTTTTTAGTTCATTGTTTGCTACCAATTGAGAAAATGCATTTGTTTGTTGTGATTTATATCTTTCTTATTATATGTATGGTGGTGGTGTATGAATAGATTGATACAATACTTTTTTTCGGTTGTAAGATTAGACTTTGTTCTTCTCACTTAAAGTATCCGTTTTAGAACTTAAAGTATCCGTTTTTAAAGTTGAAAAGAACAAGGCATTTACCTTGTTAGTCATCTTTCATTGCTAAGTTGTTAATTATGTCAGGAATAATTCTTGAGCATTGGCAATCTACTTCTTTTCTGGTGCTTATATATTTTAAAATCAATGAGCTTTGAGTACTTTTTTTATTTGTTTGGGAGGGGGGTGAATATGAGGGATAGGTTCATTGTTAGTTTATCACATAGAGTGGCTTCTTACTCCATCACTGTGTAATTTTTCTTCCTTGGAATGCTTAATCCAAAGCCTCATTTCAACTTCTAAGTTGTTGTTTTGATGTAGTTGCCCCTATGCATTAATTACTGGTTTAGACTTGTCAAGAATAGACTTTCAGTTTCAGATGTGTTCTCTTGCTTGGATGAACATTTGTCTATGATATTGGTACTACCGACATGTTCATTTACTTCGGTAACTAAAAGAAATCGAAAGTTGGATAGTAATATGGCATTTCCATTACAAACTTAGTAACAATACTCATGATGGTATGCTGAAAGTCTTCTAGATTCAGCAGGATTAAACATATTGCGTGAAATGCTATTCCCAGGCATTTCACATTTGAACCAGTTATTATAAGATATAAAATTTTCCGTTCACAAGTTGTATATACATTTGAATGCTATGTTGTTCTTTCTTTCTTCCATTCGAAAAGTTATAGTGAAGGCTATACTCTATATGATAAGGAGTAAATGACCATCTGATTAAATTATTCTCTCACTATCCTGATGATGATTGAGGATTTCAATTTTTAACCATCACAAATTAGAGATTTAGCCATGTGGACATCTTATTGAGGCTTTCTTGTTGAGTTTGAAGTTATGAAATGTCTCTCTCATGAGTTGACGTTATATTGAGATTTCTGTTATGTATTCATTCAATTTAATGCACTTAATGCAGAAAAGGAGGATGTCTGATGACTAGTTTTATAAGATGGTATTTCAAGGATATGAATGTAAACTACTTATCACCCTGCAAGGTGCAAATATTTGCATTTTCTATGTAAATTGTACTAATGTTAAGGTGATATTTGGAAAATACTTATCACCTCATGTTGCTCAATTTCTAATTTAACTGTTTGCAATTTGCATGTATGCAACATGTTGAATGAATTAAATTTGAAGGAGAGAGGAAGACACTTTCACGATCAGTTTCTTACGAAGGTTTTTATGCTTATTCCTTCATTTTAAACTTCTCTTAGTTGTTCATTATATATGTGATACGTTACCTTTTGGATTTTGGTGATTTGAAAGAGAGAGTCTGATTTTGATTTATTGTGTGATAAACATTGTGCATTATGTGGTCCTTTTTTATCCAAAACGGTCTTCAGATGTAATCTTACTGTAGACTGTAGTAATGTATCTTCGGTAAACTGCATCATCACCAAATGGTTGTGAATAATCTGACTGCAGTCTGTAGTAATATATCGTATGTCTTTGTGCTTTTGAATTGAACTATTTGGATTGAGCTTTATATTAAATATCCACTTGGTCAAATGTACTTGTGTGGTTGATGACCTCGAGTTTGTAGATGTGGCTCTTTTCATTGAACTTCTTCCTTGAACGCATCTCTCTATTCTTCATGCAGAGAGGCTTGTTCATAGCAAATTGGTTCATAAGACTGATGACAACAGAGCACCGTTGCTATTGGATTGAGATCAGGCTTGTTTTGGCGGTGAATGTTAAAATTTTTATACACATGTGTGATCCGTATTATTAAAGCTGCTATAAAAAACTTCTTCTTACAGAAGGCATGGATTAATTAATGCATTGAGTTAGTTACATTAAAGCACATGGGGCTCCCAAGTTGCCCTGAGAACAACATAGAAACTAAAGCATTAGTTCCCACAGGGCGTATAAGACTACTTATCAAGTTAGTTGGCCTCTCGTAAGGCAAGTAGGACTACTTAGTATAAACCATGAAGGGAGGACATATTTAATTGTTCTTTTTTTTGAGATTATGAAATTGTTATTGCTTGTTGGCTGTTATATGTGAATGCCAATACAAATCACACCACCTGCTGCCTTTATGTTGCACCAAGAGCTCGTCTGTTGCACCAAGAGCTCATACGGTGCACCAAGCATAATGTGTGTTGGTAGCGGCTGCGAGTTCGTTTGGAAGCACCACCAGCTGACCAAACACATCTATGCTATATCGTTGTACGATTAGCTGGAGATCACATCGAATTGTTCATTAACTTGTTATTGTTTGTTGTTGGTGCTGTTTTGCAGTGGTTTTTTTTTTGTTTAGGGTGAAAAGTGAGACTGATAGTACCATATTAGATAATTATTGTTTAGGTTAAAGTAGGTTTCGAAACAAAGAATGATGCTGAACTATTTTATTTGGTGCAGAAAGTTGTTCTTGAACCTGCATTTCAGGGTCGTGACATGATTGGCCGTGCCGGACTTTGGAACAGGGGTAGACACTTACTTTTGGGATTCCAATCATGGATAAGATTACATGCCACAATGAGAAAAATGGGTATTCATACTTTTCTACATTAGTTTCTCCTATGGATGGAACTCCAGAGTTTTTCGTTAAAGTAGATTTTGTTTACGTACTACTGATTATTTGCTATACTTGAGTTCATTTAGATCGCTGCCAAATCTTTTCGCACTCCTTTAGTGTGTACGCTTTAAATGTTAGTTTGTTGTTTTGTAGTTCCTTTTTTATGGCCATTGAATGAGGAGATTTTTTATTAGGATGCTAAGTTGAGCTACATTGTAAAGGATTCTTGTGCTTCAATTGAGCATAATATGCTTAATAAAATGAGTATTGATATATATTATTCATTTTGTATTGATTAATAATGAAAAAATGAAAAAAAAATTGGTTTTTGGGGTGGTCAACCGCTCAGGTTTTCACCCAAAACCGAGTGGTAAATGATTAAGCGATCCGATTTAGGACCGGATCGGTTAATATTTGGGGGATCTGCTTGAGTCCAACCGATGCGGCCCAAAACCGGAGCGGTAAGCCCGGTTTTGACCGCAACGGTTGAACTTTTTTCCACTAGTGTAAATAGGATTTTTAGAAATATTAATAGCACTCGTGTTGTCACACATGATAGGAACATTTTCATAGACAACACCAAAATCTTATCCACAACCGCTAGAAACAACAAGCTGCAGCAGCTGTATATTCGGATTCAGCTATGGATAAAGCCACTGAATTTTTCTTTTTAGAGCCCCATGAGATCAGACATGAGCCTTAGAAATGAGCCATACCTGATGTGCTTTTCCTATCAACAAGGAAACCAACATAGTTTGCATCTGTATACTTTACCAGCTCAATAGAAGTACCTTTTGGATACCACAAGCACAAGTCATCTCTTTCCACCAAATACCTAAGTATTCTTCTAACAACCTTTAGATGAGACTCCTTCGGATTGCTTTGAATCCTTACACACAATCCTACAAAGAACACAATATCTGGTCTACTAGCTGTTAGGGACAAAAGCAAACTAATCATACCTTTATACAGTGTAGCTTCCACATCCTTTCACTTCGAGTCAGTATCAAGTTTTGTGGAAGTGGGAACAGGAGTATCATAAGCTTTACTGTTCTCCAAACCATATTTCTTAAGAAGCTCTCTAAGGTACTTTTGCTGGTGGATCATAATTCCATTAGCTGTTTGCTTGATCTGTAAGCCTAAGAAGAAGCCAAGTTCTCCCATCATGCTCATTTCAAACTCACTCTGCATATGATTAGCAAACTCATCACATAACAAATGATTAGTAGCTCCAAAAATGATACCATCAACATAAATTTGAACTACTAGCAAATGTTTCCCTCTGGTTTTGATAAACAAGGTTTTGTCAACTGTTCCCCTCTTATATTAATATCCAATCAAAAACTTTGACAATCTCTCATACCAACCTCTTGGTGCTTCTTTGAGACCGTACAAGGTTTTATCAAGTTTGAATACATAATGGGGAAATAGTTAATCAGCAAAACCAGGTGGTTGTTCTACATATACCTCCTTCTTCAAATAGCCATTCATGAATACTGTCTTCACGTCCATCTGAAACAATTTCATATTCATGTGAGCAGCAAAAGCAATGAGAATTCTAATAGCCTCTAACCTAGCAACAGGTGCAAAGGTCTCATCATAATCGATGCCTTCTTGTTGATTGTAGCCTTGCACCACAAGCCTTGTTTTGTTTCGAACTATTGTGCCAAGATCATCCAACTTGCTTCTGAACACCCATCTAGTGCTAAGGATTGACTTATCTTTTAATCAGTTGGTTCTATGCTGGACAAGAAAGAGAAAAAGGCACAAAAGTTTTCATAAACAACTCTTCTTGTTTGAATTCCCTTATTAATATCAATAATGATTTGATCAGAGGGATGAGATGATTGATATCTAAAACTCTTTGAAACTGGACCATCTTGTCCTCTTGAATGAGTCTGACTGGAACTATCTTGCATTCCAGCATCATCTAAGTTAGATCTCTCAGATGTGCTGGGATGTAAATTGGTTCCCTGCTCATTCCTTACCTGTCCCTCATTAAGGTTACCACCAACTTGTGTCGTGGTTCCCTCTGAGGTGTTTACTTATTGATCTCCATGGGAACCATCATTATCTGGTTCCCCCTCATACAAATCCTCATTATTCTACACTCTTTCTAGATCAGGTCCTCCACCAGCAGCATTTGGTGGATCAGTAGTTAGACCTTTCTCCTCTTATGGCTCCTGCGTTCTAATAATATCTTCTGGTTCTAACTGTGCAATCTCTGAAGGCATGTTAAACTCATCAAAAATCACATGAACACTATCCTCAACACACAAGGTCCTCTTATTGAACACCTTGTAAGCTATACTATGAGGATAATAACCAAAAAAGATTGCCACATCACTCCTAGAGTCGAACTTATCAAGCTGGTTCTTCCCATTATGATGCACAAAGCAATTGCATCTAATGATACCAAAGTGTGCAATATTGGGCTTTCTACCCTTTAGGATTTGGGATCTTGTTCAATTTATGTCTAATGAGAGAACGATTCAAGATATAGCATGCAGTGTTCACAACTTCTCCCCAAAAACTCCTAGGGAGACTACTTTCAATAAGCATCGTCGTCGCCATTTCCTCTAGAGTTCTATTTTTCTTTCCACACCACCATTTTGTTGAGGTGTTCTATGGGCAGAGAAGTTGTGACTCACTCCATGCTCTCTACAAAAATCAATGAAACTTGAATGATCAATCTCAAAGCCATGGTCAGATCTCACCACAACCAGCTGATGATTTAGCTGGTTCTGTACCTGTGTCACTAAGGCAACATACTCATTAAAAGTTTCATATTTCGAGTGCAAAAAGATAACCCATGAAAACTTTGAAAAATCATCAACTATAACACAAACAAACCAATGATAATTTCCACTTTGTACATGCATGGGACCACATAAATCAATATGTACAAGTTCGAAAGGTCATCTTGTACGTACTCATGATGCTTTTTGGTTTGAAAGAGGATTTTACAAGGTTCCCCTAACTTTATCAATCTCATATTTAATGTTTGGAAGTTCATGATGCTTTAGGCGCTTATTTTCTAGCTTAGTGTCTCTTTGTTAGTGTGTTAATTAGTTTATTTAATTTATTTATGTTATTAGGAAGTGAGTTAGTTTATTTTAATTATTTTAGAAATCAGAAAATAGGTTGTAAGTCCGATAAATAGCCAGCAATGAAAGAAGAAAAAAGATGGACTTTTATGATTGAAACAATGTGTTTGTTTTATTTTCAGTTTTCTTTCTTGGATTGGAAATTTAAATGAATCCGTTCTTATGCTAGATTAGCTTTGGCAAGCTTGTTGGTTTTCTTAAGATCCTCTTAGTTTACTTGGTGGTGTATTTGTATCTGAGTGACCTAAAAGTCTGCCATAACCAAGCGTTTTTGTGGATTCAATCTCTCTTGGTTATTTTCTATCCTTCAATCCTTGTATAGTTCGAGTGTGACTCCAATTATACATCATCTTATGATATATATTCTATGAGTTAATTCAATATACTTGTTAATTTAGGAGTTTAACTGTTAGAGTCCTGTGATAAATAGGAGATTGAATAAGCTAGTTTATTTTATTTAATTCTTGTAACTAGGAGCTATCTATTTCTATTGTAAGAGCTACTTATTAAGCTTATATACTTAGCCTAAGTTGTAATGTGCTATGAATATGTGCTGCTGTCCAAAACGCCAAGCAAGGAGTAGTGTGTGTAAGCTGCTATTATGTGTGCAAAAAATCAGCAAGAGTTATGCGTGAAGATGCATGAATATAGGGGTTTGTTACAACAATCAACTCCATCATTCTCATTTGTAACTTAATGCTGGCAGCAAGAAGGAGAATAGGCGTGCAACTATGCTGAAGATATATGCCTTGTTTGTAGGAGTTTGTTATAGCAAACAACTAGTTCATTCCATCACCCTGAATATGTGCTGATTGCAAGGAGTGGAAGTTGAGGATCAAACATAGCTGCAGTAGCATAAGGAGTGGCGTGAGAACTTACAGCAATAAAGGTGGAAGTAGTGCCGAAATTCTAGAAAATCAGTAGCTTGTTAAGGCGCTTATTTTCTAGCTTAGTGTCTCTTAGTTAGTGTGTTAATTAGTTTAATTAATTTATTATGTTATTAGGAAATGAGTTAGTTTATTTTAATTATTTTAGAAATCAGAAAATAGGTTGTAAGTCCGATAAATAACAAGCAATGAAAGAAGAAAAAAGATGGACTTTTATGATTGAAACAATGTGTTTGTTTGTTTTATTTTCAGTTTTCTTTCTTGGATTGGAAATTTTAATGAATCCGCTCTTATGCTAGATTAGCTTTGGCAAGCTTGTTGGTTTTCTTAAGATCCTCTTAGTTTACTTAGTGGTGTATTTGTATCTGAGTGACCTAAAAGTCTGCCATAACCAAGCGTTTTTGTGGATTCAATCTCTCTTGGTTATTTTCTATCCTTCAATCCTTGTATAGTTCGAGTGTGACTCCAATTATACATCATCTTATGATATATATTCTATGAGTTAATTCAATATGCTTGTTAATTTAGGAATTTAATTGTTAGAGTCCTTTGATAAATAGGATATAGAATATGATAGTTTATTTTATTTAATTCAAGTAACTAGGAGCTATCTATGTCTATTGTAAGAGCTACTTATTAAACTCATATACTTAGCCTAAGTTGTAATGTGCTATGAATATGTGCTGCTGTCCAAAACGCCAAGCAAGGAGTAGTGTGTGTATGCTGCTGTTATGTGTGCAAAAAAATCAGCAAGAGTTATGCGTAAAGATGCATGAATATAGGGGTTTGTTACAACAATCAACTCCATCATTCTCATTTGTAACTTAATGCTGGCAGCAAGAAGGAGAATAGGCTTGCAACTATGCTGAAGATATATGCCTTGTTTGTAGGAGTTTGTTATAGCAAACAACTACTTCATTACATCAACCTAAATATGTGCTGATTGCAAGGAGTGGAAGTTGAGGATCAAACATAGCTGCAACAGCATAAGGAGTGGCGTGAGAACTTACAGCAATAAAGGTGGAAGTAGTGCCGAAATTCTAGGAAATCAGTAGCTTGTTTAAGGCGCTTATTTTCTAGCTTAGTGTCTCTTAGTTAGTGTGTTAATTAGTTTAATTAATTTATTTATGTTATTAGGAAATGAGTTAGTTTATTTTAATTATTTTAGAAATCAGAAAATAGGTTGTAAGTCCGATAAATAGCAAGCAATGAAAGAAGAAAAAAGTTGGACTTTTATGATTGAAACAATGTGTTTGTTTGTTTTATTTTCAGTTTTCTTTCTTGGATTGCAAATTTAAATGAATCCGTTCTTATGCTAGATTAGCTTTGGCAAGCTTGTTGGTTTTCTTAAGATCCTTTTAGTTTACTTGGTGGTGTATTTGTATCTGAGTGACCTAAAAGTCTGCCATAACCAAGCGTTTTTGTGGATTCAATCTCTCTTGGTTATTTTCTATCCTTCAATCCTTGTATAGTTCGAGTGTGACTCCAATTATACATCATCTTATGATATATATTCTATGAGTTAATTCAATATGCTTGTTAATTTAGGAGTTTAATTGTTGGAGTCCTTTGATAAATAGCAGATTGAATAAGCTAGTTTGTTTTATTTAATTCTAGTAACTAGGAGCTATCTTTTTCTATTGTAAGAGCTACTTATTAAACTCATATACTTAGCCTAAGTTGTAATGTGCTATGAATATGTGCTGCTGTCCAAAACGCCAAGCAAGGAGTAGTGTGTGTAAGCTGCTATTATGTGTGCAAAAAATCAGCAAGAGTTATGCGTGAAGATGCATGAATATAGGGGTTTGTTACAACAATCAACTCCATCATTCTCATTTGTAACTTAATGCTGGCAACAAGAAGGACAATAGGCGTGCAACTATGCTGAAGATATATGCCATGTTTGTAGGAGTTTGTTATAGCAAACAACTACTTCATTCCATCACCCTAAATATGTGCTGATTGCAAGGAGTGGAAGTTGAGGATCAAACATAGCTGCAGCAGTATAAGGAGTGGCGTGAGAACTTACAACAATAAAGGTGGAAGTAGTGCCTAAATTCTAGGAAATCAGTAGCTTGTTTTAGGCGTTTATTTTCTAGCTTAGTGTGTCTTTGTTGTTTTAGGCGTTTATTTTCTAGCTTAGTGTGTCTTAGTTAGTGTGTTAATTAGTTTAATTAGTTTATTTCTATTATTATGAAGTGAGTTAGTTTATTTTAAATATTAAAAAAAATCAGAAAATAGGCTGTAAGTCCTATAAATAGCAAGCAATGAAAGAAGAAAAAATATGGACTTTATGATTGAAATAATGTGTTTGATTATTTTGTTTACAGTTTTCTTTCTTTGATTAGAAAGTTAAATGAATTCGTTTCTATGCTAGATTAAGTTTGGCAAGCTAGTTGGTGTTCTTAGGATCCTCTTAGTTTACTTGGTGGTGTATCTATATCCGAGTGACCTAAAAGGCTGCCATAACCAAGTGTTTTTGTGGATTTAACCTCTCTTGGTTATTTTCTATCCTTCTATCCTTGTATAGTTCAAGTGTGACTCCAATTATACATCATAACCTTTACTGTTCTCTCCAAAGGTAACACATCCACCATCATAGACTGTGAGTGAGAGAAAGTGCTTCTTATCCCCAGATATGTGTCTTGAGCAACCCCTGTCCAAATACCAACAGGTACTATCTCTCACTTTAGCCTGCAAGAAGCAATCAAACATTAGATTTTGGAACCTAAACTTTCTTCGGTCCCTTACCAGAAACAGTTGACTCTTGCTGGTCCTTCATCACCCAGACCTGCTTAACATGTTTGTTGTTTCTTTCAACACTTTTCTTCCTAGTTGGACAATTAAAGATCTTATCTCCATTCATACCACAATTATAGCACATATGCATGTCCTTCACAATGACATACTTACCTCTTTTGAACTCCTCGATCCATGTGGTTCCCCTAGGGTGCCAGTTGGTCCTGGTACACGTTCTGGAATAACCAAGACCATCTGTACCACTGTTACCTTCCATGGAGGTGAGATGGTTTAAGGTATTCTTTGCAGATAAGAGTTTGTCTACGTGTCTTTGACTGTTTTGAAGCTCATTTTCCTTGTTAGACATTTTTCTCATCCATAGCTTTGCAGTCTCTTTAGATTTTCTCAAGGTAAAACTGGAGTTTTCAAATTACAGAGTCATTTGGCACGTTGACAACCACTTTCTGCTTACCCTTACTCAATTGATGGATTTCAGCATACAAATGACATATTTGACCTTCATTCTTATCAATCATCTTACTAACTTCAGCACAAGGATCAGCAGGGGAAACAGTTAGCTGGGCAGTCTTGAGCGTAACAAACTCTCTATGTAATTCCTCTACATCATCAACAAAAAGGTTAAAAGCATGCAGTAAATTAGACTTGCTTAGAGTGTTTGCCTTACTCTTAAAAGCCACTAAATTTGGGGGACCATCTGAGTTAAACAAATCATGTAGAGGGGGAATAGTTAAGTTTTCTTCACTATCACTAGGATCATCCTCATCCTTTTCTAGCAAAGAAGACTTAGCTGTTTCCAACTCGACCTTGCACTTATTAAGTGCAACTTCAAGCTCAGCTACTTGACCCTTTAACTCAATACACTTGCTCTAAGTGATGACAACTAGCAATAGCAATATCACATTCATTTTTATTTTCTAGCAAAGAGTTTTCGTTAATTGTTTTAAGTTAGTTTTTTCAAAAAACAGAAAAACGAGTCGCAATTAGGCGCCGAAATTTTAATCGTCTCCCAAAACCAATAGTCATCAGTTTTCTTTATGGTCAAGTCATTGTTCATTGGATAAAGAATAATAATATGTTCTTTAACCACCAATCACATTCTTTTATCCATTAGTTAAGGAATAAGAATCATGAAAAAGAATAAGAGCCAAGAATCCGGATTTTTTTCGGAAGATTCGAGTTGTGCGCGAAGCGCACAAGGGTTTCCTGCGCCAGACGCAGGTCACTGCGCCTAGTGCAAGGTGTTGTGCCTAGCGCAGGTTCCTGCGTTTGGCGCAGTGGCCTAGTCAACACTTCCTCCATGTTTTTCGATGCATTTCTACGTATTAGAATGTGTGGAAATTCGGATTTGGCTTCATTAGGGTAAAATTCAAAATCAAATCTAAAGAGAATAAGAATATTGACATTTCCCATAAATTTAATGATGTAGGAAGATTTGAGAGGATTTAGTGATGTCATTAAGCTGGTGTCATTAGTGTGATGTCATTAAGATAATTTAGGTTGATAAAAATCTAATTTTTGGGCGAAAAATCTGATTTTCTACCTTCTTCAAACCCTAATTCACCACCTCATTTCCCTAGAAATACCCCCCATTTTCTTTTACTTCAACACACAACAATTTCACACAACCACAACCTAACTCCACAACTTCTCACAACTAATCTCAATACTACTCTCCTCCTCCTTAATTCCTCCCTCTAAAAAATCTCATTCAAGAAACAGAAAGCAAAAGTTAGCGAAGTAATTAGTAAGTAAAGAAGTTGATCAAAAGAAAAACACCAAAAAAAGGGTTTATGTTAGTAATTAAGTGGATTTAGAAACTCACTTAGAAATTAAGAAAATCACAAAAAAAGTAATAAAATTTGCAAAAAGGAAGTGCATCATGCATTGAGTTAGCAAGAAAAAGTTAAAGTTCTTGTTATTTTTCTTAATTATCTTCTTAATCACATACTAACTTTCTCTTTGTTTCCGCTTATCATTTTGTAATTTTTGGAGTGATTTCGGTATGTGGAAGTCCTAATAGGTTCCCAACCTTAAATCACTCCACCTAGAATAGTCAACTCTAATGGGGAGACTCTTAGGAAATATGTGCAAATTATGTGATTTTTCTTTCTTTTGAATAGCCATGATTACTTTAAAATGGAAAATAACGCATTTATTAAGAGCCCGTTATGTACCTCACTATACTGTAGGTAATTGCCATGAAGGTTTTCAGGATGGTATAAAATTGTTGATAAATCTCCCGAGATTCTTGTAGGAGATCTAGGTGTAATAACTGGACCATTGGAGGGTAAGCCTAGCAATCCTTCGACCTCTTCGACAAGAGGCACAATCTCTCGGTCTCCAAAGCGGAAGACATGACGAGTTTCATCCCAAAATTGGGAAGCAACATGAATCATTTCATAACAAATAGAAACAGAAAGCAAAGGCATAAGAGCCTTAGTAAAACGGGAAGAAGAAGAAGAAGATTGTCTTGGTTGCTCCAAATTCTTTGTGATCCTCGAGAGTTGTTTTTTATCACCACTCCCCATTTCATTAGTTTCTCCATAACTAGGAGCCATTTTTTTTGTGAAAGAAGAAAACCTAGAGAAGATGTTGGAATAGTGAAGATGGTGCATTTGGTAATAAAGAACCATGCCCTTTTATAGATGAAAAACGATGATCATCCATGATTCATGCCATGGATAATAAGTTTGAGTATTGTCCATGGGGTAATAAGGAGCATCCCTAACCATGGCTAATGACCAATCATTTGTGGTGTGGCAATTTTTGCTGAAGCCGAACATCGATAAATAGTGTCAATGATGAATCAAGAACATTGATACAATCCATTTTTCCTAATAGTCTTCCAAAATAATGACCTTGATCAATCTATTTTATATAGTGATCATCATTTTCCGATAAAGCAAATAAGCATTATGCATGAAAAATTTCCTGAAAGATTTTTTGAAAAACAGATAAAATTTTGCCATATGATGATTGGTCCACGGGTAATAACCTTTGGTCAACCCTTTAGGCGACGTGACTTGACAATGCATCACTTTAAGGTGACATTCCCTAACAATGCATCACTTTAAGGTGACATGACCTAATAATGCATCACTTTAAGGTGACATGACCTGATAATGTCCTAATTTAAGATGGCATGATAACATATGAAGTCATAAAAAGTGAAGGATGGTGACTTGACAGCTTGTTTGTCATCAATACAATAAAAACTGTGATAAAAACTGGAGTCAGACTGTTAATTGTCGGAGTCTCTCGCAGTAACAAAAGATAAATTCATAAGACTAAATTTAAAAAAGACGACGATAAAGTCGCATTTTCAATTTTAGAAAATTGATTGGGATTTTCTATTTAAGACGACGATAAAGTCGCATATTAAAATTTTAGAAAATTAATTAGGATTCTCTATTTTAAGACGACGATAACGTCGCATTTTAGAAAATTAATTGGTATTTTCTATTTAAGACGACGATAAAGTTGCATTTTCAAATTTCAGAAAATTAATTGGGATTTTTTATTTAAGACGACAATAAAGTCGCGTTTTCAAATTTAGAAAATTAATTGGGATTTTCAATCTAAGACGACGTTAAAATCGCATTTTTTATTTTAGAAAATTAATTGGGATTTTCTACAGAAGTCGCAAGTCATGTTTTTAAAAGAGCATTGATGATAACTATTTTCTATGGGGAATATGTTATCTCAACAGAAATTTTCTGTCAAACTTTTGTGTCTTTTCAAACATTGGTCATCATTTCATCCAAAATTCAACCAATGTGGGGCATTCTGCAGACACCAAATTTTGAACCCCTATTGTGCATAAAATTTTAAAATAAAGATTTTGAAAAGAAATAAAAATAATAACGAAAACCGTCAAGTAATGTGGAGCGCGCGCCCAATCAAAGGCATGCTTCTTCCCGGAACGCGAGTTTCATTCCATCGTATGGTTTTCCTTTTTTCGCGTGTTAGTCATACAATTCTGGCTTAGAAATGTAATTTTACGTAAGTCAAAGTCAATAACTACAACCACCGGTTTAATAAAATGATTCGTAGTATAATCATGCTCGTCTTTACTAATTTGACGAGTTTTCGTTAATAGTTTTAAGTTAGTTTTTTCGAAAAACAGAAAAACAAGTCGCAATTAGGCGCCGAGCTTTTAATTGTCTCGCATAACCGATAGTTATCAGTTTTCTTTATGGTGAAGTCATTGTTCATTGGATAAAGAATAAGAATATGTTCTTTAACCACCAATCACATTCTTTTATCCATTAGTTAAGGAATAAGAATCATGAAAAAGAATAAGAATAAGAATCAAATCCAAAGTGTAAGAGCCACGAATCCGAATTTTTTTCGGAAGATTCGAGTTGTGCGCGAAGCGCACAAGGGTTTCCTGTGCCAAACGCATGTTAGTGCGCCTAGCGCAAGGTGTTGTGCCTAGCGCAGGTTCCTGCGTTTGGCGCAGTGGTCTAGTCAGCACTTCCTCACTAGTGGAAAAAACCATATCTGTCACTTAGTAACTGATCCGATTTTTACAAAATCGCATCGGAAAATCAAGTACAAAAAAAGCTGGGCATAAAATATGATCCGGTCTTGTGAACCGGATCGATTTTAGAAACCGATCCGATTTTCTAAAATCCGATCCGGTTCACAAGACCGGATCAGATTTTCGTTATTTTTTTTAAAAAAAAATACCCGCGTAGCCCAAGTTCCTCATGGCCCGTTTTTTCCCATTCATTACCCTAACAAACCCCAGCCCACTCCTCTCACACGCTCACCCCATCCCCCCTAACAAACTCATACTCCTCTGATCCTTTCCTCTCTCATAACCCTAAATTCTCCTCTCTCTCTTCTCCCTCTCCCTCCCCACCTCCTACACAACCGGCATGTCTCGCACCCGCCGCAACCTCAACTACTTCCGCTTTAACTACTCCTTAATCATCCTTATCATCCTCTTCCTTAGCCTTTTATGGCACCCCTTTTCCATGATCATGATCCTCCCAACTCAGACGAACGGCGCCCCCAACTCATCGCTCGTCGATCTGACTCGTCTCCATCAACGCCGATCGCTGCTAAAAATCGTCTCACCTTCAGCGCCAATCAGTGTTCGATGCGATTTCGTCTCCATCAGCGCCGATCGCTGCTAACACTAGCCTCTCCGTCGCGATTTCGTCTCCTCTCTGAATATTCGTTGCTCGTGATTCAAGATATGAGGTTTTTCGTTTTTTAATCTAGTTGTAATTTCATATCTCGTTGTAATTTTTTTGGTTTTTCCAATTTTTTCAGATATGAAGTCCTCTATTTATTTTCGTTTTTTTCTTTACGTTTTTCTATTTTCTTTTTTAGGGATAGTTCGTTTTCTTAATTTTGTTTATATTTTAGTTTATTTTCGGTGTATATTTAATTGCAGATTTTGTATATTTTTGTTTGTAATTCCAGTTCTATTCTTAGTTTCGTTTTTTATTTTTGTTTTTTATTTTTCGTTTTTTTATTTTGGTTTGTTTGTTTTCCTAATTTTTGTGTATTATTTTAGTTTAAAATTAAGGCTATTTTCGTTTTTAGGGTTTGTTTGCAATTTCGTTTTAGTTTGGGATTTTGATCTTTAGTGGAACTGGGTGATGGGGTTATATTTGATTTGGGTTTTTGTGTTTTTTATTATTAAATTTGTCTTAGTGAGACGTAGTTAATGTGATTTTGTCTTATTAATTTGGGTTATACTTGGTTGAAGGCAGTGAGACGTATGTAGCTTGCAGGTCTGCACATTTTTTTTTGCCTAAATTTCAACAAACTACTGCGGTTTTTTGTAAAACCGCATCAGTCAAAAAACCGCAGCAGTAGATAATTTACTGATCCGGTCCAAAACCGGATCAGTGAATATATTGGATCTGCTGCGAGCCTATCCGATGCGGGCCAAAACCGAATCAGTAAGCCTAGTTTTGACCGCATCAGATGAGCTTTTTTCCACTAGTGCCTTGATGTTTTTCGATGCATTTCTACGTATTAGAATGTATTGAAATTCGGATTTTGCTTCATTTGGGTAAAATTCAAAATCAAATCTAAAGAGAATAAGAATATTGACATTTCCCATAAATTTGATGATGTAGGAAGATTTGAGAGGATTTAGTGATGTCATTAAGTTGATGTCATTAGTGTGATGTCATTAAGATAATTTGGGCTGATAAAAATCAGATTTTTGGGTGAAAAATATGATTTTCTACCTTATTCAAACCCTAATTCACCACCTCAGTTCCCAATAAATACCCCCTATTTTGTTTTACTTCAACACACAACAATTTCACATAACCACAACCTAACTCCACTACTTCTCACAACTAATCTCAATACTACTCTCCTCCTCCTTAATTCCTCCCTCTAAAAAATCTCATTCAAGAAAAAGAAAGCAAAAGTTAGGGAAGTAATTAGTAAGTAAAGAAGTTAATCAAAAGAAAAACACCAAAAAAAAGGTTTTAAGTTAGTAATTAAGTGGATTTAGAAACTAACTCAGAAATTAAGAAAATAGCAAAAACATGTAAAAAAAAATTGCAAAAAGGAAGTGCATCATGCATTGAGTTAGCAAGATAAAGTTAAAGTTCTTGTTATTTTTCTTAATTATCTTCTTAATCACATACTAACTTTTTCTTTGTTTCCGCTTATCATTTTGTAATTTTTGGAGTGATTTGGGTATGTGGAAGTCCTAATAGGTTCCCAACCTTAAATCACCCCACCTTGAATAGTCAACTCTAATGGGGAGACTCTTAGGAAATATGTGCAAATTATGTGATTTTTCTGTCTTTTGAATAGCCATGATTACTTTAAAATGGAAAATAACGCATTTAGTAAGAGCCTGTTCTGTTGAACGGAAGAGGAGACGAGTTCCAGACGTTCGCACCTCTTAACCTAAACCCCGAACACTATCTCATGGTATGAAAGACCAAATTTCGAAAAGCCTTATCCATAAGAAGTCATCATCATTTTAAATGATATTTCTTGAAATTGATTTTAAAATAATTTATTAAATAATCTGTCCCTATTTAGATATTAATAGGGTGGCGACTTCAAAGTTTTCTAAAACTCATAGTCCAACGAGAGACTTTTGTAGGATTCTGACCGTCAATTAAGACAGTAAAAAATAGGGTACCACAGGTACAGGTAGAGGAGAGGAGTGGTCAAAGAGGGAGGAGGGTGGACGGTGATGGTGGTCGAAGGGTGGAAGGAGAATGGAGGAAGAAAGTTATGCACAAAGAGAGAGAAAAGGGTAAAATAGGTTTACTTAGTGATTAATTCGAGATAAGGAGCTAATAAGGGATTAATGATTAACAAAGTTAACAACCATTGGTCAATCATTAAGAACATTTTGATATTGATAGGTATATCGTGAATTCTGAAAAGTGCAAGTTCATATGGTGAATAAAAAAATTGTCAAGGGTACATGGTGAGAAAATCGAGGTTGACAAGGTGGTTTATTTCAAAAGATTATACTATATGAGGCGGTGAAAGTTAATAACCTTAAAAATGGTCCTCCCTCCATGTGGAAATTCACATTATCTTCCTTATTCAAATAAACTAAAAGAAAAATAAAGAAAAAGAAAACATATTTAATATAGAGCCTTTTTCATAGAGCAGGGAAAGGTGATTTCATTGAATAAAAATCATAATGCTTCCAATCATCCCTAATTGGACCCAAAATCTCAATGCTAGTCTTAAGCACCCATGTACTATGCCATCGTTTCTAATTAGCTGTTGTGTAATTTCAGATGTCTTGCATCGTTCCATATGCTCAAATAATAACAGATTACTTTCTTTGTATAAAGGTTTACGAAAAACATAAATGTAACAACTATTGTGAAATTTCTCTACATGGAATATAAGTAAACATACAAAGCACTAAGTCTAATTAAAATTTTTGATGGAGAATGCAATAGGCAGAAGGAAAAAACAACTAGAACTTCATGTCTTATGTCCAGAATATTGTCATTAGTGAGTGGTATGTGTGAACAATTAGGAAAAAAATTTGAAAATGATGCAATCTAGGAATTTTTTTAAAGCATATATTATCAAAACTGGTTCAGTATTATCCTTACAATTGCTTAGCTTCCCAACAGAAAAAAAAAATCATAAAACAGGAAGCTTTGTCATTTATATCATGAAATACGTCAGTGAATCAGTATACATGAGAAACTTTATTCCCGTCAAAAATTTTTAAGCCAATTTCATTAATGCTCTTTCACAGTGCCCCTAATGAAGCCTACACAAAAACTCCCTCGGCCGGCGGGATTTGGTGAGGTAAAGTCAGGGAAGACGTTACCAACTGAGATAATTCTCACCCTTGCATAAATGAGAAACTACAGTAAGCTCACTAAGTATTCAAGCTTAAATGAATTGTTCATCTGGTTTCGTTATATAATTTCTGTATTGTATTATATAATTTCCATTTTTTCTCTGGTTTCGTTATTTATGTAAAATTGTTGATAATTGTTCATCTATGTATAATTGTGTATGTTCTGATTGTGTAATTTTAATGCAAATATTATTTTTATCTCATCTTTGTTGTTTTATTTATATTCAATATTGATTGTTTAAAATTGGAAACCGACAACCAAAGCTACAAGTCACAGTACTGTTACTGCTTTTGTATGTAGTGCTTTTTTTTTTAATATTCAAAGCTACTTAGCTGATCCGGTCATGTCACAGAATCGGATCAGTTAAGTCACTTAACTACTTAACTGATCCGGTTCTGTGCCATGACCGGATCAGTTAATTCCTAACTTATCCGGTTTAGGACCGGATCAATTAATTTGTACAAGCTGCTGCGAGCCCACCCGATCCGGACCAAAACGGGATCGATAAGCGCAGTTTTTGACCGGATCAAATGGGCTTTTTTCCACTAGTGAGAGGTTCTACCCAGATGAGCTTCGTTGGCGGAAACAGGAGGAGTTCCTCTCATTATCTTAGGGGGCATTGAGCATTCAGGAGTACACGGACAAGTTTACTGAGTTGTCCAGTTTTGCTACTACTGTTGAACCGACGGAGGCTGAGAGGATGAAAAGGTACATAAAGAGAATGGATCCGAAGGTTAGGACTCATGTGCTGAGTTCAGGAGCCTCTACATTTAAGGGGGCATACAAGATCACATTGAGTATTCATGCTTCCATCAAGGAAGAAGAGGCCGCTAAGGTTGTCACTGTGAAAAAGGCCGATGTGTCCTTCGTCCAGAGTCCAGCAAAAAGGCCGAGGTATGAGTCTAGTAGTCATGGGGGCTACCAGCAGGGTTCTGGTTATCGTCCGGGTTATGATGCGACTAAGTTTCGTCGGTGTAAGAAGGCGATTCATCCGGGCAAGAACTGTGATGGCACTACGATCACTTGCTACTATTGTAGTGAGGTTGGGCATAAGTCATTACAGTGCCCTAAGAACCCGAGTGTTACATCATCTTCTAATGGTCCTACTCAGCCAGTTGGTTATTCTGTTCCTCCTAAGAACAGAATATATGTGATGACTCAGGCAGAGGCAGATGTTCATCCAGACGTGATTACTGGTACTTTTCTTATTAATAATGTATCTGCTTATGTTTTATTTGATACTGGTGCCTCTGTGTCTGTTGTGTCTAGTGCTTTTGTGAGAAAAGCTAATTTGACCTCTAGTTCCCCCATGAGGTGTCTCATATCTCTTGCATCTGGAGAGAGTTATCCTTAAGGAGTCTGATTTGTCCGAGTTTGATGCAATTATGGGTGTAGATTGGTTGTTCAAGTATCATGCTAGCATCCATTATCGTGATTAGAAGATTTCACTCTGTGGTCCCAAAGGTAATCGGATTTCCTATTCGGGAATCATTGTGAAGAAAGGAGTGAAAATTGTATCTGCTTTGAAAATGAGAAGAATGCGGCGGAAGGGTGATGAGATATTTTTGTGTATGGTGAAGGATCTAACTCTTCAAGAGCAACTTGAGGGTATTCCTGTAGTCCGTGAGTATCCGGACTTTTTTCATAAAGAGCTACCAGGTATTCCTCCAGAAAGGGATGTTGAGTTTGGTATAGATCTTGCTCCTAATACTGCACCTATTTCTAAGGCTCCTTATAGAATGGTGCCTCCAGAATTGCAAGAATTGAAAACGCAATTGCAAGAGTTGATTGATAAGGGATTTATAAGGCCTAGTGTCTCGTCTTGGGGTGCTCTTGTTCTGTTTGTCAAGGAAAAAGATGGGAGTATGCGCTTGTGTATCAATTACCGTGAATTGAATAAAGTAACGATCAAGAACAAGTACCCGTTGCCTCAAATTGAAGATTTGTTCGATCAGTTGAAGGGTGATGGAGTCTTCTCCAAAATTGATTTGAGGTCTGGTTATCATCAGATTCCTGTGAAGAAGGATGATATCCCTATGATTGCATTCCGAACGAGGTATGGGCACTATGAGTTCGAAGTGATGCCTTTTGGTCTCACGAATGCTCGTGCGGTGTTTATGGATCAAATGAACTGTTCATTCCATGAATATTTGGATTCTTGTGTTGTTGTCTTTATTGACGACATCTTGGTGTATTCTAAGGATGAGGGTGAGCATGAGAAGAATCTAAGGCTGATTTTGGATATCCTGAGGAAGCAAAAATGGTTCGCCAAGTTGTCCAAATGTGAGTTCTAGCTGAAAGAGGTCGCATTTCTTGGGCATGTGATTAGTAAAGAAGGGGTAAAAGTTGATCCTTCCAAGATCAAGGCTCTAGTTGAATGGGAGATTCCGAAGAATGTGTCTGAGGTTTGGAGTTTCCTAGGCCTTTCTGGTTACTATCGGTATTTTGTCAAGGATTTCTCCAAAGTTGGTCAACCTTTGACCAAGTTGATGAGGAAGGAGTGTAAGTTCTTGTGGTCCGAAAATTGCAAAAAGGCTTTCCCAGCGTTGAAGAAAAGTATCACATCTGCTCTAGTTCTTACTTTTCCGTCTGAAGGGGTAGAGTATGAGGTGTATAGTGATGCGTCGAAAAATGGTCTGGGATGTGTTTTGATGCAGCAAGGTAAGGTAGTTGCTTATGCTTCTAGGCAATTGAAGGTTCACGAAAGGAACTACCCGACTCATGATCTTGAGTTAGCAGCGGTGGTATTTGCACTAAAGATCTGGCGAGACTATTTGTATGGTGTTCCATGTAAGGTGTATACCGACCATAAGAGTTTGAAATACATCTTCACTCAGCGTGATCTGGACCTAAGGCAGCGTCGATGGTTGGAGCTTATTAAAGATTATGAGTTGACCCAGGAGTACCAACAGGGTAAGGGTAATAAGGTGGCAGATGCTCTGAGTCGAAAGACAAAACACTCTCTTCACTTCCATGATTTTGCCTAAGGATTTGTGTGATGAGTTCCGAAAGCTTGATATTGAGGTGGTGCCTCAAGGTTCTGTTAAGGCATTATTGGGTTCTATGAGTGCCGAGCTAGAGTTATTCCAAGAATTGAGAAGCAAGCAAAGAGATGACCCGAAGCTCGAGAAGATTCGTGAAGCTAAAGGGCAAGGTTGAGCTGAGAATTTTGAGATTTGTGCTGATGGTAGTTTGAGATTCATGGGGCGCTGGGGAACTCAAGAGGAAGATTCTCGAGGAGGCTCATAACACTCCCTATTCTGTCCATCCTGGGGGTGATAAGCTTTACAAGGATCTCAAGGTTAATTTCTGGTGGCCTTGTATGAAAAAGAAGATTACTAAATTTGTGGCTAAGTGCCTAGTTTGTTAGAAAGTGAAGATTGAGCGTCAAAGGACTGGTGGCTTGCTACAACCATTGCCTATTATTGCATCGAGAGTTTGTCCATTCATAGATACACGCAGTAGGGAACGTAAGCCCATAAGTTGTCTGGAGATTACGATCTGACAAACCTTAGGAAGTGGGTTGCGATCCACTGGCATTCTGCTCTTTCTCAAAACCAATTATATTATTTTGTTTAATTATTTTGGAGGCTTATGCTATGGATCTTGTATGCTTATCTTAAGTTCATTATTGTTGATTTACTTTATTTAAGCATGTTAAACTGTTAGTTGTTGTTTGGCTGTTATTTTATTCAGTTTGTTAATTTATGTTGATTGAGACTTATTTATTAATGCTTGATAACTGCTATGTGGATCCTAATTGAGCTGGGAGAGCTGTTAGTTACTCCCCACTGATTGTGGATGTTTGTTGATATATTTTGCAGGTTAATATGTTGCCGTCTGGTTTTATGTCATGGGCTATGAGAGATCCCGATGAGCTTAGTTAAGAGGATTACTCATTTCTTTTGTTTGCTTTATTTATGGGATTTTGAGATCATGTTATCTCGTTATCGATACTTTTGGATTAATGTTCTTTGGGATTTATTTTGATCTTGTTTTAGATTTTATTTGAACTTTAAAGTGACACTGTCCGTCTTGACGATATTTCCGCTATCGTCTACTACTTAATAAATCTCTCTATTTTGTTTATTCATTGCTTGTGAATGGACGGAGTGTTACAGTTGGTATCAGAGCAACCCTACGACCACGTGCTGATCGTGTGGAGAATTAATCCAAGGTTAGTCGCCTAGCGGGGGGAGGATTTTAGGCTATATCACCGGTTGCGTGTCGAATATGTGATTAGTTTCCAGGCTGGGGCGACCCACAGGCCATATGCCGAATATGTGGAGTTCTCAGGCGTAACGAGGGCGTTGCTGTCCTCAAGTGGTGGTGTATGTAATACACCTCATGATTGCTATAAATGGATTTAGAAGGCTACTCATTCTAATAAGATGCATCTTTAATTTAGGGAGCTTATTTTCATAGTTACTCCACAGTTAAGTGTGCTTGGCTGGGAGTAGTCCAGGGATGGGTGACCTCCTGGGAATTTTCTCAAGGTGCGCATGAGTGAGGATAAAATGCACCGGAAGAACTTGTGTTGGTTATTAAGGACAGTTGTTGGCCCTGGATGCGCATTGGTGACGATAGACTCGACTCCGGATGGGTCGGGTGTTACACCCTATCCAACGTAAATAGTAATAAATTTGCATCGCACGAAGAACCGACACAGATTACTCCTAGTCAATTTACGTTGCGAGCTTTAGCATCGCACCTAGATCCGACGTAAATAAGGCCATGAGAATCGACACAAATCGATGTTTCTCTACTAATGCTATACTATACTTAGGCGCTTCAACTTCAAACCTCATTTTCCTCTTTTTGGCATCATTAAAAAGTATTCAGAGACAAATCCATTGCAGATAAGTTATCGCCTAATTCAAAAATAGTAGAATCAGCAACCAATTAAGTCAGCATGCTGCAAGAAATCAAGTTAGTCACACAACTCATAATCCATAACCAAACACAAACTATCTAAATACAAACCAGTAAAGTAAAATAAGAACCCAAATTACATAAGAGAATGTTTTCTAATATGGGGGGGAAAGCAGTAACGCAAAAGCAGTTTATTAGAATGGGGTGGAGGAAACAGCTGGAGATAGTAATCACTCCTCGTCATCCTCTTCTTCCTCTCCTTCTTCCTCTCCATCAGAGGCATCATCATCATCATCTTGGTTGGAGGAGGAATGTGAGGAACTACACCTTCTTCATCTTCCTCATCATCATCATCTTGATCATCAGACATAGGATCAGCAGGAAAACGGGCATCAACTGGGAGACGGGGATCAGTTGAACCAGCAGCACCCTTAGCACCAGGAAGTTGAGCCTTTACCTCTGGAAGGGATAGAACTAGCAACTCAGTCTTGGCCAACTTCTTCTCAGGCTTTGCGACTGTAGACATGTAGGATTTGGACATACCCTCAATCAGCTTATACATTTTATCCTAAGTCTTCTCCTGGTTGTCGAACCTTTCAATCAAAGCAACATCTATGTTGGTGCCCCCTATATTTCTCTTCTTCTTATCCGGCTTCTTCTTCTCAGCTGGTACTCTAAACTCCTTGAACTTCAGCATAGCTGAGGAAACATCTAACCCTTTGTGCCCTAATATTTTCTTGGGCACTGTTTCCCCCATTAAGAGGAATCTTCTGCTTATTAAGCAAGAGGGTGTGGATGGAACCATAGGCCAGGGCATGTGAGAGGAGGAACATCAGTTCATGATGTGATCAATTATGATAGCAGGGAGATTGATTTTGATCTTTTTCATCATTAAGTAAATCAAGACCATCTCCATTATACGAACTGTTCCCCTACCCTGAGCCCTAGGAATTAACACTTTATTGCAAATTGAGTGGATGACCAACATAATGGGTTCACACAAATTAGCAGATTGGTAAATAGCCTTCTTGGAATAGGGAACAGCAAAAAAAACTTATAAATTTCCTCAGCCTTTACCCCATTAATAATAGGCCTACCATCCCTATCAAACCAATCTCTAGGAGCATTAAGCAAAGAAACAGACAAAGAGACCTCACTCCCAAAAACAGTAGATCCCAAAGACATATCAGGTAATTGCTTCAAATTCACATAAAATTCTCTAATAGGATCCACAAACGCATTCTTAACATCCTTAAACAAAGGCATCCAACCTTGAAATTCCAACAAATCACGAACATCAGATAAAGTAGGAATATCAAAATAACCATCTTCTAAAGAACATCTAGACAACACACTTCTCTCAACAATAGGAGTAGAACTAGTAGAACAGGAGTTTCAACACATTTACCTTTTGCAGCGCGAGGAGGTCAAGTTGTTACCCCTTTCCTCTTGGTTCCCCTAGCAGAACCAGCAGATTGATCCTCATAAACTTCTTCTATTTCCTTCTTCATAGCAAATCTGGTCACTCTCCTTCCTCTTGCCCTAGTAGAGGCAGATTGAGACCCTTCCTTGTGGCTAGTAACCACTAGATCTTCTTCCTCCTTTTGTTCCTTCTCAATAGGAACTTCAACAGTCAAATCATCAAAAGCTTTTTAAATAGTACCAGTAACATAATCCTTCTTATGTTCCCCCTCAGGAACAACTTCACCCTCAGTAGAAATTAGGTAATGGGGAACAACAAAGGTGGTTGGGTTTTCAGTTGAGGAAGAAGTTAAGGGTTTGGCGGTTAAAGGAGTGGGAGTGGGTTCATGAGTGGAAAGATGGGTAGGAGATGAAGTTATGGATTGAGGTGGTTATGGTGGAGGTGGCTGATTTTGTGGTGGTGGAGGTTGATTTTGTGGAGTAGTGGTGGTAGGTGTTTGAGTGATGGAGGGAGGATTATCGGAAATTGTGGTGGAGGATGGAAGTTTTTCGGGTTGAGTGACAGAGGGAGTTTTCTTTGGAGATGAAGGCATTTTAGAGGAGCTCTTTGATTTTCCACCCTTTCTTTTTGAACCAACGAAAGATTTATTCCCCATTGTAGAGAAACACATTGAGCTTCGGAGAAAGCGATTTTAGAGAGAGAGATAATGCTCGAGTGTGACTTAAAGTGATTGCATAGAAAATGGGGATAATTATAATATATACACATGAGAGATTAAATTAGGGAAGAGAATGAGTTGAGATTTCAAAAAAGCAATTCAAATTTTCGGATGTAATCATAACTTCCGATAAATACCTCAACTGCCGAAAAATAAGGCATGTACAAGATATGTACAATAAACGCGCCTTTTTGAGGAAAGATAACTGCACATAAATATTTCAACTTGCAGAAGATAAAATATTCATTTAATTTTCGGAAAGAATTAACTTCCCAAAAACATATCTGTACATTACTGCTGTTCTTCTTAGTTGTTTCGTACAAGAAACACTTGCACCTGGTTCTGGCAACTTAGCATGATTTCACCTTTATTCAAGCAACGATTCTTTCTAATATTGAGAGAGATATAGAAAACATCTACATGACATCCTGAAGAATTATGTAAAGATAAATGTATGCAATTTCACATCAAAGAGTACTAATCTAATCATCTGGGGAATCAGCTGAAGCCAATTAACCTAAACCTAATAACTCTTAAATAAAACTGACACTTGTTAAAACTTAATTAAACATAATAAGACTCTTAACTTGCAAAAATACTCTCTACACAAAGGTTATTGTGAAAATATCAGCTTTTTGATGATCACTTTAACAAAACAATAATTAGACCAAGCCTTTCTCAACATATCTCTAAGAAAATGATGTCATATCTCAATGTGCTTGGTTTTAGAGTGCTAACACTAGTGGAAAAAATGCTATATGTCACAACACAACCGCTGCGGTCCTTAAGATAACCGAATCGGTAAATCCTCGAAATTTTGGGTGGGAAACTTGGGAGTACAAACCGTTGCGGTTCTTAGAGAACCGCAGCGGTTAACAGAAAACTGATCCGGTTTTCTAATGACCGTTTCGGTTGTCTTAACCGCAGCGGTTTATCTTAATTTTTTTTAACACGCGAGTTTTCATTTCCACAATTCGAACACCCTAGTCCCCACTGCGAGCTATTTTCTTTTCTCGCTCTACGTTTCGTCCCTTCCCTCTTCCCCCCTAATATCCCCCCTTCCCTCTCTTATCCTCTCTCTTCAGCGAAATCTAAAGGATTTTCACGAAATTCGAAGCTGACGGTTAAAATGGAGATCCTGAAGCCGATGAAAATGGTCCTACTGAAGTTGAGACAACACGGTGAACTACTCTCCCTCACGAACAACAGTGCCGCATCCTACCGCCGCTGCTGAAGATCCAATTTTTCAAGCCTTCTCTCACGAACAGCAGGAGAGAGAAGAGTCCGTCGAAGTCGTTAGATTTGAAGGTAACCCTAATTCTTGATTTCTCTCTCCTTGTTCTCAAATCTGAAGGTAACACTGACTTTCTGTTAGTGGCTTTTTTTAGGTTTTGCGAATTAATTCTTCATTTATTTTCTTTAATTCGGAAATATCAGTTTGCCATACTTGACTTTCGGTTAGTGCATCTATTTTAGGTTTCGTAAATTGTTTCTTATAAACTTCTATGATTTTTTGTCGTGAAGTAGTCAATCCAATTTATGAAGTATTAGGGATTTCGATGTTTGATTTCGAAGATGGCTGATTTTTCAATGGTTTGCTGGAGTTTGTGGGAATTTGAGTGAATTTTGATTCTGATGTTCGAATTCCGCAGATATTCATTGATTTTTGGTTATTTAATTGGTATATAGGGAATAATCATAAAAAATAACGATGAACATATATGTAAAATGGATTTCAAATATAGTTTGTCGAAACATTAATACTACACATCATACACCCGACTTTGAACGGCGTAAGAAACAGCTTAATAGTCAACAACCATAACTTGCTTTAACACCCATCTGATTCTTTGCAATCAGTTGCATCATCCTCTAACTAGATGAAAGTCAAAAAAGTCCATGATGAGTCAACCACCAGTTTATATTCTTCCGCATGACAATGTTGAGAAGGGTCAATTTCTTGCAAAATTTAGAGTTGGAGTTGGGTAGAGCTGACTGCTTGTTGATGGTTTTTTTTTTATGAATATGCTGATCATGAATTTCTATTACCCTTGTCTTTTTAGTTCATTGTTTGCTACCAATTGAGAAAATGCATTTGTTTGTTGTGATTTATATCTTTGTTATTATATGTATGGTGGTGGTGTATGAATAGATTGATACAATACTTTTTTTCGGCTGTAAGATTAGACTTTGTTCTTCTCACATAAAGTATCCTTTTTAGAACTTATTAATGACTGATGCGCATAATCGAACTTGTTTACAATTGTGACTTGAATTTGGTAGCGCTAATCTGAATCCAATATTTTTTTTAAAGTTGAAAAGAACAAGGCCTTTACCTTGTTAGTCATCTTTCATTGCTATGCTGTTTATTATGTCGGGAATAATTCTTGAGCATTGGCAATCTACTTCTTTTCTGGTGCTGATATATTTTAAAATCAATGAGCTTTGAGTACTTTTTTTATTTGTTGGGGGGGGGGGTGAATATGAGGGGTAGGTTCATCGTTAGTTTATCACATAGAGTGGCTTCTTACTCCATCACTGTGTAATTTTTCTTCCATGGGATGCTTAATCCAAAGCCTCATTTCAACTTCTAAGTTGTTGTTTTGATGTAGTTGCCCCTATGCATTAATTACTGGTTTAGACTTATCAAGAATAGACTTTCAGTTTCAGATTTGTTCTCTTGCTTGGATGAACATTTTTCTATGATATTGGAACTACCGACATGTTCATTTACTTCGGTAACTAAAAGAAATCGAAAGTTGGATAATAATATGGCATTTCCATTACAAACTTAGTAACAATACTCATGATGGTATGCTGAAAGTCTTCTAGATTCAGCAGGATTAAACATATTGCATGAAATGCTATTCCCAGGCATATCACTTTTGCACCAGTCATTATAAGATATAAAATTTTCCGTTCACAAGTTGTAGAAACTTTTGAATGCTATGTTGTTCTTTCTTTCTTCCTTTCGAAAAGTTATAGTGAAGGCTATACTCTATATGATGAGAAGTACATGACCATTAGATTAAATTATTCTCTCACTATCCTGATGATGATTGGGGATTTCAATCTTTAACCATCACAAATCAGAGATTTAGCCATGTGGACATCTTATTGAGGCTTTATTGTTGAGTTTGAAGTTCTAAAATGTCTCTCTCATGAGTTCACGTTATATTGAGATTTTTGTTATGTATTCATTCAATTTAATGCACTTAATGCAGAAAAGGAGGGTGGCTGATGACTAGTTTTATAAGATGGTATTTCAAGGATATGAATGTAAGCTACTTATCACCCTGCAAGGTGCAAATGTTTGCGTTTTCTATGTAAATTGTACTAATGTTAAGGTGATATTTGGAAAATACTTATCACCTCATGTTGCTCAATTTCTAATTTAACTGTTTGCAATTTGCTTGTATGCAGCATGTTGAATGAATTAAATTTGAAGGAAAGGAAGACACTTTCACGATCAGTTTCTTACGAAGGTTTTTATGCTTATTCCTTCATTTTAAACTTCTCTTAGTTGTTCATTATATATGTGATACGTTACCTTTTGGATTTTGGTGATTTAAAAGAGAGAGTCTGATTTTGATTTATTGTGTGATAAACATTTTGCACTATGTGGTTTTTATCCAAAACGGTCTTCAGATGTAATCTTACTGTAGACTGTAGTAATGTATCTTCGGTAAACTGCATCAACACCAAATGGTTGTGAATAATCTGACTGTAGACTGTAGTAATATATCTTATGTCTTTGTACTTTTGAATTGGACTATTTGGATTGAGCTTTATATTAAATATTCACTTGGTCAAATGTACTTGTGTGGTGGATGGCCTCGAGTTTGTAGATGTGGCTCTTTCCATTGAACTTCTTCCTTGCACGCATCTCTCTATTCTTCATGCAGAGAGGCTTGTTCATAGCAAATTGGTTCATGAGACTGATGACAACAGAGCACCGTTGCTATTGGATTGAGATCAGGTTTGTTCTGGCGGTGAATGTTAAAATTGTTATACACATGTGTGATCCGTATTATTTAAGCTGCTATAAAAACTTCTTCTTACAGAAGGCATGGATTAATTAAAGCATTGAGTTAGTTACATTAAAGCACATGGGTCTCCCAAGTTGCCCTGAGAACAACATAGAAACTAAAGCATTAGTTCCCACAGGGCGTATAAGACTACTTATCAAGTTAGTTGGCCTCTCGTAAGGCAAGTAGGTTTACTTAGTATAAACCATGAAGGGAGGACATCTTTAATTGTTCTTTTTTTTTTGAGATTATGAAATATATCGTTATTGTTTGTTGGTTGTTATATGTGAATGCCAATACAAATCACACCACCTGTTGCCTTTATGTTGCACCAAGAGCTCATACGGTGCACCAGCATAATGTGTCTCGGGTAGCAAGCAGCGAGCTTCATTGGCAAAGACCACCGAGAACCAAACAGATCTATGCTATATCTTCGGTCCGATTAGCTGGAGATCACATCGAATTGTTCATTAACTTGTTATTGTTTGTTGTTGGTGCTGTTTTGCAGTGGTTTGTTTTTTGTTAAGGGTGAAAAGTGAGACTAATAGTACCATATTAGATAATTATTGTTTAGGTTAAGGTAGGTTTCGAAACAAAGAATGATACTGAACTATTTTATTTGCTGCAGAAAGCTGTTCTTGAACCTGCATTTCAGGGTCGTGACATGATTGGTCGTGCCAGACCTGGAATAGGGAAGGCACTTGCTTTTGGGATTCCAATCATGGATAAGATTACATGCCACAATGAGAAGAATGGGTATTCATACTTTTCTACTTTAGTTTCTCCTATGGATGGAACTCCGGAGTTTTTCGTTAAAGTAGACTTTGTTTCTGTACTACTGATTATTTGCTATACTTGAGTTCATTTAGATCGCTGCCAAATATTTTCGCACTGCTTTAGTGTGTACGCTTCAAATGTTAGTTTGTTGTTTTGTAGTTCCTTTTTTATGGCCATTGATCGAGGAGAATTTTTATTAGGATGCTAAGTTGAGCTACATTGATAGACATTGTAAAGGATTCTTGTGCTTCAATTGAGCATAATATGCTTAATAAAATGAGTATTGATATATATTATTGATTTTTCATTGATTAATAATGAAAAAATGAAAAAAAAAAAATTTGGTTTTTGGGGTGGTCAACCGCTGCGGTTTTGGGTCAAAACTACAGCAGTTAACTTGCTTAACTGCTCCGGTTTTCACCCAAAACCGCAGTGGTAAATGATTAACTGATCTGATTTAGGATCGGATCGGTTAATATGTGGGGACCGGTGCGAGTCCAACCGATGCGGCCCAAAACCGAGCAAGAAGTCGGTTTTGACCGCAGTTTGAACTTTTTAGAAATATTAATAGCACTCGTGTTGTCACACATGATAGGAACATTTTCATAGACAACACCAAAATCTTTCAATTTGGTTCCTTATCCACAACAAATTAGGAACAACAAGTCAGCAAGATTGTATATTCCGATTCAGTTGTGGATAAAGCCACTGAATTTTTCTCTTTTAGAGCTCCATGAGATCAGACATTAGCCTTAGAAATGAGCCATACCTGATGTGCTTTTCCTATCGACAAGGAAACCAACATAGTCTGCATCCGTATACTTTACCAGCTCAATAGAAGTACCTTTGGGATACCACAAGCACAAGTCATCCTGTTTCCACCAAATACCTAAGTATTCTTCTAACAACCTTTAGATGAGACTCCTTCGGATTGCTCTGAATCCTTGCACACAATCCTACGAGAGAACACAATATTCGGTCTACTACCGTTAGGGACAAGAGCAAACTAATCATACCTCTATACAGTGTAGCTTCCACATCCTTTCACTTCGAGTCAGTATCAAGTTTTGTGGAAGTGGGAACATGAGTATCATAAGCTTTACTGTTCTCCACACCATATTTCTTAAGAAGCTCTCTAAGGTACTTTTCTTTGGTGGATCATAATTCCATTAGTCTTTTGCTTGATCGTAAGCCTAAGAACACTAGTGGAAAAAACGATATATGTCACAACACAACCTTGCGGTCCTTAAGCGAACCGCAGCGGTAAAATCGTCGAAAATTTGGGTGGGAAAAATAAACACTGCGGTCTTCATTAAAACCGCAACGGTTAACGGTCTGCCAACTGCGGTGCTGATGTTAACCATTGCGGTTTTATGAACCGCAACGGTTAAATTTTATTTTTTTTCGCGTGAAGAAGACCTGGCTCCCTCTCATTCCACCGTTAACTCCCTCCTTCCTTCCTTTCAAAAAACGATTTCCCTCCTTCGACATTTCACGCAAGGGTTCACCACCACCACTAGGTTCCACCACCACCACTGGGTTCCACCTTCCCCCGACGACCACCAGCTACCGACAACAAACCCCACCGCTGCTGCGTCCTCCTCTCCATTCGATGGGTTTCATCCACAAACCCCACCGCTGTGTCATCCTCCATGGCTGCACCTGCGTCCTCCTCCGTGGCTGCACCACCACCGCCGTACCTCCACCGTTCCTAAACACCTACATTCCTTCTCTACCTCTTCTTAGGTACCTAAAATTTCTTAACTTTTATTGTAATCTCATATTTGAAGCTTTAAGTTTATAATTAATTGTACTTTTATGAATAATTGTTAATGAAATTAGGTTGTATAATACTTAAAGGGTGTAAATTTGATTGATTTGAGTTAATTATTTTATTTAAAGTAGTTAGTTTGATTTTTAGGTTAAAAAAAGTAGGGCTTTGTTGTGGTTGCTATTTTTGTGGTTGTTGTTGTAGTTGTAGTAGTAGTAGTAGCTATTGTTGTTGTTGTTGTTGTTGATGTTGTTTTTGTTGTTGTTGTTGTTGATGTTGTTGTTGTTGTTGTTGTTGTTGTTGTTATTGTAATTGTAGTACTTACTAACTAGTTAGGTTTGAACTTTAATTTCATTTCGGGCCAATTTCGGCTTTTCAACCTCAATTAACTTAATTTCTCGCTTTTAGCCGCATGTTAGGTCATGTATAGTTCTTATTAGTATATATATATATATATATTTATTACAATCAACTAAACTCGCTTCACATGTATTGAAACCCATTTTGGGTAAGTGAATGTCATTTCGGGCCAATTTCGGCTTTTCAGCCTCAATTAACTTAATTTGTCGCTTTTAGCCGCATGTTAGGTCATGTATAGTTCTTATTAGTATATATATATGTATTAGAATCAACTAAACTCGCTTCACATGTATTGAAACCCATTTTGGGTAAGTGAATGTCATTTCGGGCCAATTTCGGCTTTTCAACCTCAATTAACTTAATTTGTTGCTTTTAGCCGCATGTTAAGTCATGTATAGTTCTTATTAGTATATATATATGTATTACAATCAACTAAACTCGCTTCACATGTATTTAAACCCATTTTGGGTAAGTGAATGTCATTTCGGGCCAATTTCGACTTTTCAACCTCAATTAACTTAATTTCTCGCTTTTAACCGCATGTTAGGTCATGTATTGTTCCAATTAGAATATATATATGTATTACAATCAACAAAACTCGCTTCACATGTATTGAAACCCATTTTGGGTAAGTGAATGTCATTTCGGGTCAATTTCGGCTTTTCAACCTCAATTAACTTAATTTCTCGCTTTTAGCCGCATGTTAGGTCATGTATAGTTCCAATTAGTATATATATATGTATTACAATTAACTAAACTCGCTTCACATGTATTGAAACCCTTCGGGACTATTAGAGTCACTTAAAGTCGGGTCACATGATTTGAAAACCGAATTGGGTAGATGAATGTCATTTAGGGTGTAATTATGGATTGTTTTGGGGGCGAATGTGCAAGGTGTCTTTGTCAAGCGGGGTGGGGACAGCAAGAGGGGGCTGTGCGGGGGTGGGACAACAGGGGGTGCATTGGGGGAAGTGAAGGGGGAGTGTAGGGGAGTGTCTTGATCTGGGGGCGGTGATTGGGGGGCGCAGTGGGCGTGCGGGGGGTCTTGTGCGGTGGGGGGGGAGGGAGCAGTGCGGTGCGGGGCTGTGCGGGGCAAGTGAAGGGGGCGTGAAGTGGGGTCCTTGGGGAGGGGGCTGGGGAAGGGGATGGAGGGGAGTGGGCGGGGTGCGGGGCGTGTGGGGTCAGACATGGTCTGGGGTGGGGGGTCTGTGGGGTGTGTAGGTGGGGGGTCACAGGGTGGGGTCAGGGGCGGGCGGGTGGGGGGCTGTGAAGGGGGCCAGTGAAGGGGCTGTGCGGGCGATGAAGGGGGAGTGCGGGGGCGTGCAGTGAAGGGGTGGGGGAGTGTAAGGGCATCGCATTTCTAATTTCTTTCATATTTTTGTTTACTCTTACGCGTTTCTAATATCGTTTTTTATAATTTCAGGAGTTTCAAACATGGTCTGAGATTATGTGATTGTGGAGGAAGAAACCGATGATGATTATGATAAGTCATTGGATGATGATGATGAGTATGATGCGGAGAAGGGGAACGATAAAGGTGAACCGGAAGACATAGCGCACGATGAGGAGAAGCGCTTGCGTGATAGGGAACTTCGCTTGGCTGAAATAAATGAGGAGCTAGCCGATAAGGCTCCCCCCATTGACAACAATGCAAGGGAAGATTATCCTTGTATTTCATCTGTCATTGTGCCACGCCAAAATGCGGGGAAAGAGGTTCTTAGTACCAAAACTCCAAGTAAAGTTGCAACAAAGAAGCGGAAAGGAAGGGGTGCAACGAAATTAACTTAAGTCATTGGATTTCGGCTTTTCGAGCTCAATTAACTTAATTTATCGCTTTTAGCCTCATTTTAGGTTATGTATAGTTCTTATTGGTATGTATATATGTATTACAATCAACTAAACTCGCTTCACATGTTTTGTAACAGCCCAGAAATTCAAAAGCGGAAAAGAAAAAGAATTAATATATTTAATAGGACGATGGCGGAAACATCGTCTTCTGGGAATGTCACTACTACAAGAATAGTTCTAAATAACAAAGTGATAAAAACAAACTTAAGTAAATACTATAAATTAATTAATTACTTAGATTAAAATCGAAATGAGAAAACTATCTCAAACTAAAAAGAAATCTATAACTAAAACACCTAATAGATTATTTCTCGCATCTCAACCCGAGCCCAAAATCAAAGAAAATCCAAATGCATGTACTGTAACGTCGACAACTTAGATATTGATTAATGAAAGTACAACATTATTATAATCTCAATTTAATTACAAACAACAATACCATCATAAAATAAATAAGACACTCACAATATAACTATAAGTAAATACATCATTCAACTCAATAATAAAAATAAATAAATAAATAAAACATGCAACAATTCTTCAAAAAGCTCCATATATCAAGATTTCACCTCAAAACAAGTCTTAACATGCTTCAACACAACAAGGTACGCCTTTTGAAATGGTAAGCAGCAATTTAAAATAGACATAACATTCATAATACACAGTATTTTTATGAAATTCCAAATGCATGTTAAAGCTTATCTCAATAGCTTTCCAAAAAGTGGTCATAAGCTCAATTCCGAGGTAAAACGACTGAGATATGACACTTTGAACATACACTGTTCAAACTGGTCGCGGGTCGTGAAATAGATCGCGGGCCGCGAAAGGCCTTCTGTTTCTTTTCCTCGTGCACAACAATAGGTATGCTATTTCACCCAAATTTTCACCACATATACTCATACATCAAAATGAAACATACCCAAGCCAATATATGATTATACCATAGAAATTAACTAGTTTAACATGAGGATTAACATAAAACATAAATTACATAGCCCCCAAACATGATAATTCAACATAAAATAACTATTGTAACATGATTAATCACAAATACATGAATCATAGCCCAAAATAAATAAATTTCCAGATTACTAAAACCACAAGAATTCATCCAAAACCACACCCAACCTTAAACAACATTCAATAAACATGCTTAACCATAACCCTAACATCATGCTACTAATTTTTCACAAATTCCTAATACTTTCATGATAATAATTCATATAACATCACAAGCATAACATTAGGCATGAAGAATAACATTCATACATTCTTAACATGAATAAAAATAACACGAACAATTCTAATAGCACCCTAACATATTCCTAAGCCTAATAACATGATTTCTAGCCTACAAACATAAATCCTAACAATACCAAAATCACTACTCTAATCCTAATGTGCTTAAAGAGATGCTAGTTACCTTGATTTTAGGTGGAAAATAATATTAGAATGGCAAAGAAAGAAGAGAATAACATTGCTCCCGAAAACTCCAAGAAAACCGGATGAGTCGTCTGTTTGAAATGGAAACTGCAGATGCCTCTTCTACTTTCTTCAAAAACAAATTATACCAAGAGCAAGATCTTTTCGAGTAGATGAATTTTGACTACTCACACGTCCAATTCCGATAAGAGACGAAGGAGATATGATGCAAACAAGTTAGGTGTGCAGAAATGGCCGAAAATGCGAGAAGGGAGAAGAAGAAGAGTTGTAATGCGTTTTTCCTGATTGTTTCCAGATTTTGGAGGGGGGTTAAAGTGCAGAAAGTAATGAGATTATTCACCTCATTAAGCAAAGAGGTTAAGGGTGCATTAAGGTGGGTTAATGGGGGGTTAATGGTGGCAATTGATGGGGGGTTTATGAAGGTTTGACTTCTCATCTCTTGGTAGTTACAAAGAGGGTTAGAAGATGCTAATACTATGCTTAATACTCCTCTAAATTTCGGACAACATAAGAAGGAAATGGGGTTGCAAAATTCGTTACGTTGGTCGGTCCAAAATATAATTAACGCTTAAAATAAAATCACACGCTACCTAATTTTATAGAATAAAAATTACTAACTATATTATTAAACAAATACGCACATTAATAATAATAACAAATAAAATTCCTAAATAAATATATACACTTTAAATTAATAATCACAACAACATAATACAATAATACAATAATTATACACTTTCAAAAATAGTTTTTAATAATAAATTATTTTATTTTAACGGCAAATATCATTTTTAATGTAAACAACGCCAAAAATAAAGAGTGAAAATTACGGGGTGTTACATGTTAGAAACCCATTTTGGGTAAGTGAATGTCATTTCGGGCCGATTTCGGCATTTCGAGCTCAATTAACTTAATTTATCGCTTTTAGCCGCATTTTAGGTCATGTATAGTTCTTATTGGTATGTATATATGTATTAGAATCAACTAAACTCGCTTCACATGTTTGAAACCCATTTTGGGTAAGTGAATGTCATTTCGAGCCGATTTCGGCTTTTCGAGCTTAATTTCTTTAATTTCTTGCTTGTAGCCTCATTTTAGGTCATTCATAGTTCTTATTCGTATATGTATCACCATTAGAGTCACTTAAAGTCGGGTCACATGATTTTAAAGATATTTCGGGTAGATGAATGTCGTTTCCGTCTTTTCGATCGAATTATGGCTTGTGCGGGAGGGGGGTTGTGCAAGGGGGGTTAGCGGCAGGGGTGGGTTCCGCAGGGTGGGGGCAGCAGAGGGGGGGAAGCGGGGTGGTGGGTGCGGGGGTGGAAGCGGGGTGGGGGGGTGCAGGGGGGACAACAGTCGGGGGTCTGCAAGGGGGGGAAGCAGAGGGGGGGGCAGTGCAAGGGAGGTGGGTAGCAAGGGGGAGTTTTGCAGGGGGAGCAAAGAAGGGGGGGAAGAGGGTGGGGGGGCTGTGCAAGGTGGGGTGGGCGAGCAAGGGAGGTTCTCGCGGGGGGGAGCAAGGGAAGGGGAAGGGTGGGTGGTCCGCATGGGGGAAGCGGGGTGGGGGGGTCCGCAGGAGGGGACAACAGTCGGGGGGTCGCAAGGGGGAAGCGGGGGGGGGGGCATGTGCAAGGGGGTGGGCGGCACGGGTGGACCTGTACAATGTTTGGCCGATACCATTGTTTTTTTGTTAACTCTTGCGCGTTTCTATGTTACGTACTTGGTTGTGCATTGAAGATTACTCCAAGATCATGATCCTCGTGGACGCGATCAGTTTGGGTGGTTATGTCCAAATTTTGTCCGAGCTGACAATTGTTTGCAAAACACAAGTGAGGTTAAGGAGTATATTTGGCTATGTCTCAAAACAGCTAAACGTGCACAACATAAGTTCATATTTGCCCCTTGTTTTGAAGAGTATTGTTCTTAACCTTTTATCCATTTTTGCCACTTCATTATTATACAATACAAGTACTCACATGATCACTTCCAAACTTTTTTGGGATTTTAGTCTCCATTGGTCGCTCCTTGTGGTTTGTCCTTCAAACAACACGGTATATCAGTTTGATTCTGCAGCTCAAGATCCACCACGATCCTTACTCCTCAAATCATGCATAAATAGGTATGTTTGTTACTTAAAATGCTTATTAGCATAACATGTTTCACTAATTTCATCCTTTGCCCACTTCTCACATGAAATTAACATAACTACAGTTCTATGAAGAAAGTTGAGAGAACAGGACAAGTTCCTCGGTGGAAAGCAATGAAGGTAATAGATATTACTTAAGCTACTTCTTTCTTTTATAAAAAACAAACATGTACGTTTCTTACATGATTTTTATTATGTAATTTTATAATTAGTGTGCTCAACAACCCGGGGGAACCGAGTGTGGCAACTATGTGTTGAGGTTCATGTTCGATATAATGTCAAGTTGCAAGGAAGCCGGGGATCTTGAGAAGGTATTATACATAAATAATAAGTGGCTCAATTTACGGCCAATTTTGGCCTCGTAAGCTCAATTTGTTTTTACTTTCCCGCATTTAGCCACATTTTAGGTCATATATATTTATAACAAGTACATATAGAACCATTAGAGTCAAGTAAACTACATTCACATCCCTTAAGAACCAATTTGGGTAAATGAATGCCATTTCTAGCCGATTTTGGCCTTTTAAGCTCATTGTACTTATTTTCATACATTTAGCCACATGTTAGGATATATATAGTTCTAATAGCAACATATATAACCATTAGAGTCAAGCAAAATCAATTTTCATGCTTTCAAACCCAATATGGGTAAATGAAGGCCATTTCGGGCCGATTTTGGCCTTCCAAGTTCAATTTACTTTGTTTCCCACATTTAGCCACATGTGAGGACATATATAGTTCTAATAACAACATATACAACTATTAGAGTCAAGTCAAATCCATTCACATGCTTTGAAACCCATTTTGGGTAAATGAAGGCCATTTCTGGCCGATTTTGGCCTTCCAAGTTCAATTTACTTTGTTTCCCACATTTAGCCACATGTTAGGACATATATAGTTCAAATAGCAACATATATAACCATTAGAGTCAAGCAAAATCATTTTTCATGCTTTGAAACCCAATTTGGGTAAAAGAATGCCATTTCGGGCCTATTTTGGTCTTCCAAGTTCAATTTACTAAGTTTCCCACATTTAGCCACATGTTAGGACATATATCGTTCTAATAGCAACATATATAACCATTAGAGTCAAGCAAAATCATTTTTCATGCTTGGAAACCCAATTTGGGTAAATGAAGGCCATTTCGAGCCGATTTTGGCCTTCCAAGTTCAATTTACTTTGTTTTCCACATTTAGCCACATGTTAGAACATGTAAAGTTCTAATAACAACATATACAACTATTAGAGTCAAGTCAAATCCATTCACATGCTTTGAAACCCCATTTTGGGTAAATGAAGGCCATTTCGGGTCGATTTTGGCTTTTCAAGTTCAATTTACTTTGTTTCCCACATTTAGCCACATGTTAGGACATATATAGTTCTAATAACAACATATATAACCATTAGAGTCAAGCAAAATAATTTTTCATGCTTGGAAACCCAATTTGGGTAAATGAATGCCATTTCGGGCCTATTTTGGCCTTCCAAGTTCAATTTACTTTGTTTCCCACATTTAGCCACATGTTAGGACATATATAGTTCTAATAGAAACATATATAACCATTACAGTCAAGCAAAATCATTTTTCATGCATTGAAACCCAATTTGGGTAAAAGAATGCCATTTCGGGCCAATTTTGGCCTTCCAAGTTCAATTTACTTTGTTTCCCACATTTAGCCACATGTTAGGACATATATAGTTCTAATATCAACATATATAACCATTAGAGTCAAGCAAAATCATTTTTCATGCTTTGAAACCCAATTTGGATAAATGAATTTCATTTCGGACCGATTTTGGCCTTCTTAGCTCAACTTTCCTTAATCTCCCGCACTTACGCTCATTTTAAGGTCATATATAGTTCTAATAAGTATATATGTAAGTATTAAAGTCAACTAAAGTCCACTCACATGCTGTGAAACCCATTATGGGTAAATGATTGTCTTTTTTTGCCGATTTTTGCATTTTAAGTTCGATTTCCTTAATTTCTTACATTATATTATTTCCTCAATCTCTTTAGAGTCAACTAAAGTCATATGTGTGTTTCCTTATGTTTGTTTTATAAGGTATTCCTCGATGGCAAACCAAGGGAGGGTTCTTTCACCACGGCCGAGATAGACGAGGTTCGGGATTTGCTAGCACTCTACCTTACCGACTTTTGCATGTGAAGATGATGTCGCAGCTTTGAGTTTTTATGTTCTTATTATGTTACTAGCTACTTATATAGGTCCAAATATTTATTTTTGATTTTAGTACTTATTACAACTTTATTTGTAGTACATTATCAAAATATTATATATATATATATATATATATATATATATATATATATATATATATATATATATATATATATATATATATACATTTTGACTTGTATACGGCGCGTGCGTGATACTTTTTTCCAATTATAACTGGTTTAAATATAAGCTTCATATAAATAAAATAATATATATATATAAATATTATATATATAAATATATATATAATATTTAAATATATATAACACAATCTGATCCGGTTTTTCTAAATAACCGGATCAGATTGTGTGCTTTGCATACAATATATTTGGCGCCAACAACATTTTCTGATGCAGTTTTTTTAAGAAAACCGGATCAGATAATATCAATATCTGATCCGGTTTTCTTAAAAAACCGCATCAGAAAAGTATTTACTGATTCGGTTTTGGACCGGATCAGTAAATAATGGGGATAGGCTGCGAGCCCACCTGATGTGACCCAAAACCGCAGCGGTAAGCCCGGTTTTGACCGCATCAGATGGGCTTTTTTCCATTACTGATTCAAGAATACTGTCTTCACGTCCATCTGAAACAATTTCATATTCATGCGAGCAGGAAAAGCAATGAGAATTCTAATAGCCTCTAACCTAGCAACAGGTGCAAAGGTCTCATCATAATCGATACCTTCTTGTTGATTGTAGTCTTGCACCACAAGCCTTGTTTTGTTTCGAACTATTGTGCCATGATCATCCAACTTGCTTCTGAACACCCATCTAGTGCCCGGGACTGACCTATCTTTTAATCAGCTGGTTCTATGCTGGACAAGAAAGAGAAAAAGGCACAAAAAGTTTTCATAAACAACTCTTCTTGTGTTGAATTCCCTTATTAATATCAATAATGATTTGATCAGAGGGATGAGATGATTGATATCTAAAACTCTTTGAAACTGGACCATCTTGTCCTCTTGAATGAGTCTGACTGGAACTATCTTGCATTCCAGCATCATCTAAGTTAGATCTCTCAGATGTGCTGGGATGTAAATTGGTTCCCTGCTGATTCCTTACCTGTCCCTCATTAAGGTTACCACCAACTTGTGTGGTGGTTCCCCCTGAGGTGTTTACTTATTGATCTCCATGGGAACCATCAGTATCTGGTTCCCCCTCATACAAATCCTCATTATTCTACTCTCTTTCTAGATCAGGTCCTCCACCAGCAGCATTTGGTGGATCAGTAGTTAGACCCGTCTCCTCTTATGGCTCCTACGTGGAACCAGCTAGTTGTTGCCCTGTAAATTCAAGCATTCTAATAATATCTTCTGTATCTACCTGTGCAAACTTTGAAGACATGTTAAACTCATCAAAAATCACATGAACACTCTCCTCAACACACAAGGTCCTCTTATTGAACACCTTGTAAGCTTTACTATGAGGATAATAACAAAAAAAGATTACCACATCACTCCTAGGGTCGAACTTATCAAGCTGGTTCTTCCCATTATGATGCACAAAGCAATTGCATCCAAAGATACCAAAGTGTGCAATATTGGGCTTTCTACCCTTTAGGAGTTGGGATCTTGTTCAATTTATGTCTAATGAGAGAACGATTCAAGATATAGCATGAAGTGTTCACAACTTCTCCCCAAAAACTCTTAGGGAGACTACTTTCAATAAGCATCGTCCTCGCCATTTCCTCTAGAGTTCTATTTTTCTTTCCACAACACCATTTTGTTGAGGTGTTTTATGGGCAGAGAAGTTGTGACTCACTCCATGCTCTCTACAAAAATCAATGAAACTTGAATGATCAAACTCAGAGCCATGGTCAGATCTTACCACAACCAGTTGATGATTTAGCTGGTTCTGTACCCGTGTCACTAAGGCAACATACTCATTAAAACTTTCAACTTTCGAGTGCAAAAAGATAACCCATGTAAACCTTGAAAAATCATCAACTATAACACAAACAAACCAATGACCATTTCCAATTTGTACATGCATGGGACCACATAAATCAATATGTACAAGTTCGAAAGGTCTTCTTGTACGTACTCATGATGCTTTTTGGTTTGAAAGAGGATTTTACATGGTTCCCCCAACTTTATCAATCTCATATTTAATGTTTGGAAGTTCAATCAGTAAGTCACGAGACCTAAGCTTATTCAAAAGTGTCAAGATAGCATGTCCAAACCTCTTATGCCAAACCCATTGTGTTGACTCGGAAACAGCTGTCAAACAGATGGACTTGTTCTCTGGAATTTTATCGAGTAGAGTGATGTATACTTCTTCTTTCCTGGTTCCCTCACAGACAAGTTCACCTGTTTGTGTATTAACTATGTGACAAAGGTCAGCTTGAAACTCGACTCGATTGTCATTATCACATAATTGAGAAATGCTCAAAAGATTATGTTGCAAGCCATCAACATAATATACATCATCAATAGCTTGTGAAAGTGACTTACCAACTTTACCGATACCAACAATAGAACCTGATATATATTCTATGAGTTAATTCAATATGATTGTTAATTTAGGAGTTTAATTGTTAGAGTCCTTTGATTGAATAAGCTAGTTTGTTTTATTTAATTCTAGTAACTAGGAGCTATCTATTTCTATTGTAAGAGCTACTTATTAAACTTATGTACTTAGCCTAAGTTGTAATGTGCTATGAATATGTGCTGCTGTCCAAAACGCCAAGCAAGGAGGTAGTGTGTGTAAGCTGCTATTATGTGTGCAAAAAATCAACAAGAGTTATGCGTGAAGATGCATGAATATAGGGGTTTGTTACAACAATCAATTCCATCATTCTCATTTGTAACTTAATGTTGGCAGCAAGAAGAAGAATAGGTGTGCAACTATGCTGAAGATATGTGCTTTGTTTGTAGGAGTTTGTTATAGAAAATAACTACTTCATTCCATCACCCTAAACATGTGCTGATTGCAAGGAGTGGAAGTTGAGGATCAAACATAGCTGCAGCAGCATATGGAGTGGCGTGAGAACTTACAGCAATAAAGGTGGAAGTAGTGCCGAAATTCTAGGAAATCAGTAGCTTGTTTAATGCGCTTATTTTCTAGCTTAGTGTGTCTTAGTTAGTGTGTTAATTAGTTTAATTAATTTTTTTATGTTATTAGGAATTGAGTTAGTTTATTTTAATTATTTTAGAAATCATAAAATAGGTTGTAAGTCCGATAAATTGAAAGCAATGAAAGAAGAAAAAAGATGGACTTTTATGATTGAAACAATGTGTTTGTTTGTTTTATTTTTAGTTTTCTTTCTTGGATTGGAAATTTAAATGAATTCATTCTTATGCTAGATTAGCTTTGCCAAGCTTGTTGGTTTTCTTAGGATCCTCTTAGTTTACTTGGTGGTGTATTTGTATCCGAGTGACCTAAAAGTCTGCCATAACCAAACATTTTTGTGGATTCAATCTCTCTTGGTTATTTTCTGTCCTTCAATCCTTGTATAGTTCGAGTGTGACTCCAATTATACATCATCTTATGATATATATTCTATGAGTTAATTCAATATGCTTGTTAATTTAGGAGTTTAATTGTTAGAGTCCTTTGATAAATAGGAGATTGAATAAGCTAATTTGTTTTATTTAATTCTAGTAACTAGGAGCTATCTATTTCTATTGTAAGAGCCACTTATTAAACTCATATACTTAGCCTAAGTTGTAATGTGCTATGAATATGTGCTGCTGTCCAAAACGCCAAGCAAGGAGTAGTGTGTGTAAGCTGCTATTATGTGTGCAAAAAATCAGCAAGAGTTATGCGTGAAGATGCAAGAATATAGGGGTTTGTTACAACAATCAACTCCATCATTCTCATTTGTAACTTAATGCTTGCAGCAAGAAGGAGAATAGGCGTGCAACTATGCTGAAGATATATACCTTGTTTGTAGGAGTTTGTTATAGCAAACAACTACTTCATTCCATCACCCTAAATATGTGATGATTGCAAGGAGTGGAAGTTGAGGATCAAACATAGCTGCAGCAGCATAAGGAGTGGCGTGAGAACTTACATCAATAAAGGTGGAAGTAGTGCCTAAATGCTAGGAAATCAGTAGCTTATTTTAGGCGTTTATTTTCTAGCTTAGTGTGTCTAAGATCAAACATAGCCATGTCCTTTTTACCTCGCTGGTTCCCTCATAGGCAAGTTTGAGGGAATCTAAGATCTCTTTGGAGGAGACACAAGCAGAGATTACGTTTGTCTCATTCTCTCTAATAGCCTGTTGCAATATGGACATGGCTTTGGCATTATTCTCCAGCTTCTTGTAATCAATAGACGTGTATTCGCTTTAGGAGTTCAACCTCCTTAGTGATCTGTAAAGGTCCGTTCTTAACAACTAGCCAACATTCATAGTCAATGCCGATGATGATGTTCTTCAATCTATTCTTCCACCAAGCATAGTTTTTCCCATTGAATTTACGAGTTTTGTTATCGTATCCCGTAGCATTCATTTCTTTAGTACTCATGATCTACTTCTAGGTGTTACCCTATTAAGAAGAACCAGCTTTGATACCAATTGAAGGTTTGCAATGTACTCAAGACGGGGGGTGAATTGATGTAACAACTTGAACCCAATAACCAAGTGAAAACAATCTTATAAATTTATATGTATGCACAAAAATATTACACGTGGGTGTTTGTTATTAATATTGTTGTAGAAATCGTTTTTGAAAGAGGAAACTACTTTCATTAAACTTAAACCGTGTGACGGTTCACTTAGGATCAGAGTCATCCTGCAAAAGATTCTTCGTATAGCTATAGTAGGCTCAAAGAAGAGTGAAGGGATACCTAAATTATGAAGTAGCTAATCTGCTCAAATTAAATTTGGAGAAAATAGGAGGAATAAACGAATATTGGAAGGAAATTTTGAAGATAATATTGATGAGTAATAAGTTGATCTATTTCAAATTTGGATCCTTGGATTATAACCCCTATAAGGCCCAAAGATGAAGGAAAGAAAAATCTAAAAAATATATTTTGAACTCTTACACATGTGGGCTAGGAATACCCATCATTTATTTGGGATGAGAATGGATTTTGGAACCCAAATACAGAGTGAAGTTGGGGTAGGAACTGCTGGGACAACAACTTAAAGAAGGAGGGTTTTCCCATTTAAAATATCGGGGTAACTTAAAAGTGGGAATTCAATTAAGTAGCTAGCACCCCTAGGTAGACTACACAAGTCTCACAGCATAAAAATTCTACTGATTAAGGGCTGCCCACTCTCCCTCTCCCTTCCCCTTGTTACACGCCTAACATGAGGTTTATTCCTCCTTTTTCTTTCTTCCTTCTTTTCATGCTTATTCTCTCAAACCACCTTGAGGAAATCTAACTTAGCTCTTTGCATGTAATTTTTCCAGAAAAAGGAGGCTTGAAGTAAAGATTTTGGGATGATATAAGGAGATCTAGACGAAGCAACTTCCATAGTAAGGTAAAGGAAGTAATAGATGTATAATGGTATGTTTTTCAAAGTGATATTCAAGGTTAGATCACGAAAATAATAACATGCATCAATGGATTCTTGTACGTACTAGAGTATCTAAGTCATTTCAAGTTAAAGAAGCTAGAGAAGTGTTCAAGTGAAAACTAGGGGAGAATTAAGGTACTTAAGAATTAATGTACAAGTGATAATTGTTATACATCCATCCAAAGGAGGAAGGAAATTCACACTAGTATAGCAAAATTCAAGATGTTTAATGTGTGGTTTTAATATATACATATATATAGTTATATACATATATATACATATATATATATATATACAAAATGGTGAAAATTGTTGTTATGTTTAAGAAGATCTTTGCTCCTACTTCAATTTTTATGAAGAAGTTCTCATAGAAAAAGTCTCTCTCTAAATTGGGTCAATTTGATGAACATTATTTTCGGATTTGGTATTACCTATTACTGGAAATTTCTGATTCAGAGTACCGAGCACGAAATTATGTTCAATTTCAGTTCACTATTTTTGCTGTAATTATTTTGACGAAAGTTTCAAATGGTCAAGTCAACTCAACCCTTTTAATGAAGTTTACATGAGCACACTAATTGCCTAGATGATATTCACAAGCAGTAAGAATTGGATTATTTCCTTCTATCTTTATATTTAACTATTACAGGAAATTGTTTGATGTAAAACAAAAGATTTAAAAAGAAGAATTAAGTCTTGTAAATGATGAACAATACTATAGTAGTTGTGATTTTTCTTCCCCTCCATGGATGAATATGATTTTTTCAAAATAAGAATGGTATTTATAAACTATACATTCCAATTTTTTGTGTAAATAATTTTGGGACCAAGTATTATATAAAGGGTAAAGGCCGGTACCAAATAAGGTACGGAATGAACAACAATAAAAGCCCTTGGAGGATGGGTGATCTCCTTCCGAACCCTCGTTGAATGGGTGAAGCCCAGCAAACAATGTATAAAAGGACATGTCCAAGTTAAGGCTTGCAAGCATAATAATTAAACGGTGGGGTGACGACCTCCATTAGTTTAGAGACAGTCGACTTCTTGTATAGGGAGCCCTCTCTACTCATGTTCGCTTTACCCCAAACTACTAATCAAACCGGACTATAAGGGTTTTTGAATATTCTAAGTGGTAGCCTTTCATGATATAAATCTTAATTTCAAGCGTCTGTGCAAGGATTGTCATCCTGATATTTTAGGAAACACCTAACCTGTGAGAAGATAAGGGCTTTAGCATAAATTGCATTTAAAATGCCTTAAGCCACCAAAAATGAATTTTGGGGGTGAACTTATGTACTCACCTGTTGTTAATATTTGTTCTTGAGCCTGTCCTGGTGGGGGCACAATTGTAATTGATTGCAGGAAAAATCATGAAGTTGGGGCGACCGTTTTCCAATTAATATGGTCGCGTCGGATAACGTTTCTATGTGATGTCTTTTGATGTGTATACTCCTGAACTATGTCCTTTTGGAAAGTACTTATTATTTGTAATAGGTGTATGTGAACTCTTTAACGGACTTTCTTTTTATGGGTTGCTGGTGTTGTAATAAAGACACTTTTATCTATTTGACTTTAAGTATTTTGATTACTACTTAGCACTTGTGCCACGTAACAGCTCCGGATGACTAATGTATGCTTCCGCAGCGCGCCCTAAGGTTGTTATGATGTTTTGAATTGCGGGGTTGTTACAATTGAGTACTTCAACGAACTGGTGACAAATTCAAATTCTTTCGATTTAAGGGGGAACCAGTTGAGCTGGTTCTTGAAAGAGGAAACACTAGAACTTAAAAGTAATAATGAACACACCAAATTTAACAAGGTTCAGCCAAACAAGAGCCTACGTCCTCCTACGCTAGTTTTCTTTTTAACCAACTCTGAAAAACAAGAATACTCTCGCACTCTCTTGTATCCCTTACTCCAGGGAAACAACACACCCCACACTAACTCTAGTGTGTTATTTCGCACTTGAACTCATAACCACTCGCGGATGAACTCACAAACGCTACCCAATCTCTAACCCCTTTGTTAGAGATTCAATACAAATAATTTTTCTTAATTCACGCTTTCTTACAAAGTAAACAAAGAGTAATATGAAGCTCTATGAGATGCGTACTCTATTGTAGGAAACTATTTTAGATGTTCTCTATGTGAAGGCTCTCGAAAATACTCAATAAAATCCGGGAGAGCATCAAGGGTGAACGAGAATCATGATTCAGTATTTATAGATCGAAATCTAACCCTTAAGCGTGCCCTAACTTATAATATCAAATATATGATAATCCTAAGTTATGGAAAGTATATCTTGAACAATATATTTCTCGGAGGAAATATATTATCCAAGATATACACACGCTTTAAGGCAGGTAAATACTGAATAATGATTCGAAAGGCTGGCAAACGTTTCTTATGGAATGTATTTAAGAAAATATTTTTTCGAAAATCTTTTCTAAAACAGCCAGCTCAATCACCCGGTAGAGTAACTGGTACCCATACTTGTTACCCTACTTAGTAGTGTTCTGAATATGTAACCAACTAGTTCCATATTCAAAACTCTACTATTTCACATTTAAGAACAACACAAACAATGCCACTAGAATTATCATACGCAAACATTGCATGAAGACCTAAGATGAGACAATTAAAGAATCCTAAACTATCTTCATGCACTTCAATCCTTGAAGATTCCCTTGAATCAATAATGATGAACTCTATCCTTTCCTCGAACAACTTCGAGAGGGATTCTTAGCTTCAAGTCTTAGGAAACTTGTTTGCTACACAAGAATACATCATAGCATATCAAATATTCTTTTGACTGTTTTTTTTAACAGTCCAGAAGAGTTGGATACTCAGTTGTTTCCTAACAGCCTAGAACCACCTGTAATAACAACTGTTCCCTGCAGCTATTTGTCATCATTCAAAACCTAGGGGACTCAACAATTACCCAGAACACAAAGGGACAAGGATTCAAATTATGGTTGTTGTTGATAGATTTTATAAAATGGATCATTGTATTCCTTGTCATAAAACGGATGATGCTTCCAAAGTTGCTGATTTTTATTTTAAGGAAATCATTAAGCTACATGGTGTACCTAAAACTATTGTTAGTGATAGGGATACTAAGTTCATGAGTTACTTTTGGAAGACATTGTGGAGATTGCTCGGTACTAAGTTGTGTTTTAGCACCTCTCATCACCCTCAAACTGAATGGGCAAATGGAGGTTACAAATCGTACCTTAGGGGCTTTGCTACGCGGCTTGGTTAGTAAAAGTACTAAAGATTGGGATGTGAAACTTTCATATGTTGAGTTTGCGTACAATAGGTTACCTACATATGCTACTAAGTTTTGCCCTTTTGAGGTGGTTTATGGGGCGAATCCTGGAGTGCCTATTTATTTGATTCCATTTCCTAAAAATGAGATTTATCATGTTGATGCAAAGGAAAAGGCGCAAGCTATGTTCAAGCTTCATGCCCAAGTTAAGGCTAGAATTGAGATGGTAAATGCAAAGTATCAAACCATGGCTAACAAGCATCGACAGCAACATGTGTTTCAAGTTGGTGATTTTATTTGATTACATATTAGGAAGTAACGATTTCCTAACCTTCCTAAGAATAAACTCATGCCACGCTCTGATGGACCATTCAATGTTGGGGTAGTAACATGTTTCAAGTTGAAAAGGTTAATGATAATGCTTTCAAGCTTGAACTTCCAAGAGAATATGGAGTAAGTGCCACGTTCATTGTTGGGGACTTGGCGTCCTATGTGCATGATGATGATATGGCTTAATTAAGGAAAATTGTTTTCGAAGAAAAGGAGGATGATACAGGAGTAAGTGATAAGGATTTGTTAGCTCTTGTGCATAAAAATGTCACTCTTGATCTTAGCTCAATTGATTTGCATGGAGGATTGTTCATGGGACTTACTACAAAAGTGGTAGCTTGCTTGCTAACCAACCTAGAATTGGCGTTGAGAATGGTTAGTTGAGCTCTACTAGGACTCTTCATATCTTAGTTATTTTAATCTTATCCTAGTTGTGTTATTATTATCTTATGGCTCTTTTATTCTTATCTTGTTTTAAGAGTTTGTTTGATAATATGACTTAGGGACTTGTCCTAAGTATAGTAGGAGTTGTTTTCATATATATAGTTTAGGTTGTACGAGTTTTCTTAGTTAATGAATTATTGAAGTTTTCAAACTCTTCTTGATTGCTGGTGGCTTAGCCTTTATGCATCAAAACCCTTAGATTGTTTATTGTGGTGGCCTTGCCTTTATTAGTTTTTCAAACAAGTTACACGTTTTCCTGCACCTATGTGTTTGATCATCTAAATTAAATATATTAGTTCGAAAAAAAGGTGGGAGACAAGTGTTAAAAAATGATAAAAGTGAGTTGATTCCCACTAGGATTGTGACTAGTTGGCGTATGTGCATTGACTATAGACGGCTTAGTATTGTAACCAAGAACGATCACTTCCCCCTCCCCTTTATTGACCAAATGCTTGAGAGGCTAGCTTGTCACAGGTACTTTTGCTATTTAGATGGTTATTTTGGGGTTTTTTAGATCCCCATACATCCAGATGACCAAGAAAAGACAACATTCACTTTCCCTTATGGTACTTTTGCTTGCCTTTTGATTTGTGTAATGCTCCCGGTACCTCAACGTTGCATGATGATCATCTTTTCTGACTTTATTGAGTCTATCATGAAGCTCTTTATGATGATTTTAGTGTGCATGGTACTGATTTCGATGTATCCATAGTTAATCTCACGAAAGTCCTTAAAAGATGTGAAGAAAGTAATCTTGTGTTGAATTGGGAAAAGTGTCACTTCATGGTAACTGAAGAAGTGGTGCTTAGCCATATTATTTTTCAACAGGGCATCCAAGTGGATCGAGCTAAGGTCCAAATGATTGAGCAATGACCCCCTCCAGTTAATGTGAAGGGAATACAAATTATCCTTGGTCATGCGGGGTTTTATCGCCGCTTTATCATGGATTTTTCAAAAATTGCTAAACCACTAACCTAACTCCTCCTTAAAGATGCTCCGTACATCTTTACTAATGAGTGCCTTGAGTCTTTTGATAATTAATTGTATTTTTGATAATTTAATATTAATTATTCTCTATAACTAATTTTTAAAAGGATATTTCGAAAATCAGATTTTTATTCCTAAAGATAGCTGATTTCGGATTTCAAAGGATAAAAAAATCTTAAAACAATAAAAAAAACAAGCCAGAAATCAAGTACGAGTCTTGATAATTAATTTTTAAAAGGATATTTCGAAAATTAGATTTTTATTCCTAAAGATAGATGATTTCGGATTTCAAAGGATAGATTTTTTCAAAGGATAAAAAAAATCTTAAAACAATAAAAAAAAAACAGACCAGAAAGCAAGAACGCATGGCGCATTGTTGTGCTTCTGGCACACAGCTCCCTGTGCGTTTGGCGCACCGCTGACCTAACTCCTCCTGAGCTAGCGAAGCTAGTGACCCCTTAAGACCATAACGACACCCTTTGACCTAGCGAAGCTAGTCATCCCAAAGACCATAAAGGCACCCTCTGAGTTTAGCGATACTCGCCTTTTAATACCATAACGACACCCTTTGACCCAGCAAAGCTAGTCATCCCTAAGACCTTAAAGGCATCCTCAAAGTTTAGCAAAGCTACTCACATTTTAAGCCCATAACGACACTCTTTGACCTAGCAAAGCTAGTCATCCCTAAGACCATAAAGGCACCCTTTGAGTTTAGCGAGGCTACTCGCCTTTTAAGACCATAATGGCATAATTTAGACCTAGCGAAGCTAGTCACCCTCCGAGTTTTGCGAAGCTACTCCTACCTTACATCTATAGCAGCCCAAATCCTCGAGTCTCGCGAAGCTAATCTACCCCTAAGTCCATAATGGCCCAAAAACTTTTGAGTCTAGCAAAGCTAGTCCATCTTAGATCCATAAAACCCCAAATCATCTAGTCTGGTGAAGCCAATCACCCATAAAGTCCATAAGGTAAGTCTAGTGAAAGTAGCATTTTGTATAGTTATAAAAACCCAAATCATTGAGTTCAGTCTTCTTCCATAGTCCAGTACAGTCCATATTTGCATATGCATATAGTTAGGCCCATTTCAGCATCATGGTGAAGCCCATACCTTTTCCCATTTCTCCCAATCATTTGCATTTCCCATTTTCCATTTTTATTTCCATTTACATTTCTCATTTCACAGTTCTCGTTTCCATTTTCATCTCTCATTTCACAAAATCATTTCTTAAAACAAGAAAGATCCACTCTATTCTGTTCATCACCGGTCGAGAGATTACAACTTACGAGCGCCTAATAGAGGAACCTAGGAGCGCCTACACCTAAAAGAAAATTCATTAGGTGAAACCTAAATTTTTACGGCAAATTCCAACGAAATAATGAATATCTGACATCTAGTGTCAAATACCTCAAATGCACTGCAAAACATGGTAAATGACAATAAACTTCTAATACTTGCTACAACAAGTATCAACATCACCAACAACCCCTTTGGCAGTGCATCAATAATTCAAAGGCATAGTCTTTTAATTTTGGTTTCCTCGGATGAGTCAGAGAGTCTTTACCCTAAGCCATTTCTGTACTTTTCCATCGAGTCTATGAACTATAGGACTTCATTTATTATAGCCTCTCCATTTTCATTTCATTTTATTTTTCTTTTCATTTTCATTGGCCTTTTACCATCATTTTATATATGCTTCTAATTCAATGATGAAACTTAAATCACCTAATGATCTTGACTAAAAAGTAATAATAAAAAAATGGATATACTTTGAATTAAGAGTTATTCCCCTCCTCCCTTCAATTTTTCAATAAGCCATCATTCATATGCTATCCTCATGCAATCCAAAAAAAATCCCTTAAAACCATCATCTTTCATGATCCTTATAACCTTTCAAAATCAAAGCTCCATAAAATAACCTTCAAGTCTTCTAATATCCTAAACCAGAAACTCGTGTGCAAGTCTTGCTAAAAAAAGTTCTATATATCAATGCAAGGCAAAACAAAAAAAAAAGTGAAAAAATTCAAAGTGTGAAAAAAAAAGAAAAAGCTAAAGAAAACGCACATGACAAAGAAAATAATGCAAAAAAGAAAAAGCCAAAGGCAAAGAAATACAAAGTTAAGGTATGGGGCTTGGACACAAGTTCTATCCCTTATTCAAATTTTCCAATCCGTCAAAACCCTAACCCATATAATCCAAATCCATGATCCTACCTTAGCCCAACCAACTAAATCTTCATCAAACCTCAAGCCTTAAACCTTTCAACATTTCATCAACGCTAACTCCTTTTTCAAGGTATATCCAAACCCGCTAGGTTGAAACCCCGAAAGGGCGAGCACAAAAAAAATATCTAATCAAGGTCTAATGATTTAATTTTCAAGAATTCAGTAGCATACTCTTTCTAGATCCCGACATAGACTCGAGTCTGAACCTAGCTACGTCAAAGCCTTTTCCCACCTATATATATAAGTCATAAATTAAACCTTTTTATTTTTCAATCCAAGCTCTCCTTTTCCCAGAAGGACTCTCCGACAATTCCATGGTCTCTGGCAATATCTGACTTTGCTTATATCAACTCCCCAAAGAAGAATCCCTGATGTGACCAAGTTATATTCGATTATAAAGCGTTGAGAAGTCCATTTTACTAAGGTTTAAGTCTTAAGAAGGAGATTTTTAGTCATCTAAACCTTAGTGTGGAGAAGAGGGAGTTATGATGAATTTGATGTATTAGAGGAGATTTAAGGATATTTTGTGGTTCTATATGTTTATGATCATTTACAGGTGGATTTGCGTCCCGTGTTTGCGATCCATTCAACATAAAAAGATCACAAAGTTCATTGAAGTCTAGAGTTATATAGTTGATGCATCCAAGTTCATCCCCTTAGTGTTTCTACAGTAGTGATTGCCTACCATGGGCGTTGAAGAGCCCACCTCGGGCGTTTGTTGAAGATCAAATCCCAAGTAGTGGCGAGTGCCCGAGTAGCGCGCCATACACGCACGACCCGCGCATATCGAGCATTATAGGATCGTGCACAACATTGTTTTGTTTTGTGTTATGTAATCCTAGACTTAAATTAGAGAGAATATAGAGGAAGAACCCTAATCCCTATTTTCCCTTTTGGTTTTAAGATCATTACTTTGAAGATTTCTTTGATGGAGGCCATGTCGATCGTAGCCTAAATCTAGTCTTGAGAACGGTTAATCAAGCTTCGATCTCTTTGTAAACTATCTCTTAATTATAATTGTGATTTCTTGATTTTGATCTATGAATATTGTATGAATTGCTAGGAGTACTACTAGTTTATACATATAATTTATCTTTTGCTAGGATTTAGAATTAATGCCGAATCGTCTGTTCTTCTTTCATGAGTAGCAATCAAGGGTTTGATTAATGAATCTGATTATTCATGATTAATCACTAGAGACATCTTAATTTCCAATTTGAATATGTTGTGCTAGCAATTTGTTGATTGGCTCATTGATTCCTGGTTCGTTGACGTTCTATCGATTTGAATTTAATCTCTGATTAGATTAGGTTAATCTTTAGTCCAAGTTTTATGATCATCTGATTATGATTGTTTAACGGTTCTTTTGCGGGAAAGGAATTTGATTTCCAACTTTGAGTAATTAAGAGTAAAGTTACACATTTGAGAAAACCAATGATCAATAGTCTGAGTCGAAGTGGCCATTAACCGAACTCAAGATTCTCCAATTATTGATTACCTTACTTCTTTATTGTTCTTTAGTTATTTATATTTTAGTTATTCATTTCTTTAATAGAAAACTCCCATTTAATCTATTATAAGCACGAGTTAGTCCCCAAGTCTCTGTGGATACGACCCTACTTGCCACTTACATTCACTTGTATTGGAAAGATGGAAAATATGCCATTATCTTTGGTAGCGTGTGCGACCGCGTCCTACCAAATTTTGGCGCCGTTGCCGGGGACTTGGCAATTACTAAAACGTGTTTATTTTAGATAGTTCGTTACATTTCGTATTATTTTTTTAGTACATGGTTGATACTCGTACCACTAATTAAGATCAATTGTAGTACGATCATTTGATTTGAACTTTGAGGAAGAAATGCCATCGCGAGTTGAGACTCGTACTCTCAGGGAGCTCACCGCTCCTAATCTCGATCAGCAACCACTATGTATCACTTTCCCAACACTAGAGGAAGGTACCACCTTCGAGCTCAAGTCAGGGCTCATTCATCTGTTACCATCTTTTCATGGGCTCAGTGGTGAAGACCCTAACAATTTCTTATCTGAGTTTCATGTTGTGTGCTCAAGCATGAAACCGAGTAATGCCACTGAGGATCAGGTTAAGATGAGGGCGTTTCCTTTTTCTCAAAAGGATACGGCCAAATATTGTCTTTATTATCTCCCACCAGGGTGTATCTCCAGTTGGTCTGAAATGAAGAAGCGGTTCCTTGATAAATATTTTCCTGCTTGAAAGTCATCCACACTCAAGAAGGAGATCAGCAACATAGAGCAGCGATATGATGAACCTTTGTATGAATATTGGGAGCGTTTTAAGAGGTTATGTGCAAGATGTCCGTATCATGGATATAGTGAGGAAGATTTGATCTTATACTTCTATAATGGGCTTTTTGATGATGATGTGCGGATGATTAATGCAGCTAGTGGTGGATCGATCATAAATAAGACTCCAGCGAACGCTAGAGCTTTGATAGAGGAGGTTTCTGAAGGCTCCAGACACTTTAGCAGGCAATCCACCCACAAGAAGGTGAGTGTGAGTAGCTCAAATGTGCAAAATCCCAAACTTGAAGAATAGGTTCAATGTCTTACCTCACTAGTAAGAGAGCTCATTGTTAAGGGACACATACAACAAGTTAAGGCGTGTGGGATATGTGCTTCAGATCACCCCACTGATTATTGCCCACAACTTCAAGAGGGATCAAGCGAGGAAGTTAATGCTCTTGGTTTCCAAGGTGCAGGATATCAATGGAAGTATGATCCTTATTCCAACATATACAATCCTGGTTGGAGAGATAATCCGAGGTTGAGGTATGGTAATGATCAAAGTAACCAACCACCCACACAATATCATCAACCGCAATAATAGTTCATGAGACCTCAAGCTTCAGTTCAGGGTCCACATCAGGGTCAGAATTCGGGTATTATGCAAAGCTCTACGATGTCTACTGAAGATATGCTCAAAGCCTTAACCAAGAATGTGACCAACATGCAAGGGAATATGGTACAGTTCCAAGCGGAAACTCGCTCTAGTATAAAGAATTTGGAAACACAGATGAGCCAGGTTTTGAGTGCAGTGAGCAGGCTAGAGGCTCGTGAGTTTGGGAAATTACCCTCCTAAACAGAAGTAAACCCAAAAAAGAATGTGAACGCTATCATGATAAGGGGGTGATACACGGCTGCAACAGGGGGGAAACATGGTTACAAGAAACAAGGAAGTCACTTTACTTCCAAAGCATAGGCCTCCCCCACCTTTTCCAGAAGCTTTGCGGACCGATAGAAGATATGAAAGCAACAAAGGTATATACGAGGTCGTACGCGAATGTGAGGTAAGTCCCCATGTTTCACCCAAAGTAGAGAAAACTAGCGAGCATATTTATGTTATTTCTCATAATACACTTCCTCCCAAGTATGATGACCCCGGCATGTTTACCATCCCTTGCACTATTAATGACATTTATATTCCTAAAGCTATGTTAGACTTGGGTGCTTCAATTAATGTGATTCCATATTCACTATATAAGTCTTTAGTGCTTGGCCCTTTGCATGCAACGAATGTCATAGTGCAATTAGCTGACGGATCCAACTCTTATCCCAAGGGTAAAGCAGAGGATGTGTTAGTTCATGTTGGTAAACTTCAGTTTCCTACTGACTTTTATGTACTGGACATAGAGTCTGATAGTCATGTTTCTCCCATTCTTTTAGGGAGGCCGTTTTTTAAAACGTCCAGTACAAAAATTGATGTTGGTGCTGGGTCATTAACTGTGGAGTTTGGGGGACATATAGAAGCATTTGGTATTCATGAGTCTAGGAATTCCCTAGCGACTGAACATCCCTCATGCTTTGTGGGTACTATTCAGTCTATAGAGTGTGATACATATGATACCAGTGAGGGACATGAGTCATTGGAGGTAGTGAGGTTGCAAAAACATGAGAGACCACCTGATTTATTGCATAGTTTTACACCGTTATCACTAACGCTAGCTATGCAGGAAGTTGTCTAATCAGAATTACTGGTACAAGTATTGGAACAAGGAGTTGAACCATCCCTGGACTGATTGTGGGAGGTATAAGGTCGAGCTAACGACTTTAAAATTAGCGCTATTCGGGAGGCAACCCGAACCCTTTTCTTTTTCTTTTCCCTTACTTTTCCTCTTACTCTTAAACGTCACCAATTTTTTTTTCTCCTCCACCACAACAAATTATCTTTCACCCACCACCTTACCCCTCTTGTTTCCCGAGCTACAATTCAACACACTCTTAGCCAATATTAATCCAACTTAAGCGAAAAATACATCAAAAGACCTTTTAGAGGTGTCCATTTGAGAGACGTTGGTGAAATTGGAGGGTCGAGATTGATGCAGGAGTTACATGAGCGATACTTACGGTGGCCAAGCATCAATGAGCATTTGCATACTGGATATGGTTCTACTATAAGGTGCAAATTTCGAAATTATATTATTTCAATGAATTTAATTCTGGACTAGTCATTTACTTGGTTGTAATAGGGAGTCGGGTTGTGAGATAGTGTTGTGCGTTTGTCGTCAATGTGTTTTCTTGGGTTGTTGGGATGTGACATTTTTTTTATTGGTATTGTTGAGGGAGTGACAAGTTTTGTGAGAGTCGGTTTTTAAGTGTTCCCCTTTTCTTTTATTGTGTTATTGCACTTGCTCTCACATTGAGGACAATGTCTTGATTAAGTAGGGGAGAGGGAATTCTCATTGTTTCACTTGATGTATATACGTTTTACTTTTGAAAAAAAAAGTGATGAAATGAAACCTGCTGAGTTGAAAACCCGCAAGGGCGGGCGACTTAGGCAAAAATGGGGGCCCGGATAGGTTGAGAACCTGAAAGGGAATTCTATGCAAAAAAGTGGCTATTTAGAGCGAGTGAGATGGTGAGTTCATAAATGAAAAAACAAATTGTGTGATGGTAGGATGCAAACCCGAAAGGGCTCCTAGGCAAAATGAGAGATACGAGAGAGAAATTTTGAAATCATTTGCCGAAGTTGGTGTCATAAGGAGGGTTGGTGATATAAGGAGTGTCTCGGGTAGGTTTTTCATCTTGGTGTTCGGAGTTAGAGACGAATAGGTTAGAACTCACTCATCATTGGAGGAATAAGGAGTTTGATTGTTGTGATTGTGTTTAGATGGTTCAAGTTCGAGTCCTTTGAGATTTTTTAGGATTTGAACTTGCTTTTATCATTTCATGACATGAGGATGGTGATGGTGTTGTGCAGATTAGAATGGTTTTGAATCTTTTGAGAACTTTCGGAATTCAAAGTCATACATTTTTATTATCTTGGTGTTGAGCATAGTGTGAGTTTGCTATTTACATTATTTCAGGCGAGCTTTTAGCTCAAGTGTGGGGGTAACTCTTACCCTTAGACTTGGCATTGAGCGACTCGGGGGGGAATAGCAACCTTTGTTATACACTAGGATGGAGAGATAAGGGGAGTAGTGAAAAGTGAGCAATAACTTAGAAGGGGTGCCTCTTTGAGCTTTATTTTGAGTTTACTCGAGGTCGAGTAAAGTTCAAGTGTGAGGGTATTTGATGTGACCAAGTTATATGCGATTATAGAGCGTTGAGAAGTCCATTTTACTAAGGTTTAAGTCTTAAGAAGGAGAGTTTTACTCATCTAAACCTTAGTGTGGAGAAGAGGGAGTTATGATGAATTTGATGTATTAGAGGAGATTTAAGGATATTTTGTGGTTCTATATGTTTATGATCATTTACAGGTGGATTTCCGTCCCGTGTTTGTGATCCATTCAACATAAAAAGATCACAAAGTTCATTGAAGTCTAGAGTTATATAGTTGATGCATCCAAGTTCATCCCCTTAGTGTTTCTACAGCAGTGATTGCCTACCATGGGCGTTGAAGAGCCCATCTCGAGCATTAAAGGATATCGAGCATTACAGGATGGTGCACAATAGCACATGCCCGACTCGCACACTAGAAGTGCCCGGGTCGCGCATATCGAGCGGAAGCGAGAGTTTGGTAGCAGCTAAGGCCCGACTCGCGCGCCATAGATATTGAGAGTAAAGTTACACATTTGAGAAACCAATGATCAATAGTATGAGTCGAAGTGGCCATTAACCGAACTCAAGATTCTCCTCTTATTGATTACCTTACTTCTTTATTGTTCTTTAGTTATTTATATTTTAGTTATTTATATTTTAGTTATTCATTTCCTTAATTACAAAACCCCCATTTGATCTATTATAAGCACGAGTTAGTCCCCAAGTCTCTGTGGATAGGACCCTACTTGCCACTTACATTCACTTGTATTGGAATGAAGGAAAATATACTTTTATCTTTGGTAGTGCGTGTGACCGCGTCCCACCAATCCCCAGTGAAGAACTCTGACTATTCAAGACAGATCAAGTACATTCCAATCTAGGCTCCAAATGCCTAATTTAATACAAGCTTACCCAAAGTGGGGGCTTCCTACATATGTGGTGGTTCCTCCTAACTCCCGAAAAGTTGTAATATGTGGATCTCACTTGCGGACCCCGATTTATTTACCAAAAATCGATTTCGAAAATCAATCTATCTATTTCAAATCATTCTATCTCTCTACCTATCCAGATCTTCTAGCCTTGGAAAATCATGACCTTGCATTGCATCTCATACCTCCTAATCTTGCATTGCATCTCATACCTCCTAATCATGACCTTCTAGCCTTGTAAAATCATAACCTTCATCCTTGCATAGCGTCTCATGCATCCTTAGATAGTCTAAGTTTGCATCTTTGCATCATTATGTGCCTTATCTGAGTTGTTTGCTCGTATCTGCTAACATCTTCTTCTGCAGGTAATCAGATTGCTTGTAGTTATTGTCCTGCATACTACCTTTGTCTTACGGAGACCGGCGATACATAGATCAGTTCTAAACTGCAGAGGATTTAGAATCGTTTTCCGTCCCGACACACTATCAATTTCTTGAACCTCTGTCAAAGTGGGGGCTTCTGTAGACACAAAATTGTGTCTCCCCATCGAGTACCCATTGATGAAACATATCGTCGTCCTAATTGGTCCGTTCTAAAGGAAGAGCAAGCTAAGCCCAAAAGCATTTCGAAAATATAAAATCTATTTATTAAATCCAAGCCCGATTTTAAGGCCCAATTAATTATTCCTGATAATTAATTGTATTTTTAATATTTTAATATTAATTATTCTTGATAATTAATTTTTTAAAGGATATTTAGAAAATCAAATTTTTATTCCTAAAGATAGCTGATTTCGGATTTCAAATGATAAATTTTATCAAAGGATAAAAAAATCTTAAAATAATAAAAATAACCGACCAGAAAGCAAGTATGCGTGGCGTAAAGTTGTGCGTCTGGCACACGGTTGTACACGTGGCGCATAGTTGTGCTTCTAGCAGACATCTCCATGTGCGTCTGGCGCACTGTGGTGTGTCAAGCGCGAAGCGGTGCGTCAGGCACATAGTTTTATTTTATATTTTCGATTCGTTTTCGGTTTCCTTTGCCTATAAATACCTCGTTTCTTCGAACGACTTTTGACAATGCTTTCCAATGCTTTATTACTTCGATACTTTTCCTACCACTTCTACACATACTCCCCTATATTCAAACTCACATTCTAACACTCAAACTTGGAATCAAATACATTCAAACACATTCATACCTTCAGATTTCTTATTTCATGTGTCAAGATTGCTCATCCAGAAGATCGTTGCATAAGACCCAGGCAACAAAGGTATAATTCCTCAGGGTGAATTCCAATTTAATTCCTTTTTTACTAACATTTTACTTGTCACAATGTAGATCTTGAAGGAATTAATGCATTATGTACATTCTTCTCTAAATCTCCTTTTTTATATTTTCTTTTACATTACATTGATATATATTCATATGCATGATTGTATGTTTAATGCTTTCATCACCTCACATGTTATTATTGCTAATCAAGACCTAAAGAACTGTTCTAACATTAAATTCAACTAATTTGGACAACCTGTTAAGAACCTTGGAATTTTAATTGCTTAATAACATAGCACTAAAAATAGTCTTTTTGATATGTTTAATTAACCAACTTAGACTAGTATTTTTAGGGTGCTTGATGATATTATCTGGTTATTCTTTTGCGTAAAACTTGATATGAATCGGTATTTAGTTGAGGCTAGCAATAGGCGAATGTGCTTCATTATGACCGTATTCAGACCCTCACCCCCGAACTCAATGTATGGTTCATTGACCATTAATGGAGTCATGACGGGGAAATCTACATTGGATAAGTCCCACAGTTGTCCCTTTGATTTCCCAATATCCAGTTAGGTTTATGAGTCTTCCTTTAAAGACTTGTTGGCGACTTCTCTCTATTTCAAAAACGTTTTCAATAAAACCTTTACAATGAGGTAGTCAAATACGCACTCACACCGCATAGGCGAAATAAAATCACGCCTACACTAGTGACTATGCCATTGGGGTCGTGCTTGGTCAGAGGAAAGATAAGGTTTTGTATGCTATCAACTATGGAGTTGGGGTCGTGATTGGTCAGTGAAAACATAAGGTTTTGTATGCTATCTACTATGCTATCAAGACATTAGATGATGCTCAAGTCAATTATGCCACCACTGAGAAGGAGCTACTTACTGTTGTTTATGCCTTGGACGAATTATGTGCCTATCTCATTGGGTCCAAGGTGATTATTTATATAGATCATGCAGCTTTGAATTATCTCCTTTCAAAGAAGGAAGCCAAACCTAGCCTTATCAGGTGGATTCTCTTGCTCCAAGAATTTAATTTGGAGATTCGAGATAAGAATGGAGCAGATAATGTAGTAGCAGATCACTTGCCAAGGTTGCGATGTGATGTTGGTGCACCTACGACCCCTATTGATGACTCAATTTCAAATGATCACTTACTAGGAGTAACAAATCAGTCTGCATGGTTTAGGAATTTCACGAATTATGTCGTTGGAGGAACTCTACCTCCAGACTTGTCCTACTAACAATAGAAGAAATTCTTGAATGATGTCAAGCATTACTTTTAAGACGATCCTTTTTTGTTCCGTGAGTGTGCCGATGGTCTCTATCGTTAATGTATTCCCGAGTGGCATTCTGCAACATTGTCATTCATCAGCTTATGGAGGACACCATGGTCCTACCAAGACACATGCTAATATCTTAGAGTCTGGTTTCTATTGGCCTACTATGTTCAAAGTTTCACAATCTTTCATTATGGCATGTGATGCTGGCCAGCGGACTGGCACTATTTCAAGTCGGTGTGAGATACCCCAAACCAGACTACTTGAGGTGGAAATATTTGAGTTTGGGGTATAGACTACATGGGACCTTTTTCCATCTTTTAAAGGAAACATGTACACCCTAGTTGATGCGGATTACGTCTCCAAGTGGGTGGAAGTCATCGCTTCATCAACTAATGATTCAAAGGTGGTCATTTCACTATTCAAGAGACCATCTTTCCATGGTTCGGGGTTCCAAGAGCTGTAATTAGTGATGGAGGATCACACTTCCATGAGCGAAATTTAGATGCTCTCCTGTGTAAGTAGGGAGTAACCCACTGAAATGGATTGTCTTGTCAGCCTTAAAAAAGTGGACAAGTCAAGGTTTCCAATCGCGAGATCAAGTCTATTCTGGAGAAGGTGGTGGTGAAGACTAAGAAGGATTGGAGTTTGAAGTTGAATATTACACTGTGAGCATACAAAACGGCTTTCAAGGCACCTATAGATACCTTTCCATACCGATTAGTGTATGGGAAATCATGCCATCTCCCAGTTGAATTAGAGGACAAAGCCTTTTGGCAGTCAAAAAGCTCAATATAGATTCCATGCTAGCCGGCGAAAAGAGATTGTTACAGCTCAATGAGCTAGATGATACATTGTGGGCATACAAAACGGTTTACAACACACCAATATATACCTCTCCATACCGATTAGTATATAAGAAATCATGACATCTTCCATTTGAATTGGAGTAGAAAGCCTTTTGGTAATTAAAGATCTCAATATGGATTCCAAGCTAGCTAGCGAGAAGAGATTTTTTTACAGCTCAATGAGCTACGTGCACCGCATGGTGGTCTATGTCGTTTACTGCCATTCCGAAGTAAGCGCGGCAAGTGAAATTGAAATGCCGACCCTTTGGCTATGCACACAAGAGCAACAAGATCCGCCCCCTATTAACTTTCCCGAGCACTTTGTGGTTCGGATGATCCAGCATCGGGACGACACCCCACATGGTTCCGAGATTGTTATAGGGGAATGATTACACTCATTGCTCATCATTTGGGTCTAGATGCTCAGCTCACCGCCCTTTCCTCAGTTTCACCGGATGTCGCTTTAGACATTCGGCAATTATGGGTGATGAATTCCATCCTTGAAGGCGACAATGACACCCATCCCTACATGCTTTTGGTACGGTCGGATGAAGTCCCTTGGTGTCGTCTTCCTAACCCCTCTACTTCTACACTCTCCCGGGAGGTGCCCAATCCCTATTAGATCACCAAAACCATTCGGGATCGAGTGCCAAAGAACCCCCAATAAGGTGGTGATCATAGTCCACCGCCATGAAACCTACCCCCCCTCCCGGGCCGGCCCCTCTTCTTGCCGTGCCGGCCCCTCTTCCTCCTCCGGCCAAGGTGAGCCATCATTTGACATGTCTTTAATTGAGACTCACCTAGCCAACCTTGCCTTGTCCCAATCTCAAGGGATTGATCACCTCAATGACCAATACCGAAGGATGAGACAATATATCGACACCATGAAGCTCCAAAAGAACCAAAAAATTTATTATCATGTGGAGCAAGGTCTTGTTGACCCATTTTTCAACTACCCCACACATGGCGCCTCAATATGGGTCGGTTACGAGTTGGAACACTGGCCAACCGACCTACCCCTTTTGGCCCCCTCGACCACCACCATATGACTACATGGTGTCGGGCGAGATGGATCCAACGGGAGATCCTTCCTACCCGTTTGATGATCCTACCTCTGATGGGGGTTGGTCCCCGACGGTATTCCCCCGTCCCAAATACCGGAAGATGAGGACTAGGATCTTCATCATCTTTCCCCCGCGCTTCACCCTTGTGTTTACTTGGCACACCGAGGACGGTGTTTTTGATAAGTATTGGGGGTTGCTTTCACTTATTACTGAAAGGGCGGGGATATTTAAAAGGGTAGTGAATATTATTGTAGGCAATAAAAAAAAGGGGGAAGAAGAAGGAGAAAAGAAGAAGAAAAACGGAAAAAATGGCTAAGGAGTAAGGAGATCGCGTGAGCCCTATCAAAGCCGTCCGAGCAAGCATCCCGTCCAGTTAAATCGTGAGCTCGCCTGGCGAAATTCCTTGAACTCCTTGCTTGGGCCATGAAAAAGTAAAGCCCGCCCGAGCGGAAGTCTGACTGTCCGAGCCATATATTCCGTTAGAGCCACTTGCTTGCTCACCCGTGGACAAAAGTTGGGAACTTACGGCCCAAGTGCTGGAAAACTTGTGCGTGCCTGGGGTAGGAGACCTGGCTCTGTCACCCTGTCATGCCTGAGTTTAATGGTAAGCTCGACCGAGATTTTTTCGTTCAGCCCGCCCGGGCGCTTCTCCCCAAAAAAAAAAAGAGCACGGGCATCCTCTTTTCTCTTCACTCTTCCATTTCTCTACTTATCTTCCTACACTCTCTCACTCATCTTCCACTCAAAAAAACCCTCAAACCCTCCTCCTTCAACCTCTGAAATCTCCATTTCTCCATCAAATCCACTCATTTAAACCACAAAATTACCACATTCTCCATCTTTTCTACAAACACCCCAACAAATTTCACTCTTTCACTCACAAAATCCCCACCTCTCACAAACCCTAAACTTCAAACTTTCTCTCTCCTCTATTACCAGTCAAGGAAGCTTCAGGGGTGGAAGTAAATTCATTCTATGGCCTAAAAGGAACTAGACTTAGCAAGGATTTAAGGGATTTCTCCAACCTTAGGTAACACATTCCTCTAACTCTTGCTCATCTTTTTCCTTCTATCAATTTTCCTATGTGTATGCCCGTATATGTTATATGTGACCTTTTATGTGTGCCCAAATGTGTGGATATGAATATGTGATGCTAAATTTATGGTATGACTATGTTATAATTTTATGCTATTAAGTGGGATGATATCATGGATGTATGTGAATCTTATGGCCAACTTGTATATGCTATGTTATGAATTATGGTGATCTGATGTCTTATAAGTTATGATAATAAAAGTGGATGGTTCTTCTGCCTTGGAGTTATGAACTGAAGTGGTAAATGGGGAAATTACAGGTGGAGAAATTCTGTTTACGATATACGAATGAACACGGACCAAAATGGTCATATGATAATGTTAATGCTCTGTCCAAAACTTGTACTTGCCAATGAACTAAGTTCACATAAATGATCCTTGCCATCAGACTATTCAATGCTAATGATAATGTTCTCTGTTAAATTGATATAATGCATGCATGTGTGTGATAAACGTTTACGAACTAAAACCGTTTTTACGGGCTGGAGTAAAGATACTGAGTTTTCCACTCATTTTAGGTTACTATTCTGTGTTTTCCTTTTTCTCTATTTTTCTGCAATTATTCAGGTATTATGAAGATAGCTCAAGTTCAGTTATGGCAAGGATGCTCCGGAAATATTATGTTGAAGTGACTTTGTATAAATTTTGGATATTTAGGATATACTGTATTAAGGGTCACTACTACAAAAAAAGGGCAAAGATAACACCCCTAAATTAACTCTTATTTTAGCAATCTTTATGTAAAGTCTAAATTTAACGTTTTAACAGAAGAACTGTTTTCTTAGCTTGTATTGATAATATATCACTTAACACTTATCTTAATGTGTGTTATCTTTGCTATGAAATTAGTATCTGGTGCTTTATTAATTTTTTTTATGGGAATGTGGTGCTTTATTATTAATAATTAAAATTCTGTTAAAAATATCATGTTGAAAAAAAACCGTTTTATTTTCAATTTGCTGTAACTAGAAATTAGGAATAAAACTTTCTGCCCTTCGTAAACCCTTTTTCTTTTATTTTCAATTTGTTGTAACATAACCAAGTACTGTGCGTCTGTTCTCGGCTCGCTCAACGCCTCCGATTTCCACCTCCGTTGCCACCTTCGGTTCTCACCTCCAGCTCTCATCTGCGGTTCCGTTCCCCCCTTCAGTTCATTCAAGCATACTTCGTAGAACATTGAAATTCGCAAGTTCATTCTACCGAGCAAGTCGCTTTGGGAGAAACCGACAACCATAATCGCCATTGTTACCTGCAATTTATGGTAATTCTTTATTTTCAAGCCCTTGTGTATTCCTAATTCATTAAGAAACTGATTTTGGTGGCTTTATTATTCAAATTTTGTTAATTTAATTAATTTTCTGGTTTCTTAGATTGGTAATTTACTATATTTCTTTTCTGAAATTTCCAAAATTGGGTGTGTAATGAGTTACCATTGCACTTGTGGTTGCCGCCATATATACTACTTGTAGTTAGTTTAGCTATTTAGTATATGGTTGATTTGGCATTGATTTGTTATATATAAAAGCTTGATTGTTGATTTGTTATATATATTTATAGTTTAACTATTAGAATGATTGTTTTTGCATTGAATCGTCCAGTTTATTTAGCTATATATATACAGTTGGTAGTGCACATATCTATCATTTTCTATTAGATTTGGCAGTGCATTATAGTTATTTTGTGCATATATTATGTATATAGTTTGTCTTATTAGGTGTCTCTTTAATCATATGTTTCATATTCAACGCATACACTTTGTCTTTATTATACAATAGAACGTTGTAGTTGGAAAGTGTGCTCTAAAGTTAGAAAATATTACAAAAGGGAGTAGTCGACATTCATATATATGCTCTTTAACACAATATTTTGCTGTTTTGTATGACACTTTTTTAAATGATTACAAATGAGAATAAAAAGGAGAATCATCTTTGTATAGTATTTATATTTGATTGGTTTAGAGTTCACTCAATTTTTCTCCTTTTATTTAAAACAATAACACTTGAATAATAAGATATGACTTGCTTAAGAACAATTATTTAATGTATACAAGTTAAGAAACACACCCTTTATGTGCTAGACATAAGAATTTTTTTAAAGATCTTTTAAAATTAATTTATTTATTTTGAAATGTACCAGTTGTCACTTGGTTTGTAGTAATGGATCGTAGTTGGATATGGATGTCCAAGCCAGGGCACGAAGAGTATAATATTGGAATAAGGGAATTTATTACTTTTGCTGTGGGAAATAGTGGAGGTCAGTCTAAGTTACGTTGTCCTTGCTTTATGTGCCATAATCTTATGCATCAGAGAGTTGACCATATACTCAACCATTTAGAAAAATTGGCATTTGATAGAATATATACGTGTTGGATTTGGCATGGAGAATCTAGGGAAAAACCTTCAGCTCATACTTCCAAAGATATGGAGTATGAAAGAGAGGATAATTTTAATGAGGGCGATGGAATAGAGGAAGCTTACAATGGGGATCCTATTGCATTCGAGAGGTTGGTAAGTGATTCTGAGCATCCATTGTACACATGCTGTAAATATACGAGATTATCGGGTGTGCTCAAGTTGTATAATTTAAAGGCCATTGGTGGTTGGACTGATGTAAGTTTGAGTTCTCTACTTAAATTGATGAAATACATGTTTCCGGATGAAAATGTCCTCCCAAGTAGTACATATGAGGCAAAAAAGGTATTAAGCACAATGGGCTTGCCTTATGAGAAAATTCATGCTTGTCCTAACGATTGCATGTTATACCGTAATGGAAGTGAATTGTTAGAGAGTTGTTCTGTTTGCAATGCCTCATAGAGTCACAGTACAAGAAAAAAAGAGTGCCGGCTAAGGTATTATGGTATTTTCCAATAATACCAAGGTTTAGACAATTGTTTTCATATCCAAATACCGCTGAGCAGTTGACATGGTTCCATTATGGACATAAAAAGGATGGAAAACTTAGACACCCAGTTGACTCACCCCAATGGAGTTTTATATATGGTAAATTCCCGGAGTTTCGTAAAGAAAAACGGAACCTACGTCTTGCATTGTCTACTGATGGTATGAATCCATTTGGTTCCCATAGTAGTACCCACAGTACATGGCCTGTGATTTGGTCACTTACAACTTGCCTCCTAATTTGTGTATGAAAAGAAAGTACATGATGCTTACTCTATTGATATATGGGCCAAAACAACCCGGAAATAACATTGACGTGTACATGGAACCTCTCATTGATGATTTGAATATCCTATGGGAAGAAGGTGTGCAAGTGTTCGACTCTTATCAGAAGGAAATGTGTACTTTAAGAGCAATGTTATTTTGCACCATCCAAGATTATCCAACTTATGGTAATCTTGCGGGATATACAACGAAAGGAAAGACCGCTTGTCCTATATGTGAGGACGGTTTAGAAGGAATGTGGTTAACAGCATCTAGAAAGAATGTTTTCAATGACAATCGTCAATTTCTACCTTGTAATCATGATTATCGTAAGTTAAAAAAAGTATTTAATGGTAAACCATGTTTTGTGGGACATCCTAAGGTCAAAAGCGGTGAGGAGGTGCTTCGAAAGATTAAGGATATCCAGATTACATTTGGTATGAAAAAAAATCCTCTTCCTAAATAGGGATACATGAAGTGCCCATATTTTTGGCGTCTACCTTATTGGAGATTCCTCTTTGTCCGACATTCGCTAGCTAGATGTGATGCATATCGAGAAGAATGTATGTGATAGTTTGATTAGTACATTATTGAATGTCCCTGGAAAGACAAAAGATGGTGTTAAAGCTAGAGTTGATCTGAAGGCAATGAGGATCAGAAAGGAACTACATGTTATTGAGGACGGAAATCAGAAATACTTGCCTCCTGCAGCGTATACGTTGTCAAGAAAAGAAAAGAAGGAGTTTTGTGAGTGTTTGGTGGGTGTTAAATTGCCAGAGGGTTATTCGTCCAATATTCCAAACCTAGTGTTGATGGATACTCTGAAACTTGTGGGCCTTAAGTCTCATGATTGCCATATTTTGATGCAGTATTTGTTACCAGTGGCTATTCGTTCAATTCTGCCTAAAAAAGTTAGATGCGCCATTATTATACTGTGTCATTTCATCAATGCGATATATAGCAAAGTTATTGACCCGGAAGAGTTGACTAGTTTGGAGAATGACATTGTTGTTGTGTTGTGCCAACTGGAAATGTACTTTCCTCCATCATTTTTCGACGTTATGGTTCATTTAACGATTCACTTGGTGAGAGAGGTCAGATTTTGCGGTCCAGTGTATTTGAGAAATCAATATCCCTTTGAAAGACAAATGAAATCATATAAGGGTATGTGAAGAATCACTGGGCGGGCGCGAGATGTGTCGTTGTGCACCGCACCCGGCCAAAGATAAAATTTCTCCTACTCTCTTTTACACTAAGCTAGTATAATGGAAGTAGGGGTCGTATCCACAGGGAAACAGGGACGAGTTTAATACTTAGCGGGATTCAAAACCTAGATTAAGCTAAGGGCCGAGAAACCTAATTACAAAGGGGGGTTTCAAGTAGATTATAACTAAACTACAACTAACTAGCATATAAACAAGATGAGAAATCAATATGGGAAGATCTTGAATCCGATTAACATACACTTCAATTCATTATCGATCCTTGAACCTCCACTCTAATTATTTCCATAATTATCTATTGTTGAGAATCAATCTCGCATTCTCCTTATTCTTAGTTGAATAGCACGATCAGCGTGACTATAAAACCCTAACTAAAGGATAACCTAGTCCGATCGCGTCTAAGTTCAATCCAATAGCAGTAATAAACACAGAGAATCAATAGACCTGCTAACGTCATACAAGCGATAAACATTCAACAGTTGATTCAATTTCCCCAAGAAATAACCAAGATGATCTGCATCTAAGTTACTTCCTAGTTTGCTACCAATTGATAAAAGAATAAAACAATCCCATTCTATTCTTAAATCTAGCATTAGATTAATTACACAATCAAACTAGTAACGTTCCTAGCATAATCATGCAAAAATCATAGAAAGCAAGCATAGAAATTAAACCATAATCAAAGAAAATAGAAAGAGAGGAAAGATCTCACAATAATGCTTGAAGCTCCATATTAATCTCGTTCAAGAACGGTTCAAGCTACAATCGGCATAGCATAAGCCAATCCCATAATTGAAATCTACAAAAACTAAACTAGAAAATAAAAACTAAAAGAGAAGACAACAAGAGAGGAGTGGAGTTTTGGAGACTCCCTCTCCTTGTGGCTGCTGCCCCCCTAGGTCCAAAAACAAGTTTGGTATTTAATGTAAAGCTCAAAAATCAGCCGACACTTACACCGACCTAGGGGTCGCGAGGTGCGAAGTAGGTCGCACCGTGCGAAGAGTTGCTGCCTCCAACACGAGCTGAAGAGCTGGGGCAGGCCAAGAGGTCGCACCGTGCGAGGGATCTCGCGAGGTGCGAGCAAGGCAGGTCGCGAGGTGCGACCATGCTCGCGAGGTGCGAGCTCTTGTGCTTGGCAGCTTGGCTCGAGCGCGCGCTGGGCTGGCGATGCGGGAGCGCTGGGCGAGCATGCTGCTGGGCGCGCGCAAGGCTTGCGGTAGTGCTTGCGGCGATGGGTGCGCTGGGCGAGCTTGTGCTGGCTTGGGTGCTGCTTGCTATGCTTAGTGCTGCTGTGATGGACGAGGCTTGGGCTTGCGGTGGTGCTTGGCTCAATGCATTTCACCTTGGAAGCTCGGAATACATGACATTAACACAACTTATCTCGCAAAACTCCGAACTTCCGCTAAGGGTTAAATAAAACACGAATGTCAACAATTACAATCAAACCCTTAGCAAAGTGTAACCAAAGTAACGTAAATACTACGTATAACTTGAGCGTATCAATCACCATCATCCGGAAGGTTGTATCGCGGAGCGGGTCTTTTATGAGAATGCTATAGAGTTTAGTGGTCATTTTGTGGGATTGACAAAGACGATAGGGCTCCCTACATCTCGACATAGTGAAAGATTCGATGGAAAGGGAATCATAGGTCATAAACAACGTGACATGTCTCATGATTCATGGAACATGACACACACTTATATTCTTCATAATGAGTCAGAAGTCAAACCGTATGTCGACAACACATGTCTTATTTGAGGGAACAACTCCCAAGAGTTAACGTAAAATCGCTAGCAAGTGAACATTGCAAATTATTGAGTAGGTGGTTTAAAGATGAAATAATGAGTGAGCTTGAGGAATCTTCAAGTTTGGTTTCTAATCGACTCAAGAGTTTAGCTTATGGGCCACATTTCAATGCCTCTTTTTACTCTGGATATGTTATCAATGGTTACACATTATACACATGGGAGCAAGATCAAAATAGTACCATGCAAAATAGTGGAGTAAGATTAGAAGCTGGATCTATGCATTTTGCAAGTGCTAAAGACAATTGCCCCATATATGACTCAATGCACTACTATGGAGTCATTGAAGAGATTTGTGAGTTGCACTACTCTTGTTTTTCGATACCTATTTTCATATGCAAATGGGTTGACAATAACACTGGAGTTGAACACGATGATCTAGGGTTCACCTTAGTTAACCTTGAAAAGCTCGACCACAAGGAAGATTCATACATCTTAGCCAGCCAAGCGAAACAAGTGTTTTATGTAACTTATCCGGATGATAAGAGAAAATTGATAGTTCTAACACCAAGGTCTCGCTGTCACATTAATGACTATCATGATGGTGATGAGTTGGAGGAAAGTTCATCTAGGAAGGTATAGTTCAGATGATTCATATGTGTAGATACGAGATGACCATAATGAAGGTTAATGGATTCAAGAAAGTAAGAAAAAAACGCATTTCGAAAGCGGCATCGAAAAACTTAATGAAGAAAAAATTGAGGTAAAATTTTTATATTAAAATTATAATGTAATTATATATGTCATTTGGTTTATAATTTTTATAGAATGTTCACTTGGAGTTGAGAACTGATTCATTATTTTTTGTTATATGTTTTTACTTTGATGTTTGTTAATGAAAATGATAAATTATGTATTCTACTTATAATTGTTTTTATGTAGACAAGTGTTATGTACTTTGAGTTTTCCAATATTATTTCTACAATGCTTTTAGAAATACAATCTACAATTAGCTCATTACGAATTTTATTCAAATAAAGCAAGAGAGATATTCTGATATACTTATAATTATTGTTACCGAGCTTATAATTCAGACCTGTACTTATAATTCAGACATACACTTCATCAAGTCAGTTAGGATGTACTTATAGTTGTTGATGCTGAGCTTGGGAGCGCATGTTATAATTGTTCAGGTACTTCTTAATCACCTTATTCCACACTGTTGAGTAAATTATGTATGTACTGGTAGTGAGGTCTGGCAGGTCTCTATGTTATGGTTTTGTAAAGACTGGTGACTTAACAGATAGTTGAAAAACAAGGTATGACCTTATGATAGCAGCATCCCAATACATGTGAATTAACAAGTAAAATATTTGAAACCATAGGCGTCATAGCAGAGGAGATCAATTATTATTTATATGAATTTCATCATCAGATTCATTGTTTAGTTTAGCAGACATTATTTTACTAGAAAGCAATAATAATTAAGGTCCTTAGAAATGCAGCAACTGCAAGATTTATTAAAAGAGTAACAAGTTGGTGTAGCAGATATAGTAAACAAATTAAAAGACTTAACATTGTCATTCATCAGCTTATGGAGGACACCATGGTCCTACCAAGACACATGCTAAGATCTTAGAGTCTGGTTTCTATTGGCCTACTATGTTCAAAGTTTCACAATCTTTCATTATGGCATGTGATGCTGGCCAGCGGACTGGCACTATTTCAAGTCGGCGTGAGATACCCCAAACCAGACAACTTGAGGTGGAAATATTTGATTTTGGGGTATAGACTACATGGGACCTTTTTCCATCTTTTAAAGGAAACATGTACACCCTAGTTGATGCGGATTACGTCTCCAAGTGGGTGGAAGCCATCGCTTCATCAACTAATGATTCAAAGGTGGTCATTTCACTATTCAAGAGACCATCTTTCCATGGTTCGGGGTTCCAAGAGCTGTAATTAGTGATGGAGGATCACACTTCCATGAGCGACATTTAGATGCTCTCCTGTGTAAGTAGGGAGTAACCCACTGAAATGGATTGTCTTGTCAGCCTTAAAAAAGTGGACAAGTCAAGGTTTCCAATCGCGAGATCAAGTCTATTCTGGAGAAGGTGGTGGTGAAGACTAAGAAGGATTGGAGTTTGAAGTTGAATATTACACTGTGAGCATACAAAACGGCTTTCAAGGCACCTATAGATACCTTTCCATACCGATTAGTGTATGGGAAATCATGCCATCTCCCAGTTGAATTAGAGGACAAAGCCTTTTGGCAGTCAAAAAGCTCAATATAGATTCCATGCTAGCCGGCGAAAAGAGATTGTTACAGCTCAATGAGCTAGATGATACATTGTGGGCATACAAAACGGCTTACAACACACCAATATATACCTCTCCATACCGATTAGTATATAAGAAATCATGACATCTTCCATTTGAATTGGAGTAGAAAGCCTTTTGGTAATTAAAGATCTCAATATGGATTCCAAGCTAGCTAGCGAGAAGAGATTTTTTTACAGCTCAATGAGCTACGTGCACCGCATGGTGGTCTATGCCGTTTACTGCCATTCCGAAGTAAGCGCGGTAAGTGAAATTGAAATGCCGACCCTTTGGCTATGCACACAAGAGCAACAAGATCCACCCCCTATTAACTTTCCCGAGCACTTTGTGGTTCGGATGTTCCAGCATCGGGACGGCACCCCACATGGTTCCGAGATTGTTATAGGGGGATGATTACACTCATTGCTCATCATTTGGGTCTAGATGCTCAGCTAACCGCCCTTTCCTCAGTTTCACCGGATGTCGCTTTAGACATTCGGCAATTATGGGTGATGAATTCCATCCTTGAAGGCGACAATGACACCCATCCCTACATGCTTTTGGTACGGTCGGATGAAGTCCCTTGGTGTCGTCTTCCTAACCCCTCTACTTCTACACTCTCCCGGGAGGTGCCCAATCCCTATTAGATCACCAAAACCATTCGGGATCGAGTGCCAAAGAACCCCCAATAAGGTGGTGATCATAGTCCACCGCCATGAAACCTCCCCCCCTCCCGGGCCGGCCCCTCTTCTTCCCGTGCCGGCCCCTCTTCCTCCTCCGGCCAAGGTGAGCCATCATTTGACATGTCTGTAATTGAGACTCACCTAGCCAACCTTGCCTTGTCTCAATCTCAAGGGATTGATCACCTCAATGACCAATACCGAAGGATGAGACAATATATCGACACCACGAAGCTCCAAAAAAACCAAAAAATTTATTATCATGTGGAGCAAGGTCTTGTTGACCCATTTTTCAACTACCCCACACATGGCGCCTCAATATGGGTCGGTTACGAGTTGGAACACGGGCCAACCAACCTACCCCTTTTGGCCCCCTCGACCACCACCATATGACTACATGGTGTCGGGCGAGATGGATCCAACGGGAGATCTTTCCTACCCGTTTGATGATCCTACCTCTGATGGGGGTTGGTCCCCGATGGTATTCCCCCGTCCTAAATACCGGAAGATGACCCGGTGGATGTGGACTAGGATCTTCATCATCTTTCCCCCGCGCTTCCCCCTTGTGTTTACTTGGCACACCGAGGACGGTGTTTTTGATAAGTATTGGGGGGTTGCTTTCACTTATTACTGAAAGGGCGGGGATATTTAAAAGGGTAGTGAATATTATTGTAGGCAATAAAAAAAAGGGGGAAGAAGAAGGAGCAAAGAAGAAGAAAAACAGAAAAAATGGCTAAGAAGTAAGGAGATCGCGTGAGCCCTATCAAAGCCGTCCGAGCACAGCATCCCGTCCAGTTAAATCGTGAGCTCGCCCGGGGCAGAAATTCCTTGAACTCCTTGCTTGGGCCATGAAAAAGTAAAGCCCGCCCGAGCGGAAGTCTGACTGTCCGAGCCATATATTCCGTTAGAGCCACTTGCTTGCTCACCCGTGGACAAAAGTTGGGAACTTACGGCCCAAGTGCTGGAAAACTTGTGCGCGCCTGGGGTAGGAGATCGGGCTCTATCACCCTGTCATGCCTGAGTTTAATGGTAAGCTCGACCGAGATTTTTCGTTCAGTCCGCCCGGGCGCTTCTCCCCAGCTGAAAAAAAAAAGAGCACGGGCATCCTCTTTTCTCTTCACTCTTCCATTTCTCTACTTATCTTCCTACACTCTCTCACTCATCTTCCACTCAAAAAAACCCTCAAACCCTCCTCCTTCAACCTCTGAAATCTCCATTTCTCCATCAAATCCACTCATTTAAACCACAAAATTACCACATTCTCCATCTTTTCTACAAACACCCCAACAAATTTCACTCTTTCACTCACAAAATCCCCACCTCTCACAAACCCTAAACTCCAAACTTTCTCTCTCCTCTATTACCACTCAAGGAAGCTTCAGGGGTGGAAGTAAATTCATTCTATGGCCAAAAAGGAACTAGACTTAGCAAGGATTTAAGGGATTTCTCCAACCTTAGGTAACACATTCCTCTAACTCTTGCTCATCTTTTTCCTTCTATCAATTTTCCTATGTGTATGCCCGTATATGTTATATGTGACCTTTTATGTGTGCCCAAATGTGTGGATATGAAGATGTGATGCTAAATTTATGGTATGACTATGTTATAATTTTATGCTATTAAGTGGGATGATATCATGGATGTATGTGAATCTTATGGCCAACTTGTATATGCTATGTTATGAATTATGGTGATCTGATGTCTTATAAGTTATGATAATAAAAGTGGATGGTTCTTCTGCCTTGGAGTTATGAACTGAAGTGATAAATGGGGAAGTTACAGGTGGAGAAATTATGTTTACGATATACGAATGAACACGGACCAAAATGGTCATATGATAATGTTAATGCTCTGTCCAAAACATGTACTTGCCAATGAACTAAGTTCACATAAATGATCCTTGCCCTCAGACTATTCAATGCTAATGATAATGTTCTCTGTTAAATTGATATAATGCATGCATGTATGTGATAAACGTTTACGAACTAAAACCGTTTTTACGGGCTGGAGTAAAGATACTGAGTTTTCCACTCATTTTAGGTTACTTTTCTGTGTTTTCCTTTTTCTCTATTTTTCTGCAATTATTCAGGTATTATGAAGATAGCTCAAGTTTAGTTATGGCAAGGATGCTCCGGAAATATTATGTTGAAGTGACTTTGTATAAATTTTGGATATTTAGGATATACTGTATTAAGGGTCACTACTACAAAAAACGGGCAAAGATAACACCCCTAAAATTAACTCTTATTTTAGCAATCGTTATGTAAAGTCTAAATTTAACGTTTTAACAGAAGAACTGTTTTCTTAGCTTGTATTGATAATATATCACTTAACACTTATCTTAATGTGTGTTATCTTTGCTATGAAATTAGTATCTGGTGCTTTATTATTTTTTTTTATGGGAATATGGTGCTTTATTATTAATAATTAAAATTCTGTTAAAATTATTATGTTGAAAAAAAACCGTTTTATTTTCAATTTGCTGTAACTAGAAATTAGGAATAAAACTTTCTGCCCTTCGTAAACCCTTTTTCTTTTATTTTCAATTTGTTGTAACTGAACCAAGTACTGTGCGTCTGTTCTCGGCTCGCTCAACGCCTCCGATTTCCACCTCCGTTGCCACCTTCGGTTCTCACCTCCAGCTCTCATCTGCGGTTCCCTTCCCCCCTTCAGTTCATTCAAGCATACTTCGTAGAACATTGAAATTCGCAAGTTCATTCTACCGAGCAAGTCGCTTTGGGAGAAACCGACAACCATAATCACCATTGTTACCAGCAATTTATGGTAATTCTTAATTTTCAAGCCCTTGTGTATTCCTAATTCATTAAGAAACTGATTTTGGTGGCTTTATTATTCAAATTTTGTTAATTTAATCAATTTTCTGGTTTCTTAGATTGGTAATTTACTATATTGATTTTCTGAAATTTCCAAAATTGGGTGTGTAATGAGTTACCATAGCACTTGTGGTTGCCGCCATATATACTACTTGTAGTTAGTTTAGCTATTTAGTAGATGGTTGATTTGGCATTGATTTGTTATATATAAAAGCTTGATTGTTGATTTGTTATATATATTTATAGTTTAACTATTAGAATGATTGTTTTTGCATTGAATCGTCCAGTTTATTTAGCTATATATATACAGTTGGTAGTGCACATATCTATCATTTTCTATTAGATTTGGCAGTGCACTATAGTTGTTTTGTGCATATATTATGTATATAGTTTGTCTTATTAGGTGTCTCTTTAATCATATGTTTCATATTCAACGCATACACTTTGTCTTTATTATACAATAGAACGTTGTAGTTGGAAAGTGTGCTCTAAAGTTAGAAAATATTACAAAAGGGAGTAGTCGACATTCATATATATGCTCTTTAACATAATATTTTGCTGTTTTGTATGACACTTTTTTAAATGATTACAAATGAGAATAAAAAGGAGAATCATCTTTGTATAGTATTTATATTTGATTGGTTTAGAGGTCACTCAATTTTTCTCCTTTTATTTAAAACAATAACACTTGAATAATAAGATATGATTTGCTTAAGAACATTTATTTAATGTATACAAGTTAAGAAACACACCCTTTATGTGCTAGACATAAGAATTTTTTTAAAGATCTTTTAAAATTAATTTATTTATTTTGAAATGTACCAGTTGTCACTTGGTTTGTAGTAATGGATCATAGTTGGATATGGATGTCCAAGCCAGGGCACGAAGAGTATAATATTGGAATAAGGGAATTTATTACTTTTGTTGTGGGAAATAGTGGAGGTCAGTCTAAGTTACGTTGTCCTTGCTTTATGTGCCATAATCTTATGCATCAGAGAGTTGACCAGATACTCAACCATTTAGAAAAATTGGCATTTGATAGAATATATACGCGTTGGATTTGGCATGGAGAATCTAGGGAAAAACCTTCAGCTCATACTTCCAAAGATATGGAGTATGAAAAAGAGGATAATTTTAATGAGGGCGATGGAATAGAGGAAGCTTACAATGGGGATCCTATTGCATTCGAGAGGTTGGTAAGTGATTCTGAGCATCCATTATACACATGCTGTAAATATACGAGATTATCGGGTGTGCTCAAGTTGTATAATTTAAAGGCCATTGGTGGTTGGACTGATGTAAGTTTGAGTTCTCTACTTAAATTGATGAAATACATGTTTCCGGATGAAAATGTCCTCCCAAGTAGTACATATGAGGCAAAAAAGGTATTAAGCACAATGGGCTTGCCTTATGAGAAAATTCATGCTTGTCCTAACGATTGCATGTTATACCGTAATGGAAGTGAATTGTTAGAGAGTTGTTCTGTTTGCAATGCCTCACAGTACAAGAAAAAAAGAGTGTCGGCTAAGGTATTATGGTATTTTCCAATAATACCAAGGTTTAGATAATTGTTTTCATATCCAAATACCGCTGAGCAGTTGACATGGTTCCATTATGGACATAAAAAGGATGGAAAACTTAGACACCCAGTTGACTCACCCCAATGGAGTTTTATATATGGTAAATTCCCGAAGTTTCGTAAAGAAAAACGGAACCTACGTCTTGCATTGTCTACTGATGGTATGAATCCATTTGGTTCCCTTAGTAGTACCCACAGTACATGGCCTGTGATTTGGTCACTTACAACTTGCCTCCTAATTTGTGTATGAAAAGAAAGTACATGATGCTTACTCTATTGATATATGGGCCAAAACAACCCGGAAATAACATTGACGTGTACATGGAACCTCTCATTGATGATTTGAATATCCTATGGGAAGAAGGTGTGCAAGTGTTCGACTCTTATCAGAAGGAATTGTGTACTTTAAGAGCAATGTTGTTTTGCACCATCCAAGATTATCCAGCTTATGGTAATCTTGCGGGATATACAACGAAAGGAAAGACCGCTTGTCCTATATGTGAGGACGGTTTAGAAGGAATGTGGTTAACAGCATCTAGAAAGAATGTTTTCAATGACAATCGTCAATTTCTACCTTGTAATCATGATTATCGTAAGTTAAAAAAAGCATTTAATGGTAAACCATGTTTTTTGGGACGTCCTAAGGTCAAAAGCGGTGAGGAGGTGCTTCGAAAGATTAAGGATATCCAGATTACATTTGGTATGAAAAAAAATCCTCTTCCTAAATAGGGATACAAGAAGTGCCCATATTTTTGGCGTCTACCTTATTGGAGATTCCTCTTTGTCCGGCATTCGCTAGCTAGATGTGATGCATATCGAGAAGAATGTATGTGATAGTTTGATTAGTACATTATTGAATGTCCCTGGAAAGACAAAAGATGGTGTTAAAGCTAGAGTTGATCTGAAGGCAATGAGGATCAGAAAGGAACTACATGTTATTGAGGACGGAACTCAGAAATACTTGCCTCCTGCAGCGTATACGTTGTCAAGAAAAGAAAAGAAGGAGTTTTGTGAGTGTTTAGTGGGTGTTAAATTGCCAGAGGGTTATTCGTCCAATATTCCGAACCTAGTGTTGATGGATACTCTGAAACTTATGGGCCTTAAGTCTCATGATTGCCATATTTTGATGCAGTATTTGTTACCAGTGGCTATTCGTTCAATTCTGTCTAAAAAAGTTAGATACGCCATTATTACACTGTGTCATTTCATCAATGCGATATATAGCAAAGTTATTGACCCGGAAGAGTTGACTAGTTTGGAGAAAGACATTGTTGTTGTGTTGTGCCAACTGGAAATGTACTTTCCTCCATCATTTTTCGACGTTATGGTTCATTTAACGATTCACTTGGTGAGAGAGGTCAGATTTTGCGGTCCAATGTATTTGAGAAATCAATATCCCTTTGAAAGACAAATGAAAACATATAAGGGGTATGTGAAGAATCACCATCATCCGGAAGGTTGTATCGCGGAGCGGGTCTTTTATGAGAATGCTATAGAGTTTAGTGGTCATTTTGTGGGATTGACAAAGACGATAGGGCTCCCTACATCTCGACATAGTGAAAGATTGGATGGAAAGGGAATCATAGGTCATAAACAACGTGACATGTCTCATGATTCATGGAACATGGCACACACTTATATTCTTCATAATGAGTCAGAAGTCAAACCGTATGTCGACGACACATGTCTTATTTGAGGGAACAACTCCCAAGAGTTAACGCAAAATCGCTAGCAAGTGAACATTGCAAATTATTGAGTAGGTGGTTTAAAGATGAAATAATGAGTGAGCTTGAGGAATCTTCAAGTTTGGTTTCTAATCGACTCAAGAGTTTAGCTTATGGGCCACATTTCAATGCCTCTTTTTACTCTGGATATGTTATCAATGGTTACACATTGTACACATGGGAGCAAGATCAAAATAGTACCATGCAAATTAGTGGAGTAAGATTAGAAGCTGGATCTATGCATTTTGCAAGTGCTAAAGATAATTGCCCCATATATGACTCAATGCACTACTATGGAGTCATTGAAGAGATTCGTGAGTTGCACTACTCTTGTTTTTCGATACCTATTTTCATATGCAAATGGGTTGACAATAACACTGGAGTTGAACACGATGATCTAGGGTTCACCTTAGTTAACCTTGAAAAGCTCGACCACAAGGAAGATTCATAAATCTTAGCCAGCCAAGCGAAACAAGTGTTTTACACTAGTGGAAAAAAACTCAAAGGCTGTAGTGCAAGGGCTGCGGTTTATTGCAAAACGCAGCCCTTAATAATGAAGGGCTGCGGTTAGCCCAAAAACCGCAGTCCTTTATAAATTAAGGGCTGCGGTTTTTGGGTTGACCGCAGCCCTTTAATAAAGGGCTGCGGCTTTTGGGCTAACCGCAGCCCCTAATGGGCCTAGTTATGATTTTTGGGCTAATGGTCGCATACACGCACTTGGACGAAATTTTTGGGCTAACATTTCTCTCTCCCTTCCCAGTCCCCGATTTTCCCTCTCACCTCATCAAACCCCTCCCCCTCTCTCTCTCTTTCTCTCTTCGCACCACTCCGCCGGAGCCGTCGTTCGCTCGCCGGGAGCTTCTCTCTCACTTGTCGTCGCGTGTTTCCATCGATGCTTTTGTTCTCCCATCTCTCAGAAACTCTCTTTTCTCTCACATCTCACTTCTTCTCAGTTCTCCCTTTCTTTCTCCCTTTCTCTTTCATTCTCATACAATCTCAGATCCAGACCTTCACTTCTCTCTCAAAGGCCTCACCGACGGCGGCACCGCAAACCTAAAGACGAGCGCGACTCGGAGTCTCGGACCTCCTGCTGGTTGCTTCATATCGGTGTTGTGTGACTCGGACCTCCCGCATAGTTGCCTCGCCTACGTGCGGTCGCAGAATCGTTCGGACCTCGGTGGACGGAAAGACGGTGGACCTCCAAGAGTCGTGACTCGTGAGTAGGTACATCTTAATCGCTTCAATTTTCTTGATTTCTTGTTTTACTTTACAGATTAGGGTTTCATCAATTTCATGAGAATTGGAAAATAAATTGCAATTTCACTTGTTATGGGTGTTTATATATCAGATTATATAATTTTGAATTGTTATAAATATTGATTTTGTTGTTGTACTTTGATTTGGGGTGTTATTGGTTGATTTGTACAAAGATTGTGAGAAATTAAATATCAATTAGCACCTAGAATTCAATATGAGCAATGTATCTAAACACTTAGAGTTCCAAACTTCATTACCTTATAGTTATAAATTTACAGTGATTTGTTGTCTTTCAGTATTTCTTTCCATACAAAGACGTCAATTTGAGCAAATAAAAGTTGCTCTTCCCATTCTTCTTAACTTATTTGTGAAAGTCTGCGTCTTTCGATTTGGATAATAGAGATATAGGCTTTAAGGATTTGTTTAAAGGAGCTATCAGCATTGGCAAATCTATACTAGGAACTTGCCAAAAGTTGGTCTGTCAGTCTTTGATATATCGTGTTTCATTGTGAAATTAATTTTACCTTCTCTGTCTGATCTTCATTTGGTCATCGTGGGTTACTTGCATTATATGTTTTGCAAATCATGGTACTTACTTATCTCTGAATTTTATTTTGTTGTGCTTCTCGGTCTCTCAATTGCTTAACTTTGTTGTTATGCCGCTACTTATTTTTACTATAGCGAGGCTTTACCATGTTATGCCCTTGCTATATGTTATTCACTTGTCCCGAGACTATTGTTTCATCGGCAAGGGAGAGAAAGTTTCATCGTGTCTTTCTTTTGTGCACAGTTATCAAGCTTCTTTCCATATTGTGGTTTAAAATATGCTGATCTTGTAACTGACCAAGGAGTTGATCCACTGATCAATCTTGTATATCTTGTATGTGGTGGTGAGTTGTCAATGTTCTTTGTACTCATCCCAGTCAAATTTTCTTATATCTTAGAATTTGTGAAGATAATTCCTTTTCTCTATACTCTGCAATGTCCAGATGAAACAGATGATTTTATGGATTGTTTTAGTTATGTCAAGCATGGAGCAGTGCTTTCGGGTGAGCATATGACCATGATGATTTCTCATTTTCTCTTACTCATCCAATATACTTGTTGCCCAAGTATTATCCTGTTTTTAATGTTACACTTAGTCTTTCTCTCATGCTTTGATTCGGTGATTTGGGGGCATATATCGATGAAGTCACTCGAGCAAATCGGGCGGGATGTAAGTATTCTCATAAATGAACTTAGGCATTCTCATAAATTTATTGTTGTTAATTTATAAATGAAAACGCAACCGAATATCTCAAGTTTTTTTACTAAAACCACACCAATACCGAATATTATGTGTAAATTTGATGTCTTCGTATGTTGTCAAGCTAGTGTATTCAGGAGATCTGCAATTGTAATAAGTCTTACCGTATTGTTTAGCTACCTTAATTTTTTCTTTGAAGATGATGCATTCTGTCGTGTGTATATAAAGAACAGTATAGCTTTGATTCATTGTATATCTATGATTAAGTTAACTGGTATATGACTTAGTGTGTATATCTATGATTAAGTTAACTAGTATATGACTTATAATGTAAACATGAAATTTCGGATTCGAAAACTAAAAATTGACCGTGTGCTTTCTGTAGTGATTGAATATCGGGGTTGGTTACGATGTAGGCGTTGTTCGGCGTTACATATTAACTTGTAATGTATATTTAGAGTATGAGAAAAGGTATGTCTTATTCTCACTTTTTTTTTCTGCTTTTTATTGAGTGATGTTTTAGAAATTAGAACCCTATTATCCGAAGTTGATTGTTCGAGGATGAACCTTATTTATCTCCTTTTCCCCCTTAGTTGAAGATGATTGTTCGAGGAATTAGTATGGGCATTGTAGCCCCTTTTGGGATCATGGTGCTGGTTTTGTTCAATTATTTTTGGCCGTTATTGCTTGCTTCATGCTTAAAGTTGGTGAATTTAGTTAGTTATTGATATTTGTGGGATTTCTTGGCCTAATATGCATCTAAGTGATTGTTTTAGGGCTTTAATTGTTTGATCCATAATTAAGTGGTTGTTTTTTAGACTTTAAAAAGATTAGCTGCATATTGATATATTTTTTACACATTACATATCTCCATCATTCTTCAGTAATCGTCATTATTTTTTTCTTCTTTTGCCTATTACTTTATAGGTTGAATTTTTATAAGTTCTATTAGACATACATTGAAATGAATTTGTTGTTTTAGCTACACTTTACTTGTTGAATACCAAAGTATTACAATTATTATCTGATATTGACAAATTGACATCATGACCTTTAGTCTATTCTTTCTCTTCTTTTCTTTTTCTGTGTACTTTTTGTGTATCAAAAGTTTCATGCTACAACACTCACGCTATTCGTTTTAAGCCAAAGTTCTAGCATTTAGTCATCGTTTTAAGCCCCCCCCCTTGCCACACCCCCACCCAGCCCGGCACCCCCGCCGCCCCCTGCACCCCCGCCCCGCTACACCCCCACCCCCCACCGCTGCCCCAGCACCCCCTGCTCCACCTCGCTACACCCCCATCCCCCCACCGCCCTAAGCAGCACCTCCACCCCGGCCCGACACCCCCCGGCCCCCAGCGCCCAGCGCACCCCTGCTCCCCGCTGTCCCCCTTGCTACATCCTCACCCCCGCCTCGCTACACCCCCAGTCCCCCACTGCCCGGCACCACCCACCGCCCCCCGCTTCCCCCCCCTTGCTACACCCTCACCCCTGCCTCCCCTGCTACACCCCAGCCCCACCGCCCTGACAGCACCCCCTCGCTCCCCCTACTGCCCCCTTGCTACACCCTCACCCCGCCCCCGCTACACCCCCCTGCCCCCAACTGCCCAGCAGTACCCCCCGCTCCCCCTGCTACACCCCCACCCCCCCAACGCCCAAGAAGCACCCCCACCCCGGCCCGCACCCCCCGCTACCCCTGCTACACCCCCAGCCCCCTCGCCCCGGCACACCCCGCTCCCCCTGCTGCCCCCTTGCTACACCCTCACCCCGCCCCCCCGCTACACCCCCCCCCCAAAAAACCGCCCAAAGAAGACCCCCGCTACACCCCGGGTTCACCTCCAAATTATAGCGATTTTGGTTTTATTTGCCGAGTTCTATCATCTCCAGAGAAGTTGCTTTCGAGGGATCCGGATGCTAGTCTTGGTGGAGTTGTTGTAATGCTAGTTTGTGTTTGTGATCCTGCTCATATATTGCAATTTGAACACTCGAGGGCAACCTCAAACTAATGTAATTCAGTTATTGTTTTCTCTATATTTGTGTAAAAAAACATAATTTATGATACTAATATATATATAACTGTTTGGGAACATTTAGGACAAAAAAATGCAAAAAAAAAGAAAATTTTTATTTTTATTTTTTTTGGGTCACAAGGGCTGCGGTTCTGGCAAAAACCGCAGCCCTTGGTGGGTTAAGGGTGCGGTTAAGGGCTAAAACCGTGACCCTTGACTCACCAAGGGCTGCAGTTTGGCCCTTAACCGCGACCCTTAACCCATCAAGGGTCGCGGTTTTTGCCTTGACCGCAGCCCTTAATGCGTTAAGGGCTGCGGTTAACAACCGCAGCCTTTCCTAAATGCCAAGGGCTGCTAGTCCAATGGCTGCGGTCAAAAAACGCAGCCCTTGGGCTCCTTTTGACCGCAGCCCTTGGGCTTTTTTCCTCTAGTGTTATGTAACTGATCCGGCTGATAAGAGAAAATTGATAGTTCTAACACCAAGGTCTCGTTGTCACATTAATGACTATCATGATGGTGATGAGTTGGAGGAAAGTCCATCTAGGAAGGTATAGTTCAGATGATTCATATGTGTACATACGAGATGACCATAATGAAGGTTAATGGATTCAAGAAAGTAAGAAAAAAACGCATTTCGAAAGCGTCGTCGAAAAACTTAATGAAGAAAAAATTGAGGTAAAATTTTTATATTAAAATTATAATGTAATTATATATGTCATTTGGTTTATAATTTTTATAGAATGTTCACTTGGAGTTGAGAACTGATTCATTATTTTTTGTTATATGTTTTTACTTTGATGTTTGTTAATGAAAATGATAAATTATGTATTCTACTTATAATTGTTTTTATGTAGACAAGTGTTATGTACTTTGAGTTTTCCAATATTATTTCTACAATGCTTTTAGAAATACAATCTACAATTAGCTCATTATGAATTTTATTCAAATAAAGCAAGAGAGATATTCTGATATACTTATAATTATTGTTGCCGAGCTTATAATTCAGACATGTACTTATAATTCAGACATACACTTCATCAAGTCAGTTAGGATGTACTTATAGTTGTTGATGCTGAGCTTGGGAGCGCATGTTATAATTGTTCAGGTACTTCTTAATCACCTTATTCCACACTGTTGAGTAAATTATGTATGTACTGGTAGTGAGGTCTGGCAGGTCTCTATGTTATGGTTTTGTAAAGACAGGTGACTTAACAGATAGTTGAAAAACAAGGTATGACCTTATGATAGCAGCATCCCAATACATGTGAATTAACAAGTAAAATATTTGAAACCATAGGCGTCATAGCAGAGGAGATCAATTATTATTTATATGAATTTCATCATCAGATTCATTGTTTAGTTTAGCAGACATTATTTTACTAGAAAGCAATAATAATTAAGGTCCTTAGAAATGCAGCAACTGCAAGATTTATTAAAAGAGTAACAAGTTGGTGTAGCAGATATAGTAAACAAATTAATTCTCTTGGCAGAAATTTTATCATGACACAGATCAAACTTAGCTTTAGATTAGGATCTTACACCTTTTGATTAATACATATACACTAATGTTGCAAAACTGATAGTGTTATATTTATAAGTATTTATAATTAATTCAATTTTATTGTTCTTAATTAGTTTTTATACTGTTATTTTCTTTGCCATTTTCTGCAAGTGGGAATTATTTGGCAATTTTGCCACATAAGAACCAGCTAGTTACAGCTACTTTGAACATCAACCTTGTACCTTCTATGTCTTTAGATTATTCAGACCCCATATTACCAAAGAATCTTAACATACAAGTAAAAGTCAGCAATATGTTTCAAGAATTTTCACCGCTTTCTCATAGATCTCATTGTTATCATGACTTTGTAAATTTTCTATCTTTTCCAATCCCTCGGCTTCATCTATCAACTGGGCATAGTAATTAACATCTCCAGTACTGCCCAAATTCTTCTCTGCTTCACCTACCTTCAGGATGTTCTCCATCCCTTCAAGACAGACAGTGATGATCCTAGGATCAGGGCACACAAGTAGATCACATCATGGCTATATGCACCCCTGATTCACTAGGTACCTAGCACAGAAAAGGTCGCCCTAAGGTTATCATGTCGCAGGAAAAGACAAATAAGACAAAAATCTCCTAGATGATCGAAACAAACTTTATTTGCTCTTGAGATCCACCAGATGTAGCATTAGATATCGCCCAAGCAGCTTCTTTCTTGATGTTGGATTTCGCAGTTTGAAGCAAGTTGGCTAGGAGACCAATCAAACCAGCTTCAACAACAGCCTAAAAGATTTGGAAAAAAAATCAGTAATCACCAATTGCTACCAACGAGTATAAATTAATTAATAAAAATGAACAAATACACAGTAAAACCTACTTGTTTGGCGGGTATATAAACAAATATATACAGTACCAATCAACTTTTTGAATTGCTGCTTCCTGAGAATTTTGGTGACAACTTCCCTAAGAGATTGCCCTCGGAGTAAAAATGGAATTTTCACTAGATTGATTGTTATTAAACCAACTAGTTGATGTAACATCATATCAGGATTTGAATCATGAAATGCTTATTATATATCCTTAGTTTTCCTTAAGATAATAGTTCATTGTTGTCTCTAACAGTTTCTTTAAATAATACTAATTTTTCTGTGCAGATGATACGAACACAATTCAAAATGAATTGCGTTTACGATAGTTGAATGATAAACTACAAGCCTCCACTTAAAGTTTACGATTCGGTTTATAATTAAGGAAATGAATCTCCACTCTCTTCCTCAATTACGGTTTTAATTAACAAAGAACGAGAATCTCCACTCTCGAATATGTCAATTAGGTTGACTTTCTCGTAGTTTGACCTCCCAAGAAAATCGGTTCAAAGATAGAGTAAAAACCTCGGTTTTTAATCTTAAACACAACGTGTTTTAATTTGAAGCACAAAGCTTAAATTTCAATTATCCAAATCTGATTCTCATTTATGATCACCATTTTGATATATATTACAAGCTAATCACTCCCAAAAGATCTAAGTACTTAAAAGATTAAACAAAGCAATAAACAACAAATATCTCTAATCTTCCAACAAAGGTGTAAGAGGAATAGTGTTGTTGTGTGTTTTGTTGACTAAAAGGGAAGGAGGGCTGGTTTTCCACACCAAGTGGATGGCCTCCCTTAGCTTGCAACACAAGCTCCATAAATATCTTTAAGGACCTCCGTTCACACGCCCCAAGTGTTGATCGCATCCCCAAGCATATTTCGTGGATATTACAACTTACGCTACGCAAAATAATTCCGGTTTTACAAAAACCGAAAATTACAAAAAAAACGTTAATTAAACTAACTCGCTTAATTAACTTCCTTTCCTATGTTGCTCAACATGATTAAACTAGTACTAATCCTTAAACCGTGAATTTCTCCCTTGTTGTAATTGAGATTAGTACTTAGTAGAATTTCGGAACTAGCAACTAGTTTCGGATCATCCTCTCCTTCTTCAAAAGGAATTGTCCTCAATTCTTGCACATCGTTATCTTCGAAATAGGGGGATAAGTCCCCTACGTTGAATGTGGCTGCCACGCCATAGTCTCCGGGAAGGTCTATTTTGTAAGCATTATTGCCGTAGCGTTCAAGAACCTTGAAAGGTCCTTCAGCTCGGGGCATGAGTTTATGCTTTCTTTTACTTGGAAACCTTTCCTTCCTCAAGTGTATCCACACCAAATCTCCCGGAGCAAACAACCTCGGTTTTCGGCCCTTGTTTGCTTTTTTTCTTGTACATTTCATTGGCCTTTTCGATGTTGGCGCGGATTTCTTTGTGAACCTTCACCATTGTTTCAGCTTGTTGCCTAGCATCCCCAGTGGACATAAGAGTCCTTAGGCAACGAAATGAGATCAATAGGTACATACGGGTTTACCCCATATACCACTTCGAACGGTGAATGTCTTGTTGCAAAAGTGGGAGTCCTATTGTAAGCAAATTCCGCGTGGCATAGCTTGACATCCCAATCTTTCCCGGTCTTGCTCACTAAGCCCCTTAACAAGGTGCCTAGAGTTCGATTTGTCACTTCGTTTGACCGTCGGTTTGGGGGTGATGTGAAGTACTAAACAAAGAACTTAGTACCCATCATCCTCCACGGGGACCTCCAAAAATGACTCAAAAAACTTGCTATCTCGATCCGAGACAATAGTTTTTGGTATTCCATGTAGACGGACAATTTCCCCGAAATATAAACATGAAACGTTAATAGCATCTTTCGTTTTATGGCAAGGCACAAAGTGTGCCATTTTTGAGAAACGGTCCACCACCACCATGACCGGATCCTTTCCTCTTTGCGTTCTCGGAAGTGCAACGATGAAATCCATACTAACATCCTCCCAAGGCCTCTCCCGCATCGGCAAAGGAGTATACAACCCCTTATGAAACGTGCTTTTGGCTCTTTGACAAACTCCGCAACGAGCCAAAAACAGCGTGCACTTCCTTGATCATATGAGGCCAAGAAAAATGTTCTTGTAATAATTCCATGGTTTTGGCAACGCCAAAATGGCCACCCAAACCGCCACCATGAGCCTCTCTTATGAGAAAATCACGAACGGGACATTTGGGAACGCAAAGTTTGTTCCCTTTGAACAAGAACCCCTCCATTTGATGATAATGGTCTTTTGGACCATCTTTGGTAGCCTCGAACGGATCTCGTGTCCCCTCATCAAGAACATAAAATTCTTTAATTAGTTCAAACCCAAGTACCTTGGAATCCACCATATTAAGCAATACGTGTCTCCGAGATAAAGCATCGCCTACCACGTTAGCTTTCCGGCCTTGTACTTGGCAACAAAGTTGAACGATTGTAAGAACTCTACCCATTTAGCATGCCGAGCACTAAGCTTATGTTGTCCATGAATATATTTCAGTGATTCATGATCGGAATGAAGAACAAAAGCTTGTGGTCGTAAATAGTGACTCTAATGATTAAGAGATCTAACCATGGCGTAAAACTCTTTATCATAAGTGGAATAATTCAACTTAGCCTGATTTAATTTTTCGCTAAAATACGCAATAGGCTTGCCACATTGAATCAAAACAGTCCCAATACCCGTTCCACTTGCATCACACTCAACTTCAAATGGTTTTGCAAAATCCGGTAAAGCTAGGATAGGCGTTTTACACATTCTCTCCTTTACAAGCTCAAACGCCTTTTGAGCTGCGTCACTCCATTCAAATTTTCCATGTTTAGTGCATTCCGTTATAGGAGCTAATAAGGTGCTGAAATTGTTTATAAACCTCCTATAAAACGAAGCTAAACCATGAAAAGACCTCACCTCGGTGATAGTTGTAGGAACCGGCCAAGAAGAAATTGCTTCAACTTTGGATGGATACACTTTCACCCCTTCATCCGAAATGATGAACCCAAGGAAGCCAATCTCTCGTTGCATGAACGTGCACTTTTCAAGCTTCCCATACAGTTTTTGTTCTCTCAAAACTTCGAACACTTGTTGCAAATGATTTAAATGATCATCCTTGTTAGCACTGAAAACAAGAATATCATCCAAATATACAACTACGAACTTTCCCAAAAATGGCCTAAGTACTTCATTCATTAATCTCATGAAAGTACTAGGGGCATTCGTGAGACCAAATGGCATAACCAGCCATTCATACAACCCATACTTCGTCTTGAAAGCCGTCTTCCTTTGTTCCTCATTTTCGGCCACCACATTTGAGTATAAGGACCTCCTAATCACTAAGGTTTCACCCTCCATTTCAGGATTGCACACGTCCTCCTCATCCTCACTTCCATTTTTTTCATGTTCCATCTCTAAAAGAGATTGTCTTTCCAACTCGTCTATTTCTGTTATATCTCTTATGGTCATGATTCTTTTAGTCGGACAATTAGCTTGGTAATGGCCATAGCCTTGACACTTAAAACATTTTACTTTTAAGGTTTTGTCATCTCCGACTTTCTCCTTGTCTTTCCAAGTGAAATCAGGTTTTTTGTTCTTATCAAGATTACTAGTACTAGGATTAACTTTGAAAGTACTAAATGGCTTGGAATAAGACTTACTTGCTACTGGTTTCTTCTTTTGGCTATCCATTTTGAGAGCCACTGTGCAAGCTTCATCGAATGTGAGGTATGGGAACACCTCTACTTTCTCACGCACCTCTTCATTTAGGCCTCCTAAGAACCGGCCTAACTTTTGCTCCTCCATTTCTTCGATTTCACAAACAATGGAAAGTTTCTCAAATTCCTTGATGTACTCCTCCATAGGCATGGCGCCTTGCTTGAGTGTGGACCATCTAACATACTGATTTTGTTTGTAGTTAGTTGGAACAAAACGTTTCCTCAATTGCTTCTTCAATTTTTCCCAAGTAGCAATCTTGGATTTGTTCTCCTTCACCCTTTGCCTCTTCAATCCTTCTAACCAAATGGATGCATATTTGGTTAGCTTCAATACAGCCACCTTGTATTTCTTGTCATTCGGAGTGTCTTTGTAATCAAAAAACGCTCCAAAGAACGTTCCCATTCAATGTATAATTCGGATCACTAGCTCCATCAAAATCCGGAACTTCGATTTTCAAACCCCTATCATCACCCTAGAACTCCTTTCTTCCTCATTGGGTTTCTTCTTAAACAATTCTAAGGTTATCTTTGCCATCATGTCGTGTAATGCTTCGTTTTGCTTAGCTAAAGCTTCTAGCATCGCATCTCGTCTAGCATTATCATTCATTTCATCGTCCATTTCGTAACTCGGCTACGATACCACTTGATACGAACACACTTCAAAATGAATTGCGTTTACGATAGTTGAATGATAAACTACAAGCCTCCACTTAAAGTTTACGATTCGGTTTATAATTAAGGAAATGAATCTCCACTCTCTTCCTCAATTACGGTTTTAATTAACAAAGAACGAGAATCTCCACTCTCGAATATGTCAATTAGGTTGACTTTCTCGTAGTTTGACCTCCCAAGAAAATCGGTTCAAAGATAGAGTAAAAACCTCGGTTTTTAATCTTTAACACAACGTGTTTTAATTTGAAGCACAAAGCTTAAATTTCAATTATCCAAATCTGATTCTCATTTATGATCACCATTTTGATATATATTACAAGCTAATCACTCCCAAAAGATCTAAGTACTTAAAAGATTAAACAAAGCAATAAACAACAAATATCTCTAATCTTCCAACAAAGGTGTAAGAGGAATAGTGTTGTTGTGTGTTTTGTTGACTAAAAGGGAAGGAGGGCCGGTTTTCCACACCAAGTGGATGGCCTCCCTTAGCTTGCAACACAAGCTCCATAAATATCTTCAAGGACCTCCTTTCACACGCCCCAAGTGTAGATCGCATCCCCAAGCATATTTCGTGGATATTACAACTTACGCTACGCAAAATAATTCCGGTTTTACAAAAACCGAAAATTACAAAAAAAACGTTAATTAAACTAACTCGCTTAATTAACTTCCTTTCCTATGTTGCTCAACATGATTAAACTAGTACTAATCCTTAAACCGTGAATTTCTCCCTTGTTGTAATTGAGATTAGTACTTAGTAGAATTTCGGAACTAGCAACTAGTTTCGGATCAGCAGATGACTTGAGATCTCCGAGTCAGAAATTCGCTTAAGCTTTTACTGAGTTGCTTCTTTTCAGTAATTTATTCATTGGATTATTGAAAGTATAATTTTTCAGGAGAAGTGCACATGTTACAATTCTGTCTTCGTTTCAGGTTAATGGCAAAGGGGAGAAAGCGTGACAGGGTACCTCAAGAGATTGCAACCTCGGATACCGAGCATGATGATGATGGTAATAGGGATGAACGTGAGGACCACAGAGGTCGTACTGTATGTGGAATAGTAGGGAAGGCACTTCAGGAGGGTAGAAAAATTCCACTTGAATGGAATGGAAGAAAGGTTCCATGTGGGGATCATCGAACGACATTATGTCCTTATGTTGGTGTAGTTGTTCGTGAACGTGTAAACATCAACTACCAACGATGGGGTGATGTTCCTAAAGAGCTAAAGAATTCACTTTACGAGTCAATATCAGTAAGTAAATGTTTTACTATTAGTATTTCACTAACAACCAACTTATATTTGTGAGGTTAAGTTATGCCAATTAATAATAATAAATGACCCTTGAATTATGCCGAAAGGGTTCACAATATTAGAAGGTCGTAAACGTTATATCTTATTGCGAGCTTCTATAGCATTCTAAATTTTTAAAGCTAGATTGAGAAAGGAGTGGTTGTACACTCCCAAGGAACAATTGGTGAAGACAAAACCAGGGTTATATCCATGGATAACTCAGGAAGATTGGGACCAATTTCATAAAACATCAACTGATCCTAAGTTTAAGGTTTCAATTCCTATATATCTTATTTGATGTATCTAATCTTGTGGAATTAAATACTTGTGCGGAAATTATGATTAAAGTAACAAAAACGAACGATAGATCCTAAATCAATTGATAAAGCAAAGCACCACAATGTGATTTAAGGGTTTTGAAGCATAAAGGCTAAGCCACCAACTTCAAGAGATTTGATTAACACTCAAGGTTAAACACGAAATAAACTTTCAATAATTCATTAACTCTAAATCACGTACATCATAAACTATTTATAAGAAAACAAAAACCAACTCCTACTATGCTTAGGACAAGTCCCTAAGTCATAATCCTAATCCAACTCTAAAAGATAGATAAGAAACTTTAAGGTTGAATCTTATAACCTATCTCCTTGAGAACATAGACTCCTAACATAACTCAAATACCAAGCACTTAAAGATATGAAGAGTTCTAGCTGAACTCAACTACGTATGCTTAGCATACTAAGACACGCACGCCACTCCTACACTCCTATCAGAACTAGAAGTGTAACATGGATGTATTACGCACCTTGCCCCAAGTTAGTGATCATGCACACGCACTCTTTGGTAGCAAAGAATCCAACTATCACGCCATGCATAGAATCCAACTCCAACTGAGGAACCTTCGCACCAAGAGCAACCAATTGAGCAACTTGATCCTCATCTACTCCCGTATCATCCTCCCCTTCTTCAGAAGCAATTGTCCTCAATTGAGCATCCTCATCATCATGCAAATAAGGAGACAAATCTCCAATGTTGAAGGTAGCACTCACTCCATAATCACCAGGCAACTCGAGCTTGAAGGCATTGTCGTTGATCTTCTCGACAATTTTGAAAGGGCCTTCGGATCTTGGCATCAATTTATTCTTCCTTAAGTTAGGAAACCTCTCCTTTCTCAAGTGCAACCACACTAAATCACCCACCTCATAGGAATGTTGTCGTCGGTTCTTGTTGGCAAGCTTCTTATACCTCTCATTTACTTGTTCAATTCGAGCCCTAACTTGCGCATGCAACTTCAACATAGCTGCTGCCTTTTCTTTGGTGTCCTTATGCACATACTCCTCTTTAGGCAATGGAATCAAATCCAAAGGAATGCGTGGAGTGACACCATAAACGACTTCAAAAGGTGAACACTTAGTAGCATAAGTTGGTGCTCTATTATAAGCAAATTCAGCGTGCGCCAACTTCATGTCCCAATCCTTGGTGCTCTTGCTCACCAAGCCTCTAAGTAAAGCTCCCAAGGTCCTATTGGTGACTTCGGTCTGTCCATCCGTTTGAGGATGGTGTGAAGTACTAAAACAAAGCTTAGTCCCCAATAGTTTCCACAATGTCTTCCAAAAGTAGCTCATAAATTTGGTGTCCCGATCACTCACAATAGTCTTCGGTACTCCATGTAAACGAAGTATCTCTTGGAAGTACAATGTTGCTACCTTGCTTGCATCATCAGTTTTATGGCATGGAAGAAAGTGTGCCATCTTGGAAAACCTATCCACCACGACCATAATGGAATCCTTGCCCCTTTGAGTTCGAGGCAACCCCACAATAAAGTCCATTGACACATCATCCCAAGGAAATTCCTAACCGGTAGTGGAGTGTACAAACCATGGTGAAACGTGCTCTTGGCCCTTTGACAACTAGCACATCGAGCCAATACTCCTTGTACATCCCCTTGCATCTTGGGCCAATAAGTGTTCTTGTAAGATGGCTAAGGTCTTGTTAATGCCAAAATGCCCCGCAATGCCACCTCCATGCGCCTCTCTTACCAACAACTCCCTAATAGAACACTTAGGTACACACAAACGATTCCCCTTGAAAAGGAAACCCTCTTGCACCACATAGGTACCTACGGCCCCCTTTCCACAAGCCTCCATAATAGGCTTGAAATCAACATCTCCCTCATAGTACTCCTTGACAAGACCAAAACCAAGGAGCCTAGAATGTAACACCCCCAACAACGAATACCTCCTAGACAATGCATCAGCCACAATATTCGACTTCCCTTCTTTATATTTGGACGAAAAATTAAATGATTGGAGGAACTCCACCCATTTAGCATGTCTTGGATTCAATTTTTGTTGTCCATGGATATGTTTCAAAGCCTCATGGTCCGAATGCAAGATGAAATGACTAGGCCTCAAATAATGGCTCCAATGATTCAATGCCCTCACAATAGCATAAAACTCCTTGTCATAAGTCGAGTAATTTAATCGAGCCCCACCCAATTTCTCACTAAAATAAGCAATAATAAGGTGTCCATGTCTCGATGAATACCCAATCTCCTACATGTTCGTTGGTCATAAAATTGAGTTGAAACTAAATTCCTTGACTCTAGGGCATCATAAATGTGCCGGAATTGGCGGGGGATGACAAGGTTGGGGACTTCTACTTCCGATTCGGGTGAAGCACGAGAACCGGAAGGCCTACTAGTGTTTCGGGCTCTCTTATTTCCAGGCATAACAATGGAGACAAAGGCAAGCACAAACAATCAAACAAACAAAGACAAGAGCCCATAACTACCCAACCAAAATGACTTCCCGTACCTAACTAACAACAAACAAATCAAAGTAGGATTGTAGTTTAACCTAATTTATCACAAAATCACCCAATAAGAAACAAAAATAAGCAATGCAAGATTGAAAAAGCACAAGTCTCAACCTAGGGCTTGAACAAAATAGGGGGTTTCGAATAAATCGTTAACCTTGATGCGTTAATTCCCTTTTTAAAGCTTGAATTGAGCCTTCCTTTTGTATTTGAAAACTTTGCTTGCTTGAATTTTGTCCTTTTTGCTCTGAAAATTGTTGCCCTAATCTTGATTGGGTGGTTGAGTGAAGCTTGAAGAGAGAGAGAATGAAGGTCTTCAGTGGTGGTTGGAGGTTGAGGATGGAGATTTGTGGTTGTGAGAGGGAAAGAGTGAGAGATTTGAGTGAGGGTGAGGGAGTTCTTGAGTGTTTTAGAGAGGGCTAGAGAGAGTGAAGAGTGCAAGAGAAGGGTTCGAAAGAAATGAGGGAGGTTAGGAGGGTTTACAGTGTTTTAATCGGGCTGAGTGTCGACAGCGCTGAAGGGAGGGCCCGCTCCTCTCAGGAGCGCTCGCACTTCTCAGGAGCGCTCGCTCTTCTCTTTACGGAGCGTTGGTATGTTTTTCAAAGTGAGATTCAAGGTTAGATAACGAAAATAATGACATGCATCAATGGATTCTTGTACGTACTAGAGTATCTAAGCCATTTAAAGTTAAAGAAGATAGAGAAGTGTTTAAGTGAAAACTAGGGGAGAATTAAGGTACTTAAGAATTAAGGTACAAGTGATAATTGTTATACATCCATCCAAAGGAGGAAGGAAATTCACACTAGTATAGCAAAATTCAAGATGTTTAATGTGTGGTTTTAAAATATATATATATATATATATATATATATATATATATATATATATATATATATATATATATATATATATATATATATATATATATATATATATATATATATATATATATATATATATATATATATATATATATATATATATATATATATATATATATATATAATTCCAAAATGGTGAAATTGTTGTTATGTTTAAGAAGATCTTTGCTCCTACTTCAATTTTTATGAAGAAGTTCTCATAGAAAAAGTCTCTCTCTAAATTGGGTCAATTTGATGAACATTATTTTCGGATTTGGTATTACCTGTTACTGTAAATCGTACATTTGGCCCCCGAAACTCATTTTTTAGCTCTTTCCTATTTAACTGGAAAATGTTCGTATCGAAAAGTTCTTGAGGTTAGGCTTTGGAAATTTCTGATTCGGAGTACCGAGCAGGAAGTTATGTTTATTTTCAGTTCACTGTTTTTGCTGGAATTATTTTGACGAAAGTTTCAAATGGTCAAGTCAACTCAACCCTTTTAATGAAGTTTACATGAGCACACTAATTGCCTAGATGATATTCACAAGCAGTAAAAATTGGATTATTTCCATCTATTTATATTTTTAACTATTACGAGAAATTGTTTGATGTAAAACAAAAGATTTCAAAAGAAGAATTAAGTCTTGTAAATGATGAACAATACTATAATAGTTGTGATTTTTCTTCCCCTCCATGGAAGAATATGATTTCTTCGAAATAAGACTGGTATTTATAAACTATACATTCCAATAGTTTGTGTAAATAATTTTAGGACCAAGTATTATAAAGAGTAAAGGCCGGTACCAAATAAGGTACGGTATGAACAACAACAAAAGCTGTTGGAGGATGGGTGATCTCCTTCCGAACCCTCGTTGGGTGGGTGAGGCCCAACAAACAATGAATAAATAGACATGTCCTAGTTAAGGCTTGCAATCATAATAATTAAACGGTGGGGTGACGACCTCCATTAGTTTAGAGACAGTCGGCTTCTTGTATAGGGAGCCCCTCTCTACTCATGTTCGCTTTACCCCAAACAACAAATCAAACCGGACTATAAGGGTTTTTGAATATTCTAAGTGGTAGCCTTTCATGATATAAATTCTTAATTTCAAGCGTTTGTGCAAGGATAGTAATCCTGATATTTTACGAAACCCCTTACTAGTGAGAAAATAAGGGCTTTAGCATAAATGGCATTTAAAATGTCTTAAGCCACCAAAACTGAATTTTGGGGGTGAACTTATGTTGTATAATTGGAGTAACACTCGAATTACACAAGAAGAGATAGAAGAGACAACTGAAAGACTTGAATCCACAAGTTCGATTGAATGGCAAACTCCTAAACTACTTGGATAAGTCACACCACCAAGCAATCTAAAAGCTCCTAAGAAGACAAACTAACTTGCCAAAGTTAATTAAGCATAGGCACTAAACACTTGATTCCAATCCAAGAATGCAAAGTATTAAGCAAAAGAAAAACACTCGGTTTTTGTTTAAGTCATAAAAGTCATCTCCATTTTATTCACTTCGTCCGGTTTATATAGGTCTTGTTACAACTTAATTTTCTGATTTTCTAAGACAAAATAATTAAGGAAATAATTAACCCCTAACTACATGATCTACTAAGGCTAATCACTCGTGCCATTACATGCTAAATTCGAGCAGCCACTAACCCACAATGGTTAGTTACAACGGCTAACAAATGCTAACAACTTCCCTATTTTGGTGGCGCCTCTATGCTGCTTGAAGGGACGTGTATTGCTGCACTCCTAGCACTCCTAGCATCACTTGAACTCCTCCTTGGCACGCCTAGAATGTAGGGATCTTGCTTCAGATTTGAACGTGTGAATGAGGGTGTAACAATTCCCTATTCTCACGCCACGTGCACGCTGCCTTCTCCATCTTCCTTGCACGTTTCATTTAGCTTCATTAACCATGTAGCATTACATCTTAATCTAAGGAAATGTCGAACTAATACTAATTGAAAGAAATACAACTCAAAGCAACTAACATGAATACAAGTCATGGACGCCACAACTGAAAAGGAAAATGACACTCCTATGGACTTAAGGACTCTCTAACTTATTCGAATGAAAAACAATGAAAACATCAAATGATATAACTTAATGAATAAAATTAAAGACCTCCATGAATGAAGCATTTAACTCATCAAGTTTAATGAGAAAGATACAATCACCAACCAAATGTTAGAGCTTTGTATCCTTGATAACCAACAATGGTGAAGCAGCCTCGACACCATCTACAACATCTTCCCCTTGTTGCGAAAAGTTTGACCTCAAACTTGGAAGATCACCGCCATCCTCATAGAATGGACTACGGTCCGAAACATTAAAAGAAGAAGAAACACCATAATCACCTGGTAATTCAATCTTGTAGACATTAGGATTGATCTTCTCAAGGACCTTGAAGGGAACATCAGTTCTAGGGCTTAACTTTGAACGTCTCTTGGAAGGAAAACGTTCCTTCCTTAGATGAATCCATACCCAATCTCCAGGAGAGAATTGAACATCTTTCTTCCTCTTGTCAATTCGTTGCTTAATCTTCCCATTAGCACGAATGATTCTTGCCCTCACAAGCTCATGAAGCTTCTTAATCTCCTTTGCTCTCTCATCAGCCTCCTTGCTAAATTTGTCTCGAATTGGTAAGGGAGCTAAATCAAGAGGAGTGCATGGATTGATCCCATAGACAACTTCGAAGGGACTCAAACCAGTGATCTTATGAGGCACCCTATTGTATGCAAATTCAGCTTGGGGTAATATGTCTTCCCATTGCCTTTGACTCATAGTAGCTAAAGCCCTCAACAAAGTTCCCAAGGTTCGATTTGTTACCTCGGTTTGGCCGTCAGTTTGTGGATGGGATGAGGTGCTAAACTTGAGCTTGGTTCCCATCTTCTTCCACAATGTAAGCCAAAAATGACTTAAGAACTTTGTGTCTCTATCACTCACCATGCTTCTTGGAACTCCATGTAAATGAACCACCTCTTTGAAGTACAAAAGAGCCGTTTGGCTAGGGATGAAATGAGCCATCTTTGAAAACCTATCAACCACCACCATCACTGCATCTTTGTTATGCCTTGTTCTAGGAAGCCCCGTGACAAAATCAAGGCTTATGTCCTCCCATGGTGCTTGTGGTGTAGGAAGAGGTAAGTGTTGGCCTTGAGGAAGAGAATGGCCTTTGGCGTGTTGACAAACTACACACCTCTTCACTATGTATTCGACATCCTTCATCAATCTAGGCCAAAAGAAATAATAATCACTCACTAAGGTGTAGGTTTTCTCAATGCCAAAGTGTCCAGCAAGGCCACCTTCATGAAATTCTCGGATTAGAGATTCCCTTACACTATGTGTAGGCACGCATAGTATCTTGTTCTTGAATAGAAATCCCGCATAAAAATGATAGTCTCCATTAGCATGAACTTGACATTTTGCAATGATCTCACCAAAGTCCGGATCATCAACATAGCTTTCCTTCAATACCTCCAAACCAATGACTCGATTTCTAAGAGAAGTAAGCAATAAGTATCTTCTTGACAAGGAATCAACACCCATGTTCATCTTTCCGGATTTATTCTTGATCACAAAGTGATAAGTTGCAAAAACTCTACCCACTTAGCATGGCGTGGCTGAAGCTTTTGTTGGCTTTGTAAATATTTAAGGGCCTCATGATCCGAATGCAAAATGAACTTTTTTGCAATCAAATAGTGCCGCCAATGATCAAGGGACCTCACAAGAGCATAGAACTCTTTGTCATAGGTAGAATACCTCCTCTTAGCTTCATTTAGTTTCTCACTAAAGTAGGCAATGGGGCGTCCACTTTGAGAAAGGACCGCACCAATACCAACTCCAGAAGCATCACATTCTACCTCAAAAATATCTTCAAAGCCTGGCAAAGCTAAGATAGGTGTTGTTGTTAGGCGAAGCTTAACCTCTTCAAAAGCTTTTTCTGCTTGAGAACTCCATTCAAATTGCTTAAGCTTAGTAATCTCAGTGATAGGAGCCATTAGAGTACTAAAATCTCGAACAAATCTTCTATAAAAAGAGGCTAGACCATGGAAACTTCTTACTTGTTGGATGGAACATGGAATAGGCCATTCTCTAATGGCTTGCACCTTCTTCTCATCCACTTCAATGCCGTCGTGTGAAATAAGGAAGCCAAGAAAGGCAACCTGATTTGAGAAGAAATGACACTTCTCAAGGTTTCCATAGAGTTGCTCTCTCTCCAAGACTTCACATACTTGGTGTAGATGATCAACATGCTCCAATTCACTCTTGCTATACACCAAGATGTCATCAAAATACACCACTACAAACCGACCAAGAAAAGGTTTCAAGGTTTGGTTCATCAATCTCATGAATGTGCTTGCTGCATTTGATAATCCAAATGGCATAACTAGCCATTCATACAAGCCTTCCTTTGTTTTAAAGGCTGTCTTCCACTCATCCCGTTCATGAATTCGAATTTGATGATAACCACTCCTTAGGTCGATCTTTGAAAATACTTTCGAACCATGTAAATCATCTAAAAGATCATTTAACCTATGAATAGGGAAATGATACTTTATAGTGATCTTGTCGATGGCCCTACTATCAACACATATGCGCCACTCACCATTCTTCTTTGGCACGAGCAATGTAGGGACATCACAAGGGCTAAGAGATTCCCTAATCAAGCCTTTTACCTTTAATTCCTCCACTTGCCTCCTTATTTCTTCGGTTTCTTTTGGATTTGTTCTATAGGCAGGTTTATTAGGTAGGCTAATTCCGGGAACAAGGTCAATTTTGTGTTGAATGTCTCGTTTAGGGGGTAGGCCAAGGGGTATTTCTTGTTAAAAAACATGTTTGAATTGTTTAAGCAAAGGGGTTAACAAGGGGTGTTGTGGTTCGGTTGGTGGAGGTGGAGTTTGATCTAAACCAGTCATGATGAGTTCTTGAAATGATTCCAGTTTCTTTGTTTGATTGTTGGAGTGCTCCTTTTGCCTCGGATATAAAGGGGTCAAAACAATCTTCTTTTGATTCTTCACAAAGGCATAGGTGTTCTTGTAGCCATCATGAATCACCTTCCTATCAAACATCCATGGTCTTCCTAATAGGACATGGCACGCATCCATGGGAATGACATCACACCACAACTCTTCATTATACTCCTTTTCAATAGTGAAAGCTAGCAATACACGTGAAGATACATGTATGCCCTTTCCTTGATTCAACCATTGAATCACAAAAGGATTAGGATGAGGGGTAGTGTTTAGGTTTAGTTTAGTGACTAATGTTTGAGAAGCCACATTGGTGCAACTGCCACCATCAATGATTAAGGAGCAAACTTTGCCTCCTATGGTGCACCTCGTGTGAAAGATAGCCTCTCTTTGCATTTGATCTTCATTAGTAGCTAGGCCACTAAGAGTTCTTCTCACTACTAAACATTCACCATCATCTGGTCCTATGTAACGCCCTTCTTCTTCCTCCTCTACATATTCCTCCTCTTCCTCTTCTTCATATCCATCATCTATAGCTTCATACTCCGTAAGAGTTATGACCTTTTTTTGTTAGGACATTCGGAGGCAATGTTCCCTAGTCCTTGGAACCTATAACACCTTCGAGGGGTGCTTGGTACATTAGGTTTAGTTTCATTATTTTGGGGTGGTTTAGAAGTGTAGGATGTGTTTGGCTTAGAAGGGGTTGTGTTTGGTTTAGAGTATGGAGTGGACTTGGTAAAGGTTCGAGAAGAATCCCATTTACCTTTGGATTTAATTTTGTTTTGGAGTTCCACCTTATGAGCTAATAGAACTAGCTCTTCTAAGGTTGAGTATGAGTGCGACTCAACCACATTTGCAATAGGAGGGTCCAAGCCTCCTAAGAAACGCACCAAAGTTTGAGGCTCGTCCTCCATTACATCACATTTCATGATGTAAGCCTCGAACTCCCTTGCATATTCTTCAACAGTTTTAGTTCCTTGATTAAGGTGATGGAACTTTGAGAAATTCTCTTGCACATAGTATGTAGGCAAGAATTTCTGTTTGAGAAGTTTCTACATTTTCTCCCAACTCCTTACCTTCTCATTTCCTATTCTTTCTCTCTTGGCGCACACACTTACCCACCAAGTTGAGGCATACTTCCTCAATTTCAATGCTACAAGCTTTACTCTCTTATCCTCCGGGACGTTCTTGTAATCAAACACTCGCTCAATGGTTCTAATCCATTCAACAAACTCATCAGGATCAAGTTTGCCATCAAAATCAGGTATATCTACCTTAATATCATTAGAAGGACGAGGATTAGGCCTTCTAGGACGCAAGGTTATGTCACTTGCATCATCCGAATCATCACCTCCTTCTCGTTGGTAATTGAGTCTCACTGAGAGCTGCCTTACTTGGTCTTGCATCAAGGCCACTCGTGCATCACTCTCCCATCTTTCTTCTTCTAATATCCTCATTGTCTCACGCCAATTGGCAGGGGGATTAGATTCATCTCCCGTGGCTAAAACAAGTTCAATTGGGCAGTTTTGTGTTTGCGGTTTTTGGTGGTTGTTTGGGACGAAGTTGGGAATGTGTTTGGGGTCTAATGGTAGATGAAATGGTTAGGATTTAAGCTTAGCTCTGATACCAAGATGTTGTAAAACTTTGGGACTAAGAGTATGGATTTAGAAGTTATAATTTGAGGATATTTGAAATCTATTTGTTGCTAATATTGAGAACTTTTTCATGGAAATTTAATAAGGACTATCGGAGGCTGTAGTGCTTGATATATGGATACTTAATGTTGATTTATGAGTTTATGTTTTGAAGTTTCGAGGACGAAACTTATTTTAAGCTCTGAACCTAATCAAACTTGACATATGTTATATGTTTGGGATGTTTTAAGGTTAAAATGGTCATTTGTTCCCAAAATACACGTGGATTAATATAGTAGATTCCTTACATAGTAAAAATCGGCGCCTAAAATATCGGTTCGTACCTATCCTCAAAGAATGCTTCTTCGCAGCTACTTAAGTGTCGATATCCCAAAGCTCTTTGCATGCATGAAGGCCAACACCACCAACTAAGACCTTCAACAAGAATCACCCAGAAACTCCAAGAAACCGACCTCACCCAAAAGAGGTTTTCCCTCCCCTTAGGGTACCGCCAGAAATACCCTATAAAAGGCTGTTTGGTTTTTCGATCCTTTTCTCCTAATTCTCTCTTGGCGCACACACTTGCCCACCAAGTTGAGGCATACTTCCTCAATTTCAATGCTACAAGCTTTACTCTCTTATCCTCCGGGACGTTCTTGTAATCAAACACTCGCTCAATGGTTCTAATCCATTCAACAAACTCATCAGGATCAAGTTTGCCATCATAATCAGGTATATCTACCTTAATATCATTAGAAGGACGAGGATTAGGCCTTCTAGGACGCAAGGTTATGTCACTTGCATCATCCGAATCATCACCTCCTTCTCATTGGTAATTGAGTCTCACTGAGAGCTGCCTTACTTGGTCTTGCATCAAGGCCATTCGTGCATCACTCTCCCATCTTTCTTCTTCTAATATCCTCATTGTCTCACGCCAATTGGCAGGGGGATTAGATTCAGCTCCCGTGGCTAAAACAAGTTCAATTGGGCAGTTTTTGTGTTTGCGGTTTTTGGTGGTTGTTTGGGACGAAGTTGGGAATGTGTTTGGGGTCTAATGGTGGATGAAATGGTTAGGATTTAAGCTTAGCTCTGATACCAAGATGTTGTATAATTGGAGTAACACTCGAATTATACAAGAAGAGATAGAAGAGACAACCGAAAGACTTGAATCCACAAGTTCGATTGAATGGCAAACTCCTAAACTACTTGGATAAGTCACACCACCAAGCAATCTAAAAGCTCCGAAGAACACAAACTAACTTGCCAAAGTTAATTAAGCATAGGCACTAAACACTTGATTCCAATCCAAGAATACAATGTATTAAGCAAAAGAAAAACACTCGGTTTTTGTTTAAGTCATAAAAGTCATCTCCATTTCATTCACTTCGTCCGGTTTATATAGGACTTGTTACAACTTAATTTTCTGATTTTCTAAGACAAAATAATTAAGGAAATAATTAACCACTAACTACATGATCTACTAAGGCTAATCAATCGTGCCATTACATGCTAAATTCGAGCAGCCACTAACCCACAATGGTTAGTTACAACGGCTACAAATGCTAACAACTTCCCTATTTTGGTGGTGCCTCTATGCTGCTTGAAAAGACGTGTATTGCTGCACTCCTAGCACTCCTAGCATCACTTGAACTCCTCCTTGGCACGCCTAGAATTTAGGGATGTTGGTTCAGATTTGAACGTGTGAATGAGGTTCTAACAATTCCCTATTCTCACGCCACTTGCACGTTGCCTTCTCCATCTTCCTTGCATGTTTCATTTAGCTTCATTAACCATGTAGCATTACATCTTAATCTAAGTAAATGTCGAACTAATAATAATTGAAAGAAATACAACTCAAAGCAACTAACATGAATACAAGTCATGGACGCCACAACTGAAAAGGAAAATAACACTCCTATGGACTTAAGGACTCTCTAACTTATTCGAATGAAAAACAATGAAAACATCAAATGATATAACTTAATGAATCAAATTAAAGACCTCCATAAAAGAAGCATTTACCTCATCAAGTTTAATGAGAAAGATACAATCACCACCCAAATGGATGAGCTTTGTATCCTTGACAACCAACAATGGTGAAGCAGCCAATATTTTAGTTGTTCTCTATGTGAAGACTCTCGAAACTACTCAATAAAATCCGGGAGAGCATCAAGGGTGAAGGAGAATCATGATTCAGTATTTATAGATCGAGGTCTAACCCTTAAGCGTGCCCTAACTCAGAATATCAAATATATGATAATCCTAAGTTATGGAAAGTATATCTTGAACAATATATTTCTCGGAGGAAATATATTATCCAAGATATACACAAGCTTTAAGGCAGGTAAATACTGAATAATGATTCGAAAGGCTGGCAAACATTTCTTATGGAAAGTATTTAAGAAAATATTTTTCCGAAAATATTTTCTAAAACAGCCAGCTCAATCACCCGGTAGAGTAACTGGTACCCAGACCTGTTACCCTACTTAGTAGTGTTCTGAATATGTAACCAACTGGCTCCATATTCAAAACTCTACTATTTCACACTTAAGAACAACACAAACAATGCCACTAGAATTATCATACGCAAACATTGCATGAAGACCTAAGATGAGACAATTAAAGAATCCTAAACTATCTTCATGCACTTCAATCCTTGAAGCTTCCCTTGAATCAACAATGATGAACTCTATCTTTTCCTCGAACAATTTCGAGAGGGCTTTTTAGCTTCAAGTCTTGGGAAACTTGTTTGCTACACAAGAATACATCATAGCATAGCAAATATTCTTTTTGTTGCTTTTTAACTGATCCAAACAGATTGGATACTCAGTTGTTTCCTAACAACCTAGAACCACTGTTATAACAACTGTTCCCTACAGTTGTTTGTCATCATTCAAAACCTAGGGGACTCAACAGTTACCTATAACACAAAGGGACAAGGATTTAAATTATGGTTGTTGTTGATAGATTTTAAGAAATGGCTCATTCTATTCCTTGTCATAAAACGGATGATGCTTCCAAAGTTGCTGATTTTTATTTTAAGGAAATCATTAAGCTACATTGTGTACCTAAAACTATTGTTAGTGATAGGGATGCTAAGTTCATGAGTTACTTTTGGAAAACATTGTGGAGATTGCTTGGTACTAAGTTGTGTTTTAGCACCTCTCATCACCCTCAAACTGAATGGGCAAATGGAGGTTACAAATCGTACCTTAGGGGCTTTGCTACGCGGCTTGGTTAGTAAGAGTACCAAAGATTAGGATGTGAAACTTTCATATGTTGAGTTTGCGTACAATAGGTTACCTACATATGCTACTAAGTTTTCGCCTTTTGAGGTGGTTTATGGGGCGAATCCTGGAGTGCCAATTGATTTGATTCCATTTCCTAAAAATGAGATTTATCATGTTGATGCAAAGGAAAAGGCGCGAGCTATGTTCAAGCTTCATGCCCAAGTTAAGGCTAGAATTGAGAAGGTGAATGCAAAGTATCAAACCATGGCTAACAAGCATCGACAGCAACATGTGTTTCAAGTTGGTTATTTTGTTTGGTTACATATTAGGAAGGAACGATTTCCTAACCTTGCCAAGCATAAACTCATGCCACGCTCTGATGGACCATTTAATGTTGGGGTAGTAACGTGTTTCAAGTTGAAAAGGTTAATGATAATGCTTTCAAGCTTGAACTTCCAGGAGAATATGGAGTAAGTGCCACGTTCAATGTTGGGGACTTGGCGTCCTATGTGCATGATGATGATATGGCTCAATTGAGGAAAAATGTTTTCGAAGAAAAGGAGGATGATACAGGAGTAAGTGACAAGGATTTGTTAGCTCTTGTGCATTAAAATGTCACTCTTGATCTTAGCTCAATTGATTTGGATGGAGGATTGTTCATGGGACTTACTGCAAAAGTGGTAGCTTGCTTTCTAACGAACCTAGGAGTGGCGTTTAGAATGGTTAGTTGAGCTCTACTAGGACTCTTCATATCTTAGTTGTTTTATTCTTATCCTGGTTGTGTTATTATTATCTTATGGCTCTTAAATTCTTATCTTGTTTTAAGAGTTTGTTTGATAATATGACTTAGGGACTTGTCCTAAGCATAGTAGGAGTTGTTTTCATATATATAGTTTAGGTTGTATGACTTTTCTTAGTTAATGAATTATTGAAGTTTTCAAACTCTTCTTGATTGCTGGTGGCTTAGCCTTTATGCATCAAAACCCTTAGATTGTTTATTGTGGTGGCCTTGTCTTTATTATTTTTTCGAACAAGTTACACGTTTTTCTGCACCTATGTGTTTGATCATCTAAATTAAATATATCTGTTCGAAAAAAAGGAGGGAGACAAGTGTTAAAAAATGATAAAAGTGAGTTGATTCCCACTAGGATTTTGACTAGTTGGCGTATGTGCATTGACTATAGACGGCTTAGTATTGCAACCAAGAAGGATCACTTCCCCCTCCCCTTTATTGACCAAATGCTTGAGAGGCTAACTTGTCACATGTACTTTTGCAATCTAGATGGTTATTTTGGGGTTTTTCATATCCCCATACATCCAGATGACCAAGAAAAGACAACATTCACTTGCCCTTATGGTACTTTTGCTTGCCTTTTGATTTGTGTAATGCTCCCGGTACCTCAACGTTGCATGATGAGCATCATTTTTGACTTTATTGAGTCTATCATGAAGGTCTTTATGATGATTTTTGTGTGTATGGTACTGATTTCGATGCATCCTTTGTTAATCTCACGAAAGTCCTTAAAAGATGTGAAGAAAGTAATCATGTGTTGAATTGGGAAAAGTGTCACTTCATGGTAACTAAAGGAGTGGTGCATAGCCATATTATTTTTGAACAGGGCATCCTAGTGGATCGAGCTAAGGTCTAAATGATTGAGCAATGACCCCCTCCAGTTAATGTGAAGGGAATACAAATTATCCTTGGTCATGCGGGGTTTTATCGCCGCTTTATCAAGGATGTTTCAAAAATTGCTAAACCACAGACCTAACTCCTCCTTAAAGATGCTCCGTACATGTTTACTAATGAGTGCCTTGAGTCTTTTGACAAGATTAAGAAGGCCCTAATCTCAGCCCCCACCATTCGTTCTCCCAACAAGGATCTTTACTAATGCTAGTTGTAGACACAAAGTCGTGTTTTCCCTTCGAGTACCCAATGATGAAACATATCGTCGTAGGAATTGGTCTGGTCCAAAGGAAGAGCAATCGAACAAGCTAAGCCCAAAAGTATTTCAGAATTATAAAATCTATTTATTAAATCCAAGCCCAGTTTTAAGGTCCAATTAATTAGTCATGATAATTAATTGTATTTTTAATATTTTAATATTAATTATTCTCTATAACTAATTTTTAAAAGAATATTTCAAAAATCATATTTTTATTCCTAAAGATAGCTGATTTCGGATTTCAAAGGATAGATTCTATCAAAGGATAAATAAATCTTAAAACAATAAAAAAAAACAAGCCAGAAATCAAGTACGCGTCTTGATAATTACTTTTTAAAAGGATATTTCGAAAAATAGATTTTTATTCCTAAAGATAGCTAATTTCGGATTTCAAAGGATAGATTTTCTCAAAGGATAAAAAAAATCATAAAACAATAAAAAAAGAGATCAGAAAGCAAGAACGCATGGCGCATTGTTGTGCTTCTGGCGCACCGCTGACCTAACTCCTCCTGAGCTAGCGAAGCTAGTGACCCCTTAAGACCATAACGACACCCTTTGACCTAGCAAAGCTAGTCATCCCCAAGACCATAATGGCGCCCTATGAGTTTAGCGATACTCGCCTTTTAATACCATAACGACACCCTTTGACCTAGCGAAGCTAGTCATCCCTAAGACCATAAAGGCATCCTCTGAGTTTAGCGAAGCTACTCACCTTTTAAGCCCATAACGGCACTCTTTGACCTAGAAATGCTAGTCAGCCCTAAGACTATAAAGGCACCCTTTGAGTTTGGCGAGGCTACTCACCTTTTAAGACCATAATGGCATAATTTAGACCTAGCAAAGCTAGTCACCCCTACGACCATAAAGGCACCCTCCGAGTTTTGCGAAGCTACTCCTACCTTACATCTATAGTAGCCCAAATCCTCGAGTCTCGCGAAGCTAATCTACCCCTAAGTCCATAATGTCCCAAAAACTTTTGAGTCTAGCAAAGCTAGTCCATCTTAGATCCATAAAACCCCGAATCATCTAGTCTGGTGAAGCCAATCACCCATAAAGTCCATAAAGGCAACCCATTAAGTCTAGTGAAACTAGCATTCTGTATCGTTATAAAAACCCAAATCATTGAGTTCTGTCTGCTTGCATAGTCCAGTCCAGTCCATATTTGCATATGCATATAGTTAGGCCCATTTCAGCATCATGGTGAAGCCCATACCTTTTCCCATTTCTCCCTATCATTTGCATTTCTCATTTTTCATTTTTATTTCCATTTACATTTCTCATTTTCCATTTCTCGTTTCCATTTTCATCTCTCATTTCAAAAAATCATTTCATAAAACAAGCAAGATCCACTCTATTCTATTCATGATCGGTCGAGAGATTACAACTTAGGAGCGCCTAATGGAGGAACAAGAAGGTGAGACCACTCTAAAGCTTATCAAGCGCAATATCACCACCCCGACTTCATTTAGTGTCATGAAGATTACTTTTGACAACCTTCCCAATAGAGGATGTAGTAGATGGTGTCGATGCTGCTTCACCATTGTTGGTTGTCAAGGATACGAAGCTCATTCATTTGGTTGGTGATTGTATCTTTCTCATTAAACTTGCTGAGTTAAATACTTCTTTCACGGAGGTCTTTAATTTGATTCATTAAGTTATATCACTTAAGTTATATCACTTGATGCTTTCATTGAGTTGTAGTTCTTTTCTTTGAGTCATTAGTTAAATGGAGTCATGTAATCAAGGTGTGCTCGTCCTTCTTAGTTTAAGATGTATTAGGACATGTTTAATGAAGTGAAGAACGTGCAATGAAGTGTGGAAGCAAACAACGTGCAAATGGCAAGAAAGTAGGAGTTTGTTGAACTCCTCAATCACACGTTCAACATTAACAAACTCTCCTACTATCTAGGCGTGCAAGAGTGGAGTCTTTTGAACTTTGAAGAGCAGCAACAAACCCACGTCCAAATGGAGTAGAGGCGCCACAATTGTAGGGAGTTAGTTTCCCATGCACATTGGATTAGAGCCGTTGTATGGCTGTGTTAGTTGGTTAGTTGGTTAGCCATTTCTAGCATGATTTAGACAATGTTCTAACATGTCTTAGTGGTAGTTTAATTTCCTAATTTAGTTATTTATTTTTGTTGTCAAAAATCTGAAAACTTAAGTTGTAATAGCCTATAAATAGTCCAAGGACTTGCAATGAAAAGGATATGACTTTTATGACTTAAAACAAAACTTTGGCAAGTTAGTTTGTATTCTTAGGAGCTTTTAGATTGCTTGGTGGTGTGACTTATCCAAGTAGTTTAGGAGTTTGCCATTCAATCGAACTTGTGGATTCAAGTCTATCAATTGTCTCTTCTATCTCTTATTGTGTAATTCGAGTTGTACCTCCAATTATACAACATCTTGGTATCAGAGCTAAGCTTAAATCCTACTCATTTCATCCACCATTAGACCCCAAACACATTCCCAACATCGTTCCAAACAATCACCACAAAACCGCAAAACGTAAAACCTTTCAATTGAACTTATTTTAGCCATGGGAGATGAAGCTAATCCCCCTGCCAATTGGCGTGAAACAATGAGGATATTAGAATAAGAAAGAAGGGAGAGTGATGCACGAATGGCCTTGTTGCAAGACCAAGTAAGGCAGCTCTCAGTGAGACTCAATCACCAACGAGAAGGAGGTGATGATTCGGATGATGCAAGTGACATAACCTTGCGTCCTAGAAGGCCTAATCCTCGTCCTTCTAATGATTTTAAGGTAGATATACCTGATTTGATGGTAAACTTGATCCTGATGAGTTTGTTGAATGGATTAGAACCATTGAGCGAGTGTTTGATTACAAGCACGTCCCGGAGGATAAGAGAGTAAAGCTTGTAGCATTGCAATTGAGGAAGTATGCATCAACTTGGTGGGCAAGTGTGTGTGTCAAGAGAGAAAGAATGGGAAAGGAGAAGGTAAGGAGTTGGGAGAAAATGAAGAAACTTCTCAAACAGAAATTCTTGCCTACATACTATGTGCAAGAGAATTTCTCAAAGTTCCATCACCTTAATCAAGGAACTAAAACTGTTGAAGAATATGCAAGGGAGTTCGAGGCTTACATCATGAAATGTGATGTAATGGAGGATGAGCCTCAAACTTTAGTGCGTTTCTTAGGAGGCTTGGACCCTTCTATTGCAAATGTGGTTGAGTTGCACTCATACTGAACCTTAGAAGAGCTAGTTATGTTAGCTCATAAAGTGGAACGCCAAAACAAAAATAAATCCAAAGGTAAATGGGATTCTTCTTAAACCTTTACCAAGTCCACTCCATACTCTAAACCAAACACAACCCCTTCTAAGCCAAACACATCGTATACTTCAAAACCATCCCAAAAGAATGAAACTAAGCCTAATGTACCAAGCACCCCTCGAAGGTGTTATAGGTGCCAAGGACTAGGGCACATTGCCTCCGAATGTCCTAACAAAAAGGTCATAACTCTTGCGGAGTATGAAGAAGTAGATGATGGATATGAAGAAGAGGAGGAGGAGGAATATGTAGAGGAGGAAGAAGAAGGGCGTTACATAGGACCACATGATGGTGAATGTTTAGTAGTGAGGAGAACTCTTAGTGGCCTAGCTACTAATGAAGATCAAATGCAAAGAGAGGCTATCATTCACACAAGGTGCACCATAGGAGGCAAAGTTTGCTCCTTAATCATTGATGGTGGCAGTTGCACCAACGTGGCTTCTCAAACATTAGTCACTAAACTAAACCTAAACACTACCCCTCATCCTAATCCTTATGTGATTCAATGGTTGAATCAAGGAAAAGGTATACATGTTTCTTCACGTGTATTGCTAGCTTTTACTATTAGAAAGGAGTATAATGAAGAGTTGTGGTGTGATGTCATTCCCATGGATGCGTGCCATGTCCTATTGGGGAGACCTTGGATGCTTGATAGGAAGGTGATTCATGATGGTTAAAAGAATACCTATGCCTTTGTGAAAAATCAAAAGAAAATTGTTTTGACTCCTTTATATCCGAGGCAAAAGGAGCACTCTAACAATCAAACAAAGAAACCGGTGTCCTTAACCACTCTCATTAAATCATCCTACCATGAGTATGAATCATTTCAAGAACTCATCTTGAGTGGTTTAGATCAAACTCCACCTCCACCAACCGAACCACAACACCCTTTGTTAAACCCTTTGCTTAAACAATTCAAGCATGTTTTTCCACAAGAAATACCCCCTGGGCTACCCCCTAAACGAGACATTCAACACAAAATTGACCTTGTTCCCGGAGTTAGTTTACCAAACAAACCTGCCTATTGAACAAATCCAAAAGAAACCGAAGAAATAAGGAGGCAAGTGGAGGAATTGAAGGTGAAAGGCTTGATTAGGGAATCTCTTAGCCCTTGTGATGTCCCTACATTGCTCGTGCCTAAGAAGAATGGTGAATGGCGCATGTGTGTTGATAGTAGGGCCATCAACAAGATCACTTTAAAGTATCGTTTTCCTATTTCTAGGTTAAATGATCTTTTAGATGATTTACATGGTTCGAAAGTATTTTCAAAGATAGACCTAAGGAGTGGCTATCATCAAATTCGAATTCATGAAGGGGATGAGTGGAAGATAGCCTTTAAAACAAAGGAAGGCTTGTATGAATGGCTAGTTATGCCATTTGGATTATCAAATGCACCAAGCACATTCATTAAATTGATGAACCAAACCTTGAAACCTTTTCTTGGTCGGTTTGTAGTGGTGTATTTTGATGACATCTTGGTGTATAGCAAGAGTGAATTGGAGCATGTTGACCATCTACACCAAGTATGTGAAGTCTTGGAGAGAGAACAACTCTATGGAAACCTTGAGAAGTGTCATTTCTTCTCAAATCAGGTTGCCATTCTTAGCTTCCTTGTTTCACACGACGGCATTGAAGTGGATGAGAAGAAGGTGCAAGCCATTAGAGAATGGCCTATTCCATGTTCAATCCAATAAGTAAGAAGTTTCCATGGCCTAGCTTCTTTTTATAGAAGATTTGTTCTAGATTTTAGTACTCTCATGGCTCATATCACTGAGATTACTAAAGTTAAGCAATTTGAATGGAGTCCTCAAGCACAAAACGCTTTCGAAGAGGTTAAACTTCGCCTAACCACATCACCCTATCTTAGCTTTGCCAAGCTTTGAAGATATTTTTGAGGTAGAATGTGATGCTTCTGGAGTTGGTATTGGTGCGGTCCTTTCTGAAAGTGGACGCCCCATAGCCTACTTTAGTGAGAAACTAGATGAAGCTAAGAGGAGGTATTCTACCTATGACAAAGAGTTTGATGCTCTTGTGAGGTCCCATGATCATTGGAGACACTATTTGATTGCAAAAGAGTTCATTTTGCATTCGGATCATGAGGCCCTTAAATATTTGCAAAGCCAACAAAAACTTCAGCCACGCCATGCTAAGTGGGTAGAGTTTTTGCAAGCTTATCACTTTGTGATCAAGCATAAATCCGAAAAGATGAACAAGGGTGCTGATGCCTTGTCAAGAAGATACTTATTGCTTACTTCTCTTAGAAGCCGACTCATTGGTTTGGAGGTATTGAAGGAAAGCTATGTTGATTATCCGGATTTTGGTGAGCTCTTTGCAAAATGTCAAGTTCATGCTAATGGAGACTATCATGTTTCTGATGGATTTCTATTCAAAAACAAGAGATTATGCGAGCCTAAACATAGTGTGAGGGAATCTCTAATTCGAGAATTTCATGAAGGTGGCCTTGCTGGACACTTTGGCATTGAGAAAACCTATACATTTGTGAGTGACTACTTCTTTTGGCCTAGATTGATGAAGGATGTCGAATACATAGTGAAGAGGTGTGTAGCTTGTCAACACGCCAAGGGCCATTTTCTTCCTCAAGGCCAACACTTACCCCTTCCTACACCACAAGCACCATGGGAGGATATAAGCCTTGATTTTGTCACGGGGCTTCCTAGAACTAAGCATAACAAAGATGCAGTGATGGTGGTGGTTGATAGGTTCTCAAAGATGGCTCATTTCATCCCTAGCCATACTACTCATGATGCGGTTCAAACGACCCTTTTGTACTTCGAAGAGGTGGTCCGTTTACATGGAGTTCCAAGAAGCTTGGTGAGTGATAGAGACACAAAGTTCTTAAGTCATTTTTGGCTTACATTATGGAAGAAGATGGGAACCCAGCTCAAGTTTAGCACATCATCCCATCCACAAACTAATGGCCAAACCGAGGTAACAAATCGAACCTTGGGAACTTTGTTGAGGGTTTTAGCTACTATATGTCCAAAACAATGGGAAGAAATGCTACCCCATACTGAATTTGCATACAATTGGGTGCCTCATAAGATCACTGGTTTGAGTACTTTCGAAGTTGTCTATGGGATCAATCCATGTACTCCTCTTGATTTGGCTCCTCTACCAATTCGAGACAAATTTAGCAAGGAGGCTTATGAGAGAGCAAAGGAGATTAAGAAGCTTCATGAGCTTATGAGAGCATGAATCATTCGAGCTAATGAGAAGATTAAGCAACGAATTGACAAAAGGAGGCAAGATGTTCAATTCTCTCCTGGAGATTGGGTATGGATTCATCTAAGGAAGGAGTGTTTTCCTTCCAAGAGACGTTCAAAGTTAAGCCCTAGAACTGATGGTCCCTTCAAGGTCCTTGAGAAGATCAATCCTAACGTCTATAAGATTAAATTACCAGGTGATTTTGGTGTTTCTTCTTCTTTTAATGTTTCGGACCTTAGTCCATTCTATGAGGATGAAGGTGATCTTCCAAGTTTGAGGTCAAACTTTTCTCAACAAGGGGAGGATGTTGTAGATGGTGTCGATGCTGCTTCACCATTGTTGGTTGTCAAGGATACGAAGCTCATCCATTTGGTTGGTGATTGTATCTTTCTCATTAAACTTGATGAGTTAAATACTTCTTTCACGGAGATCTTTAATTTGATTCATTAAGTTATATCATTTAATACTTTCATTGTTTTTTATTTTCATTTGAATAAGTTAGAGAGTCCTTAAGTCCATAGGAGTGTTCTTTCTTTCTTTGTTGCGTCCATGAATGTAATTCAAGTTAGTTTGCTTTGAGTTGTAGTTCTTTTCTTTGAGTCCTTAGTTAAATGGAGTCATGTAATCAAGGTGTGCTCGTACTTCTTAGATTAAGATGTTTTAGGACATGTTTAATGAAGTGAAGATCGTGCAAAGGAATGTGCAATGAAGTGTGGAAACAAGCAACGTGCAAATGGCAAGAAAGTAGGAGTTTGTTGAACTCCTCAATCACACGTTCAACATTAACAAACTCTCCTACTATCTAGGCGTGCAAGAGTGGAGTCTTTTGAACTTTGAAGAGCAGCAACAAACCCACGTCCAAATGGAGTTGAGGCGCCACAATTGTAGGGAGTTAGTTTCCCATGCACGTTGGATTAGAGCCGTTGTATGGCTGTGTTAGTTGGTTAGTTGGTTAGCCATTTCTAGCATGATTTAGACCATGTTCTAACATGTCTTAGTGGTAGTTTAATTTCCTAATTTAGCTATTTATTTTTGTTGTAAAAAATCAGAAAACTTAAGTTGTAATAGCCTATAAATAGTCCAAGCACTTGCAATGAAAAGGATATGACTTTTATGACTTAAAACAAAACCGAGTGTTTTTCTTTTGCTTAATACTTTGCATTCTTGGATTGGAATAAAGTGTTTAGTGCCTATGCTTAATTAACATTGGCAAGTTAGTTTGTGTTCTTAGGAGCTTTTAGATTGCTTGGTGGTGTGACTTATCCATGTAGTTTAGGAGTTTGCCATTCAATCGAACTTGTGGATTCAAGTCTTTCGGTTGTCTCTTCTATCACTTCTTGTGTAATTCGAGTTGTACCTCCAATTATACAACAGAGGCGTGATCACTTCTATAGGGTTCACTCCGAACCCTAAACCTAAAAGAAAATTCATTAGGTGAAACCTAAATTTTTACGGCGAATTCCAAAGAAATAATGAATATCTGACATCTAGTGTCAAATACCTCAAATGCAGTGCAAAAAACATGGTGGATGACATTAAACTTCTAATACTTGCTACAACGAGTATCAACATCACCAACAACCCTAACCCTAAGCCATTTATGTACTTTCCCATCGAGTCTATGTCACTATAGGACTTCATTTATTATAGCCTCTCCATTTTCATTTCATTTTATCTTTCTTTTCATATTCATTGGTCTTTTGCCATCATTTTATATATGCTTCTAATTCAATGATGAAACTTAAATCAGCTAATGATCTTGACTAAAAAGTAATAATAAAAAAATGGATATACTTTGAATTAAGAGTTATTCCCCTCTTTCCTCCATTTTTTCAATAAGCCATTATCCATAAGCTATCCAAAAAAAAATCCCTTAAAACCATCATCCTTCATGATCCTTATAACCTTTCAAAATCAAAGCTCCATAAAATAACCTTCAAGTCTTCTAATATAATTAACCAGAAACTCGTGTGCAAGCCTTACTAAAAAAAATTATATACATCAATGCAAGGAAAAACAAAAAAAAAGTGAAAAAATTCTAAGTGCAAAAAAAAAGCAAAAGAAAACGCACATGACAAAGAAAATAATGCAAATTAGAAAAAGCCAAAGGCAAAGAAATAAAAAGTCAAGGTAGGGGGCTTGGACACAAGTTCTATCCCTTATTCAAATTTTCCAATCCGTCAAAACCCTAATCCATATAATCCAAATCCATGATCCTACCTTAGCCAAACCAACTGAATCTTCATCAAACCTCAAGCCTTAAACCTTTCAACCTTTTATCAACCCTAACTTCTTTTTCAAGGTATGTTCAACCCCGCTAGGTTGCCCCGAAAGGGCGGGCATAAAAAAAAATCTAATCAAGGTCTAATATTTGATTTTTAAGAATTCAGTAGCATACTCTTTATAGATCCCGACATAGACTCGAGTCTGAACCTAGCTACATCATTCTTAGTGGTTAAGAAAGCTAAAAGTGGATAAGCACTAACATTCTTAGTGGTTAAGAAAGTAAGTGGATAAGAACTATCATTATTAGTGGTTAAGAAAGGTCAAAGAGGATAAGGACTATCATTCTTGGTGGTTAAGAAAGCCTTGAGAACCAATAGATAAGTTACAAAGCCTTTGAGAGCCTTATTCCTTAAGATTATCAAAATTGCATAGAGACTATTTTATCGGGTAACAATAAACTTCAAGTTAAAGAGCCTTTTTGGGTTGAATCCGAGCTCAAAACCTAATCAAACTTGACATATGTTATGTTTGGGATGTTTTAAGGTTAAAATAGTCATTTGTTCCCAAAATACACGTGGATAAATATAGTAGATTCCTTACATAGTAAAATTTAGCCAGCTAAAATATCAGTTCGTACCTATCCTCAAATAATGCTTGCAGCTACTTAAGTGTCGATCTCCCAAAGCTCTTTGCATGCATGAAGGCCAACACCACCAGCTAACACCTCCAACAAGAATCACTCAGAAACTCCAAGAAACCGACCTCACCCAAAAGAGGTTAACCGACCTCACCGAAAAGAGGTTTTCCTTCCCCTTAAGGTACCGCCAGAAATGCCCTATAAAAGGCTGTTTGGTTTTTCGATCCTTTTCTCCTAATTCTTGTTCTTCAACACCTACTTATCTTTACAGACAACTCTTCTAGACATAATTACTTAGTGTTTCAAGCTTTTGGTAGAGTTTTCAAGCCTTGGGAAGTTGTAGAAAACTCCATAGGAACATAAAACATATTGCTGTAAGTACAACTTTACATCTCTCTTGTACTTAGCTTTGTTATTTATGTTCTAAAACTTGTATAAACTAATCCCTAGCACTTTACATATTCAAGGGAAGCTGTAGGAAGGGTAAACCACTTGGAATAAGGAGTTCGAGTTACATGAAGCAGCCTAAGTGAAGGTATACACTTAGTTTGGATTGTAACCTAGAGATTGGTTACATGATTGTTTCTTTCTATTATGAAGCATGAATATGAAATGAAATCTCTTCTGATATGCATATTAGTATGTGTGCTTTGAGTATATGACATGGATTTGGCATGCTATGGTTCACTTGAGATGTTTTACTTATCCTAAGCTAGGCTCAAACACTAAATTGCCATATTTATGCTTTTAAATGGAATTTGTTAAGTATATAAAATTGTATGGTAATGAAACATTAAATATCTTGAATTGAATTGCGGAAGTGAGGCATGATCATACACCCGGGTTAGGGCGGATATTCCCTAACTGTTACCCAACCAGGAGGGGAAAATCCTGGCGGAAGTATGACATGTCCGGGTTAAGTCTTGCAAACAGAACAGTGAAAGGTGGGGTGACGACCCTCAATACTTGCTATTATGACAATGTCTTATCAATTAGTTTTCAAAATACACCTAAACTTGTATTTTCTATTACACGGTGTGTACTCAGCTTTGCTGATAGTTTTCTCATTTCTGTGGCCTGTCACTTGGTGGGTAGCAGAGTCAAACTTTGTTGCAGGATTGTGTTGGAAGCCAGAAGCGAGTTGAGAGTAAAGTTATTATTCGAATTGTGTATTGTGGGTTAAAGTTCGAGATTTAAGTTTTTATATAGAGGAGTTTATTTAGAATTACTTATAATATAAATTATTCTTTTGCCATGGAATTTGAGATTGAATGACTATGTAATTGAAGTCTTATTTAAAGGATATTGTTTTGTGGGCCCATAACCCACATGTCCAGGATCGTATATTTCAAGTTGTTTTCGGTACGAGTATTATCTAATTTATAAGTGATTATTATTGATTTGGTGTTAATTGAGATTTGTGATTGTTAAGCGAGTTAAGCTAGCAGCTCGGAAATCGGGCTGTTACAAATGGTATCAGAGCAACCCTGCGACCGTGTGCTAAGTTAGCCACGTAGCGGGGGTAAAAGATCGTTGGGAATGTGTGTCTGTTACTTGGGTAATTAGAGTTCAAGTTTTGAGCTATATAATAAGAATAAGAGTCTAGATTTGTGTAAAACTTTGGGAATAAGAGTATGGATTTCGAAGTTATAATTTGAGGATATTTAAAATCTATTTATTGCTAATATTGAGAACTTTTTCATGGAAATTTAATAAGGACTATCGGAGGCTGTAGTGCTTGATATATGGATACTTAATGTTGATCTATGAGTTTATGTTTTGAAGTTTCGAGGACGAAACTTATTTTAAGCTCTGAACCTAATCAAACTTGACATATGTTATATGTTTGGGATGTTTTAAGGTTAAAATGGTCATTTATTCCCAAAATACACGTGGATTAATATAGTAGATTCCTTACATAGTAAAATCTGGCCAGCTAAAATATCAGTTCGTACCTATCCTCAAACAATGCTTCTTCGCAGCTACTTAAGTGTCGATATCCCAAAGCTCTTTGCATGCATGAAGGCCAACACCACCAACTAACACCTTCAACAAGAATCACCCAGAAACTCCAAGAAATCGACCTCACCCAAAAGAGGTTTTCCCTCCCCTTAGGGTACCGCCAGAAATGCCCTATAAAAGGCTGTTTGGTTTTTCGATCCTTTTCTTCTAATTCTTGTTTTTCAACACCTACTTATCTTTACATACAACTATTCTATACATAATTACTTAGTGTTTCAAGCTTTTGGTAGAGTTTTCAAGCCTTGGGAAGTTGTAGAAAACTCCATAGGAACATAAAACAGATTGTTGTAAGTACTGCTTTGCATCTCTCTTGTACTTAGCTTTGTAATTTATGTTCTAAAACTTGTATAAACTAATACCTAGAACTTTACATATTCAAGGGAAGCTGTAGGAAGGATAAACCACTTGGAATAAGGAGTTTGAGTTACATTAAGCAGCCTAAGTGAAGGTATACACTTAGTTTGGATTGTAACCTAAAGATTGGTTAGATGATTGTTTCTTTATATTATGAAGCATGAATATGAAATGAAATCTCTTCTGATATGCATATTAGTATGTGTGCTTTGAGTATACGACATGGATTTGTCATGCTATGGTTCACTTGAGATGTATACTTATCCTATGCTAGGCTCAAACACTAAATTGCCATATTTATGCTTTTAAATGGAATTTGTTAAGTATATGGAATTGTATGGTAATGAAACATTAAATATCTTGAATTGAATTACGGGAGTGAGGCGTGATCAAACACCCGGGTTAGGGTGGGTATTCCCTAACTGTTACCCAACCAGGAGGGGAACATCCTGGCGGAAATAGGACATCTCCGGGTTAAGTCTTGCAAGCAGAACAGTAAAAGGTGGGGTGACGACCCTCAACAGTTTGCTACGCTCGCGGTCATATCAAAAGATTGATCTTATGAAATCTTTAATTAATTGAAGTGATTATGAATACTTGCTATTATGACTATGCTTTGCTGATAGTGTTGTCATTTCTGTGGCCTGTCACTTGGTGAATGGCTGAGTCAAACTTTGTTGCAGGATTGTGTTGGAAGCCAGAAGCGAGTTGAGGGCAAAGTTATTATTCGAATTGTGTATTGTGGGTTAAAGTCCGAGATTTAAGTTTGTATATAGAGGAGTTTATTTATAATTACTTACAATATAGATTATTCTTTTGCCATGGAATTTGAGATTGAATGACTATGTAATTGAAGTCTTATTTAAAGGATATTGTTTTGTGGGCCCATAACCCACAGGTCTAGGATCGTATATTTCAAGTTGTTTCCGCTACGAGTATTATCTAATTTCTAAGTGATTATTATTGTTTTGGTGTTAATTGAGATTTGTGATTGTTAAAGGGGGTTTAATAGCATCGGGCAGTTACACTAACATATAGGCGAATGTGCTTCATTATGACCGTCGTATCCCTCCACCCCCCGAACTCAATGTATGGTTCATTGCCATTAATGGAGTCATGACGGTGAAATCTAGATTGGATAAGTCCCACAGTTGTCCCTGTGATTTCCCAATATCCAGTTAGGTTTATGAGTCTTCCTTTAAAGACTTGTTGGCGACTTCTCTCTATTTCAAAAACGTTTCAATAAAACCTTTACAATGAGGTACTCAAATACGCACTCACACCACGTAGGCAAAATAAAATCACGCCTACACTAGTGACTATGCTATTGGGGTCGTGCTTGGTCAGAGGAAAGAGAAGGTTTTGCATGCTATCTACTATGGAGTTGGGGTCGTGCTTGGTCAGTGAAAACATAAGGTTTTGTATGCTATCTGCTATGCTATCAAGACATTAGATGATGCTCAAGTCAATTATGCCACCACTGAGAAGCAGCTACTTACTGTTGTTTATGCCTTGGACGAATTCTGTGCCTATCTCATTGGGTCCAAGGTGATTATTTATATAGTTCATGCAGTTTTGAAGTATCTCCTTTCAAAGAAGGAAGCCAAACCTAGCCTTATCAGGTGGATTCTCTTGCTCCAAGAATCAAATTTGGAGATTCGAGATAAGAATGGAGCAGATAATGTAGTAGCATATCACTTGCCAAGGTTGCGATGCGATGTTGGTGCACCTACGACCCCTATTGATGACTCATTTTCTGATGATCACTTACTAGGAGTAACAAATCAGTCTCCATGGTTTAGGAATTTCACGAATTATGTCGTTGGAGGAACTCTACCTCTAGACTTGTCCTACCAACAATGGTCTCAATCGTCAATGTATTTCCGAGTGGCATTCTGCAACATTGTCATTCATCAGCTTATGGAGCACACCATGGTCCTGCCAAGACACATGCTAAGATCTCAGAGTCTTGTTTCTATTGGCCTACTATGCCTAAAGTTTCACAATCTTTCATTATGGCATGTGATGCTGGCCAGCGGACTGGCACTATTTCAAGTCGGTGTGAGATACCCCAAACCAGAATACTTGAGGTGGAAATATTTGAGTTTGGGGTATAGACTACATGGGACCTTTTTCCATCTTTTAAAGAAAACATGTACACCCTAGTTGTTGCGGATTACGTCTCCAAGTGGGTGGAAGCCATCGCTTCATCAACTAATGATTCAAAGGTGGTCATTACACTATTCAAGAAGACCATCTTTCCAAGTTTCGGGGTTTCAAGAGCTGTAATTAGTGATGGAGGATCACACTTCCATGAGTGACATTTAGATGCTCTCCTGTGTAAGTAGGGAGTAACCCACTGAAATGGATTGGCTTGTCAGCCTTAAAAAAGTGGACAAGTCAAGGTTTCCAATCGCGAGATGAAGTCTATTCTGGAGAAGGTGGTGGTGAAGTCTAGGAAGGATTGGAGTTTAAAGTTGGATATTACACTGTAAGCATAGAAAACGACTTTCAAGGCACCTATAGATACCTTTCCATACCGATTGGTGTATAGGAAGTCATGCCATCTCCCAGTTGAATTAGAGGATAAAGCCTTTTGGCAGTCAAAAAGCTCAATATAGATTCCAAGCTAGCCGGCGAAAAGAGATTGTTACAGCTCAATGAGCTAGATGATACATTGTGGGCATACAAAACGGCTTGCAACACAACAATAGATACCTCTCCATACCAATTAGTATATGGGAAATCATGCCATCTCCCATTTGAATTGGAGTAGAAAGCCTTTTGGTAATTAAAGATCTCAATATGGATTCCAAGCTAGCTAGCGAGAAGAGATTTTTTTACAGCTCAATGAACTACGTGCACCGCATGGTCGTCTATGTTGTTTACTGCCATTCCGAAGTAAGCGCGGCAAGTGAAATTGAAATGCCGACCCTTTGGCTATGCACACAAGAGCAACAAGATCCACCCCCTATTAACTTTCCCGAGTACTTTGTGGTTCGGATGATCCAGCATCGGGACGGCACCCCACATGGTTCCGAGATTGTTATAGGGGGATGATTACACTCATTGATCATCATTTGGGTCTAGATGCTCAGCTCACCGCCCTTTCCTCAGTTTCACCGGATGTCGCTCTAGACATTCGGCAATTGTGGGTGACGAATTTCATCCTTGAAGGCGACAATGACACCCGTCCCTACATGCTTTTGGTACGGTCGGATGAAGTCCCTTGGTGTCGTCTTCCTAACCCCTCTATTTCTACACTCTCCCGGGAGGTGCCCAATCCCTATTAGATCACCAAAACCATTCGGGATCGAGTGCCAGAGAACCCCCAATTAGGTGGTGATCATAGTCCACCACCATGGAACCTCCCCCTCGGGCCGGCCCCTCTTCTTCCCGTGCCGGCCCCTCTTCCTCCTCCGGCCAAGGTGAGCCGTCATTTGACATGTCTTTAATTGAGACTCACCTAGCCAACCTTGCCTTGTCTCAATCTCAAGGGTTTGATCGCCTCAATGACCAATACCAAAGGATGAGACCAGATATCGACACCATGAAGCTCCATAAAAACCAAAACTTTTATTATCATGTGGAGCAAGGTCTTGTTGACCCATTTTTCAACTACCCTACACATGCCGCCTCAATATGGGTCGGTTACGAGTTGGAACACTGGTCAACCGACCTACCCCTTTTGGCCCCCTCGACCACCACCATATGACTACATGGTGTCGGGCGAGATGGATCCAACGGGAGATCCTTCCTACCCGTTTGATGATCCTAACTCTGATGGGGGTTGGTCCCCGATGGTATTCCCCCGTCCCAAATACCGGAAGATGAACCGGTGGATGAGGACTAGGATCTTCATCATCTTTCCCCCGTGCTTCCCCCTTGTGTTTACTTGGCACACCGAGGACGGTGTTTTTGATAAGTTTCGGGGGGTTGCTTTCACTTATTACAAAAAGGGCGGGGATATTTAAAAGTTGTAGGCAATAAAAAAAAGGAGGAAGAAGAAGGAGCAAAGAAGAAGAAAAACGAAAAAAATGGCTAAGGAGTAAGGAGCTCGCGTGAGCCCTATCAAAGTCGTCCGAGCACAGCATCCCGCCCGGTTAAATCGTGAGCTCGCCCGGGGCAGAAATTCCTTGAACTCCTTGCTTGGGCCTTGAAAATGTAAAGCCCGCCCGAGCGGAAGTTTGACCGTCCGAGCCATGTATTCCGTTAGACCACATTGTTGCTCACCCGCGCACAAAAGTTGGGAACTTATTGCCCAAGTGCTGGAAAACTTGTGCACGCCTGGGGTAAGAGACCGGGCTCGGTCACCCTGTCATGCCTGAGTTTAATGGTAAGCTCGACCGAGATTTTTCGTTCAGCCCGCCCGGGCGCTTCTCCCCAGCTGAAGAAAAAAAACAGCACGGGCATCCTCTTTTCTCTTCACTCTTCCATTTCTCTACTTATCTTCCCACACTCTCTCACTCATCTTCCACTCAAAAAAGCCCTCAAACCCTCCTCCTTCAACCTCTGAAATCTCCATTTCTCCACCAAATCCACTCATTTAAACCAAAAAATTACCACATTCTCCATCTTTTCTACAAACACCCCAACAAATTTCACTCTTTCACTCCCAAAATTCCAACCTCTCATAAACCCTAAACTCCAAACATTCTCTCTCCTCTATTACCACTCAAGTAAGCTTCAGGGGTGGAAGTAAATTCATTTTCTGGACTAAAAGGAACTAGACTTAGCAAGGATTTAAGGGATTTCTCCAACCTTAGGTAACACATTCCTCTAACTCTTGCTCATCTTTTTCCTTCTATCAATTTTCCTCTGTGTATGCCCGTATATGTTATATGTGACCTTTTATGTGTGCCCAAATGTGTGGATATGAATATGTGATGCTAAGTTTATGGTATGACTATGTTATGCTTTTATGCTATTAAGTGGGATGATATCATGGATGTATGTGAATCTTATGGCCAACTTGTATATGCTATGTTATGAAGTTAAATGACTTATGAATTATGGTGATCCGATGTCTTATAAGTTATGATAATAAAAGTGGATGGTTCTTCTGCCTTGGAGTTATGACTGAAGTGGTAAATGGGGAAGTTATAGGTGGAGGAATTCTGTTTACGATATACGAATGAACACGAACCAAAATGGTCATATGATAATGTTAATGCTCTGTCCAAAACTTGTACTTGCCAATAAACTAAGCTCACATAAATGGTCCTTGCCAGCAGACTATTCAATGCTAATGATAATATTCTCTATTAAAGTGATATAATGCATGCATGTGTGTGAAAAACGTTTACGAACTAAAACCGTTTCTATGGGCTGGAGTAAAGTTACTGAGTTTTCCACTCATTTTAGGTTACTTTTTTGTGTTTTTCCATCTCCAGTTCCCCTCTTCGGTTCTCACCTCCGGCTCTCATCTCCGGTTCCCTTCCCCCCTTCGGCTCATTCCAGCATACTTCGTGGAACATTGAAATTCGCAAGTTCATTCTACCGAGCAAATCGTTTTGGGAGAAACCGACAACCATAATCGCCATTGTTACCGGCAATTTAAGGTAATTCTTAATTTTCAAGCCCTTGTGTATTCCTAATTCATTAAGAAACTGATTTTGGTGGCTTTATTATTCAAATTTTGTTAATTTAATAAATTTTCTGGTTTCTTGGATTGGTAATTTACTATATTGATTTTCTGAAATTCCCAAAATTGGGTGTGTAATGAGTTACCATAGCACCTGTGGTTGCCGACATATATACTACTTGTAGTTAGTTTAGCTATTTAGTAGATGGTTGATTTGGCATTGATTTGTTATATATAAAAGCTTAATTGTTGATTTGTTATATATATTTATAGATAAGCTATAAGAATGATTGTTTTTGCATTGAATCGTCTAGTTTATTTAGCTATATATATACAGCTGGTAGTGCACATATCTATCATTTTCTATTAGATTTGGCAGTGCATTATAGTTGTTTTGTGCATATATTATGAATATAGTTTGTCTTATTAGTTGTCTCTTTAATCATATGTTTCATATTCAACGCATACATTTTATCTTTATTATACAATAGAACGTTGTAGTTGGAAAGTGTGCTCTAAAGTTAGAAAATATTACAAAAGGGAGTAGTCGACATTCATATATATGCTCTTTAACATAATATTTTGTTGTTTTGTATGACACTTTTTTAAATGATTACAAATGAGAATAAAAAGGAGAACAATCTTTGTATAGTATTTATATTCGATTGGTTTAGAGGTCACTCAATTTTTCTCCTTTTATATAAAACAATAACACTTGAATAATAAGATATGACTTGCTTAAGAACATTTATTTAATGTATACAAGTTAAGAAACACACCTGTTGTAGCCTAAAAATCAACGGCTCTATTTCGGACACATGGATCCATCAGGACCGTACACGTGTCCCATCAGAAGAAATAAGGAACAATGGTTTAACCATTGGGTTTTGCTCAGGTGGGAGAAGAGGCTCACCTTTTGGCCCAAAAGTTTGTCAGAGCCCAAAAACCCTAAAATGGCTGCAGGTGATTGGTTGATGATCACTCTCCATTCATAACCTGCCAAGTGTCATGATTTGATTGCCTAGCCAATCAGGTGCCCCAATTCTAGGGTAACCTAAAAGGGCAGCAGTCATATCACAAACAATATGAATACCCCTGAAATCAGGAGAAAGGTAATTGAATGCAAACAGTGTAAAGTTACTCTGTGGAAATACTCTCTCACTTTCTCTCTCTACTTTTTCCTTCTCACTCCTAATATCTGATTTATGCTTCGGAGGGGGAACCACCACCCAAACCTCCAGGGTGGGTCCCTTTTTGCAGGTTCGGGAACGAAGCTCAGGTTCGGACAGAGCAAACTCAGCCATTGTTGCACAAGTCTCCAATTGAAGAACATCTTGAGGGAAATGGATTACTTGCCAGCCAAGCAGACTAAACATTTGGCGCCGTTTGTGGAGAGACGCAACGATGACTGACTGTCAATCGTCCAACGTGGCTAGAAATTGGAGTTTTCAGATTAATTTTGAAGATGTTGTAGATCACGAGAGACCGCCTCGAGGAAGGGATAGACCTCCGTCCCTCATCAATGTCCCTGGACAAAGCCAACAACCTGTTATTCAGGTGAATCTTGAACGTCCAGTGACTGCTGCCGATCTAGAGAACGTCTTGAATGATTTTCATACTAAGATGGCAGCAGTCATCCAGAAACAGATCAAGAACAACATGCTATTTTTCCAAATTAATCCGGAGCCAGCAGCTAACGATCCAGTTCCTCTTAGAGGACGTTCCCAGGAGAACCGTCCAGGTCCATGTCGACCTGTTCGTCAGGAACCCTCTAGGAGAACAGTCAGAGAAAAGCAGCCAGAAGGTAGTGAGCAGCGAAGGAAGATGGACTGGAACCTGGTGGTTAGGACCCAGGATAATTTTCGTCCAAATGGGAACATAATGGAAACAGATGCCAAGGAATACCTAGAGAGAAAGAAAGCTGCTACATTACAACGGTCGGCCACTGGGTCTACACCGTATTTGAGAGACCCTCCTTTGAGGATACCATCCAGAACGGAAGGAAGACGTTTGGGCCCTTCTCTTGTTCGTCCAAGACAAGAGAAGACGGTGATTCAGCCAATGGTTTATAGGCGTCCAGCCCCTGCAAACACTTCATCTAACCCTGTGTTGAAAGAATATCGTAAGGAGTTCATACCCATTGAGGGACAGCTGGGAGCCCTCCGGATCAACTGGCCTACTCCATTCTCGGCCAGGATCATGGAGGCGCCCCCCTTCCCAAAGGTAAAACTCCCTACCATAGAGCCTTTTGATGGAATAACCGATCCAGACGATCACATATCCGCTTACAAACATCAGATGTACGTCCAAGGAGTAGATGATGCTACTTGGTGTAAGAACTTCCCGGCCACTCTGAAGGGAGTAGGTCAGAAGTGGTTCAACAATCTTCCCCCTAATACAGTCAACAATTTCACTGAACTCAGTCTCTTATTTACTAGTCATTTTGTTGCCAATCGGCAAGAGCAAAAAACAAGCATGCACTTGGGCAAGGTCGTCCAAGGATAAAAAGAAGCCCTCAAAAGTTTTGTTAAGAGATTCAATCTAGAAGCCCTTCAAATTCAAGACATCAATGCTGGTGTGGCCTTTGACGCCTTCATCAGGGGATTGAGGCCAGGAAGTTTGAAGTTTGATCTTGTGAAGAAGAAAATCACCACTCTTGCCGAAGCCTTAAAAGAAGCCGAAGCGTTTATACACGCCACCGAAGTATGTGCTGAGGTGAAGCACCCTGAGTCCAAGAAGCCTAAAGAGGTAGCTCAACCAAAGAAGAGGAACCCCAAAAAGGCTAAGGCTTGGGCTATAACTTCCACAACCACTTAGTTCAGAAGAGGCAAGCGGAAAGAGTCTGAATCTTCGGCTAATCCCATTGAATTTAGCAAGGATCAATACTCCATTCTTATGGACATAAAGGATCAATATGAGCTAAAGGCTCAGGCTAAAATGAAGACCCCTTACAGGAATAGGGATAAGAGCAAGTACTGCCACTTTCACAATGTATACTAGTCTATACTGACCAACCTCTGAAGCAAGTCTTACAAAAGATGGAAGCCGCTGGACGAATGCTGAAGTGGGCTGTTGAACTTAACATGTTTGACATATCTTTGGAACCAAGGAAATCTATTAATGGGCAAGCTTTAGCACATTTTATAGTAGAGCTCACTCGGCCAACTATAGAACCGATACTTGATCCAGCCGAATGAAGGAAGCATTGGACGCTCATGGTTGATGGATCGTCCACTGTCAATGGATGTGGGGCAGGAATCATTTGTCAATCTCTAAAGGGAGATAAATTTGAATATGCGCTAAGGTTCCAATTTCAAGCGTCTAATAACGAAGCGGAATATGAAGCACTTCTGGTTGGGATCAAGATGTGTAAGACGGCTGGGGCTTTAGAGATTGAGGCCAAATCGGACTCTCTCTTAGTCGTCTGTCAAGTCAATGGAGATTTTGAATGTAAAGAAGCGTCAATGAGCAAATATATGCGTTTGATCAAGGATGAGATTGAGCCATTAAAACGATTTGTTCTCGACCAAGTACCAAGGTCAGAAAATCATCAAGCAGATGCTCTCTCAAAATTGGCCAGCTCAGCTGACTGTGATGCATCAAGAATAATGTTTTGGGAAGTTAAACCAAAAAAGAGTATTGACCAAGAACAAGTACTATTTCTTAGCCGAGGGGCATTTTGGATGGATCCTATCATAGAATTCAAGAAGACAGGACGACTGCCTTCAGATCCTATAGAGGCTAAGTACGTAAAACCCCTAGATAAGTGGTTTGAGTTGTGGGATAAAACCTTCTACAAGAAGTCATTCAATCGTCCTCTCCTCAAGTGTATCACCAGGGAAGATGGGCTAGATGTACTGAAGGAACTCCATGAAGGAGCTTGTGCATCCCACATTGGGGGAAGAGCATTGGGGGAAAAGGCTTTAAGGACTGGGTATTACTGGCCTACCTTAAAAGAAGATGCTCTTGTCTATGCAAAGAAGTGCGACAGTTGTCAGAAAAATGGAAACAAGCATCGTAAGCCGTCCAACTACTTAACTCCTATCTTGTTCCCGCTTCTTTTTGCCAAATGGGCATGGATATTCTGGGACCTTTCCCTGTGGCCGCTGGGCAAAAGAAATTCGTAATTGTAGCTGTGGATTACTTCACCAATTGGATAGAGGCTGAAGCCATGCGGGGTATAACAACGAATGATGTCAAGGGCTTTATCTGGAAGAACATTATAACTCGATTTGGCATGCCGCAGTCCATCGTCTTTGATAATGGTCCACAGTTTGAAACGCCTAAGCTAAAAGATTGGTTGGCGGAAAGGGAAATCAAAGCTCACTTTGCTGCAGTCGCCCACCCACAAGCTAATAGGCAAGTAGAGTCGTTCAACAAAATCCTATCAAATGGCATTAAAAGAAAGGTGGACAATGCCAAGGGACTATAGGTTGAAGAGCTGCAGTCGGTGTTATGGTCTATCAGAACCAGGACCAAAAACTCTACAGGAGAGACACCCTTCATGTTGGTCTACGGTACTGAAGCCGTCTTGTCCATTGAGATTAAAGAACCCACCCTGAGAGTCATGTTGTACACAGAAGAAGTCAACTGGGCTGCATTACGCACGACCTTGGACCAAGTACCAGAGGTCAGGGGCAATGCTCTGCTAAGAATGCAATTGTACAAACTACGAATGGCTTGGGACTTTAGCAAGAGAGTCTCTAGACGACCACTCAAGGTAGGGGATTTGGTTCTAAGGAAGATGGAGGCTATTGGACGCGCTAAGGAGCTGGGTAAGCTGACACCAAACTAGGAAGGACCCTATCTGATCGTCCAAGAAGTGCGAAGCGGAACCTTTGGTTGGACGACCAATACAGCGCACTTGGAGCCCAGATACATTGAAGAAGTACCCCGTCTGACTCAGTCAATCGCCAAGGATTCTACAAGTAGTTTGTAATCCCAAACAAGTGCCACGACACAAACAAGAGAAAAAATAATTGTATACATGTATCTTGACTCTTAGTCAAGCAAAATTCATATAATACAATTTCTACTTCCTCCTTATATTGTTCCTTTATTTTTTACTAAGTTGTTCACTTTGGGGCATTTTTACCACCAGTTAGTCCATTGACATTAACTTAGACAAAATTCCAAAGAACAATAAAATGTCCAAAGTAGTAGATAAACAATGGACACCACAACAGGGAATAACCATTTCTCTGACGCGCATTACTTCCTCAAGGAGACCGGCCAAAGTGTAATAAACCTAAAAGGTATATCGCACATATGGTTAATCAAATAATGAGTCTCTAGTAAGAGAAACGTCACGGTCCCTAAAAGCAAGCCGACCAGAAATAAGCAAGCCTTAGTAAAGGAATCTTACTTTCAAATGCAGGGTCAGCTAAGTAGTAAAGGCTCTAGTAAGGGTTCACTACTTCACGACGAAGGTTGCTTCCTCTAGGAAGCCGGCCAAAACATGGTTCGTCCATAAAACAGCAATAGATAAACTGCGCACAAGTATCTAAGCTCGTCCTAGACTAAAAGTTTGTCTTGGCTTGGCCAATGTTGGCCGCTCTCCTTCTTTGTGCAAATCTCGACCAGAATACAAGGACTATCTAAGCCCAAGAAGGGGGGGAAATAGCTAAACCCTCAGAACTTTTAGGACGAGTATAGTTTGAAAGACGAGCCACAATTATACTTGCTTGTTTGAGGAAAGCCTGAAGATCGTCCAAAGATAAGGACGAGACTCACCCTTCCCTTAACTAAGCTTGAAGGCCGTCCGAAAATCAGGACGAGCCACAATTATACTTAGCTTATTTGAGGAAAGTTAGAATATCGTCCAAAGACAAGGACGAGGCTCACCCTTTCCTTTACTAAGCTCGAATGTCGTCTAAAAAGTAGGACGATGCTCACCCTTTCCTTGACTAAGATGATCTGCAGAATGTTTGAAGACCGTCCAAAGACAAGGACTAGATGTCTCCATTGCTAGATTAAGTTATTAAGATGTCCAATAAGAGATGGACGAGGCTCATTTATACTTGATGAAAATTTAAGTGTAATAAAAGAAAGGACAATCATTGGCAAAAGGTCATTTCATTATATACCCGTCAAGAGAGGCTAACAACTTAGTTTAAGATAAAAAGAAGAGACTAAGCTACAACGGCGAACAAGCCAAGAAACTTAGAAGAATAAACCTAAATCTAGGTACTTCATTCGGCAGGTGTTTCTTGGTCGTCCTCAAAAGACTCTTCCTCATCAGCAACCTCCTCATCCGAGTCCAGGAATTCATGAGGCTCTTGAGCAGTTATCATTGCACGGTGGACGCTCTCCTGAAATTCCAGGCGGTGCACAAAGCTGGGAACTTCATGAGGCTCCGCCAGCATCTCAAAGGCCTTGACGGCCCAGTCCTTGGACGTTTCGTTGACCTGATTAAGGCCTTCTTTAGCGTCATCAAAGGCCTGGGCCGCTTCCTTCTTCTGCCGAGCATTTCGAGCCCTTAATCTGGATATTTTCCCTTCTAAGTTGAACAACGGCCAAAAGGTCATTTCAGAAGATACTGTTGGTTGTTAGCCTCCAGCGTGGCCGACCGTTTTTCCCAGGCCTCCCTTGATTAACGGTGAAGAGTCTCCGCCATCTCAGTGTCATAAATGGCCTTGTCGCCGGCCGTTGTAGCTTGATGGACGAGCTGCTTATTTTCCTTCCTAAGCTCTCTCGCCCACTCCTCAGTCAAAATGCTGCGAGCCAGAAGCTGAAATGACAAAGATCAAGCAAGTCAGTAAGACGAGTTGCAAAATATAAAAAAATTGTTACAAGTACAAAAATAAAAACAACCACAAACTTTACCTCGGCAGCAAGTTGTGACATGTAGCCTACATGCCCAGCTGATGCTCCCCTAGCACATGAACAGCTCCTGCCTAAGCCGTTCACATTCAGCCTTTGACATCTTGGCAAAGGCAGCAGAAGACTCCTCGTCCGAGTCCACTTGTAGGAGCAAATGAGGCGGATGCGAGTCCTTTCGCCCTTATCTCGAAAGAGGGGGAGTCGTTCTCTTGATAGGAATGACTCTTTGCTTGTCTGTTAGGATAATACGACTCACCCGAAGATAGAGACCCGCTCTAATAGATAGCGGCATCTGTGAGACCAGCTTGGCAACCGAGCCGCTGAAGGCTGGTTTATCTTCAGTAGCCGTTTCTGGCTCATGGACCGCCAACAAAAACTGAATCCAGCTCTTTCTCTCCCAATGTCGGGGCATCGGTGGACGGCTCCTCCTTCAAGACTTTGTCCTTTGGAAGAAGGATAGTTTTCTCCCCGATCCCTTTGCCTGCTGGGGTGGTCTTCTCCGTCTTCCTTTTTGCAAAGCCCTTAGGCTTTTTGGTCGAAGGCTGATCCCCGACCGGTGCAGGCCTCTGCTTAGATAAAGAAGACTTCCCAGGTGGAGCTTTGTTGGTTGGGGCATTTTTCTGCAAAAACAAACAAGTTTGGAGAATGATCGTCTAAAGAAGGTAAAAGCTAAAGTGTGTTTTGGACGAACCCTACTAGCTAAAAGAAGGCTTCCAATTAAACTCCAGGCGAGGGTTGGTCGATGATGGAAACCGTCCAAGCATGGACGACCTCTTTCTTCGAACCAACCTGGTCCAAGGCTTTCATTCCACTCTAGACGAGGATGGTGCGACGAAGAAAACTGTCCAAAAAGTTAGACGCCTTCCTTCATCGAAGGACCCTCGTCCAAGAGCCAACTAACACCTTGGACGGGCCACCCAGGCCTCGTCCAAGGCCTTCATCCCACTCCAGACGAGGACGGGGCGACGAAGGAAAACGTCCAAAAAGCGGGACGCCTTCCTTCCTCGAGTGACCCTCGTCCAAGAAAAGCACTCACTTTGGACGGACCAGCCAGGGCCTTGTCCAAGGCCATTACGAAATTCTGACGAGGATGGTTCGATGAAGGAAGCCGTCCAAGCATGGACGACTTCCTTCCTCGAGTGACCCTCGTCCAAGATTAGGCTACCACCTTGGACGGAGAAGCCATGGCCTCGACCAAAGCCAGTATACCAATCAAGACAAGGAAGGTTCGTTGATGGAAGTCGTCCAACTTATGGACACCTTCCTTCCTCGAACCACCCTCATCCAAATAAAAAATAAAAATAAAAAATAAAAAAAATATACCAGAGTTTCAGCTCTCTTCTCGGCGCTTGTCTTGGCGAACTCCTTCCATAAATTGTCAGTAAACTTGGACATACTGATATCACCCGTCCAAGATTTTATGAGGAGTGCTCTGGCTGAATCTGCAAAAAAGAAATGAAGGGGTTAGTCAGAAACATGTTCTGGACGGGGAATTTTTCTTGGAAGTATTGAGAATATACCTCTATCCTCGGCCAACCGCAAGTCGGCGGCGACCAAGAAGCTATCGTCATTTAACATCTCTTTGAAGGGAATCCAGTTAGCTGGCCCTTTAAAGGATGTGTAATTTGGTCTGGAATACTTTTTTACTTTAAAGTATTCCATCACCTCCTCGTCAAATCTTTCCTCTAAGTCCAAAAAGGATTTCCCTCGTACATTATTCATGACGGCCCGGCTATAAAAATGGTACCCGTCAGTGGCAGAATCATTGGCCGCTCTAAGAAAGATAAAGTAGGTTTTCCAGTCATGCATCTTCGAAGGCTTTCCCCAAGAGGTGAGGAAGCCAGGGCGGTTACAGATGCTGAGCCACGCTCCGTCCACTGTCCCTGGAACCTTGGACGCGTAGTGTATTTGGGAAAAGGCCAGAAGAGAGAGGGCCAAGCCGCGCAGCTCGCAGACGACTATGAATGGCAAAATATTGTACCAGGCATTGGGCGCCAATTGATTATGGCCAATGTTGTAATTCCCTAGCACTTGCTCTATGAATTCATGAAGAGGAAACCTCAACCCCGCGTCCAAGGCTAGCTTGTAGATGGCGAAGTGATTTTTGGGAGCACTCAGAATCGTACCCTCCTTATTAGGAATGATGAAAGAGAAGCCCGACATGGGCTTATAGGTGGACAAGTAGCTGGGATCAGGCCCGATTTTTTCTAACCACTTACGATTGACTAAGATAAAAGCAGGTTCAGAAAGAGGACCTACGATTCTTCTAATTTCAGACGAAGTGGTGGAGGGTTCGTCCGATTCTTCAGCTGAGCCGGAATCACCCTCGTTATTACCTTCACCGGCTTCTTCCATATCGATATCTCTACCAGACGGACTGGCCTCGGGGTTTATTTCAAGATTCTCCCCAACACTGTTATCAGGGGAAGTAGGCCCGGCCAAAGGCTGAGCACTTTGGGTCTCCCTCGTCTCATCTGGAACTCGTCCAGTAGATTCCTCCATTTCAGAGCTATGACGGGAGAATAATTCTTTGTCTTAGACGGGCCGTTTGCTTGACGCGTACCAGATTACCCTGCACAGGTAAAGACTGGGTCGTCTGACTTTGCCAGCCAAAACCATAAAAAATATATACTTGGCCAGAATAGGCCCAACTCTAGAATGTGCCGAAGAAGAAGTACTATATGTTCTAGGGTCAAGGCAAACTCTTGATCGGCCAGGATTATTTGACGAAGAAGAGGAATCCATTTTATTGATTTTCTAAGAAAAAATAAAGAATAAAGGAAAACAAAAAAAAGGAAAGAAAAGATACCTGACTGAACGCTTGGACGATTCGGTTAAGAAAAATGAATTTGGACGATTTCTCTATCTCTCTAGAAAAATGCAGAGCCTCTCTCTCTAGAAAATTTATCTCAAGTTGTGAAATGATTAAATGGGGGCAAAAGAAGCATATATATAAGGGGGTGAAAAACTTGTTGAGCCGGTTAAAAGTTTACTGGTAATGGTTAAAACGGTCAAATATGACCGGTAAGGCCCAAAAAATGGCGCGTTTTTGCCTCTTTTTGAATTTGAGGTAACTTCCTCAGGTAAAAGGGCCTTAACCATCATATGGGCCAACTACTAAAGACCCTTTCAGGGACAAATGTTGTAGCCTAAAAATCAACGGCTCTCTTTCGAACACATGGATCCATCAGGACCGTACACGTGTCCCATCAGAAGAAATAAGGAACAATGGTTTAACCATTGGGTTTTGCTCAGGTGGGAGAAAAGGCTCACCTTTTGGCCCAAAAGTTGGTCAGAGCCCAAAAACCCTAAAATGGTTGCAGGTGATTGGTTGATGATCCTTCTCCAGTCATAACCTGCCAAGTGTCATAATTTGATTGCCTAGCCAATCAGGTGCCCCTATTCTTGGGTAACCTAAAAGGGCAGCAGTCATATCATAAACACTATAAATACCCCTGAAATCAGGAGAAATGTAATTCAATGCAAACACTGTAAACTTACTCTGTGGAAATACTCTCTCACTTTCTCTCTCTACTTTTTCCTTCTCACTCCTGATATCTGACTTAAGCTTCGGAGGGGGAACCACCACCCAAACCTCGAGGGTGAGTCCCTTTTTGCAGGTTCGGGAACAAAGCTCAGGTTCGGACAGAGCAAACTCAACCATTGTGACACAAGTCTCCAATTGAAGAACATCTTGAGGGAAATAGTTTACTTGCCAGCCAAGCAGACTAAACAACACCCTTTCTGTGCTAGATATAATAATTTTTTTAAAAATCTTTTAAAATTAATTTATATGTTTTGAACTGTACCAGTTGTCACTTGGTTTGTAGTAATGGATCGTAGTTGGATATGGATGTCCAAGCCAGGGGACGAAGAGTATAATGTTGGAATAAGGGAATTTATTACTTTTGCTGTGGGAAATAGTGGAGGTCAGTCTAAGTTACGTTGTCCTTGCTTTATGTGCCATAATCTTATGCATCAGAGAGTTGACCAGATACTCAACCATTTAGAAAAATTGGCATTTGATAGAACATATACGCGTTGGATTTGGCATGGCGAATCTAGGGAAGAAACTTCAGCTCATACTTCCAAAGATATGGAGTATGAAAGAGAGGATAATTATAATGAGGGCGATGGAATAAAGGATGCTTACAATGGGGATCCTATTGCATTCGAGAGGTTGGTAAGTGATTCTGAGCATCCATTATACCCAGGCTGTAAATATATGAGTTTATCGGGTGTGCTCAAGTTGTATAATTTAAAGGCCAATGGTGGTTCGACTGATGTAAGTTTTAGTTCTTTACTTGAATTGATGAAAGACATATTTCCGGAGGAAAATGTCCTCCCAGGTAGTACATATGAGGCAAAAAAGGTATAAGGCTCAATGGGCTTGCCTTATGAGAAAATTCATGCTTGTCATAACGATTGTATGTTATACCGTAATGGAAGTGAATTGTTAGAGAGTTGTTCTGTTTGCAATGCCTCACAGTACAAGAAAAAAGAAGTACCGGCTAAGGTATTATGGTATTTTCCAATAATACCAAGGTTTAGACAATTGTTTTCAGATCCAAATACCGCTGAGCAGTTGACATGGCACCATTATGGACATAAAAAGGATGGAAAACTTAGACACCCAATTGACTCACCCCAATGGATTTTTATAGATGGTAAATTCCCCGAGTTTTGTAAAGAAAAACGAAACCTACGTCTTGCATTGTCTACTGATGGTATGAATCCATTTGATTCCCTTAGTAGCACCCACAGTACTTGACCTGTGATTTTGGTCACTCACAACTTGCCTCCTAATTTGTGTATGAAAAGAAAGTACATGATGCTTACTCTATTGATATCTGGGCCAAAACAACCCGGAAATAACATTGATGTGTACTTGGAGCCTCTTTTTAATGAGGTGTGCAAGTGTTCGACTCTTATCAGAAGGAAATGTTTACTTTAAGAGCAATGTTGTTTTGCACCATCCAAGATTCTCCAGCTAATGGTAATCTTGCGGAATATACAACGAACGGAAAGACCGCTTGTCCTATATGTGAGGACGGTTTAGAAGGAATGTGGTTTACAGCATCTAGAAAGAATGTTTTCAATAACAATCGTCAATTTCGACCTTGTAATCATGATTATCGTAAGTTGAAAAAAACATTTAATGGTAAACAATGTTTTGTGGGACGTCCTAAGGTCAAAAGCGGTGAGGAGGTGCTTCGAAAGATTAAGGATATCCAGATTACATTGGTATGAAAAAAAAAATCCTTTTCCCAAACAGGGATACAAGAAGTGCCCATATTTTTGGCGTCTACCTTATTGGAGATTCCTCTTTGTCCGGCATTCACTAGATGTGATGCATATCGAGAAGAATGTATGTGATAGTTTGATTAGTACATTTTTTAATGTCCCTGGGAAGACAAAATATGGTGTTAAAGCTAGAGATGATCCGAAGGCAATGGGGATCAAAAAGGAACTACATGTTGTTGAGGACGGAACTCAGAAATACTTGCCTCCTGCATCGTATACGTTGTCAAGAAAAGAGAAGAATGAGTTTTGTGAGTGTTTAGTGTGTGTTAAAGTGCCAGAGGGTTATTCGTCCAATATTCCGAACCTAATGTTGATGGATACTCTGAAACTTGTGGGCCTTAAGTCTCATGATTGCCATATTTTGATGCAGTATTTGTTACCAGTGGCTATTTGTTCAATTATGCCTAAAAAAGTTAGATACGCCATTATTAGACTGTGTCATTTCATCAATGCGATATATAGCAAAGTTATTGACCCAGAAGAGTTGACTAGTTTGGAGAATGATATTTGTTGTTGTGTTGTGCCAACTGGAAATGTACTTTCCTCCATCATTTTTCGACGTTATGGTTCATTTAACGATTCACTTGGTGAGAGAGGTCAGATTTTGCGGTCCAGTGTATTTGAGAAATCAATATCCCTTTGAAAGGCAAATGATAACATATAAGGGGTATGTGAAGAATCACCATCATCCGAAAGGTTGTATCGCGGAGCGGGTCTTTTATGAGAATGCTATTGAGTTTAGTGGTCATTTTGTGGGATTGACAAAGACGATAGGGCTCCCTACATCTCGACATAGTGAAAGATTGGATGGAAAAGGAACCATAGGTCATAAACAACGTGACATGTCTCATGATTCATGGAACATGGCACACACTTATATTCTTCATAATGAGTCAGAAGTCATACCGTATGTCGACGACACATGTCTTATTTGAGGGAACAACTCCCAAGAGTTAACGAAAAATCGCTAGCAAGTGAACATTGCAAATTATTCAGTAGGTGGTTTAATGATGTAATAATGAGTGAGCTTGAGGAATCTTCAAGTTTGGTTTCTAATCGACTCAAGAGTTTAGCTTATGGGCCAAATTTCAATGCCTCTTTTTACTCAGGATATGTTATCAATGGTTACACATACATTGTGCACATGGGAGCAAGATCATAATAGTACAATGCAAAATAGTGGAGTAAGCTTAGAAGCTGGATCTATGCATTTTGCAAGTGCTAAAGACAATTGCCCATATATGACTCAATGCACTACTATGGAGTCATTGAAGAGATTTGTGAGTTGCACTACTCTTGTTTTTCGATACCTATTTTCATATGCAAATGGGTTGACAATAACACTGGAGTTGAACACGATGATCTAGGGTTCACCTTAGTTAACCTTGAAAAACTCGACCACAAGGAAGATCCATACATCTTAGCTAGCCAAGCGAAACAAGTGTTTTATGTAACTGATCCGGCTGATAAGAGAAAATCAATTGTTCTAACACCGAGGTCTCGCTATGACATTAATGACTATCATGATGGTGATGAGTTGAAGGAAAGTCCATCAAGGAACATATAGTTTAGATGATTCATATGTGTACATACGAGATGACCATAATGAAGGTTAATGGATTCAAGAAACAAAGAAAAAAACGCATTTCGAAAGCGACGTCCAAAAACTTGATTAAGAAAAAACTAAGGTAAAATTACTATATGAAAATGATAATGTAATTAGAAGTGTCATTTGGTTTATAATTTTTATAGAATGTTTTTCTTGGAGTTGAGAACTGATTCATTATTTTTTGTTATATGTTTTTACTTAGATGTTTGTTAATGAAAATGATAAATTATGTATTCTACTTATAATTGTTTTTATGTAGTCAGTTGTGATGTACTTAGAGTTGTCCAATATTATTTCTACAAAGCTTTTAGAAATACAATCTACAATTAGCTCATTACGAATTTTATTCATGTAATTCAGACCTGCACTTCATCAAATAAAGCAAGAGAGATATTCTGATATACTTATAATTATTGCTGCCGAGCTTATAATTTAGACTTGTAGTTATAATTCAGACCTGCACTTCATCAAGTCAGTTAGGATGTACTTATAGTTGTTGATGCCGAGCTTGGGAGCACATGTTATAATTGTTCAGGTACTTCTTAATCACCCTATTCCACACTGTTGAGAAAATTATGTATGTACTGGTAGTGAGGTCTGGCAGGTCTCTATGTTATGGTTTTGTAAAGACAGGTGACATAACAGATAGTTGAAAACAAGGTATGACCTTATGATAGTCGCATCCCAATACATGTGAATTAACAAGTAAAATATTTGAAACCATAGGCGTCATAGTAGAGGAGATAAATTATTATTTATATGAATTTCATCACCAGATTCATTGTTTAGTTTAGCAGACATTATTTTAGTGGAAAGAAATGATAATTAAGGTCCTTAGAAATGCAGCAACTGCAAGATTTATTAAAAGAGTAACAAGTTGGTGTAGTTGTAGGCGTGTTTTTATTTCGCCTACGCGGGATGAGCGCATATTAGATTTGACTACCCCACTGTTAAGGTTTTATTGAAAATGTTTTGAAAGAAGTCGCCAACAATTATTTTTAGAAAGAATCATAAACCTAATTGGATATGGGAAAAACATAGGGACAACTTATCCAATGTGGATTTCCCCGTCCTGACTCCATAGATGGTCAAAATGAACCAAAGATTGAGTTCGGGGGTGAAGGTACGAATATATAATGAACCACATTCGCCCGAAGTTGGCCTCTACTAAATATCGATTCATTGCAGAATTTATGCCAGAAAATAATCATATAACATTTTAAACACCCTCAAAATATTTAGTCTAAATTGGTTCAGGAAACACATAAAAAGACTAACTTTTAGTGACAAGTTATTATGCAATCAGTATTACAGGGAACCTAGCAAGTTGTCCAAATTAATCTGATTAATGTTAGAACCGTTCTTTAGGTCTTGATTAACAATAAATAACATGTGAGGTGAGAAAAGCATTGAAACAGGACAATCATATAATAGGCATAGAATGATCAGGCAGGCATATAATATACAAAGGCATGAATAATAATAAAATAAAATAAAAGAAAATATAGAAAAAGGGTTAGAATATACAGTATAGCGATTTTATACCAAAGATCTACATCATGAAACAAATGATTAGTAACTTCAATATAAAAATAATTGATTCAAGGACCCTCAGGATTATACCTATGCGGCTTAGATTGAGGAGCGTAACGATCTTTAGGCGGAGCAATCGTGAAACCAACAACGCAATGATGAAGAATTGATTGAAGGTATTGAAAGTATTTGATTGATTGAGTGTTTGAGTATTCGAAGTGTTTTGTAGAGGTATTCGTAAGTATATTTGTGTTCGTCAATAATAATTGAAAAGCCGTCCGTAATTCGGGAGAATACGGGTATTTATAGGAAAAAGGAAACTTGCGCTCCACGCAAGTCTTGCGCCAGGCGCAAGCCAACGTTGCAGGCGCAGTGCCACGCGTCCGGCGTACATTGGTGTGCCTGACGCAGCCAGCCCAATCAGAGATGCACATGTGCAAACGCGTTTTGAAAAGATAGAAAAGTATGTTGCGTCTTACACAAAAGTTGCGTCTGACGCAGGAATCTGTGTGAGTCACAAAATCTACGTGTCAGGCGCTCATTGGCTCGCCTGACGCGTTCTGGCCTATGTGCTGGACGCACGTGGCGCGCTGAGCGCAGCCCCCGCGTCCGGCGCATATTCTGGAATATTCGAGCATATTCCATTGCGCGTCTTTCAAATATACTTTTTTATCCCTAAAATTTCAGAGATGGAATTTTACGGATTAAAAATTTGATGTATTCATCGAAGATAATAAAAAAAGTTTATGAAAAGTATTTATTAAAATAATAAATATTTGATTGGGTTTTAAAATGGATTTAAAACATTTTATGGGCTTGAAATACAGTTAATCATCATGAACAATTAATTGGGCTTTAGAATATCATTTCGAAACACATTTTAGAATGGTTCTTTAGATTGCTCCTCCGTTGGGTCACGCCAACTAATGCCGCAGTATGTTTCATCAGTGGATCCTTAAATGGGGAGACACGATTATGTGTCTACAGTAGCAGATATAGTAAGCAAATTAATTCTTTTGGCAGGAATTTTATCATGACACAGATCAAACTTAGCTTTAGATTAGGATCTTACACCTTTTGATTAATACAATATAGACTAATGTTGCAAAAAAGATAGTGTTGTATTTATAAGTATTTATAATTAATTCAATTTTATTGTTCTTAATTAGTTTTTATACTGTTATTTTCTTTGCCATTTTCTGCAAGTGGGAATTATTTGGTAATTTTGCCACATAAGAACCAGCTAGTTACAACTACTTTGAACATCAACCTTGTACCTTCTATGTCTTTAGATTATTCAGACCCCATATTACCAAAGAATCTTAACATACAAGTAAAAGTTAGCAATATGTTTCAATATGTTTCAAGAATTTTCACCGCCTTCTCATAGATCTCATTGTTATCATGACTTTGTAAATTTTCTATCTTTTCCAATCCCTCGGCTTCATCTATCAACTAGGCATAGTAATTAACATCTCCAGAACTGCCCAAATTCTTCTCTGCTTCACCTACCTTCAGGATGTTATCCATCCCTTCAAGACAGACAGTGATGATCCTAGGATCAGGGCACACAAGTAGATCACATCATGGCTATATGCACCCCTGATTCACTAGGTAGCTAGCACAGAAAAGGCCGCCCTAAGGTTATCATGTCGCAGGAAAGACAAATAAGACAAAAATCTCCAAGATGAGCGAAACAAACTTTATTTGCTCTTGAGATCCACCAGATGTAGCATTAGATAACCCCTAAGCAGCTTCTTTCTTGATGTTGAATTCCGCAGTTTGAAGCAAGTTGACTAGGGGACCAATCAATCCAGCTTCAACAACAGCCGAAAAGATTTGGAAAAAAATCAGTAATCACCAATTGCTACCATCGAGTATCAATTAATTAATAAAAATGAACAAATATACAGTAAAACTTACTTGTTTGGCGGGTATATAAACAAATATATACAGTATCAATCAACTTTCTGAATTGCTGCTTCCTGAGAATTTTGGTGACAACTTCCCTGAGAGATTGCCCTCAGAGTAAAAATGGAATTTTCACTAGATTGATTGTTATTACACCAACTAGTTGATGTAACATCATCTCAGGATTTGATTCATGAAATGTTGATTATATATCCTTAGTTTTCTTTAATATAATAGTTCATTGTTGTCCCTGACAGTTTCTTTAAATAATACTAACTTTTCTGTGCAGATGACTTGAGATCTCCGAGTCAAAAATTCGCTTAAACTTTTGGTGAGTAGCTTCTTTTCAGCAATTTATTCATTGGATTATTGGAAGTATAATTTTACAGGAGAAGTGCACATGTTACAATTCTGTCTTCGTTTCAGGTTAATGGCAAAGGGGAGAAAGTGTGACAGGGTACCTCAAGAAAATGCAACCTCGGATACCGAGCATGATGATGATGGTAATAGGGCTGAACGTGAGGACCGCAGAGGTCATACTGTATGTGGAATAGTAGGGAAGGCACTTCAGGAGGGTAGAATAATTTCACTTGAATGGAATGGAATAAAGGTTCCATGTGGCGATCATCGAACGACATTAAGTGCTTATGATGGTGTAGTTGTTCGTGAACGTGTTAACATCAACTACCTACGGTGGGTTGATGTTCCTAAAGAGCTAAAGAATTCACTTTATGAGTCAATATCAGTAAGTATATGTTTTACTATTAGTATTTCACTAACAACCAACTTATATTTGTGAGGTTAAGTTCTGCCAATTAATAATAATAAATGACCCTTGAATTATGCCGAAAGGGTTCACAATATTAGAAGGTCGTAAACGTTATATCTTATTGCGAGCTTCTATAGCATTCAAAACTTTTAAAGCTAGATTGAGAAAGAAGTGGTTGTACACTCCCAAGGGACAATTATGAAGACAAACCCAGGGTTATATCCATGGATAACTCAGGAAGATTGGGACCAATTTCTTAAAACATCAACTGATCTGAAGTTTAAGGTTTCAATTCCTACATATCTTATTTATAACAGGATATATTGGAATGTTACTTAAGTTGCATTACATCATTTTTGCAAGAAATAAATGAAAATAATCGAAAAAGAGTGAAGGATAATAGAAAATCAAGCCATCGTGGAGGACAACTAGGGTATCAAAATTTTAAGGAAGAGATTGTAAGTTTCAATCAACCTGGTGCAATTAACTTTAAACTATATTTTTTCTAAACTATATTTTCTTACGAATTTGTGACTTTTTAGGCAAATGACCTTGAGAATAGAGGGATAAATGCGCCCATAGTTCCTCGACATTTGACATGGCTTAAAGCTCATTCTCATGCCAAAGATGGATCAATGGTATTTAAGAATCCTAATGATTTGAAAATCGCTGAATCAATTGTAAGAAACTGCATATTTTCCAAGTGAGAAAACTTGGATTTTAATAATATAAATTATGCTGACTTTAATGTAAAAATTGTTCTTGGTGCTAGGAAACTTTGGAGGCTCAACAAAGTACAGGAGAACTTGTTGCAGAAGGTCGGCATGATATTTTATCAAAAGCAATTGAGAAACCACAGCATGGTGGTTGCGTCAGGGGTGTTGGTTTAGGTATGACAAATACGGACTATTTTGGATTTAACCGACCACAACCACCTAGCCAAATGAAGGCTCAGATAAAAAAAATTACAATCAGAGTTGGTAGAAATGAGAAACACTCAAAATTTTGTTATGTCCTTCATTACAACATGTTGTCAGATTAACCCAAAACAGATGAGTCAACAAATGAGTCAATTTGAGGCGAGTTGGAGTGCTGGTAATTTCGGTGGTGAATTTGGTCCTTCTGATGGACATGGGTGTAATGGTAGCTAAATTGGTGTTTCTAATAACAAAGAGTCTAGTGCTACTCAATTAGGTAGTTTGGTTGGCCTATGTGTTCAACAATTTCACCTTCAACTAGAGTCATTGTAGGCGTGGATTTTTCATTCCTTTAATGCCTACAGGCGGTGTGAGCGCGTTTATTTGACTACCCCATTGGTAAGGTTTTATTAAAAATATGTTTTCGAAGTCGCCAATAATTCTATAAAGGAAGAATCATAAGCCTAATTGGATATTGAAAGGGAAGGGACATCTTAGGGACATATCCAATGTAGATTTCCCCATCATGACTCCATAGATGGTCAGGAACCAAAAATTGAGTTCGGGGGTGAGGGTACAATATAGTCAGGAACTATATTGCCCATTGTTGGCCTCTACTAAATATTGATTCATTACAAATTTTATGCAAAAGAATAATCAAATAATATTTTAAGCACCCTAAAAATAATTAGTCTAAATTGGTTCAGGAAACACATAAAAAGACTATTTTTAGTGACAAGTTATTATGCAATCAATATTACAGGGAACCTAGCAGGTTGTCCAAATTAATCTGATTAGTGTTAGAACAGTTCTTTAGGTGTTGATTAGCAATAAATAACATGTGGGTGATAAAAACAATCAGGAACATACAAAAATAATATGTTCATAAAAATAAAAAAAATATGAAAATAAAATACTGCAGGGAGTTAATATAATATGTACAATACTTACAATCGCAGGAATATATTGATAACCTACATCACGAATAGAAGGTTAGTAACTTCAAGAAAATGATAAAAATAAATAAAGAAAATAAATAAATAAAGTTAGGTTATTTAGTTGACCCTCATAAATTATACCACCGTCCAGGGTCGTTGATTTGTACGGATCTTGGAAAATTGAATTATACAAGTCTTAGAAAAATAGTATCTTGCTTTGAGTTTTGAGTGACAACAACAATATCAAACACAATTGTTTAGTTTGAGAAATAATATGAGACGTTAACTTGGGTTTTAAAGTTTATATGTTGCTGCTGTTTGATTTTCTTGTTGTGAGGAGTATTAGCATTAGGCGCAAAGTGATGATGATTGAAGGATGATGATTGGCGATCAGGGGATTATGGAGATGTAGCGAGTAGATGAATATAATAGGTGATGTGTCGCTGAGATTGTATTAGTATAGATGGATTAAGAGGATGCCGTGAGAGAATAGAAGGAGGATGAAGGTGTGCGTGTGTCTTATTCGGTTAAGCGGTGGAAATTAATTGTTGTGTTGTTAGTTTAGGAGGAGTAGTGCCAAGTATATTGTTTGTGAGTAGATTAGTAAGGTTCGGTTTTTTATGAGGGAGATTAGGGATGATATATAGTGTAGGTTTAGGTAGTTGGATTTCAATAGTTTTTTATAGATTTTTATTAAAAAAGATTTTAGAAAAGAGTTGGTAAAAGATATTTAAAAACACTTTGGGAAAAGATTATTTTTATAAAAGCTTTTTTTATTAACAAAATTAATTAATAAAATTAATTAATTCTATTAAATAAATTGGGCTACAAAAGGGGTTTAATAAATTGGGCTTTCATAAAAACAATTTTTAAAAGGTTTTAGAAGATGGGCCTTAAAAAAGTTATTTTAAAACGTTTTAGGAAATGGGCTTAGTAAGACTAGTTATAAAAAAGGTTTTCGGAGATGAGTTAATAGAATGAGTTAGAAAATGGTTTTGGGCTTAAAACATTTTATTTTAGACTCGTTCTTTATTCTTACCTTGATCCGGACCAATTGGAGTAGGGTATTGGTCATCATAGGGTACTAAATGGGGAGACACGATTATGTGTCTACAGAAGCCCCCACTTTGACTGAGGTTTGTAAAACCGAAAATCAAAGTATACGTGTCGGGACGGAGAATGATTCCAGATGCTCTGCAATCCAAAATCACTCCTTTACGCCTGTATCTGCAAAACAAGCAAGAGCTTCAGGAACAGACATGTGTGAAACATATTTGCAAAGTAATTGTAAGTTTGCAAAAATAAGATGATAGGTGGAAATGAAATAGATGTTGTGAAGCATTTGTATCCCGCTCCACAGGGCTGAGTTGTTGGTTGTCCCACTCCAAGATAAATGGTGTAGAGTATTTGTATCCCACTCCACAGGGCTGAGCTGTTTGCTGACCCGCTCCATGACAAATAGTGTAGTTGATTGAAAGTGGTCCGCAGACCTAACGGTTTGTGTCCCGTTATTGACGGTTTGTGTCCCGTCATCGATTTTCCTGAGTATTCATTGTTTCTTGAATGATAGACGTTGAGAATTTGTAGGATGGCAAGATAGTATTTTTTGCAAACTTTTGAAAGTACGTTGAATTGTCGCGCGTAATGTCGTAATTAACATTTGAAATTATTTGGAATTGAGCGTGTGGGCCCCACCTTGCTAAGAAGCCCCCAAGCGTGTTGTACGGACTCGTGCGCTAGACGCATATGCTGCGCTTGGCGTGGTATCTTTGCGCTTGACGCAAAGGTGATTTCGTAATGAACATTTGAATTTATAAGAAGTTGAGCATGTGGGCCCCACTTGGCTAAGAATCCCCCAAGCGCGCTGTACCAGGCTGTGCGCCAGACGCACAGGCTTGCGCTTGGCGTGGTATGCTGCGCTGGACGTAGTTTGCTGCCTATGGCACAGTGTTGTCGGTGCGCTGGACGCACCATGTATATAGCGCTTGTCTTCTGTTGTTAATTTGTAGTGGTTCGCAGACTTTGGCGGAATATAACTCATATAGAGTCGTTTAATGTTAGGTACCTGGGAATACAAATAACACACAAATATACAGACAAACAACTAGGGGACATGCATGTGTCCTGTGATGTGGATGGGATGAGGTGATAAACTTGAGCTTGGTTCCCATCTTCTTCCACAATGTAAGCCAAAAATGACTTAAGAACTTTGTGTCTCGATCACTCACCATGCTTCTTGGAACTCCATGTAAACGAATTACCTCTTTGAAGTACAAAAGAGCCGTTTGAACCGTATCATGAGTAGTATGGCTAGGGATGAAATGAGCCATCTTTGAAAACCTATCAACCACCACCATCACTGCATCTTTGTTATGCCTTGTTCTAGGAAGCCCCGTGACAAAATCAAGGCTTATGTCCTCCCATGGTGCTTGTGGTGTAGGAAGAGGTAAGTGTTGGCCTTGAGGAAGAGAATGGCCTTTGGCGTGTTGACAAGCTACACACCTCTTCACTATGTATTCGACATCCTTCATCAATCTAGGCCAAAAGAAATAATCACTCACCAAGGTGTTGGTTTTCTCAATGCCAAAGTGTCCAGCAAGGCCACCTTCATGAAATTCTCGGATTAGAGATTCCCTCACACTATGTTTAGGCACGCATAGTCTCTTGTTCTTGAATAGAAATCCATCATAAACATGATAGTCTCCATTAGCATGAACTTGACAATTTGCAAAGATCTCACCAAAGTCCGGATCATCAACATAGCTTTGCTTCAATACCTCCAAACCAATGACTCGGTTTTTAAGAGAAGTAAGCAATAAGTATCTTCTTGACAAGGCATCAGCACCCTTGTTCATCTTTTTGGATTTATGCTTGATCACAAAGTGATAAGCTTGCAAAAACTCTACCCACTTAGCATGGCGTGGCTGAAGTTTTTGTTGGCTTTGCAAATATTTGAGGGCCTCATGATCCGAATGCAAAATGAACTCTTTTGCAATCAAATAGTGCCGCCAATGATCAAGGGACCTCACAAGAGCATAGAACTCTTTGTCATAGGTAGAATACCTCCTCTTAGCTTCATTTAGTTTCTCACTAAAGTAGGCTATAGGGCATCCACTTTGAGAAAGGACCGCACCAAAACCAACTCCTGAACCATCACATTCTACCTCAAAAATATCTTCAAAGCTTGGCAAAGCTAAGATAGGTGTTGTTGTTAGGCGAAGCTTAACCTCGTCAAAAGCTTTTTGTGCTTGAGAACTCCATTCAAATTGCTTAAGCTTAGTAATCTCAGTGATATGAGCCATGAGAGTACTAAAATCTCAAACAAATCTTCTATAAAAAGAGGCTAGGCCATGGAAACTTCTTACTTGTTGGATTGAACATGGAATAGGCCATTCTCTAATGGCTTGCACCTTCTTCTCATCCACTTCAATGCCGTCGTGTGAAATAAGGAAGCCAAGAAAGGCAACCTGATTTGAGAAGAAATGACACTTCTCAAGGTTTCCATAGAGTTGTTCTCTCTCCATGACTTCACATACTTGGTGTAGATGATCAACATGCTCCAATTCACTCTTGCTATACACCAAGATGTCATCAAAATACACCACTACAAACCGACCAAGAAAAGGTTTCAAGGTTTGGTTCATCAATCTTATGAATGTGCTTGGTGCATTTGATAATCCAAATGGCATAACTAGCCATTCATACAAGCCTTCCTTTGTTTTAAAGGCTGTCTTCCACTCATCCCCTTCATGAATTCGAATTTGATGATAGCCACTCCTTAGGTCTATCTTTGAAAATACTTTCGAACCATGTAAATCATCTAAAAGATCATTTAACCTAGGAATAGGGAAACGATACTTTATAGTGATCTTGTTGATGGCCCTACTATCAACACACATGCGTCACTCACCATTCTTCTTAGGCACGAGCAATGTAAGGACATCACAAGGGCTAAGAGATTCCCTAATTAAGCCTTTTACCTTCAATTCCTCCACATGCCTCCTTATTTCTTCGGTTTCTTTTGGATTTGTTTTATAGGTAGGATTGTTAGGTAGGCTAACTCCGTGAACAAGGTCAATTTTGTGTTGAATGTCTCGTTTAGGGGGTAGGTCAGGGGGTATTTCTTGTGGAAAAACATTTTTGAATTGTTTAAGCAAAGGGGTTAACAAGGGGTGTTGTGGTTCGGTTGGTGGAGGTGGAGTTTGATCTAAACCACTCAAGATGAGTTCTTGAAATGATTCATACTCATGTTAGGATGATTTAATGAGAGTGGTTAAGGACACCAGTTTCTTTGTTTGATTGTTGGAGTGCTCCTTTTGCCTCGGATATAAAGGGGTCAAAACAATCTTCTTTTGATTCTTCACAAAGGCATCGGTGTTCTTATAGCCATCATGAATCACCTTCCTATCAAACATCCATGGTCTTCCCAATAGGAAATGGCACGCATCCATGGGAATGATATCACACCACAACTCTTCATTATACTCCTTTCCAATAGTGAAAGCTAGCAATACACGTGAAGATACATGTATGCCCTTTCCTTGATTCAACCATTGAATCACATAAGGATTAAGATGAGGGGTAGTGTTTAGGTTTAGTTTACTGACTAATATTTGAGAAGCCACGTTTGGCATAGAAGGGGTGGTGTTTGGTTCAGAGTATGGAGTGGACTTGGTAAAGGTTCGAGAAGAATCCCATTTACCTTTGGATTTGTTTTTGTTTTGGCGTTCCACCTTATGAGCTAACAGAACTAGCTCTTCTAAGGTTGAGTATGAGTACAACTCAACCACATTTGCAATAGGAGGGTCCAAGCCTCCTAAGAAACGCACCAAAGTTTGAGGCTCGTCCTCCATTACATCACATTTCATGATGTAAGCCTCGAACTCCCTTGCATATTCTTCAACAGTTTTAGTTCCTTGATTAAGGTGATGGAACTTTGAGAAATTCTCTTGCACATAGTATGTAGACAAGAATTTATATTTGAGAAGTTTCTTCATTTTCTCCCAACTCATTACCTTCTCCTTTCCCATTCTTTCTCTCTTGGCGCACACACTTGCCCTCCAAGTTGAGGCATACTTCCTCAATTTCAATGCTACAAGCTTTACTCTCTTATCCTCCGGGACGTGCTTGTAATCAAACACTCGCTCAATGGTTCTATTCCATTCAACAAACTCATCAGGATCAAGTTTGCCATCATAATCAGGTATATCTACCTTAATTTCATTAGAAGGACGAGGATTAGGCCTTCTAGGACGCAAGGTTATGTCACATGCATCATCCGAATCATCACCTCCTTCTCGTTGGTGATTGAGTCTCACTGAGAGCTGCCTTACTTGGTCTTGCAACAAGGCCATTCATGCATCACTCTCCCTTCTTTCTTCTTCTAATATCCTCATTGTCTCACGCCAATTGGCAGGGGGATTAGATTCATCTCCCATGGCTAAAACAAGTTCAATTGGGCAGTTTTTGTGTTTGCGGTTTTTGGTGGTTGTTTCGAACGAGGTTGGGAATGTGTTTGGGGTCTAATGGTGGATGAAATGGTTAGGATTTAAGCTTATCTCTGATACCAAGATGTTGTATATTTGGAGTAACACTCGAATTACACAAGAAGAGATAGAAGAGACAACCGAAAGACTTAAATCCACAAGTTCGATTGAATGGCAAACTCCTAAACTACTTAGATAAGTCACACCACCAAGCAATCTAAAAGCTCCTACGAACACAAACTAACTTGCCAAAGTTAATTAAGCATAGGCACTAAACACTTGATTCCAATCCAAGAATGCAAAGTATTAAGCAAAAGAAAAACACTTGGTTTTTGTTTAAGTCATAAAAGTCATCTCCATTTCATTCACTTCGTCCGATTTATAAAGGACTTGTTACAACTTAATTTTCTGATTTTCTAAGACAAATTTTTTTAAGGAAATAATCAACCACTAACTACATGATCTACTAACGCTAATCAATCGTGCCATTACATGCTAAATTCGAGCAGCCACTAACCCACAATGGTTAGTTACAACGGCTAACAAATGCTAACAACTTCCCTATTTTGGTGGTGCCTCTATGCTGCTTGAAGGGACGTGTATTGATGCACTCCTAGCACTCCTAGCATCACTTGAAATCCTCCTTGGCACGCCTAGAATGTAGGGATGTTGGTTCAGATTTGAACGTGTGAATGAGGGTGTAACAATTCCCTATTCTCACGCCACTTGCACGTTGCCTTCTCCATCTTCCTTGCACGTTTCATTTAGCTTCATTAACCATGTAGCATTACATCTTAATCTAAGGAAATGTCGAACTAATACTAAGTGAAAGAAATACAACTCAAAGCAACTAACATGAATACAAGCCATGGACGCCACAACTGAAAAGGAAAATGACACTCCTATGGACTTAAGGACTCTCTAACTGATTCGAATGAAAACAATGAAAACATCAAATGATATAACTTAATGAATCAAATTAAAGACCTCCATGAAAGAAGCATTTAACTCATCAAGTTTAATGAGAAAGATGCAATCACCAACCAAATGGATGAGCTTTGTATCCTTCACAACCAACAATGGTGAAGCAGCCTCGACACCATCTACAACAGTATTGGTCATCATAGGGTACTAAATGGGGAGACACGATTATGTATCTACAGTCATACACCAACATTTCTTCAGATGACCATGGTCTTGTTCATGGGTCCGATACAACATATTTGGTTACTAATCACAGTCCAATTCAGCGCGAACTTGAACCTCACAATGAACAAGAGCCCTACCATGTGTTTTGGCTGGAGACAAGTAAGATGCATCAAATTTCTTCAACGACAGTCCTCGAACCTCGTACAATGGGCGTAGATGAAAACTCCATTCCGGAGGTATTAAATACTATCTCAATAACACCACTTCAAATATGTGCTATTATATAAATTGTCATAATGGCTCAAACTTAAACCCGGAGTATATTGCCTAGGCATATCAATTTCGGTGATGACACTAAATTTAATTATGAATGAGGATGATTTATTCGTATTTCTGTTTTCTTCGGAGAATTAATCCTATCTTTTTCCAAATTTATCTTCACATTCTCGCTTCACCTTCAATGCATTCATTATTGAAGTCTTGTCTTGGAAAATGCTTAAGTCATCCGTTCTTTTGTTAGCTTGGGAACTCGTATCTCGGTCGCAATCAAATTGATTGACCGAGTAATACTACCTCTTGCCTTCAATATTTCAAATTCTTATCGGAATTTGGATATACTGATAATCATAAAAATCTACCTAGTGTCCCACACCGGTTCAATCAATTCTAGTAGTAACAATCTTAAGACACTTTATCGTGTCAACATCTGTCCTCTGCATCCATTTTTAATTCTATGTCAATTAAATAGATATGCTGAACTCCAGAAATACTGCTTCTCATAGGAATTCATATGTTGTCTCTGTTTGTTAATGTAATTGTCCAAAATCGTGTGTTAATTATATTCGTTGTCCAAATTGAAAATGCTTCTAATGGTTGAATTGTTTTTCTGAATAGATGAGATTGCAAGATGTGTTTATTCCTTTTGATAGTTTGTTCTCAAAGTTCATATATATTTTTGTTCTCAAAGTTATATACCTTGCACTAATGGGTATCGTCTCTTAAAGTCGTATTCCTTAATTTTATTTTTATAAATAGGGTGAGAGTGATTGTTGCTTGGCGATTGAATGTGACAATTAGCTCAAGGTTGTTGCTAATGGTAAAGTGTACATATCAAGCTCAACAGAGGTTTTACGTGTTCATCATAACACCCCGTCGAGTAGTCAACGTCGTGTTGCCGTCATTAAGGTTGTTGAGCCTCGTGCACTTTTACCATGCCCTACTGAGAAATTTCAGGTTGTATTCCAAGGTAAGGACGCTTATATTCTTTGGCCAGCCCATTTGATTCTTCCATTCATGAAGGTATAAATAAATTTCATTTTTTTATTCCATCGCACAAAATCTTATTCATATCATTTTCGTATACATAAACAAGTATTATATCTTGCATGGATTTTGTCAAGGATGATACACAAGCACAATTGGCCACACCATCTCCTGGAACAGCATCATCACAATCATCATCCATTCGAAAGTACTCGATCACTGCAAAAGATCAAGATAAGTTGACTACTAGTTTGGTGCGAGCTTTTAAGATTCAAGCTCTAGGAATGAAAATGAGGCAAGAAACTATTTCCATTAGAATTCCAGCAAACGTATTTTATAATGAACATGATGTGCCATTGATTATATGGATATGCTCGATTGGTGCTTCCAGAAGGAGATTGGATCAACTCACATGTCCACGTTCATGAAGTGAGTCAATTCTTTGCCTTTTTCAAATTAGTAATTTTTATGTTTTTGGATACTTTGATATTTTCTAAAATAACACCTACGAGTTTTGCTAGTACTTGAGTGAGGTTTGTTATAAAGAGGGGATTTCAGGGGTATATGGATTTTGTGACACTAATGTTCTAAGTCCTTTGACACCAACGACAACAGAAGAAGGAGATCCACGATCTGATTATTTGGCTTGTATCTTTGCATCTAATGAAGGCAAATATATCAATCAACTTTTCTTTGCATCAACTTTTTAGTCTATATGAATTATTATTTGACAAAAGTTATGGTGTTATTTAAATTGATGATGATTTTGTTTTCTTTATCTTTACTTATTCAATTGTATAGTAAACATTGGATGTTAGCTGTTATAAGTCCTTGGAACGGATTGGTGTATTGGTTAGATCTAGCAGGAGTAGAAAATGAAGATCCACCATTTGCTAAAAAGATCATTAATGAGTAAGTCTTGAAGGACTATATTTAATATTTTTATTATTATTAAAATACTATTTTATTATTTGCCTAAACTTGTTATGATCACGTGGGCAAATTATCAAATTTAGCACGTACCATCGAAAAGATATCAAGAAGATTAAAAAGAATCCGAAAATTAGATGAAATCAAGTAGAGGTATCTGACTTTCATTTTATTATTTTGATACACAAAAATATCTTTTATTGTCTATATTAAAGTATTTGTGATTTCTTGTGTATAGTGCCCTCGCAAACCGCTTGGTATTCTAAACTGTGGATATTATGTGTGTCGCTACATGCTTGAGACGGTACAGTTCAGACGACTAGTTATTCCAGATAAGGTACTTGAACATTAGTTATAATTTGTCTTTTTTCTATATGATTACGAATCTTTGAGACTGTAGATTTGTATCTATATTATATTAGAGAGATGAAGAGTAGTTTGGGTAAATTAGTTGAAAACACTTGATTATTACTTTTTATCTGAATGATCTCATTACAACTATGATAAAAAGAGTTCTAAAAATTAAGCATTGTTTAAAGTAGATTTCCTCAACAAAGCAAGCAACAAAAGCATTGCTAGCTAGTGTATCAGGAAAGAGAATGTTAGACTTTGGATCAGGCCATTGAAGCCATGAGCAAGAGCTTTCTCGAGGTATGGGGTCGTTGTTTTTCTCACGTCTCTTATGGTCGTATGGCCTAAAACAATTGTGTGCACCAATTAGGACTCATCGTGCTTGCATACTTTTATTTTTGCCTCAATAGTTAATAACTACTCCCATTTTAAACTTTGGGGGAAAAGAAACATTCATCTTCTTATATGTTTCCTTTTTAATTTGTGCATGATGAATTATAGAGTTTAATTACTTTTCAAATTTTTATGAATACTTATTTTGTAATTACCTTTAATGTAGTACTATCAAGGGATTGGTCCAACCTATTCTCAGGAGGAAATTGATGAACTCGGGGAGTTATGGATTACATATGTCAGGGATCAACACGAAGCACAAATGATGAATGAGTTCTAACTTCCCGCCTATTTTTTTTAATTTAATCCATTTTTTGACAGACATTATATTTTTGGATTTGGATATTGATATCATGTGGATGTGGCTATATGCTAGATTTGATCTTGTTTATGATTTAGATTAATATTGATATGTATATATATATAGTAGTTTTTGGAAGTTTAGAATTGTGAATATTGGTTGAATTTTTTTGTGATATAAAGAATTTTGGAGGTTTGGAATATCATATTGAATTTATTGGTTGTAAGATCCTATGGGTTGAGTATTAATAATACAGCATGTACAGGTATTGTACGGAATTATTGTGCTACGTGCTGCAACGCCTACTATCAATAGATGCGTGCTTAGAGAAATGAGAATTTGATTATTTAAAAAAAAACAAATATCATAGATAACAGTTGTAGGTAAAATCTGGTATATATATTATAGGAAAACATAACAGTTATAGGCTATTATTTTATCAGTGGGCCCATAACCCACATGCTTAAGTTATGTTTCCGCTGCCAATTAAGGTTTTGTATTTCTGGGGCGTTACAATTTCGCCTTGCGGTGCTCTTGTTCTGTTTGTCAACAAGAAGGATGGGAGAATGCCATTGTGCATTGACTACCGCTAGGTGAATAATGTGACGATCAAGAATAAGTACTCGTTCCCTAAAATTGAAGATCGCTTTGATCTGTTAAAAGGTTCAGGAGTATTTTGCAAGATTGATTTGAGGTCTGGTTATCGTCAGATTCCTCTGAAGAAGAAAGATATTCCTAAGACTGCTTTTCGGACGAGGTATGGGCACTATGAGTTTGAAGTGATTCCTTTTGGTCTCACGAATGCTTCTGCAGTGTTTATGGATCAGATGAACCGTTATTTCCATGAATACTTGGATACCTGTGTTGTTGTTTTCGTCGATGATATTCAGGTATACTCTAAGGATGAGCGTGAGCATGAAAAGCATTTGAGGCTAGTTCTGGATGTTTTGAGGAAGCAAAAGTGGTTCGCTAAGCTGTCTAAATGTGAATTCTGGTTAAAAGAAGTTGCATTTCAGGTCATGCACCGTAAGGAAGGGATTGAAGTTGATCCTTCCAAGATGAAAGCGATTGTTGATCGGGTGTGTCCGAAAAATGTTTATGAGGTCTGGAGATTCCTAGGTCTTGTTGGTTATTATCGGCGCTTTGTTAAAGATTTCTCCAAGATTGCGCAGTTGTTGACCAAGCTGATGAGGAAAGAGAGCAAGTTTCCATAGTTTAATAGATGTGAAAAAAGGCATTTTAGGTTTTGAAGGAGAGTCTTAGTACTGCTCCAGTTCTTATTTTGCCATCTGAAGGGGTGGAGTATGAGGTGTACAACGATGCTTCTAAGAATGGGTTGGGTTGTGTTCCAATGCAGCAATGTAATGTCATTGCTTATGCTTCAAGGCAGTTGAAAGTTCATGAAAGGAACTATCCGACTCATGATCTTGAGTTAGCAGCGGTGGTATTAGCACTTTAGATTTGGCGACACTATTTATATGGTGTTCCATGTATGGTGTATACCGATCATAATAGTTTACCGTACATCTTCACTCACCGTGATTAGAATATGAGGCACCAAAGATGGTTGGAGCTTATTGAGGATTATGAGTTGACTCTGGAGTATCATGAGAGTAAGGCTAATAAAGTGGTCGATGTTGTCATTCATAAACATCAATTATTATCAATTAAACATCAATCAGATAAACATTTACAACATAAACAATGCTCTAAATACAATCCCTTGTGGAAAGGCCCACACTAAAACTTCAAATACTTTAAACACGATTTCTCTCAAACTGAATTTCCCACCATACAATAAGAATTCTTAACGATCGTTGTTGGCTAATCACTATACGCACTTGAATACCCCACTTGTAACTTTGCTTCATGATTCCTTATCCCTGATTTAGCCTTGTCAGTACACTACACCTGCAAAATCACTAGCGATCCACCTTGCCCCCACCAGGACAGGTTCCAAGAACAAAATAAGTGAAACTGAGTACACACTGTCCAACCAAAAAATATATTTGGTGGCTTAAAACGTATTTACATAGTTACGAGACATTTGAAATCAAGATATAAAGAAGTAATAACAAAATTATATAACAAATACTTGAACACAATTTTCAATGTTACTTGTTAAAAATAATAATACAAATATCTCCCAAAAGAAAAAGTATATACTTTTAATTGATGGAACCATAAGAGTTCCATAGAATCTAATACGATCTTCCAAAATCAACTCTACTGCTGACATACTCTAAGACATAGCAATAACTTTTACTTTTGTGTTCCAAATATAGTAACCTTTAATCAAAATATGTATAATGTAGCTATAACTCCTTGCATAAAATTCCTACCGAGTTTCTTTGTAAATCATTTCCATATTCTGCACATGAATTTCATAAACTTAGGCGAGTAAAACATTACTTCAGATATAAAGTTTGACTTTCCACAAAAAACCACTTGCATGTTCTAATACATATTATATTTTCTTTCAAAAATTATATTATTCTGGGAAGATAACACGAATAGAGTTGTCATCCAGGCCAATTCTCTAAACTTTTGCAAGGGACGTCTCCCTCTTCCGTTATGTACTGCTTGCAAGACTTTTCATAACATGTCCCCATAATATAGAATTCAGAATATACATAATACATAATGTTGGTCATCACTGCTCTAACAGCTTCTTCCCCCTTAGAAAAACACAATTCATAACTCAATATTTTTTAAAAGTCAATTTCATACTTCTTGAGTCAAATATATCAAAATATTACAACATAATCGCATTAGAGTATTTCATATACAAACTCAAATTGTTTGATAAACACATTGTTTCTAATAACTTAGTATAATCCAATCCTTTAAAAAATCCATTTGCTAAAAACAACTCAAATAGGACTTTAAAGAAGTTATGGTCCAATTCTATAGGTTCACCAAAAGATTAAAATAGAATTTAAATCTTATATAAACTTTATGTCTTAGTCACGAAAGTTATCTATTAATAAATATATTTCCACTTAATCTTATTTAACAACGTATAAAGCTTATAACCTGAGAAAATCCCAATGTTTATACTTATGTTAATCATATTAAATATAATACTTTTGTCTCATCCCAAGTAGAATTTCTATTATTCTTTTATTATTAATACTCTCATGAATGTCAAAATGTTATAATACTAGTAAATTGTACATTACTCATATCCATTGCTTTCAAAGTTCATATCATATATACCCAAAGCTTATGATGTACAACATCTTAGAATTCATTTCTGTATTTAGGTGAAAGCTTGTAACTTGTAAAGTTCATGCTTATATTTTATGAGTATAGTTAACACTTCCTCTAACGTGGCTTGATGGTTAATCCTACATCTTAATAATTTCAACCCCTCATACATGAACTTTCGATCTTCTAGTAAACCAAAAATGGAAACAACTTTATTATCCCAAATTCAATATCACACAAATGTTATTTGAACTCCCAACTTTATTCACTTTTCTTGACTTAGTTATTTGTATGAACTTTGTAATCTTAAGTCTTAATTATAAGTTTACATCCAAATTAACCTTATATTTATATTTCCATCATTATTAACTCATATCACTAGTTTCCAATACTCCAGTGCACAAGATCTCTATTCCCCTGACCTTTCTTTTTATATCCTTTACCCTTTCAGTTAGAAAATAAAACATCTAGCCCTTTCGATTTATCTAGTTTGATATTCACAGTATAATATTTCTAACTCGAATATAGTTCCTCACAACTTAAATATTATAATTTCATTATACTGTTTTACTACTCCTTCGATCCATTACTCCTTTTCTGAGATATTACATCCTTAATATAAACTTCACATATTTGATCTTTGCATCCATATTACAACCCTAATTTACCTATCTTATCTTCCTCACATGACAACTTACATTCCAAAGTAGAACTCTTCAAACAAGCAACTTATCCTACGACCATTCAGACATAGATTTTCAATCTTATAATTAAAACCCAATTTCGAATATTCTTCAAGGATACCTCTGAATAATATAATTTAACTTTTGATATAAACTTATTTTCTTCACAAAAACAAAATCAGAAAGCTTACTTTTACCAGTTTACACTCTATCTAATAACCCAAAGGATTTATGGATAACTCCAGTAATTATCATAGATCCAAACATATAGCTAAATCTTCCACAAGTCATAATTTGTACTACGCCTAACATTTCCAAACAATGGTTTACTTTTAAAGATCTCTTAACCTCGAACTTTTCATGACCCAATAAATTCTAAGCATATAAAACTCATAATAAGATATTTCTCGAAATCCTGTATTATAATCAGACTTCCAAACTTATATCTTCCAAAAGTCAAGTCCATATTGCTCAAAATTGATATCCAATATAATTAAAATCTTTGTCTTGTGAACATATTTTGGATCTTATATAACGAACTTGAATCAGTTAACACTTTACAAAATACTCGGATTCTCAATAACATTTTATAAATGGAACTCTTGATATATCATAAATCCAAACATGTATCTCAATTTATAATTAGGGAATCAATGCTAAACACAATATAATCAAACACTTGGCGTTAAATCATATACTCCAGAAATTGGACAAACTTAGTATTTAAGAATCTAACTTTCAAACAAGTTGAACTTTATAACCATAACAAGTTAAAGTCGTAATTCAAATTTCTTTTAGGTAGCGTTTGTGAAACCGGATTTCATTTTAATTGTAGTATTTTAACTCTAAAATTTGAAATCATGTATTTGAATTTCAATTCCAATTTCTCAAACTTGTTTGGGAAACATGGGAATTGAATTCCAATATTTCAAATCTATGGAGTTTTTTGGAAAACATTGAAATTGATTCTAATTCCATGCTATTGTTTGGATAACCTTGTAATTGCATTCAACAAAAAAAATTCAATTCTTCGAAAATAAAAGGCATTTGACATTCCAACAATCCAAAATTGTCATAACAAAACTTATCTCAATATAGAGAGCAACATTTACGAGTAGTATTTGATAAAAGTAGCGCAAAAAACCTACAATGACATTTGAAAGTGAGTCAAACTACTCAGCAAGGCACACGAGTACCCAATCAAGTTTCTCATCCTCTGGTAGCACTTTCAACATTAGAAACTCGTCGGAATTACCATTCATAAACCTTTTTACTGCCCTCATAATATGATTCCTATAAATGCCAAACACTTGGGAAACAACAGTATGTATCTCTTGACAAGTGGGTTTCGGAGTGTCTTTTATTTTGCTTTGCACATATTCCCTGAAGGACTCGGCAAAACTGTTGATCGCATCAGCTACACTATCTTTTTTGCGCTTGCGAGAGCCCGAAACGGTTGGATCCTTGGATGAGCTCTTTCCTTCACTGATCACATCCTCCTCCATGGCATCCGCTACCTCATCATGTTGTTTTGAACCATCCCCAACAGCTCTATCTGCACCAAATAAAGTGAGCATATATTCCTAATTCTCTATGCACTTGTTGCGATAAGAAACCACATTTTTGTTCTCCTGAAAAAGATAGTAGAACATGATATATTTTAGAAACATTCAAGATACTGAAAAAGAAATGTAAGGAGCACAAACATAGTTAAGCAGATGTAAAGAACTCATCTGCATAATTATACTCCTTTTTGTTTGTGATCTATTTGAGTCAATGCAATCATTAAGCTTATTCAATCATCATCCTACAGATGATAAATAATGCTCACTAGGTCACTCCTACAATAGGCAGATACTACGACATACCATCTTTTAAGCTCTAAAGGGGGAGGATCCAGTAGGAGATCATTTGAAATTGTAAGAACACAGCATTAAGATCTCAGACTTCCACCTTTACTTGTTCAAAGTTTGTAATTCTCACTACATTTTCAGCAGATCAGCTACCAAGTTTCTATATTTTCAATCACTTACATATCTAATATTACTAATAAACAACATCCCAAAAGGTTAACTCTCTAATTATAGAAGTTCTACAACAAAAAAACAAATATGTAAACACAACCTGTCCTATAATGTCACAATATCAAAACACAGTGCTCCGATAAAACAAAGTAAAATCACACTTGTACTCATCTCAAGCTGAGAAAGTTTAATTATATTTAATATAGGCCGACTATCGTATATACTCGAGATATATTTGTCTAGAATCTCTGATTCGCTATAAAAAAAACTATGCACCAATGAAGGTCCTTATAGACAAGTTCAAAGAATAATGCCCCTAAGGAATGCATAATCCCCATAATAAAACCAACTCTAACCTTCAACGATACTAAGGTCACATAGACGTGTATATCTTATATGAGCATTGGTGACAGGAATTCTAGCCATAAACAAGCTGGTAACAAGGCAAAATTTTAGTTATGCAACATTATGATTTTGAGCATGATCTTATAATAGTTATAAAACATTAAGGCAAGACACAAATGCAAAGCCACATAAATGTTAAAAAAACGTCCTCGCAATTGCCAAACCTCTTACAACTTTCCTCCACTACTGGACTGATAGATATCAGTGACTAAATTTCTACAACTTCTAACACCAACCTTACTCCCCTATTATCTTTGCAAAATTCGACTAGCTTATACTCCACAGCAGATCAGGCCATCAAGGTGGTAACTACATGAGTCTTCAATAATCAAGCAGAAAAACAAAATCACTATATAAAGCTATCTTTGCTAAAAACCAAGTGATTACATAGTCCAATTAGGTCCATATGTATGCAAAAGTTAACTAGCTGAGACGAGTAGATTTCATGTACATATAAGTATTATAACAATAACAAACCACTCAAAATTCGTTTTAAGAAATTGTATAAAACTTTTCTACACCAATACAATCATGAATCATGTAATAATGTTTCACAAAACAACAATCAAATTTCAATTGCAATTCAGTTTATTTTATGCAACTTATATCTAAATCAGAACTGAATTATAAAGACAAATATTAGACAACTAAATCCCCATGATATTGAAATTAAGATTCTGAAACCAAAACAAGAAGGTGAAGAGAAATTAGGTATGTACCTCACAGAAGGAATGACGAAGAAGAATAGTAGCAGCTCGAACAAGGACACAACAACACCACTAACAACCACCACCAGCACACGGACAACAGCGGTAGAACGTCGGCAAAACGCGCAAAGCAACAGCAACAAATGAGAAAGAACTGCGAGTAATAATCCTAATTCCGCGAAATCCATGACAAGTGTAGCAAAAAAAAAACTTAAAATTCACAAATTTAATCATGAAAAAAGCAAAAAAAAATCATAAACTCAATGGTATAGAACCTTGATAATTCAAAATAAAACCTAATTATAGAAGTAGGAAGAAGATTTCATAGTTGAAAAAAGATGAAAAATAATAATTGTACCTTCAATCGAATCTTCTGAGATCAAAAATCATTCCTTTAATCTTTGAAATCAACCGCAAAATCATTCCTTCAATTCTGGAGATCAATTGCATAATCGTTCATTTTGGAGAGAGTAGAAATCACGAAGCTCAGAGGATGAGAGAAAGAGAGATTCATAATTTTTACGGGGTGGGGGTGAGAGTTGTGTTGGGCTTGAAATTGAAATGACAGGGGGAGGGGGTGAGATTTGGAGATAGTATTTTTTTTAACATAGGTTAGAATTGTATTGGAATTGGCCCAATTTCAATTACAGTTCACTATTACATTTTGAAGCGCTTGCTGAGTCCAAATGCAACGGTTGCCCATAATGCAACGGTCAAATGCAATGCTTAACCATAACGCAACGGTATATTGCAACGACGCGTGCTAGTGTAACGGTTTATTGCAACGGTTATACTAAACTGTTGCATTAATGTGTTTAATGCAACTACCTATAAGTCTATTGCAACAGTTTCTCGCCTAGAAGCACGCTGCCCTTTAATTTGTATCCCTCTCTATTTTCCCCAAAAATTAAAAACCCTAAACCATTATTCCTCTCACACGCACTCAATCTTTTCTCCATTGTCTCCATCTGGTAATAAGTCGCTCCTATATCACTCTTGTTGTCTCGCACCTGTAGATGCATCGGCCATTCGATGACTTATGTTTCGCCGGCGACTGAATTTCGATCTAGAGAACCCTGATTTTCGCATTGTCCATTCCGATATACAAGATCCCAGGTGATGTAATTTTTCTCTCTTTGATTTCGTTTTTTTATTGTGGAATTTTGTAGTGTTATAATTAGTTCATAATTTTCACTTTCATCTTCAATTTAAGCAAGGTTGAAATTATACCTAGGGTAATTTTTTATTTTTCTATTGTCAAGTTCTAGATCTTTGAACTTTTACGATCTAGGATTCGAATTTATGTATGTTAGTTCGAATCGAATTTAGGTTTAAAAATTTATATGATGATGTAGTTTTGTATTTAGTGCAATGTTCGATTGATAGAATTCCAGTAGATCCGTTTTAGTTAGATCAGTATTGTGATTAAGCAGATATTATTTTGCCCCTACACACAACACTTTATGCTCTGCAGTTATCTGAGTTATAATAATAGCACCGAGCCTTGTAAGATTCTCACTCTCACTATTCAATAGCGAAATAAGGAAGCATATGTTTTCCATTGAAAGATAGTCATACTTAGGGCCAACTTCGACTGATAGATCAATTTCAGTGACCGAGCAGCAGCATCCACAACCTGCATAGTAGTTCATGGTTTTAAAGTAACTAGAGAAGGTACAAGTATAGCATAATTTCTGATTATACTGCGAATGAAACCGACAAATGCAGATAGAAATCAACCACATTGAAGAGAATTAAGATCTTAACTCAAGCATATTTTTCAATACCTTGACATTGGTTTCAGATAAACAAAACACCTAAATGTGAAGCAATTGAATAAGCTCCTCACATGAATTAATATCTGGAGGTTGTTTTTTAGACACTTATTGTCCAGTAAACTATCATTACGTAGTAAAGTTAGCAAAAGCACATGTACTGTTACACAAATGACATCAATTTGAGATCCTAGGCTTGATCATCAAACGTCAGCCTTCTACCCCATATTAACCAGAGATAAACCCACTCCTAGCAGTGGCAGGACTTGATAGCACATAATCTAACACACTGTTTTTTTGTTTTTGAACCGCTAAATGCATGATGGAAAATCAGGAGTAATCAATCACATTTTAAAAGTATATTTAATCACATTTAAGGGTTTCAAATAGCAGCAAACACACTAAAACAAAAGCTACCTTCATCATTTACAAGCCAATACACTATTGCAAAGTTGCATCCAGATACTCAGATATTGAAACACCTTTGGTCGGAATGCAAGGTCACAGTTCTTCACCAATTGAACATCTTTGTTTCGGGAACATCTCAAGACCATAATATATGCTAGAAAGTATTCATAACAAATCCTCTTATATTTTTATTGGTTGGTTTAAGAGAAACTACCTGCACACATCCAATATAAACTGCTAATAATGACTAGAATTTCTCTCATATAAAGAGCATAAAGTAAGCAGTTTTATGAGAATCTTAGAGGGCTCGGTGCTACTATTAGTTCAATGTTCGTCTAATATTATTTTTTTCTGATTTTTTATGTTATTTGCTCATATTCGCGTTTCTCTGATTTAATCTGCATTCTAGAAGTATGATTAGTGATGGATATAAAAAGAGGATTGTTGATTGAATTTTGTAATTTGGTGTTACTATTAGAAAATATTTGCGTGATTGTCAAGCTGTTGATTCTGCAAGTGTGGTTGTAACTGGGAAAAAGTTATTTAAAATATCGTTATTGAACTTTGTTTTGGAGTATCATAAGCTATAATTATACATACTAATTATGGAATAAAGTAGGTGATCAACTTCTTTGGATTTCAACCTCAATTGTGAGTTTCCATACTGAATTATTATTCTTTTGCTATATTCTCTCATCAGCATACTTTTTGGTTTTTAGTGGGTTTTGGTGTTTAATTTTACAATTGAGTTATAAGAAATGGCTGGACTTTTATTATCAGATGGGTAGTTACTAAACCAATCTTTTAAGATTTTATTGTGATTTTATTAATTTAAAGGATGCCCTTAAGGTGTTTGATTAATTCCCCAACTAATGATAAGTTAGGTTTTATCTTTTCACATCCAGAAAGGTTTGCAACATGTTAATATTAGGTTTTATCTTTTCTTCACTTATGATGAGAAGTTAGTGGATTAGCTTTTTGTCAATGTTTCTAGTTTTTTTTTACTCATCTTCTTCCTGTGCACGGCATGCATATACATGTTGGCAGTACACATAGGTGCTCAAGAGTTTAATTCTTGGTAGATTTCACTTTTAAGTAGAATGTAGTTTAGAATTACATGGCTAAGTTAGTGATCTTGTGGTTGAAACATTTTGGTGAATATATTCATGATATCAATAAAGGAAAAATGTTGTATCCTCTAGTTTGGTACAAGTACTACTTATGTACTTAATTTTGTAAATTGTCGAAACGATTGGATATGTTATGTATATAAAAGGGGCGTTGCATTAGAGCAAAAGTGGTGTTGCATTGTAGCTAATGCAACGGTTCTTGGAGTCTCCTAATTGGTGTTGCAATAGGCCTAAAAACCGTTGCATTAGGTCTAATGCAATGGCAGCAACATCAACGGTTGTTGGTCCGTTGCAATAGCTCTATTGCAACGGTTTTTGCCTCCATTGCAACGTTTTTAGGCATTGCAATAGCTTATTTATGTAGTAGTGATTCCATTAGTTATCCAAACAAGGGAATTGGGCTAATTCCATCATTTCAAATGCAATGATGGTTCCCAAACAGGCCCTTAGGGAACTCATGAAATTCATCCAAGTTGCAACTCCACAAATACAAGTTTTGTTATAAGGTGGATGGACAATGTGTACCTTTAATTGATCTCTGAATATAGCTTGAACCCACAATTAGGCTCCAAAGTCCATAACCTTGCTCTCCAAATCATGCCTCAATCATAGATTAATTAATTCACCTCATGTGAACAATGATAATTATTAATTTTTGTACCAAGAAATCTGATAAAGAGTTAATCTAATTGCCCCTTTTGAGTTAAAACTAAATAATAATCCACTCCCTGATCATCCTCCATACTCCAATTCTGTAACAAGTAAATATTTCTTAGTGATAGGAAATTGAAAGTCCAAATCAATAAGTTACTTTAGTTCATTCTCCTGAATTAAACTCGTTTCACCAATCTAACGAGAATCCCAAATTGAAGTTAGCTAAACTAGTTACTTTATTCTTCTTAAATTATATCATAAAACTAGTTAGCTAAAATACATCATAAAATTCTCATTAACCTTATTAAAGTTATGCCACATACCCCCAAATACTGAATCACCTAAATAGGATAGTTTGACCATTTTTGTTTACCTATTTCACAAATTATAACACTGAGTTGCAAATGTACATGAATTCGTAATCGTAAAAAAGCTTATAAACAATGTTATCAAACAACATAATTTATAGATTCAGGTTTTTAAATTTATCTTAAGAAAATCTAAAATAAGATCATAAAACTTCAAAACAAGTCTCAATCCATTGAACAAAGAGGAAAGATTCAATATTTAACCTTATAAAACTTATTCAGATTGTTTAATGAACATGAAAAAGTTAGCATAAAATCATTTTACTAACATGGGTTCCTTAGAACAACAAAACAGAGGAACGACATTGTTGGTGCAAAGTCAGTTGGTTGACTTTGCAAACAAGTCACTGCACACCCAGTAGTTTGATACTGAATGTCTTGGGAGACTTAGCCCCTGGGGGTTACCGGTTTTAATTAGATAAAACCTTGCTAACGTACTTTGTTGCAATAACGTCTAATAAATTCAAGCGAAATGCAATAAATAGAGCAAGCAATAATTAATCTATTAATTAAAGCAAAACATTCCCATACATGCCACACACTTTAAGAAAGAATTTTACAACACATTGGGGGATAAGCCAGGCTGGACAACTAAAGGGAAGACACGAAGACTGTTACCTCCATGGTTCCTTGCTTCAATCGGAGAATTACAGAACCCGTCGCCAGAACATGTTCTACGTCTAAGGAACTAAACTATAACCCCAGAAGGGGGTTGGCTAGGCTAAAGCTAGGCTACGCTAAGAAAAGAGTAATTGCAAGTTGTTTGTGTGTTTGTGTGTTGCTTGATGATCATTCCTCTATTTATAGAGAAACGTATTGTGTAACTTCCGTGCTTACTTGGAGGGAAAACATTTGAATTATCTTTGATTCAAATCTCAACCGTCTTCTGGCGCTGAATAACCGTAGCCTTGCACGTTCTTCCTTATGTGGATCCGTCTAATGATTGCTCTTTAACCACCTGTACGATTATCATTCTTGACTTTCATCTCCTGATGGTCTTCTCATATTGACTTTGACTTATATTAACTTCGTCCAATGGGCTTTATGCTCTTGTTGGGCCTTCATATTAAGACGAAATTAAACCTTTTGAGGTCCAATACAATATACCATAATAAATGCTACTATACATCTAAAAATGGTGGCAACAAATTGCCCCCCTGATTTGTGGAGTGATGTACTCAACACCCACAAATTATGAGCAGAGAAGGACTTTCAATGGTTGTAGCCAATATCATCCAGTAGCATTCTGAATGTGACTTCCTCCATTGTTCTAAGATGGTCGATGAACTTTCTTTTAGGATGACTGAATTTGGTTGAGAAGAATAACCTTTCGTGTATTCCCTCACCTTTCTTTCTAGCCATTGTGAAATCCATTAAAAAAAATTCTTCAAGATGTGAACTTGTAGGATTATTTGGAGATAACCAACAAGGACTTACATCATAGGTCATGAGATCGTACCAAATTTGACATGCACATTTGTATTGTACCACATCTCTTAATGATGACCCATCTACCAATCTATAGACTTTTATTTTCTTTGTAGTTCCATTGACAAAGAGCCTATTTAGATATCTCCAAGGCATGTTAGGTTTCCATATTTCTTCCGTAATGACTTTGCCCCATGATTTGCAAACCAGAAGAGATGTAACCTGATCATTCCTTTCGAGTTTAGGAAATATCCGTTTTTGTACGAGATCAAAATTGGACCCTATTTGGAAGGCCTTATATCCTCTTTTATTTTCCGGATCCTGTTGTATGACAGGATTATCTGCAAAATATTTTTGGATAAAAGAAACCCATTTGGTGGATTCTTTCTTAATAAATTCATCTTTCTCTCGGATATGACATTTAATGCCTTGTGATGATTTGGGCATTTTGATGGATATGGCATATGTTTTGGAGCATATTGACGAAAAATGTGAGTGTATGTGCAATCCATTTTGATTTAAAGTTTTGAATCTTTTAGAAACCGCACATATATATATATATATATATATATATATATATATATATATATATATATATATATATATATATATATATATATATATATATATATATATATATATATATATATATATATATATATATATATATATATATATATATATATATATATATATAAAGACCTTGATGTTTTAATCGTCCGATAATTTTCCTTAAGCGCCTAATTTCATGGGGACGGTTTTTAAGGAATATAAGTATTAAATGGACACGTGTTTGTTTTTACTTCACTTTGATGAACCAAAAACTGATGTCAAAGCAATTATATCATTGAAAATATATAGAAATATATTTAACAAGATTACCATTTGAGGTAATTTCATGACATTGATATAATGATTTATCTTTATGAAGATAAGATCATTAATTACATTTTATTTTAAAATGCTTTGGTCTAGAGACAACATTTGGAAGTGATTCCTACACACTATCTCTACCGTAGCATTATATTCGTTGATTTCCAACTCGCGCCCTGCACTACTCCTGATAACTGCAAAGTAGTAGTCTTCTCCAGGGGAGTTGTTAAACCTTGCCCTGAAGATAATCATGTGGTAGTTGTTGTCCCAGGCATATCTCATGTCGATCAGTGCGATATACATCCAAGGAAGGAAATATTCTTGGGCTAACAGCTCCCACAGTTTGCAGACGCACTTAAAAAGTACTATCCCCCCTTGATTTCCATTTTAGCCCTCGTTTATCCTCTCCACTTTGAGGGAGGTCTGAGTGCATGAAAGAGTTAGATTCTTGGCGTAGACCCAATTCATCCTTTGAGGCCTTGGGAAGATTAAGATAGTGGAAACCTCCTTGCCCCACTTCTTACAAACTGTTTGCAGTTTGTCTTGTTACTTCCCATCTAATTTGGGCCATATGTGGGTGGACAGGAGATCGATATTTGTACCGACCTTTGTAGCGCTTGATTCCACTAGCCCAGGATCCTCTGGCTCCATCACAGGTGCATCACCAAAGATGCGCGCCATTTGCTCTACCCATCTAGCCCTCTCATTTGTGATGAAGGCTTCTTTGTCTTCCTCTATGATATCGAGGGCGAAGCGATGATTGAAACAATCATCATCATGAAACAATCATCATCAAACTCGGCTGCTAAGTTTGCATATGCTTTGTAGTCCATTTTAATTTTTTAAAATGAAAATAGGATGATGGGATGCTATGGCCAAGTCCCTTTAAATAGCCAAATCATTTATTCAACGGTTATTTTCATAATAACTTCTAGGATCAGTGAGTAATTGTGTACTTTGATTATTATTTATTTCAAGATTACCAATTTGTTGATAAGTCTTAAAATTAATATGTCACTTTTTAGGCATTTGGGCCTAAATTTACTTCCTTAGGTTTATTATTCATTTTATGAACAACAACCAAGTCTGCAATTGGTACATGATATGGAAGTATATTGTACATTGATAAAATAAGATTTATTTCATAAATGAAGTAAATCATAAAAAACAGTTATCAACGTCATTAAAGCTAAGTACATAGTTTATTAAGGAATATTTAAACTTAGTACTATGACTAGGATTACTAAGCCTCTGCCTTGTTACTTGATCTATCAAGCACGAAGATGATCGAAACTGATGGTGATTTATGGTTCCTCATGCTCATCCACATCAGGATCATCATCATCGGAGTAATAATCATCTAATAACATAGGGATGCCTCTTCCTAATAAATGCTCTTGCCATAAGAGACTTGTACATTTATACTGTATGAGTTTTTTGAAACTCATATTCTCGTCCACTTGGACTACCCTATACTTTCTGGTGAACACGCCCAAACTGCTTTCACAGATTATGGACCTGTGATATTTTAGTGCAAGTTCAGGAGGAAAATGTTGTTTTGCAATGCCTTCTCCCCATGCCTTGCAAACGCTTAGGAATTTTAATAAATCTCCCTTTTCCATTCTCGGCCATAGATTTAGTGCTAGGAGGTCTATATCACTTCCCATTATGGTTGCACTATACCTTTGCTCCTTGAGATCCCCAGATTGGATCTTTGGGTCCTTTACGAAGAGTCTTATGATTTTGAGTTGCCATTTTTTCATCTCCTCTTCTCTAAACTCCTCCCAATCCTCTTGTGTGATGTCCTTATTGAACCGGTGCCTCCAACATTCACCAGGAAATGGCAGGGGAGCAACTTGTTGATCAACCATGTTCACGGACTTTGGGGTTTTGTGAAGGTAGAGTAAAGATTGAAATTTTTTTAAAGTTAAGGTAACATATTTATAATATGATCACCATAACCGTTGTCCCTATTTGTTAGGGGTTTATGAGGCGATTAATATTATCTTTTTAGATAATTATGTCACGTTATATTTTTATTACGAATTTTAATCTCTTCAAGTTATTTTGATAACTGACTTCAAGTTGCCTCAAGTTATGGCCCTAGTGGGTAAGTTTATCCATTAACTCTTCAATATGTCATGTCACTACTACAAGTTGGCCATTAGTGGCGTGTGAAGTTAAATGGCAATAATTACTTTTTGAAGTAACTTTCTTCCATGTTATTAATGTTTTTTCAGAGTTAGCATCCCAAGAGTCACTTTATTTCTCTTCTATTTAATCTTAACCGTGGATTTTGCATTATTTGATTTGATAGTTATTTTTGAATAACATAATATAATCTAACTCGCACAATTTTGATTGGGCAAAATAAATAATGCAAACAAGATATAAGATAAAAGAAACTTCGACTCAATTGAGACTTAATTGAGGAATTTTTAATTTAAAAGGGAAATTTACAACCTAGATTGAAAATTTTTTATCTTAGGATAAAAATTTACAAAATTTGTTTAGAATTTTAGAATTCTAAACTCTAGGCCTATGTCTAATCCCTTGGAGACCGTGGCTTGTCGCCATCAGAATCTTCATCTTCCTCATCATCTCCAGCGGCAGCGTCGGTGGAGTCATCGCTTAGAGGATAGAAAAAACGTTCCTCCCTGGTGAAAGGTTCCTCGAGGAGATCCTCCTCGTCGACCCTCATCCGCTTGGCGGCGGGCTCGTCGTCATCTTCATCCTCATCCTCATCATCATCATCAGATTTATCTGAGGATGGAGGAATACCTTCCTCGTCTTCTTCTTCTCCTTCTTCATCCTCTTCCTCTTCTCTTTCCTCCGGTATTTCTGGAGGAGGGAAGAAGGACTGGTCAACCTCTTGTGGATTGATTTCTTGAACCCTTGTGACGTAGGATTCGGCGGATGGCTGAGGCGCATCCATGTCTGGCGAAGAAGACTTTTTGAGAAGGTTGAGAGATGAGAGGGTTTCTTGGAGATGTTGTTTCAAAAGATGAGTAGTGTGAAGATTTCCTTTCACTTTCCCTTATAATAAAGAGATTTACTGTCTCTTGAAAAAGGTAAAGTTACGCCCTTTGGAAATGGGCTCTTGAGTAACTACCCCCTGGACATGGGCTTTCAAATCATGCGCCCTTTGAAAATGGGCTTTTTAGATGACTTCATAACCTTATTTCTTAATTTGTTAAAGCTAGGCCTTAACATGACCCAATTGAACATGACCCAAAATATAACGTATCACGCATTGTGCACGTGTTTTCTTTTATTGTTTTATTTTGGTTGTCTTCTCCATTAATACCCTTTTCAAGGATTTTAGGAAAATTGGAGATCTTTCAGACAAATTTAATTCACTTTCTAAGAATTCACATCCATCACCAAATTTCAATTCATCTTTCAATTCACCATGTCTAATGAAAGAATTCGTGAGGATGAAATTCGTGAAGCACTTGCCAAGAAACGTGATGCCATGCAATCTGAGGCAGCCCGTCAATTATGCAAGTCTCAAGTGTTTTGGTATGTGAACAAAAGCTCTGACTCTAATACTCCTTTGGAGGAGAGGATTGCCACTATTGGTCATTGTTTTCCTTTCAAGATTCAAAAACCAAAGCGCCAACTTGTCTTAGAACAACAATGCTACCCATTCGTGGACCATATTATTTTAGAAGATAATAAGCCTAGAATGCTTCCATTTGCTCCATAATCCCTCCAACATTTGCATTGGCCTTTGACCAGCAAACCTTTTAAGGGTTGGATTTCAGGAGTGGATGCAAGAGCATGGTTTCTGCGAATGAAACCTTTTCATGACAAATGGTCTAAGAACAAAATATTGCACTTCTTGAGACTAGCTTCTTATGAAACCATCCGTTTTGATGGAGCTATGTCTACTGCCTTGTTGGCATGTTGGGACCTTGCCATGAACTGTTTCTTGTTCGATGGGGACCAATGGTTGTGACATTAGGCGATATTGCCTTTATTACTATTATTTCTCCAACAGGTAAATATGGAATTGAACTTCCTATCTTTCACCATGTTAAAGAACATAACCAGCTGTACAGTCAATGCTTATCAACTATTCGCCAAATTGCTAGTCCTTCTGCTAGTGCTAGCAAATGTGGCTTTCAGAAGTTTGTTGATTTCTTCATTAATAAGGATACTAGTCAGGAAGTTACTTCTCAAGAGGAAGTACTTTTTCTTACTTTTGCTTTCTCCAAATTGATGATGTCAGAAGTTTGGAGGAGTAGTAACATTATGACTATCTTTAGTTGTTAACATCTCCTCTACTTGAAGAAGTAGCTTTGGCTCTTGTTCTATTAGGACAACTTTAGAGATGTCTTTTCAGGAGTAGAGAATCTTTCAAAGGTTTTGGAATTCATACCTCTGAATGTCCCATATTCTCTACTGACAAGGGATTTGGACCCCTATGGCTCTTGACTTGTTGGGGCCATATGTATCTACCTTGTCTAATGATTATCAATCCCTTTTCTGCTTTTAAAGCATCTAGGGGTTCAGAGGAGGAAGATCTTTCTTTTGATCCCATTTTGTTCCTCTCAAGTCTTGATGATTGTAGCTGTTATGGTGAAGTCAGCTTCAATCTTATATCTTCAGATGAGGTTTGGCATTCAAGTTTGATTTTTTCATACTTCTTGGTTTCTAAGTCCAACCCCGGTGTCCGGAATATTTTTCGGGTAAGATGGTTGTTTACGTTGCTCGATTAAACTTGGCGCCATCAAACAGTGCCTTCTTGGCTACAATCCCTGAAGATCCACTCAGGTTCCTTAGGGAGTGGGAATTTTTGGAGTAGTGTTCTTAGGTCTAGGGATTTAATAGCTGATGAGCCTGAATATTTTGGCTTTGAGGCTTATAATCCACGGTGGTAGCTAGGCAATTTGGATTGGTCCAAACACTAGCTATTCCTTACTTCTTGACCGCAATGATCCTTGGACTTGAGGGGTCGTTTTGAAGAAGGTAGAGCCCTTTAGAGTATAACTCTTGGCCTTACTTCCATGTCCATTTCTCCTTGGAAATGGATTACTAAAGCTGTTCGAGGCTTCCATCTGTGGTGGGATCATGTATTCCCAAATGACTCAATGTGTTCTGATGCTTTGGCGAAATTTGAGGATCAGCTCTTCTTAGGCTGTAAGTAATTTTTTTTCCTTAGTTATTTTATAACTTTTTGCAAGAGTGAATATTACTAAATCTTCTTTGTGCTTTACTTCTGACTTTTTAGCAAAAGCTGGCAAGAAGAAGCTAAGGGTGCCTGATGGCATGACAACGGAGTCTAGATATGACAAGCTCTATTGGAATACCATAGACAAAAGGGTTCCTCCTCATACCTCTTCGGAGGATGAAGATGATGCAGGCTTATGAATAGGGGATCTCCTATGGAGATGTTCGGATGTGGATGACATCCAATCCGTGAGCCCACTGGAGCAGATTGACCCTTTCAAAAGAGCTGCATGGAAAAGAGATTACGATTGTCTCTCTACTTCCAAGGACACCTAACCCAAAGGGTCAGTGGAGCAGCCTGAGCCTCTTAAAAAGGCTTCAAAGAAAAGAGATCATGGCTGTATTTCTGCATCCAGACCTTTAAGGCATTCCAGCAGGAAACGTCCTAAGTTAGAGGTTTCTTCGGAGATACCACCAAGTATATCATCTCCTCGATGAAGATGATGACAAGACCATATCTCAAATTTTCAAAAGGAAACCCGGGAGTTAAAACAAGTATGAATTTGACTTTTACTCTTTTTATGAAAAGTTTCACTTTTTTCGAATACTTGATAAATTTATTCTAGGTTCCTCTCGGTGCGATGACATTGAGCCTAAGATTATCGGTGACCCTTCTTTTAAGAAGTCATCACCTCTTGGCTCGTCGGCCATACTTCGAGGAGATGCTCCTAAGAAAGGCGATCCATTGTTAGTATCAAAGAGTGCTCCCTGTTGATGAATTTGTCATCAATCATCCCACTTCAAGTGGTGCCCCCAGGTTGGAAAATGTGGCTACCCTCTCATTGAAAGGGTATCTTTGATTAGAAGGGGTGAGAATTTTCATGTGGAATCTCCCGAGGAGGAATTGCTTCATCAATTTGACGAAGATCCCTTGGAATCAAGTCCTTTAGATATTGAAGTTCCAGGCTCTCATGCTGCTACCACTATTGTTATAGCGATTCCTTCTATTGCTAGAGATGAAGTTCCAAAAGATGTTATCCCTTTAGAGGTTACACCTTTACGGAGCAGTACTGAACTTGTGATTACCTCTCTTTGCAAAGGTTCTTCATCAACTTCAGCATCTACTTCAAGGCCTGGTCTGCCTTTCTTTCCTCATGAATTCATTTTAAATTTCCTCTCTATGAGTCCATGTCCTCATAATACAAGACTTCACTCTCTTGCTAACTTGGCTTCTCTTCTTTATGATGCAGTGGGAAGCATTCAAGAAACAAGTGTGATGAAAGAGTCTGACGGAGGGAAAAAGGTTAGTCTGCCAACAGCTATCATTGTAAGGGATCAACCTACTTCTACCAACAGTGATCATTCCAGTGATGGATCACATGAGCACATAAAACAAGAAGATAAAGTCTGGGACCTCTGCTTGACCTTAACCAGCAACCCTTATGATCAGGCTTCTGCACAGGCTCTTAAGCAAATTTTAGAATCCCTGATTTCTCAAGGCTTTGAGTACTGGATACCTTGTCTTGATTGTGTTAAGGAAACTCTTCTTCTTCAACAGTGCAATACTGAATCAAGAGTCCAACCTCCAAAGTTCTCAGCTCATAAACTTCAGGAAGAGGAGACTTCTTTTGAAGTTCAAGCTAAATCCTTCAGAAACTTCAGTAGACTGATCCAAGATTCCTTGAGTTCTTTTGATCAGAAGCTGAAGCTTCTTTCTGAGGAGAGGCAATTTTTACAAAATTGCCTGGCTGAGATTAATAAAGAGGAGGTTAATATCATTAGCGAGAAGTCTTCACTCCAAAGCTCTATTGATATTGAAAAGAAGAAACTACACCAAGGGCGAACAAACTTTGCTCATTTGAGGCAAGAGATGTTCAAAGATATGGTTGTACAGCAAAGCTTGATTCTCCAAAAGGAAAAACTTTGTAACGGCAGTGCGCCATAAAACACCTTAGTTTAACTGTTAGACAATGTTGGAATGTCTAATGCATAACATTATTATTAATGTTGTAATTTTAATGATCCCTTCTTTGCCGAAAGCTGGTTCGCATGTTTTTTGTTGAAACACAGGGTCATGTTGTTCCCATATAGATGGGTGATATTTCTCCTATGGCATCCACTGCCCATCCTCTGAAGGGCCAAGGTCTAATAATGTACTTAAGTTCTGAAGTTGGTGCCCTGCTGATAGGCCCAAACTTTTCACATCTTTTGCAACCTTTAGCATAGTCTATACAATCCTTTCTCATAGTAGGCCAATAGAAGTCGTGTTCGTGCAACAACCATCTCATTTTAGGCCATTTTGATGAGCACCACATAGCCCTTGGTGAATTTCTGCCATGAGGGTTAGAGCCTCTCCAACATCCACACATTTCAAAAGTAATCCTTCATAATCCTTTCTATGTAATTCACCAAATTGCATGCAAAACTTAGTTGCTGCCATTTTGACTCTATTTGGACCTTTGGTCCCAGTTGGGTCCTAGAGATAATGAATAATTTCGTCTCTCCAGTCCATTTCCTCCCTTAATATTGAAATTCTATGGACTTCTAATATATCCTCTGATCTTTTTTTATCAGGTTCAATGAGAGGATCTAGGATTTTCTCTTGGAGAATGATATCTTCATTTTGTGAAGGTATATCTTCTCTAGCATAAGCTAATTGGGACAGCTGATCTGCTACCTTATTTTCTTCTCTAGGAACGTGTATGAAGGTGATTTCCTTAAATTGTTTAGACAATTTTTGTACTTTTCTACCATACTCCTAAGATACTAGTGATATACTTTTCCTCATTTATTTGATAAATGACTAATTGAGAATCCCCATATATCTTTGCTTTCTTAGCTCCCAATTCTAGCAACATATCTAATCCAATTAATAAACTTCATATTCAGCTCTATTGTTGGTACATGGGCCCTTTAGGGCTACTGCTAGTTTAGTTGGAATCCCATCAGGAGATAGAATATATATTCCAGCTCCTACCGTTTGTCTGGTGTTGGATCCATCAAAGAACAAGACCCAAGGAAGGATGTCCTCATCAATGATTCCTGAGTCACAACAAGGGTGGGTTGCTAAGAAATCAGGTAAAGCTTGACCTTTCACTGCCTTTTGTGGCACATATATTAGGTCGAACTCTTATAAATGTATGCTCCATTTGATTAGCCTTCCTATTATAAATGGTTGGGATATCATATATTTTATGACATATGTTGGAGATATTACTTCCACTATAAAGGCCATGAAATACTGTATGAGCTTGATTGATGCATCATACAAGCACAAATACCATTTTTCTGCCATGGTATACCTTTTTTTAGTGTCATGCAGGATTCTACTTAGATAGAAAATGGCCTGCTCATGTCCTTTCTCATTTTCTTGAGTAAGGAGACTACCAATGGAATCTTCACAAGCAGACTGATATAACCTTAATGGCTTCCCATTCTGCCTTGGAGGAATCAATACGGGAGGGCTTGCCAAATCTTGTTTGATTTGATCAAAAGCTAGTTGATGCTCCTCGTTCCATTTAAATTTTGATTCATGTTTTAATCTTAACAAAGGCGAAAACTTTTTAGTTTTTCCCGCTAAGTTGGCCATGAATCTTAACATGAATCTTCTAACATATTTAACTGTCCAAGGAATCTTTGCAATTCCTTCTTATTAGAAGGTGGCTTAGCTGCCAACACTGCTTTTGCCTTGTTTTGGTCAATTTCCATTCCATTTTTATGAATGAGGAATCCTAAAAAGTTACTAGCTTTAACTCCGAATGCACATTTGAGTGGATTCATTTTTAGGTGATATTCTCTCATTCTAGTGAATGACTTAATCAAATGTTCTTTATGTTTTAAAAAATCATTTGACTTTACCAGGATGTCATCCACATATACTTCCATGATCTTACCAATCATGTCCTTAAAGATTGCATCCATTGCTCGCTGGTATGTGGCTCCGACATTTTTTGAATCCAAATGGCATGGCCACATATTCAAACAAGCCTAATGATTTTGGACATCTCGAAGGTCGTTTTATTACGATCTTCATGTGCAATCCTTAGCGGTGATATCCCGCATACCCATCCATGAAAGATATGTATTCATATCTTGCGCCTGCATCTATTAGGAGATCATCCACTGGCATGGGGTATTGATCATTAGGCATAGCTTGTTTAGATCCCTAAAGTCAATGCAGATTAGTATCTTGCCATTTTTCTTAACTACTGGAACTATATTGGAGATCTAGTCAGCATATTGGCAAGGCCTTATGAACTCTTCCTTGAGGAGTTTGTTTATTTCCTCTTGTATAGGCTATGTTAGTTCAGGCGCTAGTGTTCTAGGAGTTTGGGCCACAGGATTAAATCCTTCCTTGATAGGTAGTTTATGCTCTACTATTTTCCTATCAATTCCAGGCATTTCATGATGTTCCCAAGCAAAACAGTCCTTAAATTCTTTTAGAATTTTTATGATTTCCTGCTTTTCTTGGTTAGTGAGGAGCTTACTTATGTAAGTAACACGTGGATTTTCATTATCCCCTAAATTTTTTTCCTCTAGTGGATCATAAACCTCTTGTTTAATATCCTCACTTTTAGCCCATACTTTCTCATCCTCCTCTTCTAAGGATTCAGTTTCGTGTAAAGTTGAGCAACATGCATTAGAGTTTATAAGAAAATTTTCTTGGTATTTTATAAAAACTAAACTTTCATTACTTGATCAACAATAGGAATAAGCCCATTACAGCATTCTTCTTGGTTTATAGACATAATAAACTTTTGTATGAAAAATACATCCTAACTCTACAAACTAATGAGAGCTAAGGGTTGATCATAGTCTGGCGCCTGTTGAATATATTCACATTTTGATAGAATGTCTTCAACTTCTGGGGTGTCATTAACTTCTTCAATGAGAATTGCACCTGAGTTTTCTACCTCTTGGTGAGTTTGTGACTCAAGTTGTAGAGCAACCTCAATTTTGATGGTAGGAACTGACTTTAGAGAGTCCATGCCCTCTCTTCTTTGTCAACTTCATCTGCCCATGATGTGGTATTGGTCTGGAATTCTTGTTGGTCTTCTGACTTTTTGAACTCTGTTGGTAGCATGACCACATTGCACTGCGCGTTTTGCTCCTCTCCCATCTCTGTTTGAGGCTCGATCATCAGTGGCTCTTCATTCAGAATTAAGTCACTATCGGAGACCAATAAGTCCAAATCCTCAGATCCAAACTCTGAATCATAGTCCTCAATAAAGCCATTTTTCGTCTTCTCTTTCATAAGAGAGTCGCCTCCATGAGGCTGCTAGTCACCGCTCTTTGTAGGTGGTGTATCATATTGTTCCTTTTCCAGAGGCAACTACTTAGTAATTCCAGCTTGTAACGCCTTCTCATCAATTTCGATGTTTGCTTATAAGGGACTCTTGCACATTTTGAGTGCTAATTTGAGCCCTTCTTTGCAAGAACTTTTGCACTCAACTCCTTCATCTTTATTGTCCTACTTTTAGGAAAGTTTTGGACATCTGATAGTGGCCAAAGCTTAACTGCTGACTTGAACTTTGACTTCCCTTGGCCCCCATGGGAATTCACCCTTCTTTTGAGAATTTTGGGTACAGGAGTTTGACTTGGCTCCCTGAACTTGGACTGTCTTGTTTCCTTGGTCCTTGACTTCTGGACCTTTTCTGGAATGGACGCTGGAATGCGGGCACATAGGCGGGGATCATTTGGGATGATCCGAGTTCTAACCATTTCAAAGGTTAGCTCTATCGCACATGATGAGCACATCCCATTTCTTAGGGCCTTCAACCCTTCTATCGCCCTAGTCGCAATGGGAATTTACGAGCGACCTCTTTGTAGGTTTTAGCTCTTTCCTCGGGCATCACGGGCTTGGAGTGGGTTGGAATTAACGGGCATCTTAGCTTTGGCTAAGTTGGCCTTGTAAGCTTCTAGCTCCATGGCATGATGTTCCATTTCTGAGACAACTAATCTTTTAAGATTTAACTGCCTAGTTAGGAACCCTCTGAAAACTTGGCATTGGTCTGTAGTATGCGACCCATTCATATGCCATCTGCACATATCTTCCAATCCCTCTTCATTGGCTATCTTTGGCATAACCAAGATTCCTTCGTCAAGCAATGTGTTGAAGAGTTGGTTACCTATTTCGGTAGCTTGAGATGCCTGCAAAGTGACAGTAAAAACATTATTAGTCTCTACCATACCATAGAATAGTTCAAATGGTTTGTCCATTCCAACTACATTAACATCTCCTTCATCAGGAAACATGATATTTTTTCTTATCAATTTCATCCTTGATCTTATTTCTAAAAACAATGCATTCAGAAGTGTCATGAGTTACTGCATCATGCCATTTACAGTATTTTTTACCCTTGACTTCCTCAGCAGTTCTTACTTTATGCCTTCCTACCAGTTTTATCTTTTTGTTAGATAATAACCAGTCAAAAATAGCATTAGATTTCTTAACATCAAAAGTATATTTCCTTTTTTGTTCAGATTTCATATCATTTGGCGCCAGAAATTCCTTCTTCTCTAGAGGAGCACACTTATAAGGTACTCCTTGAATGATTTCTGCCACGTCCACTTCTTGTGCAGTTTCAAAGTGGAAGGGCTCGTTATTCTGAACAAAGAAGTTATAGTGTCTTCTTTGCACTTTCGACTGTAGGTTCCTTTCATACCTTACGGCCCAATTACGCTAATTCAACAAAATCGCCAAAGGTATGACCATCAAACCTTTTCGAAACTGAATTAACATTCCCTCTTGAGCCATTTGTACAAATTCTCTTTCAGGGATGCTAACATGACACCTGATCTTGGCCATTTTGAATCTAGATTGGTAGTGTTCTATAGACTCTCCAAACTTTTGTTGGATTCTAGCCAGATCACTTAGAGTCACTCCGGGTTCGGTGCGTGCGAAAATGATTTGTAAATTGCACCTCGCATGTCTTGCCATGAGTGAATGGAATTTGGCGGTAAATTAGTGTACCACCAAAAGCGAGTCTCAGTAAGAGACATGAAAAACATTCTAAGTTTTAAGAAATCATTGTCAGTTGCTTCCCTACACTGACAATTGAACCTAACTAAATGCTCCTCGGTAGAAACTCTATCATTGCCTGAGAACAAGGTAAAGTTAGGTATCTTAAACGTTCTAAAAAATGGATTGGCTCTATCAATCCATTTAGGGTAAGGTTTTTGACCTATTTGCCTCTGATTTTTCCTAGAATTATCCCCTACTAGTCTTTGGACTAGTGCCTCAACTTGTGCTGCCAATTGATCCTGATGCGTTCCTGGATATCCCATACTCCCATTCCCCATGTTTCCTGCTTGATCATATACAGCATTAGGGTTAGGATTGAAAGGTTGATTTTGATAACCTCCCATAGGGATCTCCTGGTGTTGCATAAAAGCAGGATTGGCTGCACTTTGCGCCATTTGCGGTGGGAATGTATGTCTATTTGTGGGCATCCTCTACTGATAAGCACCAGTTGCTTTGGCAAATGGAGCTTGGGGATGTCCATTTGTGGGCATCCTCTACTAATAAGCACCAGTTGCATGGGCAAATGGAGCTTGGGGTTGATTATACCACGGAATATTCCCATAATGAGGCGTACCGGCCATAGTTGACTGGCTATGAGGTATGTAAACATAGGGTAAACAAGGACTCCCAGTCACATTTGGCTGGTAAAGAGGCGAATAAGCATGCGGTATACTATTGTTGTTTGCAACAAAAGCATCTTGCCTATGTCCTTGTGATGGTCCAGATTGGTGTGTGTTGTCACCAACTTGTCCACCACCCATGGAAAATGAAGGTTGGTGATGTCCTGACGCCTGGTGCCAGCCTGGCTCCACGCCCGCTACCATTTCACCACTTCTCCTAAGGTTCCCATGATTACCCTCTCCATGACTCAAGAGTATTGCCCTTGTTTGGTGTGCATGAGAGGAAGTTTGTGGATCACCTGAAATAAGTATATCTCTAGTTTCAGGGTGGGAGAAATGTACCCTCGGAGGGTAACCTAGTGGAGGAACATCTGTCTCTATACCAGAATTTCCCCTTGCTCTATTCAATGGGACCTCTTCTAAGGACTTAACTAGTTTCTCATTTAACTGATAGTGTTTTTCGACTAGTGGTTCTAGATGAGTAACTACTTCAGTGGCAAGAGATGTCGACATTGCCGTGAAAGTTGCACTCATAGTATCGTTGATATCTACAAGTATCCTATCGATCTGCCTAGAGTTAATCTCTCTATTCTCTTCACTTATCCTTTGGAGGATGTATGTGAAGACCGTGGTAGACTCGTGGGCTAGAGTCCTATAATTGGAGTCAAATTGTTGTCTCTGACTCTCTCTGGCTTCTAACAGTAAATTCTTTACTATTTCTGTGAACCTTCCATACATTTGTTGTATAAGTCCACGACCAGTATTACTTGAAGATAAGCCTTCCCTTTGTGGGGGTTCTCCATTTGATGTTTCCTCCTGACCAACTTCCTTATTCTTTTTAGAACGCGTATCCGGCATTTTCGTAAAAGCAACCGTTTTTTACAGTTGGTTTTTCGAAAGTACGAAAAGGAAAGTTCACAATTTGTTTATGAATCTTCTTCTCCCACTATGGTCGCCAAAAAACTTGTTGGTGCAAAATCAGTTGGTTGACTTTGCAAACAAGTCACTGCACACCTAGTAGTTTGATACTGAATGTCTCGGGAGACTTAGCCCCTGGGGGTTACCGGTTTTAATTAGATAAAACCTTGCTAACGTACTTTGTTGCAATTTAATTTAAAATTAAACCACAACGCCTAATAAATTCAGGCGAAATGCAATAAATAGAGCAAGCAATAAATAGAGCAAGCAATAATTAATCTATTAATTAAAGCACAACATTCCCATACATGCCACAAACTTTAAGAAATAATTTTACAACACATAGGGAGATAAGCCAGGCTGGACAACTAAAGGGAAGACACGAAGGTTGTTACCTCCATGGTTCCTTGCTTCAATCGGAGAATTATCGTCGCCAGAAAATGTTCTACGTCTAAGGAACTTAACTATAACCCCAGAAGGGGGTTGGCTAGGCTAGAGCTAGGCTACGCTAAGAAATGAGTAATTGCAAGTTGTTTGTGTGTTGCTTGATGATGGCTGCTCTTTTTATAGAGAAACGTATTGTGTAACTTCCGTGCTTACTTGGAGGGAAAACATTTGAATTATCTTTGATTCAAATCTCAACCGTCTTCTGGCGCTGAATAACCGTAGCCTTGCACGTTCTTCCTTATGTGGATCCGTCTAATGATTGCTCTTTAACCACCTGTACGATTATCATTCTGGACTTTCATCTCCTGATGGTCTTCTCATATTGACTTTGACTTATGTTGACTTCGTCCAATGGGCTTTATGCTCTTGTTAGGCCTTCATATTAAGACGAAATTAAACCTTTTGAGGTCCAATACAATATACCATAATAAATGCTACTGTACATCTAAAAATGGTGGTAACAGACACGCAACGTAACAGGGCAGCAGCTAGAGGAGAGATTGCAGAACTTGAGTCTTGAAATATACCTCAACAAAACCAAGACTTGATTTTTGGTAGGCTATTAAAGCAAGAGAGGAATTGGAATAGTAGCAAATCATGCATGACCCGAAAATAGCTGAAGATTATGGTGGCAGCCTCTATTAGCGCGGACGCTCGCGGCGGCAGAACCGCCAGGCCAAGCTAATAGAACAGAGAGAGAGAACACACCAAGGATCCAGCGAAAAAGGGAAGAAGAAACAAGGAAAGAACAACACCACGCGGCGGCGACAGCGCTAGACCCAACCATGGCCGCCTGAGATTTCGGACGAGGCTGAGGGGACGTAGGAGAGATAGTGAGAGACATAGGAGGGATTTTATTTTGGGATTTGATTCAAATAAGGGTGAGTTACTTAGGAAATGGATTTCCTTTAAGAATTCTAGATATTTCAAAAGTTTTTTTTTCTTTTCTTTTTTCTTTCAAAAATCTAATTTTAGATTATCAAAATTTAAAATATTTTATTGCATAATTTCCCACAAATACAAGTAAGAATCATAATAATATAAGTTGTCCAAGTAGCATAATTTCATTAATAAATTATTAAACTCTACTTAAACATGTTTAAAAATACAGGCTATTATAGATGCTTTGAGTCGAAAATCAACACTCTCTGACTGCTGTCAGGGTTCTGCCTAGAGATTTGTGTGATGAGTTAGGGAAGCTTGATATTGAGGTGGTACCTTAAGGTTATATTGCTACATTGTTGGGTTCTATGAATGTTGAGCCCGAGTTCTTCCATGACTTGCGAATTTTGAGATCTGTGCTAATGGTAGACTGATATTCATGGGGCGTTGGTTCATGCCTAATGATGTTCATCCTCGACGTGACAAGCTTTATAAGGATTTGAATGTGAATTTTCGGTGGCCTTGTATGAAGAAAGAGATTGTTGAGTTTGTGGCCAGGTGTTTGGTCTGTCATAAGGTGAACCTTGAGCATTAGAGGCCTGGTGGTGTGTTGCAGCCATTGCATATTCCTGCATGGAAGTTTGATTCGATCTCGATTGATTGTGTAATGGGTGTGCCGATAGCTGAAGGTGGTACGAGTGCGGTGTGGGTGATTGTTGACTGATTGACCAAGGTTGCTCGTTTTATTGCGATGAAGAATATTTGGTCTATGGAAGAGTTAGCTAAAGCCTATGCTAATGAGATCATTCGTCTTCATGGAGTTCCTAAAGACATTGTCTCTAATCGTGATCCGAGATTCTTGTCTCAATTCTGGACTGCTTTTTAAGAGGCTTTTGGTTCGAAATTGAAACCAAGCACTGCATTTCATGTTGCAACTGATGGTCAGACTTTGAAGGACATGCTTCATGCTTGTGCTCTAGAAGTTCAACAGTCATGGGTCAAGTCACTTTGTTTGGTGGAGTTCTCTTATAACAACAGCTATCAGACTGGTATCCAAATCCGTATGAAGCTCTGTATGGGAGAAAATGTCGTAGTCCTACTTGTTGGAGCAACATTAGTGATTCATTAATTTTGGGGCCAGAGTTGATTCAGGATACTGTTGAGCAGGTGAAGGTGATTCAAGCTAAGATGAAGGTTGCTCAAGATTGGCAAAGATTATATGCAGATTTACGTCGGAAGTTGATGTAACCAAGTTATATGCGATTATAGAGTGTTGAGAAGTCTATTTTACTAAGGTTTAAGGTTTAAGAAGGAGAGTTTTACTCATCTAAACCTTAGTGTGGAGAAGAGGGAGTTATGATGAATTTGCGATATTAGAGGAGATTTAAGGATATTTTGTGGTTATATGTGTTTATAATCATTTACAGGTGTATTTCCATCCCGTGTTTGTGATCCATTCAACACAAAAAGATCACAAAGTTCATTGGAGTCTAGAGTTATTTGGTTGACGCATCCAAGTTTATCCTCTTTGTGGCTCTACAGCATTGATTGCCCACCATGGGCGTTGAAGAACCCACCTCGTGCGTTTGTGGAGAAGATCGAATCCAGAGCAGTGGCGAGTGCCCGAGTCGGGCGCCATACAAGCACGGCCGGCGCATATCGAGCCTCACAGGATCCTGCACAGTAGCGAAGGCCCGACTCACGCACAACAAGCGCACGACCCGCGCACTTCGAGCGAAGGCATGAGATTGACAGAATCGAATGCCCGACTCGCGCACCAGCAGCGCACGACCCGCGCACTTCGAGCGGAGGTTGGATCATGACAGCAGCGAAGGCCCGAGTCGCGCGCAATAGCTGCCCGGTTGACGCACTTCGACGCGGTTATATTTCTTCGGCTGTTTTCAGCTTTTTGGGGAGGTTTTATTAATGAGAAAAACATTGTTTTGTGGAGGTTATGTAATCCTAGACCTAATTAGAGAGAATAGAGAGGAAGAACCCTAATCCCTATTTTCCCTTTTTGAGTTTCGAATCATTAGTTTGAAGATTTCTTGGTTAGATGCTATGTTGATCGTAGCCTAAATCTAGTCTTGAGAACGGTTAATCAAGCTTCGGTCTATTATTGTGAGGTTTCTCTTTGTTAACTTTTTCTTAATTATAATTGTGATTTCTTGATTTTGATCTATGATTATTGTATGTATTGCTAGGAGTACTACTAGTTTATACATTCGATTTATCTTTTGCTAGGATTTAGAATTGATGCCGATTCATCTGTTCTTCTTTCATGAGTAGCAATCTAGGGTTTGATTAATGAATCTGTTTATTCTTGATTAATCACTATAGAAATCACAATTTCCAATTTGAATAAGTTGTGCTAGCAATTTGTTGATTAGCTCATTGATTACTAGTTCGTTGAAGTTCTATCGATTTGAATTTAATCTCTGATTAGATTAGATTAATCTTTAGTTCAAGTTTTATGATCATCTGATTATGATTGTTTAACGGTTCTTTTGAGGGAAAGGAATTTGACTTCCATCTTTGAGTAATTAAGAGTAAAGTTACACATTCGAGAAACCAATGATCTATTGTATGAATCGAAGTGGCCATTAACCGAACTCAAGATTTTTCTCTTTTTTATTACATTACTTCTTTATTATTCTTTAGTTCTTCATATTTAATTATTCACTTCTTTAATTACAAAACCCCCATTTGATCTATTATAAGCACGAGTTAGTCCCCAAGTCTCTGTGGATACAACCCTACTTGCCACTTACATTCATTTGTATTGGAAAGAAGGAAAATAAACTTTTATCTTTGGTAGCGCGTGCGACCGCGACCCACCAGAAGTCTATTTCCTTTGAAGTTGGGGATAAGGTTTTGTTTAAGGTGACTTTTATGAAGGGAGTGATGTGATTTGGTCATAAGGCAAGCTAAGTCTGAAGTATGTGGGTTCCTATGAGATTCTAGAGAGGATTGGGTAAGTTGCGTATCGATTAGGTTTGGCGCCCGAGTTGTTAAAGGTTCATGACGTCTTTCATGTATCGCAGTTGCGTAGTTTTCGCAGCAATCCTTCACATGTGATTCCAGTCGAGTTGGTTTCAGTTGAGCCGAATTTGACATTTGAGGAGCGACCAGTTCATATTCTGGATCACTAGAACTGTGCTTTGAAGAGGAAGGTGATCCCTTTGGTTAAAGTACTTTGGAGGAGTCAAAAGTACGAGGAATCCAATTGGGAGACTGAAGAGTCTATGAGACTTAAATATCCCGAATTGTTTGTCTCATGAATTTTGGAGTTATTGGCAAGTTTCGAGGATGAAACTTTATTAAGAAGGGGAGATTGTAACACCCCGTGTTTTTAAATTTTTCGCGTTTAATTATACTAAATTAGTATTTTCTCGTTAAAAAATTAAATATTTTTTTTACTAAAATATTTATATGCATGGGATTTATGGTTAGTGCAATATTTATATGTGATTATTAGTTATATATATTTTAATTTTAATGGTGGTTTATTTATTTAAGGTTATAATGGTTAGTATAATATTAGTTTCGTTAATTATTTTAGCGCTTAGGAATTTAGGGGTATATATTCACCGGTCCAGGACTGGACCGGAATCGGCTGGATCGGTGGACCGAAGTCTGCAATTCCGGTATGGAATGGACCAGAAAAATTCCAGTCCAGTCTGGTTTTGGACCTGCTAAACCGGAATCTATATTTTTTTAAAAAAAAATATAACTTTTTTATTTGATTTATACATATTTATAAATTAGATACATTGTTTAATCATTTGAATAACAATATTCCAAAAGGTAATAAATAGTAGGTTTTTAACTTCCTAACTTTCTACCTTTTAAACTTTTTCAACATATAAACTTTTTTTTTTACGGTTTTTTCACCAAATACTCCCGACAAATCGCAAAATTCACCATATACCCTCAATGTTTCAGATATTCACCATATACCCCTGACTTTTCGAAAACATTCACCAAATGCCCTTTTCGTAACCGCCGTTTGCATTATTTACAATTTTACCACAATTAAACCCTAACCCTAAAATTTAACCCTGATCCCTAACCTTTATCTTAAATCCCTAATCTAACCCTAACCCACCTCCTCCCCTCCACCCTAGCCCACCCCAGCCCCCCACCCCCTCCTCTAACCCAACCCAACACCCCCACCCCCTCCCCCACCGTCGCAGCCCCCCCCCCCTCCCCCACCGCCGCAGCCCCCACCCCTCCCCCACCGCCGCAGCCCCCACCCCCCCCCTCCCCTTCCTCTCCAACGGTAAAGCACCCCTCCCCCCTCCACCAGCCCCCCACCCTTCCCCCTACCCTCCACCGGCGCAGCACCAACCGCACGAGTTTTGCGGCCGAATTCCGAGTCCTTAACCGCCGAAAATTGAGTCCCCAACCGCCTGGAAAGCACACAAGAAGCATGCGTTTTCGCGGCCGAGTCGAAATTCGAAGGGGGAGACGCGAGATCGAAACTTGAGGTTCGAAATTCGAAGGGGAGACACGAGATCCGAAGCTCGAGGCGCGTGAGGACGAGAGAGAGAGACACCGTAATTTTCGATGGGCTAGTGGGGGGGAGGGGAAGGGATTAATAGCAGAAATCGAGGGGAGTGGGAGGGGGATGGGTGGGGCCGTGGTGGCAGGGGAGCGGGTGGGGGGGAGTCATGATGTTGGGGAAGGGGGGGGGGGCTTGGGCTGGGTTAGAGGGGAAGGGGTGGGGAATGGGTGGGGGAGGGGGTGGGGGGGGCCGGGGTGGAGGGGAGGAGGTGGGTTAGGGTTTGATTAGGGTTAGGGATTAGGGTTAGATTTTAGGGTTAGGGTTTAATTGTGGTAAAATCGTAAATAATGCAAATAGTGAGTTAACGAAAATGGCATTTGGTGAACGTTTTCGAAAAGTCAGGGGTATATGGTGAATATCTGAAACATTAAGGGTATATGGTGAATTTTCCAATTGGTCGGACGTATTTGGTGAAAAAACCGTTTCTTTTACTAAAAAAACAGAAATTCCGGTCCACCGGTCCGGACGGGAATTTTTCAAGTTTGGACTGGACCGGTCCAGAAACACGGAATCGGGATATTCTGTGGACCGAGGACCGGACCGGAATCTTCGGTCCGGTTCGGTCCGGCCTGGGTTCGGTCAGTTCGGTCCCCGGGGTCCTAGTGCGCTCCGGCCTGGGCCCGTTTCCGGTCCGACTCGGGTCTTTGCGCAGCCCTACTTAGGATGCAGTTTATCGCGTAGCGGTTTTATAATTTCGTTGGACTGACTTGGGTGATGAAATTAATCATCACGTGTGGCAAGAGGTGCTGGCCGAAAATCAGCATTGTTAGAGAAGAGGATGAAGATTTGTGATGCTGCATTGGTGTCTCTTTGATCCCCTTGTAACCACCCATTTGTTCACTCATTAAACCTCCCTTGAACTTTATTTTTCATATGAAAAATCTGATTTTATATCAGAACATTCCAGCACCCTATTCCTTCATTGTTCACGCCATTTTCAAGCAACAATGAGGAGAAATTATCTCTTTCATCAACTACAAACTTGTTATACATAATCTTTGATATTTCTACCTTCCTAAACCTCCTACTAATTGAAGTTTTGATGCTTTAGGAAACGAATTGGAGGACGAACACTTTGCACAAGAAGAACACGCCTAGTTTCATTAGTTCTACACTTCTCCCGACGTTCCAGGTAACTAGTAGTTATCTTAGAACACCATAAATCGCGATAGTTTTAGGAGAAAGGTTTAATTATTTGGATTATGTTTATGCTTATTTGTTACATATTTAAATTTATAAATTTGATGAAAATATCGTGTAATATGTGCGTGCCGTGTGGTTTTTATGTGGTGGATAAATAGTTTTAGTTATGGTTCTTGTTGTTGGTTTAGATGAAATGTTAATCATGCTATTAGAGGTGTTGTTATTAGTTTCCTATGATTGGTTATGTTTAAGGATGTTGATACTTGTGATATTATATTTCTCCTATGATTATTCAACGTGTAAACTATGTTTGTGTAATTTCTTATGGTTAGTTATGATGATAATTGATGTGAAGTGTTGGAATTCATATATTGATGTTGCTGGATTATAGTTGTAATCATGTTTAGCTTTCGATTTATGAAATATTTGGGTTTTATGGAGTTTCGGACAAACTAGAAGTATTCGTCCAGACACATCAGACGCACCGAGTTGCGTCTGACACAATGTCTGTGCGTTAGACGCACAAGAGTTGCGCCGAGCGCACACTAGGTCATGGCAGACCTGTAGGTCAGAACAGTTACTGCTCGTGTTTTGCATATTTTTGTCATGTTTCGATTATCTTTTATGTCAATATATTTGGGAAGATTGTTGTAGATTACTTTTGCTTGAAAGTTGTTAAGTTTGGGATGTTATTTATCTTTTGAACATGAATTGGAGATGTTAGAGGATTATGTTTATGTTATGAAATGTTAGTATTATTGTGAATATGTTGATTCATGTTTTAGTATGAGTTATGAGTAAGATTGTTGTTATGAGAACTTTTGGTTATTGTGATGATGTTTTGATGAGGATTATGGAAATGTTATGATATTGGAACTTGAATTAGTTGGGGTTGCGATCCTAGTTTTTCTGCTGAATTTGGGTGTAAGGCCATTGGGGATCCCTATTGATTTTGATGGGGAATGGATTTGATTTGAACTTGTGTATTGCATTTGTTTTCTATTTTGAGATGTAAGACATCTGGTGGGATAGATGTAGTCTCCGGTGAAGAGCCTGACAACCACCTGGGTTGCGATCTAGGGGTTAAACCTGGGTTAATTCTTGTTGTCCGAGAGGTCAGAAAGTACTGAGCTGGGTACTATCCGGCATCGTGAGTTTGGCCATTCTTAGACACAGGCGGTAGGAAACGTAAGCGCATAGGCTGTCTGGAGGTTACGATCTGACAAACCTTAGGAATTGGGTTGCGATCCACTGGCGTTTTGTTCTTTTTCTCATAAACTTTCTTATGTTTTACTTTATTATTTTAATATGGTGATTTATGAATATGTGAGTATGATGGTGTTTATTCTTTGTTATTGATAAAATTCATGCTTAGAGACGCTGTTTTAATGTGAGTTAGTATTGTATAGTTTCTTGTGATAAAATATTTAGTGAAGTATGTTATGATGTTTTCATAATGGTTAAAGCTTATTTCTAATGTTCTCTTGAAACTAGTTGTTCTCGGAGAACTGCTAGTTACTCCCTACTGATTGCGGATAATTGTTGTTTTTCTTATAAAAGCATATGGTCTCGAAAGCTAGACTTGTTACATTTTGGGCACGGGTAGTGCGCTTTGGGAGTTTCACTAAGCTTATTATTTTTGTTATAGTAGATGATATCTACGAGGACTTTAGAAAGACTTTTAGTCTTATAGGTGTGAAGTAAATGATTTTTTTGGTGGTTGTTTTGCCACATGAGATTTTTGGAGGTTATGTTTGTTCAACACTCAAGAAGGATTGCTGCAAAGAATTGAGCTTTACATAAAGTTCTTGCTTGTATGTGCGGGGCACAACGCTTACGCATCTTGGCCTTAAGAGAATACCACGAATCAATGGCCAGTTTCCCTTCCCTTCACGGTGTAGCTTCATGGAATCAAACCATAAAGAGGCATACTTGGAAAGTTTAAGGATAGCATAAGAAAATCGAGAGCCATCACTTAAGCGCTTGTGATCAAAGAAACGCTCGACTCGACATTCCCAATCAAGGTATGATTCCGGGTCCAGATCACCATCAAACGAAGGGAAATCTACTAACTTAATGTCTTCTTCACGCCTAGGTTGATGATGGGGTGGTGGTGGTGGTGTTGCAAAGTCTGCATCACGTTTCAATTGTTTCAGCATGTCGGCTAAGGCGCCAACTTGTGAAGCAAGTTGTTGGTGGCGAAGGGCAGCTTCGTCGTTGGAGGTTTGCATGGCCAATTGCCATGGTTCGAGATCATCAGGCATGGTGCAAAAATCGAACAGCAAACGACAGCTTATGGTGGAAGAAATAGCAGCCACACCACTTGATGTGGATCATGGTTAAAGATTTACAAATTTAGGCTCTTTAGGATTGTAGTTTAGCTTTTCTTGAATTGTTTTTAATGCATTTTGAGGTTCCTTTAGGTTTCTTGATATAAAAGATACAAACTTTAATGTGTTTTAATGGTAATAGCCGAATTCTTTGATGAATAAACAACAATAAAACTCGAATGAAACAAGGATATGATGAACTATGACTAATCCAAGTCAAAGAACAACTAGGGTTGTGGATTCACTCCTGAAACGATTTGGATTCTCTCCAGAAAACAATAATTCACCAAAAATTAAACTTAAAAACGCATACTAATTTTTATTGATGGCCGAAAATCTATATAAGTATTACATAGAATCCTAAACCAACTAGAACTAGGAAACTAGAGAAGATAAACATATAATAACAAACTATTTTATCACACGCCTAGCTTGTAGCTAACACACGGCTAAACCAAAACACACTCCTAATAGTATTCGAACTACTATGATAAGGAAATGAAACAAACAAAAGAGTTATAAAGCAAATAAAATACATATTTTCCTAATAGAAGTAGGGAACTACATATAGTGTCCTAACAGAACTAGGACTTGTAAGAATGATGCTTCCACGTACACATCATTATGTTTGTACTTTGGGATTTTTAGTTGTTTTGCTATGGAAGGATGAACTCATTTTTAGGTTGTTAGTATGTTATGGTGGTATTTTCCTTACAACAATGTTTTAATTGAAACTTAGAGTAACATTTTCCGTCTTGGCTGTATTTTTGCTATCGTGCACTTTACTATGGTTGGTTGTACTTTCTTTACTCTTATTGTGTAAATGGACAGAGTGTTACAAGAACAATTATTTAGGTCTTTGATTAACAATAATAATCACGTGAGGTGATGAAACCATTAAAACATCCAGCATGCATATGAACAATCATGAATAATATTGAAAAGATATATAAAAAGAAAAGGTTTAGAGAAGAATGTACAGTAGAGCGTTTATTCCTTTAAGATTCTACATTGTGACAAGTAAGTTACTAGTAACAAAAGAAATTAAATTACAATTGACCCTCAGGAATTATACCTTTGTCACTTGGGTCTTATGCAACGATCTTGAGGATGAGCATTCTTGAAGCTTGAAATATGAAATTCGAAGGTATGAATGTGTTTTAATGTATTTAGATGTGTTTGAATATGGGTTTGAGTGTTTGAATGTGTTTCAGTATAGGAGAGTATGTGTAGAAGTGTAAGGAAAAGTGTTGTGAATAGGGTATGAAGGCGTGTGGAAAAATCATTCTAATAAGTCAGCTATTTATAGGCAAAGGAATCCGAAAATGACACAAAAAGATAATAAAAATGTGCGATGTTATTGAATAGCTTGTGCGCTGCCTGCAAGAAGCGCACGCTCAGTGCATGATCAAGCACGGCACGCACAAGCTTTGCGTCTCGCGCAATGATTTGGCGTTTTTGAGTATCCCGTTTTTTGCTCGTTTTAGATTCTTTTAATTTTGGATGAAATCTTATCCTTGAAAATTCGAAATCAGCTATCTTTAGGAATAAAAATCTAAGTTTTTAAATATCCTTTAAAAATTAATTATTAGGAATAATTAACATTAAAATATTTAAAATTACAATTAATTATCAGGAATAATTAATTGTGCCGTTAAAATTGGGCTTGGATAGACTTTATATTTTCGAAATGTTTTTGGGCTTAGCTCGTTCGACTGCTCTTCCATTGGACCGGACCAACTAGGAGACGGTATGTTTCATCATTGGGTACTATATGGGGAAACACGATTTTGTGTCTAAACCTACAATTTGGGGGCTTCGATCGAAACACAACTTGTTAGTAATCTTCCCTCTCTGTAGAGGTCCCTGGTGGAGCTCCATATTTGTGCAGGCCCAGCTACCATCATTTCGTGCCGTTAATATTCTTTTTTACAAATCAGATTATCATTGATTTATTCATCTCAAATTAGTTTTTGGACCCGTGCATAATGCACAGGAGTATTTATTTTCCTTAATATATATTTTAGAAGTCACATATAATATCAATGATCTTAACATCCCGTATTACACACAATCATAAAATCATAAAATCATAAAGTAAGATTGGTGAAGAACAATAATTACAAATGTAATTTCCAAATCAATTTGTATGTTTTTGAACAATTCCTTGTAAACTACATTTGTTGGACTTATAAGCACACCGTGTTCCGTATCAAACGAAGGATCTTCTCGACCTTTTTTGCTCGTAACTTTGGAAACGGTAACATAAAATTGACCATGGCTGAAACGGGTCTCGGGAGATACAGACCTACATGAGACGTAGATTGTCCTTGACTTTTATTTATAGTCCTAGCAAAACAAACCATCAAAGGAAACAACCGTCTCTAAAATCTGATAGGAAATTTGGTGGAGTCAGACGGGGTTAGTGTCATTCTTGGGATGAATACTTTATCTACGACATTGCTTCCGAAAATAACAGTAGCTTTAATAAATTGATTGCCTAAATGATTAACAACTAACCTCGTGCCATTACATAATCCAGATGTTTGATTAATATTCCTTAGAAGCATAACTGGCGCACCAACCTTTAATCGTATGCTATGATTCGGGAGCCCTAAACATCTTATTGCATTCAGGAATTCAGAGGAGTAAGGATCTGTTCTTTTGGATTGAACCGAACCGAATTTGTCCGAATTGAACTTAATTTGTCCGAACCGATTGAATTGAACCGAACTAAACTAAAACCGAGGAAACTAACCGAATTGAACCGAATTTTCCCGGACTAAACTTAACTTAACCGAACATAATTTTTTTTCAACCGAACCGAACCGAATTTTCATTAATTCACCCAAAAGAACAGAGCCTAAATTTCATGTACTCCAAAATTGTCTTCTTCTTTGCTAATTGCATCCGAACTTGAGTACACTTTCTCTTCTCCATGAATGGTAGATAAAACATGATAATTGACCATCTCCAATATCTCATTGGTTGGTGCCAAAATAGCTCTTTCTTGGAAGTATTTAGCTTCCTAGATATGATCTTGTAGGTCTGGGTATGTGCTATCAACAATTACTGAAATTGCATCTTCCCCATAATCCACAAGGATATCTTTTGCAACCTCAACTACGGCTTCACCATCATTAGGACCCCCAACTTTTCTGTCTCCTACGCTTAATATCCACTCTGAGAATTCTCTTAATTCATCAATAATAGATTTTGAAGAACATGCTTGTAGTCTCATATTGCGAGTAAGTCTTAGGACCTTACATGAATCCCACAAGTAAGATGAATTAATGGTCGCGAACACGATATCTTGCCTGGTACCCTTCGGTATAACTGGGTAATATCTGCCTAGATCACCACTTCAACCGACTTTGCCGCCAAAAGGTCGATGCAACTTAGCACTTCAACCGACTTCATGATGTTCTTCAAACTTCGATCAAGTGCTTCAAAACAAAACTTATGCATCATGGGCGCTTAATCCAAATGATAAGTTTTATCTAAATAAGGGGAGCAGCCAAATTGCCAGTGCATGTTGAATTCTCAGTTACATTTAAAGGGATACGAAATCTCGAATGAGCTAGTCTTCCTCGTGGAAGGAGGAGAGAAGCAATTCCACTCGAAGCTATCGACAATACGATTTCGCCCATCTCTCTTTTTCAGCACATAATGCCTTCCAAACATGTGTTTTACCCGTCCCTCCATAGCTGTAAACGAAAAAGACGCCTCCTTCTTGACTCGACACAGCATCCATGACTTCTCGATAAATCCTCAACTGCTCATCAGTTAAACATTTATACAAATTATCGTGTTCCAAGGTCATTTTCTCTATGTCGTACGAATGCTCATCTGCTATAAACTTGTTTTGTCCTTCAAACACGATTAACTCATCTGGAAAAGGCATGTCACTAAATATACTTAAGATGCTACCATTACTTTGGAGCATGGTCTCAATGTCAGCCCAATGCAAAAGCTTCAATTTGATCGTTAGTTAGCTGCAAATATGTGAAAACATAAATTGAAAGAAGACAATACTCTTATATTTAGTATAACATTGTTTAAAAATATCTTATTATTTAAATTCTCATAGTTGTTTACCTTTGTTTTTTTAATAGCATACTGCTTGTACAAAATGTCATCATATAGCAACCGCCAAGTCTTCTGCCAAATTTTTCCTCCGGCTTCGACAAACTCCTAGATAACAGTAACATGGAGAACAAATGTCTTAGGTAGTGCCCTGATTCTCTTAAACTTGCTTCTGTTATTGCGTCAACATATTCCCCATCATCGTCGAGTAACGCCCTTGCGTAGCAAACTTCTTTGAATGTAGGATACACTACACCATCAACTGTTCTAACATCTTCATAGCATGTCGCCCTCTTTACCAAAATTGAGCAAAGTTTTAAGATAGAACTTCTCGCCAAATCATGGTGTGATGTTGTTGATTCATCCTATTGCGAAACCTTTACTTCTTGGTGTCCACTCTCTCTAATCTTGCTTCCATACAAATTTTATAAGGAACTCCACATAACTAAGCTCTCTTGCTTGTGCATATTTTTCATTACATTCCATTCACAATAGGAATTGTGTATTGTCGATATGAGGTCTCTCTAGTATAAATTCTACATGAGCATGGTCATTAAACAAAACAGTTTTCTCTCTTGGTAGATGGAAACTTAGTCTTTCCACTCACAGAGTGCGATAATGGATATTGAATCCAAAAATCCTCCAAATTGCTTCACATGCTAATATGTATCAGCAATCATAGTACATCTTTATCTCATCTATTTCTTTGCTTTCATGATAAGCCGCAAAGCAAAGTAACTATATTATACGTACCCCTTGTTTATATATTTGAATAGATATTTAATTAATCTGGACTGGTTACACCATTCAACATTGATATGTGCTCAATATTTACGAAGCTATTGGGGATTATATGGAACAACATACATATTATCAAGATAAACTCCACTCTTCTCAAATGTAGATCCAAGTATCTCTTCGCTCGTGCAACGTGATATCCTTCATCATCCACTTTAGTGGCATCAATAAATATCCCGGGGAAAATGCTTACTTGCATTTTTGTCACTCATACATGGTGCATCCGTGTTTGATGCACCACGTGGACCTCGCATCATGAGCGAGTGACGGCTTGATATAGTTCTAGATCTTCACGTTGATCAGGAAACTCAGCACAAATGATCTTATCAATATCTGAAGCTACAGGATATTTGTCTTATTGATGTAAGAACATCAGAATATGAGCATGCGACAAACCACACTTTTTGGAATTCTACTGAATATACCACTGAAAATGCAAATACCAACAAAGTAGGTTTGATAATCATATTGTAGACAATAAATAAGTTTAGCAATACAAAAGAAAATGAAAACTATAATGATAATAATAGCATTCGAGACAATGTGTTACATACCGGCCCCTAACCCTGCCAATTATCTTGCGGTTTTTCAAATCTTTGACCAATTGGTCGAGTTTCATAATAAAACTTCACAGATGATGTATGTCCTATCCTCTAGTCTGAGTCCTCTTTTCTTTACAAATCTAGTGATCTTTGGCCACCTAGTATTACATGTAAATGTTATGAATAAATTTGGTTACCAACTATCTATAAATAGCCATTGCATCCTGATAGTTTTCACTCGTGTAACTATGTCCTCTAGTGAATGAAGCTGGTAATACTATACGACTTCCAATAGAAGATCCTTCTGTTTTTCCTCTTTCTATAGCCCCTCTTTAATTCTTCACATTCGCAGCTCTCAGACTTTGTTGGTTATTTCTAAGAAAACACACCCTTTCAGCTTCAATTATTGTGTAATCATCAACTAAGAGTTGATGTAACAATATTCGATATAAGAGTATGGTTTCAGCTTCCAAAGCTCGATCTTGTATTCTATATGCAAATAACTTACGCATTGTAAGTTTATCTTTTTTTCTCGTTGAACTGTTTGTTGGAGTCTTATATGAATGCATAATATCCGTTCTAAATCCATCTTCTCCATATGGAAATAATAGTGGATATTTCATTGGGAGGTAAGAGGGATGGAGCTCAGAAATTTGCCTTAACTTTACACTCCTTGTTTATATTATTATACCTCTTTTATCGGCACTATCAATATCTCCAACAATAAGGGCAACAACTTTTGATGTCGTTGGCAAATTATAAGTTCTTCCATCATACTCTCGTCTTCAAATAAGCCTTAATTTTAAATTCTCACATGTGTTTGATGCAAACCTATCCCTAGCCATTCTAAAAGTTTTTGCTAAAGGGTTATTTTGATCTATCATATCTTGTAACTGTGCGACTAAGCGATCTTCAAACTTATCTGGGTCTGAGGTACTGGTAAGACATATAAAAAAAAGTAAGTAAACATTAAAAATAAAATATACATTTTAAACACTTAACCACTAAATGATAGGTAACACAATTAGTTATGTTGTACCTTGCAGCAGTTTTTTTGTTCCTGATTGCATCCTCAGTATCGTATATGTAAAGCTGTCAAAATTTTGGCCGTGCACCATCAGCAGGCAACAAACTACCTATTAAGTGATGATTTTGACCACCAATTTTGAAATTGTATGGACCTCGACCATGACTTGTACGTAGGTGCAATAATTCTTCCTCCAATTTTGAAATGAATACATCATATTGTATCCTCTTATGTTTTCAAGAAAGTGGTTGCTTCTATTATGTTTCTTCATTAATAGGTCATAAATAAGTTGAGGTGCGCGTTTAAGTAACGGTAGTTGAACCTTCTCTTGCATGCAACATAACAAAAACTTTGGCTTGCTTGTTTTGTTTCTTTTGTTGACTCTCTCGTTAAACAACATTTGCGCCCTACAAAACTCACAAACATATGTAGGGTCTCCTATATCTAAGTAGTTCTCTGTGCAAAACAAATGAATTACTAAATTTGCGATTTAAATTTTAGAATTTATGTAATTTGTGATAATATTAATGATTTTAAAATTTGACATTAGTTGCAATATTTAGAATGCATGATATGCCAATCTGTAACGATCTCCATATCATCGATGTCGTCATCGCTACTAGCTTGTGTAACGCACTCATCTTGAATGGTAGTATTTGATTGGCCACAATTAGTTGATTTAGTATTTTCATCTGTATGAAAGTCATATTAAAGAATATGTGTTAGATTTGATAAGAGATACACATAATTATAAACATCGATAATCGATAAATAAATAATAAGTTAATACCATCTATAATTCTACGTGTAACTGAACTCTGAATCACATGTCTCTTTGATCTAACATGACTTTGCAATTGTGCCAATTCCAACATGTCTCCAGAGGCGATACCACAACCTAATATTATGACGTTCTTTTTAGCAAATAAATGAAGAAAATTATGGAATAGCAATACAAATTTGAATTAGATAATGAATACCTCGACATCAGAAGTATTTGAGAATCTGATTGTTTGCTCGTTTTAAGATTCTTTTGATTCTGGATGAAATCTTATCCTTTAAAATCCGAAATCATCTATCTTTTGGAATAAAAATTTAATTTTTGAAATATTCTTTAATAATTAATTATCAGGAATGATTAACATTAAAATATTAAAAATACAATTATTTATGAGGAATAATTAACTGGACCTTTAAAATTGGGCTTGGATAGACTTTATATTTTCAAAATGCTTTTGGACTTAGCTCGTTCAATTGCTCATCTATTGGACCGGACCAATTAGGACGTCCGTACGTTTCATAATTTGCTACTATAAAGGAAGACACGATTTTGTGTCTAACCCTACAATTTGGGAGGTTCGATCGAAACGAAACTTGTTAGTACATCTTCCCTCTCTGTAGAGGTCCCCCTGGTGGAGCTCCATATGTGTGCAGGCCTAGCTACCATCATTTCGTGCCGTCAATGTTCTTTTTAACAAATCAGATTATCGTTGATTTATTCATCTCAAATATCAGCTTCCAATAATAATGATAATAATAATAAAAGGAATATAATCTACCAACATCCAATATCTGGTTCTATATCTATGATGACAAGTCTGTTAGTAATATACTAGTAATACAGCCATACATGTTCCTATATTTAAAATTATATTTCTATCGTAAAAAGAGTAAAAATATCGTGCAAACTCTAATAACAAAAATATAATAAGCAACATACGAATAAATCCTTTTCTTTTCATAAATAAGGAGGCGATATTTAGGCACAAAATTTCGGACATAAAGTTGAAAATTCTAAGAAAACAGGGTTATCCATCTTTCCCTCTGTTATCTTTGGTAAAGAAGTCCTCTTTTTGGATTTGATGGCGCATGTCCCTCTACCACATCGGTAATTATTCTTGTTTCTCTTGTACTATTTGTTATACTATTCTCTTTTTTTGTTTCTTTTTGGGGTTTTCCCTCATTTTAGTTCATTTTGCAATATTGCAAAATTTAGATGATTAAATTTTTTTTTTACAATCTTTTGGTTATTTGTAGATGATCATCTTGGTTTGAATATAAAGAGAGTTGAAATTTTTTTTTAATATATTTAGTGAACTTGTGACACCCATTACATCGTTATCAAATCACATTCTCCAGATGTGATTTGATCATATGGGTGACACTATGAAGTTTTGTGGTTGATTGTTAATGGACGACGCAAACGTAATCGATGACAATTTCAAGCTCAGATCAACATGTACCACCTTCCATAGCTGCCAAAGATAAATTATTCTCAACTGGATTATCTGTCCTCGCTTTCTTCAGGAGGTAGCAATTTTTTCAAAGTATTGATATGAATGATTTTAATAAGCTTTACATGTTTTTATTATGTTTTTTTTTTCCAATACATTTTGGTGATTTAGATAACAAAAACTTTGACAATGCAATGGGCAAAATGGATTTGAATGGTCCTATGAAAGAAAAAGTGGGGCAACCTGGAAATGGATTGAGATTTAAAGGGAATTGCTAAATGACGCCATTTTTTTTTGCTTACTAACACCATAAATACATGTATAATACATGTATTTTTGTACATTATACACCATTTCTTTCCTCCATCCCTCCTTTGCTTTCCCTTTCTTTACTTCATTCCTCCCACCTCAACTTCATTACAGGAGCCACCACACCACCTCCGGCGCACACCACCACACCACCTCCGGCGTCACCACGTCACCACCACACCACCCTCGGCGTCACCACCACACCACCACACCACCTCCGACGTCACCACCACACCACCACAAATTCTCGATTTTTTTTTTTAAATGAGGCGTCACGCAAGGACGGCCCACCACCGGTGGAGGCGTCCATGGAAGGCGCCTCTTCCCGTGGTGGAGCGCCTTCCATGGACGCCTCCACCGGGAGGTGGGGTGTCCTTTGCGCACGCCTTCCTTTTTTTTTTACCGAATTTCGTTGGGTTAATTTTGAAATCAATCGGTATTGGACCGTGTGGCGGCGCTGGTGGTGTGGGCGTGTGGCGGCGCCGGTGGTGTGGTCGTGTGGCGGTTGCGGTGGTGTGGGTCGTGTGGCGGCGGCGGTGGTGGTGGTGGTGGCGGTGTGGAAGAAGGAGGGGAAGAGGAAGTGAGGGATGGGGAGAAAGTGGACCAAAAAAAATACAATATACCATATTTTATACGTATTTAGGGCGTTAATAGGAAGTTATAGGGCGTCATTTAGCAAATGAGGATTTAAATGGTAATATTCCTCGAGGAACGTCAGATGTTGCCCATCATGTTTCAATAATGCAAGTAAAGGATGTGCCTTATTTGGAAGTGTTATATTTTACAAAAATTTGGTTTTAAGCATCTTTATTATATCACATTTTTTAAATAACTACCTTTTTTCATTTGTTAACTTATTTATCTTTGTTGTTTGTCGAAAAAAAAAAACCACTATTGTACAAAAATGCAACTTGATTTACAAATTTGGTACGAGATGAATTTGAAAATTTTCATTCTGTGCCATGAGCGGTTGGTAGTAACTCATAGTTCCGTTAATGTGGTAGCAGCAACAACAACAACAATGCTTGTGACACTTCAGAAAATGCGGAGAGCAATGGCTTTCATAGGGCCAGAAGAATATCTGGATTCTCTGATCCATTTTCTAATCATGGTAAGATAAATGTAGTTTCCTCATGTTTTTGATACAAGCCAGTTTTAGGTGCAATGTGCTGAGCACTCATTCTGACAGAAGCACTTTCACATTAAGACTTTACAGCTTTAGAGGCAGAGGCACTTGAGATGACAGAAGCGCCAGCAGATGAGAACTCACTCAGAGAAGAGTCCGAGGAATGTTCAGAGTCTGATACAGTCAGTACCTCAGACTCAGAACATCACTCTTCTGGACACTGGCGCGGCTTCATCCATATGTTGAAAAAGGGACCGAAACGTTTTCAAACTTTTCATCCATTGGTTTTGCCAAAGCTTACTAGAAGAAAGAGTAGAAGTGCAAGGCATAGCATGATTCCAGTCATACCTTCATTACAAAGTGGAATGTGCTTCTTTAAGCCTTCTTGGAAAAATTTCTCTCTCGAAGAGCTTCATGAGGCAACAAACACTTTTAACAATGGTAATTTTGATTATTGACTATGTCTTTTTTTTTGCTGTTTTTTGCTCCATACTAAATACTAATATGCAGTAATGCTCACATGTTCCGTAAGATTACATTAAAAACTGATCGCTAAGCTAAATTTTTAGAGAAAAAGGATAATAGCAACTTTTCTGCAAATCTATTTATGATCTGAAATTAGCGAACTTGGCATTAGGCTAGCTTTCTCAAGTTGTTAAGAACAATGCTTTCAGAAGTGAAAGAGTGTTAACTGCTTGGGGTTGCTATTTGGTTCACCAAGTTAATGTGCTTCGTGTCTTGCTATTGTTGTTTACTTTCTACCTTTCCTGTTGATTGTGTAGAAAATAAAATTGGAGAAGGAGGTTATGCTGATGTTTATAAGGGTGTTCTTCCAAATGGACATCTCATAGCTGTAAAACGTCTGTCCAAGGGTAATCCTGAAGAGCTAGCAGCTGACTTCCTATCTGAGCTCGGGATAATAGTGCATGTCAATCACCCCAACATTGCTAAAGTTGTTGGTTATGGTGTGGATGGGGGAATGCACCTCATTCTTGATTTGTCTCCTAACGGAAGCTTGGAATCTATACTTCGGGGTGCGTATGATCAAGACGCTTGTTTCTAACATATTTTCCACCAAGTTGCTTATTATACGGGATCAATGAGAGTTTTTTTCTATATGGTTTTTAGGGTCGAGGGAGAATCTTCGATGGGATATCAGATATAAGATTGCTTTGGGTTCAGCTCAAGGTCTACAGTATCTTCATGAAGGTTGTCAACGGAGAATAATCCATAGGGACATTAAGTCTGCCAATATATTGCTTACAGAGGATTTTGAAGCACAGGTATCTTTTGAGCAAATGGATAAAATATTTTTTTAGGCACCTTTGGTTGTTTGTATAGACTGCCTCGTTTTTGGCTTTGCAAAAGTAGTATCTTAAAATGAAATATAAATAGATCCTATTACCCATGTGGAAATATTTTCACTCCTAATGATGCTTCAATGCAGATCTCTGATTTTGGATTAGCAAAGTGGCTTCCAGATCAATGGACTCACCACACTGTTTCCAAGTTTGAAGGGACATTCGGGTTTGTAGATTGAATACATGGAACTTAGCTTTGTTTCCATGAGCTCACCATTTAATAATAATTGACTTTATATTTGATGACTATTGTAGCTACCTTCCTCCAGAGTTCTTCATGCACGGCATAGTCGATGAAAAAACAGATGTCTATGCTTATGGGGTTCTCCTGCTGGAACTTATAACCGGTCGCCTGGCACTCGATAATACTCAGAAAAGCCTTGTTATGTGGGTAGGAGCTTCACCGATTCTATATATAGACAACATGATTGAACAATATGATTTTCCATCCATATATAAATTCCTCTACCCTAATTTAGTCCTTTAGACATTTTTTCCATATCAAGTCAAGGATTTTCAATTTCTTCATGGCAGGCCAAACCATTTCTTGACAAGAACAAGTTAAAGGAACTTATTGACCCATATCTTGGTGACGGATATGACAAGGATCAACTAAAACTATTGGCCATGACTGCCAACATGTGCATACACCAGTCCTCAATCGAACGGCCTCAAATGAGTAAGGCATGTCTTCAGCTAAAAAATATTTATCAAATCACTTTGCAATTGCATGGGTTATGTTTTTTTATTGAATCTAGTTTCATGTAAAATCAGCAGGCTAGACATAAGAAAAGTTACATCCGCTACAGAGAATGCTGAGAACCCTCATTATTCTGTTTAGTAGAGAATAAAATAGGATATTTTGATAGAATTAATTGTGTTGCAGGTTGTGCAAATCCTAAATGGTGAGACGAAATGTTCTGAATTCGCCAAGCTAACTCAAAAACCTTCTCTCAAAAGAACATACTCGGTGGAGCTTTTTGATGCAGAAGAGTACAACTCAACCAAGTACTTAAATGATGTAGATCAGCTCATGCAAATAGCTCTGGAGCTTTGATATCCAAGTTATGATTGTATACCATAAATCCATAATTCAGTGTCTTCATCTATTGCACTCGAAGATTGCATGCATTCGAAACAACCCTGCAAAACTTTGTACCAAATGCGTTAACTACTGACTAGTTGACTATGTATATTCATTTTGTAACCAAATACTTCTTATTTATTGATATTCCCCATGTGTACAGGCTGTTTCTGACAGTTTTTCACGTAATATCAGGTTCATGAAAATTGAAATCAATTCTTTGCATGAAATGAAGCAAAAGTATTCTAGGAAATTCGGATGTTTTGTTCCAGAAATCGTGTTGGCTATTTGATTTACCCGACGATATGTGTATAAGTTCATGTGGATACAGAGATTACAGAGCATTACAAGACGTGTGTTATGCTGTACCGTGACTGATTTTGCTCTTTTGGGGCAAAATAGTGACGTAGATCCGATTCTTTACCATAATCCCGTCTAATAATATCTTTTCCTATGCCTATTCTATTCGTCTATTTTTTTTTGCTTATTGAAAAAAAAGTTCAGAAATGTTTAGAAAAAAATAAGACTAGTTCCAAAAACACAAATGTTCAATAAGAAAAGTTAATGAAAAATTTAATAAAAGTTAAAGAAAAATAAGAAAAGTTCAGAAAAAAAAATTAAAAAGTTGAAGAGCAATTAAGAAAAGTTCAAAAGATATTTAGAAAAAAAAATATAAGATAAGTTAAGCAAAAATTAGATTATGATAACATACCCTTCTTACCTTTCTCTTTCAATCTCTATTATGTTTCCAATTTTCATTTTGACGTTTTTTTTTTTAAAATAAAAAGGTTCTCTCATAAGGAATTGTTACCACCATTTTTAGATGTCTGATAACATTTATTATGGTACGTTAAATTGGATCTCAAAAGGTTCAATTTTGCTTTAATATAAAGGCCCAACATGAATGTAAAGTCCATTAAGCGAAGCCAACGAAAGTCAAAGTCAATGAAAGAAGAACTTCAAGACCATCAGGAGATGAAAGTCAAGAGCAGTAAAAGGACAAGCAGTTAGAGAACAATCATGAAACGGTTCAACATGAAGAGGAACGTGCACAAAAAGGGTTACAGTTATTCAGCGCCAGAAAGAGATTTGAATCAAATATGATTCAAACATTTTTCCTCCTTAGCACGTATGGAAGTTACATATTACGTTTCTTTATAAATAGAGAAACCATCATCAAGCAAAAGACAACGAACAACACAATCAAACTGCATTTCTTCTTTTCTTAGCATAGCCTAGCCTTAGCCTAGCCAACCCCCTTCTGGGGTTATAGTTTAGTTCTTTAGACGTAGAACATGTTCTGGCGCCAAGATCTCTAACTCTCCCATTGCAGCAAGGAACCAAGGAGGTAACAGCCTTCGTGTCTTCCCTTTAGTTGTCCAGCCTGGCTTATCCTTTATGTGTTGTTAAATCTTTCTTAAAGTTTGTGGCATGTATGGGAATGTTATGCTTTAATTAAATAAAAAATTAATTATTGTTTGCTCTATTTATTGCGTTTCGCCTGAATTTAATAGGCGTTGTAGTTTAATCATTAATTAAATTGCAACAAAGTACGTTAGCAAGGTTTTATCTAATTAAAACTGGTAACCCCCATGGACTAAGCCTCCCAAAGCATTCAGTATCAAACTATTGGATGTGCATTGACTTGTTTGCAAGGTCAACGAACTGATTTTGCACCAACAAGTTTTTCGGCGACCACAGCGGGAGGAGAAGATTCATAATCAAATTGTGAAGTTTCTTCTTCGTACTTTCGAAAATTAACTGTAAAAAACGGTTGTTTTTTATCAAAATGCCGGAAACACGTTCTAAGAAGAATAAGGAAGTTGCTCAGGATGAACCAAATTTCCACAACATGGAAACTAGTTCTTCAATTCCTCCAGAAACAAGGGTGCATGGTAACAAAGGTGAACCAATTCATCATAATCATGAAGAGTCAATTGGAGATACCCCATAAAGGGATAACTCATCTCCAAGTAGTAATGGTCGTTGACTTATACACCAAATGTATGGAAAGTTCACGGAGGTAGTAAAGAATTTGCTATTAGAAGCCAGAGAGAGTCAGAGACAAAAATTTGACTCTATCTACAGAACTCTAGCCCATGAGTCTGCCAGAGTCTTCACAGATATCCTCCAAAAGAATAAGTGAAGAGAATAGAGAAATTAACTCTAGGCAAATTGATAGACTACTTGTAGATATCAATGATACTATGAGTGCAACTTTCACGACAATGTCCAAGTCTCTTGCTACTGAAGTAGTTACTCGCCTAGAACCACTAGTCGAAAAACATTATCAGTTAAATGAGAAACTAGTTGAGGCCTTAGAAGAGGTCCCGATAAATAGAGTAAGGGGAAGTGGTGGCACAGCGCCAGACGTTCCTTCAATAGGTTACCCTGCAAGGGTACATTTCTCCCATCCTGAAACTAGAGATCCACTTATCTCAAGCGATCCACAAACTTCCTCCCATGTGCATCAAATAAGGGCAATACCCTTGAGCCATGGAGAGGGTAATCATGGAAATCCTAGGAGAAGTGATGGAATGGCAGCGGGCGTGGAGCCAGGCTGGTACCAGGCGTCAGGACATCATCAACCTTCGCTTTCCATGGGTGGTGGACAAGCTGGTGACAACACACACCAATCTGCACCATCACAAGGAGGACAGAGGCAGAGTACTTTCGTTGCAAACAACAATTGTACACCATATGCATACACGCCTCCTAACCAACCAATTATGGCTGGTATTCCTTCTACACCTTATGCTTATATGCCTCCTAACCAACCAACTATGACTGGCACACCTCATTATGGGAATATTCCAGGGTATATGGTCAGCCCGAAGCTCCATTTGCCCAAGCAACTGGTGCTTATTATCAGGGGATGCCCATAAATAGACATACATTCCCACTACAAATGGCACAAGGGGCAGCCAATCCTACTTTTATGCACAACCAGGAGATCCCTATGGGAGGTTATCAAAATCAATCTATCAATATCCTAATCCTAACCTTGCATATGATCCTGCAGGAAACATGGGGTATGGGAATATGGGACACCCAGGAAGGCATCTAGATCCATTGGCAGCACAGGTTGAGGCACTAGACCAAAGATTAGTATGGGATACCTCTAGGAGAAATCAGAGGCAAATAGGTCAAAAACCTTACCCTGAGTGGATTGATTGAGCAAATCCATTTCCTAGAACGTTTAAAATACCTGACTTCACCCTGTTTTCTGGAAATGATATAGTTTCCTCTGAAGAACACTTAGTTAAGTTCAATTGTCAGTGTAGAGAGGCAGCTGACAATGAATTCTTAAAACTTAGAATGTTCTCCATGTCTCTTACTGAGACTGCTTTTTGGTGGTACACTAATTTACCACCCAATTATATCCATTCCTGGCAAGATATGCAGGTGCAATTTACAAATCATTTTGCACGCACTGAGCCAGGAGTGACTTTAAGCGATCTGGCCAGAATCCAACATAAGTTAGGGGAGTCTGTGGAAGACTACCTTTCTAGATTCAAAATGGCCAAGATCAGGTGTCATGTTAGCATTCCTGAAAGAGAGTTTGTACAAATGGATCAAGAGGGAATGCTAATTCAGTTTAGGAAGAGATTTGATGGTCATGCCTTTGGCGATTTTGTTGAATTAGCAAAATTGACTGTAAGGTATGAAAGGAACCTACAAGCTGAAAGTGCAGCAAGACACCAAAGTTTATTTGCTCATAATGAGGAGCCCTTCCACTTTGAAAATGCACAAGAAGTGGACGTAGCAGAATTCATTTAAGGAGTACCTTATAAATGTTCTCCTTTAGAGAAGAAAGAATTTATGGCGCCAAAGGATATGAAAATCTGGACAAAAGAGAACATATACTTTTGATGCTAAGAAAGCGAATTCTATCTTTGACTGGTTATTATCTAACAAAAAGATAAATTTGGTAGAGAGACATAAAGTAAGAACTGCTGAAGAAGTTAAGGGTGAAAAATACTATAAATGACATGATGCAGTAACTCATGATACTTCTGAATGCATTGTTTTTAGAAACAAAATCCAGGATGAAATTGATAAGAAAAATATCATGTTTCCTGATGATGAACATGTGAATGTAGTTAGAATGGATGAACCATTTGAACTATTCTGTGGTATGGTAGAGGCTAATGATGCATTTATTGTCACCTTGCAGGCATCTCAAGCAACTAAAGTTGGCAACCAGCTCTTCAACAGATTGCTCGATGAAGGAATCTTGGTTATGCCAAAAATAGCCAATGAGGAAGGGTCGGAAGATATGTGCAGATGGCACATGAATGGATCACATACAAATGCACTGCCAAGTATTTAAAGGATTCCTAACTAGACAATTAAGTCTCAAAAGAGCGATTGTTTCGGAGATGGAACTACATGCATGCTATGGAGCTAGAACAATATAAGGCCAACTAAGCCGAAGCTAAGGTGCTCGCTAAGTCCAACCCAACTCCAAACTGGAGATGCATGAGGAAAGAGCTAAAACCTATAAGGAGGTCGCTCGTAAATTTCCATTGCAGACTAGGGCAATAGAAGGGTTGAAAGCTCTGAGGAATGGAATGTGCTCACGGTGTGCGACGGACTAACTTTTGAAATGTTTAGAACTCGATCATTCCAAATGATCCCCGCCTATGTGCTCGCTTATCGGCGTCGGTTCCGGAAAAGGTCCGTAAGTCAAGGACCAAGAAAACATGACAACCCCAGTTCACGCCTTGCCTCAAAAGGAAAGGAAAGGGAGCCAAGTCAAACTCCTGTGCCCAAAATTCTTAAAAGAAGGGTTAAGTCCCATGGGGACCAATGGGGGTTAAAAATCAAACCAGCAGTTAGGCCATTGCCACTATAAGATGTTCAAAACTTACCTAAAAGTAGGACATCAAAAATGAAGGAGCTAAGTGCAAAAGCTACTGCAGCAAGGGCTCAAATTAGCACTCAAAATGTGCAAGAGTCCCTGATTGCAAACATAAGAATAGATGAAGAGGTGCTGCAAGCTGGTATTACTAAACTGTTACCTCTAGAAGAGGAACAATGGGGTACATCATCTACAAAGAATGATGGCCAGCAGCCTCAAAGAGATGACTCTCTTATGAAAGAGATACCAGGAAATGGCTTTAATGAGGACTATGATTCAGAGTTTGGATCTGAGGATTTGGACTTATTGGTGTCAGACTGTGACTTAATGTTGGATAGAGGAGACCCACTGATTAATGAACCTCAAACAGAAATGGGAGAGGGCCAAAACATGCAGTGTAATGTGGTCATGCTACCAACGGAGTTTAAAAAGTCAGAAGACCAATCAGAATTCCAGACCAATACTACATCTGGGCAGATGAAGTTAAAAAGGAAGAAAGGGCAGGTAAATTTAAAATTACTTCTTGTCCAAGCTTATCATCTTATTTAAATGCACCTCATAAGAAAGTGCCTAACAAGACATCTCTAAAAGCTAACCTACCGAAGTTAATCATAGATAAAATCTTTAGGTCACTTGATGTTGATAATAAGCACACTAAGGCTTTATTTCTAAATGTTGATTTTGATGGAGTTCGTTTAGGCAAAGTATTGGTAGACACTGGAGATACTGTTAATATTATGCCACTCTCTATGTTTAGAAAGCTAGGAAAAACTAGGAAGGATTTGCACAATATATAAATCAACATAACTGGTTTTTCTGGTTTATCAGAAAAAAATGGAAGGGATGGCTATCTTAAAGATAAGAGTAGGAACTAAAACTACTTATACTGGTTTCTTCATAGTTGAAAGTGGTACTAATTATAATGCCATACTAGGAAGAGATTGGTTACATCATAACTATGCTATTCCATCATCACTCCACCAAGTTGTAATACTGTGGAATGGTGACACTTATGAAATGGTTCAAGCAGATGAGGAAGTTTGTCTAATTACATCTCCTGATTTTATTTTTATTAGGGACTCTCTAAAGTCAGTTCCTACTATCAAAATTGAGGTTGCCCTACAACTTGAGTCACAAACTCACCAAGAGATAGAAGACTCAGGTGCAATTCTCATTGAAGAAGTCGAGGACGTCCCAGAAGTTGAAGACATTTAATCAAAATATGAATATGTTCAACAGGCGCCAAACTATGATCAACCCTTAGCTCTTATTAGCTTTCTTATTAAAAGTTTATTATGATTATAAACCAAGAAGAATGATGTAAGGGGTTTACCCCTATTGTTGATCAAGTTATGAAAGATTTAGTTTTTAGAAAATACCAAGAGGATTTTCTTATAAACTCTAATGCATGTTGCTCAGCTTTATATGAAACTGAATCCTTCGACGAAGAGGATGAGAAAGTATGGGCTAAGAGTGAGGATATTAAACAGGAAGTTCATGATCCACTAGAAGAAAAAAATTTAGGGGACGATGAAAATCCACGTGTCACTTACATAAGTAAGCTCCTCACTAACCAAGAAAAACAGGAAATAATAGAAATTCTAAAAGAATATAAGGATTGTTTCGCTTGGGAACATCATGAAATGTCTGGCATTGATAGGCAAATAGTAGAACATAAACTACCTATCAAGGAAAGATTTAAGCCTGTGGCACAAAGTCCTAGAAGACTAGCGCCTGAACTGACAGAGCCTATACAAGAGGAAATAGACAAACTCCTCAAGGCAAAGTTCATAAGGCCTTGCCAATATGCTGACTGGATATCCAATATAGTTCCAGTATTTAAGAAAAATGGCAAAATACGAATTTACATTGATCTTAGGGATCTGAATAAAGCTACACCTAAAGATCAATACCCCATGCCAGTGGCTGATCTCCTAATAGATGCATCATCAAGATATGAATACATATTTTCTATGGATGGGTACGCAGGGTATCAATAGTTAAGGATTGCACATGAAGACTGTAACAAAACAGCCTTCAAATGTCCAAAGTCATTAGGCTTGTTTGAATATGTGGTCATGCCATTTGGATTAAAAAATGTTGGAGCCACATACCAACGAGCAATGGACGCAATCTTTAAGGACATGATTGGTAAGATCATGGAAATTTATATGGATGACATACTTGTAAAGTCATATGACTTTTTAAGACATAAGGAGCATTTGGTTAAGTCATTCACCGGAATGAGAGAGTATCACCTGAAAATGAATCCACTCAAATGTGCATTTGGAGTTAAAGCTAATAACTTTTTAGGATTCCTCATTCACAAAAATGGAATGAAAATTGACCAGAATAAGGCAAAGGCAGTATTGGCAGCTAAGCCACCTTCTAATAAGAAGGGATTGCAAAGATTCCTTGGACAGGTCAATTATGTTAGGAGATTCATGGCTAATTTAGCTGGGAAAACTAAAACGTTTTCACCTTTACTAAGACTAAAACATGAACCAGAATTCAAATGGGAGGAAGAACATCAAAAAGCTTTTGACCAGATCAAGCAAGATTTGGCAAATCCCCCTGTGTTGATTCCTCCAAGGCAAAATGGAAAACCACTAAGATCAGATCTGTCGCTTGGAAGATTCCATTGGTAGTCTCCTTACTCAAGAAAATGAAAAAGGGCATGAGCAGGCCATATTCTACCTAAGTAGAATCCTACATGATACAGAAAAAAGGTATACCATGGCAGAAAAATGGTGTTTGTGTTTATATGATGTATCAATTAAACTCATACATTATTTCATGGCTTTCACAATAGAAGTAGTATCTCCAACAGATGTCATAAAATATATGATATCACAACCTTTCATAAAAGGAAGATTAAGCAAATGAAGTTTACATTTACTACAATTCGACCTCATATATGTGCCACAAAAGGCAGTCAAAGGTCAGTATCTAGCTGATTTCTTAGCAACCCATCCTTGTTGTGACTCAGGAATCATTGATGAAGACATCCTTCCATGGGTCTTATTCTTCGATGGATCCAACACTAGAGAAACAGCAGGAGCTGGGATATATATTTTATCTCCTGGTGGGATCCCAACTAAGCTAGCAGTAACCCTAAAGGGTCCATGTACCAACAATAGAGCTGAGTATGAAGCTTTATTAATTGGATTGGAGATGTTGGTAGAATTGGGAGCAAAGAGAGCAAAGATATATGGAGATTCCCAGTTGGTCATTTGCCAAATGAATGAGGAATTCAAGAGTATATCATCAGTATCGCAGGAATGTGGAAAGAAAGCACAGAAGTTGTCTAAACAATTTAAAGAAATTACTTTCATACACATTCCTAGAGAAGAAAACAAAGTAGAAGATCAGCTGTCACAAATAGCTTCTGCTAGAGAGGAGGTACCTTCACAAAATGAAGATATCCTTCTCCAAGAGAAGAATCTAGAGCCTCTAAATGAAACTGATAAGGAAATATCAGGAAATATATTGGAAGTCTACAGACTTTTAATATTAAGAGAGGAAAAGGATTGGAGGGATGAAATTATTCATTATCTCCAGAACCCAACTCGAACAAAGGTGCCAAATAGAATCAAAATGGCAGCAACTAAGTTTTGTATACAGTTTGGTGAACTACACAGAAAGGATCCAGAAGGATTACTTCTAAAATATGTGGATGCTGGAGAAGCTCTAATCCTCATGGCAGAAATTCACCAAGGGTTATGTGGTGCTCATCAAAATGGCCTAAAAATAAAATGGTTGTTACACGAACATGGTTTCTATTGGCCCACTATGAGAAAGGATTGTATAGATTATGCTAAAAGTTGCAAAAGATGTCAGAAGTTTGGACCTATCAGTAGAGCACCAGCTTCAGAATTTAAGTACATTCTTAAACCTTGGCCCTTCAGAGGGTGGGCAGTAGATGCCATAGGAGAAATCAATCCTGCATCCTCTAAGAAGCATTCATACATCCTAGGTAATAAATGGGTGGAGGCTCAAGCTTTCAGCAAGATCAATACCGAGGTTGTAATAAATTTCTTGGAAGAAAAAATCTTTACAAGATTTGGAATTCTAGAAACTATCACCTTTGATCAAGGCGTAGTCTTTAGGAATCCTGACCTACTGGATTATCTTAATCAGTTTGGGATTACTAAGTTGCATTCAACACCTTATTATGCTCAAGCAAATGGTCAGGCTGAAGCTACCAATAAGATCATAGTAAAAGGGATCTCAAAACTAATAGACAATAACCTAAGAAAATGGGATGAGTTGTTGATATATGCCCTATGGGCCTACAGGACCTCTAAAAGGGAAGCAACAGGAGTTACTCCTTTTAACTTAGTTTATGGACACACTCCAGTGATCCCAGCTGAAGTGAATGTAAGATCATTAAGGGTAACCCAACAAATGGGATTATCAGGAGGTGATTATTCACAGGCAATGAACCTTGAAATCATGGATGCTCTAAAGGTTAAGGAAGAAGCTTTAGCCAAAATGAGAATTCAAAAAGAAAAAGTTGCTAGGGCCTACAACAAAAAGGTAGTGCCTAAAGAATTTCAGGAGAATGATAAGGTGTGGAAAATATTTCTGCCAGAAACAGCTTACAATGATCCACAATTAGGGAAATGGTCACCTAAGTGGCAAGGTCCTTTTATCATTCATAAGAAAATGTCTGAAAATGCATATATATTAAAGGATATAGATGGCAATATAAGAGATACAGCCTTGAATGGCAAATTTCTAAAAGAATATCATTCGTCTATATGGGAACAACATGACCCTGTGTTTCAACAAAAACATGCAGAATTCACTAGAGGAAAAAAGCCCAAGGGCTGCGGTCAAAAAGGGCCCAAGGGCTGCGTTTTTTGACCGCAGCCATTAGACTAGCAGCCCTTGACATTTAGGAAGGGGTCGTGGGTTTTTAACCGCAGCCTCTTAGCGTTAAGGGCTGCGGTCAAGGAAAAACCGCAGCCCTTAGTGGGTTAAGGGCCGCGGTTAAGGGCCAAAACCGCAGCCCTTGGTGAGTTAAGGGCTGCGGTTTTGGCCCTTAACCGCAGCCCTTAACCCACTAAGGGCTGCGGTTTTTCCAAAACCGCAGCCCTTGTGACCCAAAAAAAAAAAAAAAAAATTTTTTTTTTTTTTGAATTTTTTTGTCCTAAATGTTCCCAAACAGTTATATATATATATAAGTATCATTTTTCATTATAAATTATGTTTTTTACACGAATATAGAGAAAATAATAACTAAATTACATTAGTTCGAGGTCGCCTCGAATGTTCGAATTGCAATATATGAGCAGGATCACAACCATCAAAAAATAACCAACCAAAGAACAGCCATGAAGACATTACAACAACTCCACCAAGATCAGCATCCGAATCCCTCAAAAGCAACTTTTCTAGAGATGATAGAACCTGGCAAATAAAACCAAAACCGCTATAATTTGGAGTTGAAACTATATCTATGCAAGTACTACAAAGCGAAGTGCGAGACACCCACTCCACAAGAACAACTTTCAATTTGTTGATGTTGTAAGTACATGGCACTTACAATACAACAACAAATGGCTAAACAAATGGCTAGCGGGGGGTTTAGGGTCAGGGGCCGGGGAGCCGGGCAGGGGGGGGGGGGGAGGGAAGCTGGGGGGTCTTTGGTGCTAGGGGTGTAGCAGGGGGTAGGGGGGGTAGCAGGGGGCGCTGGGTGGGGGGTTAGCAGGGGGGTTGCAAGGTCGGGGGCGGGGGTGTCGGGCAGGGAGGCCGCGTGGGGGCGGGGGCAGGGGGGAGGGGAAGCGGGGGTGCTGGGCTGTGCTAGGGGTGTAGCGGGGAGGGCAAGCAGGGGGTAGCAGGGGCGCCGGGGTGGGGTGGGGTTCGGCGGGGTGGTGGAGTGAAAGGTCTTGGAGGTGTAGGATATGGAGCAAGAGGAACCGGCATCCTTAGATTATCCTCTTTCTCCACCACCAAAGTAGCTATTAGGACCTTTAAGGCTATAACATGATTCTCACCATTGACAAAGCAACAACCACCAAATTATTACTAGTCAAGATTTTCTTTTAGTGATTCTTATATTGATTTTTTTGGTATAAAATAATTACATCTAAGTTCAACTACCATACATACATTATATGATCCTAACATACATCCAAAGCAAGTAAACCTAATCATAAATAATAAATAATAAAAAATAAAGTTAAATGACTGTAATAGTTTGTAAACTAACTATTATTATCAAATGTATAATCAAATTATATTACATGATCCTAAATGCGTAAAATTTTTCCTATATAATCGAAAATGTCCTAAAACGGCCTTTTAATTACTCAAAATGTACTTAGAAACAAATAAATGATGTTATATAAGCCTAATTGTTTGTAAACTAATTATTATTGCCAAATATATGGCCAAATTACATTATATGATCCTAAATGTGTTAAAAGGTTCATCATGGTCGAAAATAGCCTAAAATGTTCTCTTCTTATCCCAAATGTAGTTAAAAATGAATCAACAAACTTAGATGATTATAATAGTTTGTCAAATTATATTTGATGACACTAAATGCATACAATTACATTATACCACCATGTTTTTGCATGAATCAATGGACAAAAAACCCATGAAAACATTCACTTAATTGCTTATTAGGCCAATAAATCACACAAATATCAAGCTATAACCACTTCATTATCCATGGATCAAGTAATTAAAGTCCTAAAATAACCACTTTGATGCATATTAGGCCAAGAAATCCCACAAAAATCAATAACTAACTAATATTCACCAACTTTATGCATGAAGCAAACAATCAAGGTTAAAACAATTCAATAAAACCAAGCACCATGATCCCAAAGGGGCTACAATGCCCATACTAATTCCTCGAACAATCATCTTCAACTAAGGGGAAAAGGGGGATAAATAAGGTTCATCCTCGAACAATCAACTTCGGATAAAAGGGTTCTAATTTCTAAAACATAATCGGAAAAGAATTCTAACCTTGTCTCCCTTTGGTTTCTTCACACCATCTCCAATAATAATATTAGCCATGGTATACTCGCATCGCAACGCACCTGAAAAGCATTATAACCATGTATCATGCTATTAACAAATGAACTTTCCACGTAAGAAAGATATATCCATTATCAACATATCAGCAATATAAATCAATGTATAAACTAAAAGTGTGATCTTTAAACATATCAAAGCAATATAAATCAATGTCTTATGGTTATGTATAAACTCCTTACCTATAGTCAAGGCAGAGCCACTATGATGTCTCTCTCGCCAACCGAAATCCAAGAAGAAAACCCCATGCTTTGTACCTAAATCAAGAAGAACGGGAACTAAAAACATCAACATGGAGGGAAAAAAACAATAGCTTGGAGATGGTGTGAAGAACTTGCACGGATCTAATAATTAACCAAACAAACCGAAAAAGAACTTGCACCGGATCTAATAACTTAGAACAACGGAATCACATAAGCACTTCTCCTAGTATCTCAAGTCCAATTACAGCTTTACAACTCCCAATATTACACATCAGAGCGAGATTACACTAAAACTTACCATCAAGAAAACACCAAGATTCACCACACTCCCAACATAATATCATACTATAACTCATTTTACAAATTATTACATGCAAACATTATCACCGAAATAATCCAAAAGACATTAACATCATCCAATTCATCAACATGTATTCACATTTTCCAAATCAAAATGAAATCAAATTACAACATTAAAAAATAAGAATGAAGAAAATAAGAATGGGGGGTGTGTAGGGGTCAGGAGGGGGTGCGAGGGGTGCGGGGGGGGTGTTTGCACAGGGGGCCGTGGGGGGAGGTGTGTGTGCGAGGGGCGTTGGAGGGGGGTGTGTGCAAGGGGTCGTGGGAGGGGGTGTGTGTGTGCAAGGGGCGTGGGAGGGGGGTGTGTGTGTGGGCATGGGGAGGGGGTGTGCGGGGGGGCGTGGGAGGGGGTGTGTGGGGCCGTGGGAGGGGGGTGCAGGGGTGCGTGGGGACATGAAGCATGGGTACTAGCATACTGTGTGTGCGGGGCCGTTGGAGGGGGTGTGTGTGCAAGGGACCTGTGGGAGGGTGGGGTGTGTGCGGGGGCTAGCGTGGGGGGGGGGTGTGTGCAGGGGCTAGCGTGGGAGGGGGTGTGTGCGGTGGGCTAGCTGTGGGAGGGGGTGTGTGCGGCGGGCCGTGGGAGGTGGGGAGTGTGCGGGGGCCGTGGGAGGGGGGAGTGTGCGGGGGCGTGGGAGGGGGGCATGGGTACTAGCATACTCGCCAAACTTTTACAGTCTACACTCACTCCCTAATATATGTGAACTTGTTCTTGGAATGGAACATGAATCCAAGTTCCAGAGTGCTAGGTAAACTTCACTAAATTTGTAGGAGCATTGAAAGCTTAAAAGACAAAGCAAGCATTAATATATGGCAATGTGCTCCAGTTCATGTCACAAACTCAGAATAAACGCTTGTTTCTTGCTACACAACTAGATCCAGCAGATCAACATTATGCATACAAGAAATTGTGAGCCAACTAACTAATACCTAACTCCATATAACTTCTCAAAAGCAGCAGAAGTCTTACATATAGGAACACCAGCATATACGAAACCTAAATCCTATTGTTACTTCACCATTCGCACCAAAAGAACTGGCATATCAAACAAACAGACATATTGACTACATGAAGTTTGACATGGCAATGCTATTAGTGATTCCATATTATAAAAAAAGATCATTAAAAAAAAGAGAAACAAGGGTGATGCAGGAAAGAAGGGTCGTTAGAAACTCCCGAGTCGCTAACCTAACCATCGGGACTACAAGAGGTTTGAAGGTGCAATAGCTACTCCTTCAACATTAGGAATCAACTGCCAAAGTGAGGATTTTGCAGAGGTAGCTTAGCAATTACATTGAGGAACACATCAAACAAAATTCAACACCAAATTCAACAACCAAATATATTAAAATTCTACCATACCTCAGCCTCGGGAGACATAGCAACATCATCATGTCCATAATCAACAATGCTAGGCTTATCTCTCCTCTGTCTCAACGCATCCAAATCGACACAAAAAAATAGACATAACTCAAACTCAATCATACAAAATCGAATTCAATCAATAGAATCAAGTAAAAATAAAGCTAAAATTAAACACTGAATTGTATAATCATAAATCATGGTTAATTAATATAAAAAAGAAAAAGAGGAAATGAAGGACAAACTCGAGCAAGGAAGGGAGTAGAAGGCGACGACGAAAAAGATGGTGGAGAAGAGCGGAGGCGAGAGGAGAAGAGAGACGTTGCTGCTGTGCCAACTTCTTGAACCACCAAGCAAAGCAAGACCGGCAGCACCACCAAGCGCAGGTTGAGGCAAAGAGCAACAAGACCGGCGCACCACCACCAGAACAGGAGAGAGAAAACTTCTTGAACAGCCACGAAGAGAGAGAATGTAGAAGAGCCCTCGCCGGTAAAACACCAACGGTTAGGAACCCTCGCCGGAGAAATGTTGTCGTCATCTTATCTTCGTTGCCGGAGAAATTTTCGCAAACCCAATTTGCGAAAATTGGCCAACTTGAACCAACTTGTGCCACCTTGAATGAATCTAGTACAACCATTTATAGGAAAAAAACAAAATTAGAAGTTGGGAAAAATAATAATATCAGAAAATTAAAAAGGGAAAAGAACAGAATCAGATTTAATACAAAAGAAAGAGAAAAGAAAAAGAATAAATAAAAGAAAAAAGGTGAAAGAAAGATGAAAGAACATAACAGAGGGGAAAAGTGTGGCGGGGGCTCGGAGGCAGAATCTGGCCAAGTGGAACTATTATTGTGGAGGCGCTGGGCGGTGGAGTGGTGCGAGGATGGCGACTTCGTTGGCGGGCGAAGAACGTGGCGGATTTCGGCAACGATGATGCGGGTAGAAAGGAAAAAGAACAGAGGGAGAGGCGAGGTTGGTTGATGGTGGTGGTCTACCGCCGGTGCTGGGCTGGTTTATGGTGACGCTGATGGTATGCCGGAGGTGAACTGTGCGTCGCAAGGATGGAGAAGAGGTGGGCGCGCGGTCGAAAATTTGTGGGTGCTTGGGGAGACTGGGGGAGGGGGGAACCGCTCGGTGCTTGTTCGCAGGCGTCGCCGGAGTTGGAAAGACTGAAGCGTCGCCGGTTGAGCGTCACTGGCACCGAAGAGGAGAGAGGAAGGGAGAGGTTAGAGAGAGAGGGAGGGGTGAGACGGTGAGAGATTTAGAAATATAGGTTAGTCAATTTGTGCGTGGGAACAGATTGAATGAGTTTATTTCATATTTGGGCCCTCAAGGGCTGCGGTTAGCCCAAACCCGCAGCCCTTTATCTCAAAGGGCTGCGGTTAGACCAAAAACCGCAGCCCTTAATCTTAAAGGGCTGCGGTTTTAGGGTTAATCGCAGCCCTACACATTAAGGGCTGCGATTTTCAATAGACCGCAGCCCTTGCACCGCAGCCCTTGCTTTTTTTTCCACTAGTGATTGTTTCAAACAGCAAGGGATCATTAAAATTACAACATTAATAATAATGTTACGTCTTAGACATTCCAACATTGTCTAACAGTTAAACTAAGGTTTTCAATGGCTGACCAAGCATTACGAAGCTTTTCCTTCTGAAGGATTGAGCTTTGCTGTACATCCATTTCTTTGAACATCTCTTGCCTCAAATTGGCAAGCTTGGTTCGCCCTTGGTGTAGCTTCTTCTCTTCAATATCAATGGAGTTTTGGACTGAAGACTTTTCAGTGATAATGTTGATCTCCTCTTTATTGATCTCAGCCAGACGATTCTGTAGAGATTGTCTTTCCTCAAAAAGGAGCTTCAGCTTCTGATCAAAAGAATTCACAGAATATTAGATCTATTTACTGAAGTTTTTAAAGGATTTGGCTTGAGCTTCCAAAGAAGTTTCCTCTTCATGAAGTTTTTGAGCTGAGAACTTGGGAGATTGAATTCTTGATTCAGCATTACATTGTTGAAGAAGAAGAGTCTCTGTGACATAATCATGATAAGGTATCCAATACTCAAAACCTTGAGAAATAAGGGATTCCAAGATCTGCTTAAGAGTTTGTGCAGAAGCTTGATCATAAGGGTTGTCTGTTTTGGTCAAGTAGATATCCCAGATTTTGTCTTCTTGTTTTATGTGTTCAGGAGACTCATCACTGGAAGAGTGATCACTGCTAGCAGAGGCAGGTTGATTCCTTACGATAATGGTTGTTTGCACATTAACCTCTTTCCCTTCATCAGACTCTTTCATCACACTTGCTTCTTTAGTGCTTCCCTCTGCATCATAAAGAAGAGAAGCCAAGTTAGCAAGAGAGTGAAGTCTGGTATCATGAGGACATGGACTCATATAGAGGAAGTCTAAAATGAATTCATGAGGAAAGAAAGGCAGACCAGTCGCAGAAGTAGATGGTGAAGTTGATGAAGAACCTTTGCTCATAGAGGTAATCACAAGCTCAATACTACTCCGTAAAGGTGTGACCCCTAAAGGAATAACATCTTTTGGAGCTCCACTTCCAACAATAGAAGATAATGCCTCAGCATTTGTTGAATCAACATTTGAGCTTGGAACTTCAACATCTAAAGGATTTGACTCCAAGGGATCTTCATTAAACTGATGAAATAAGTCCTCATCAGAAAATTCCACATAGAGATGATCAACTTCTTCCAACTGGGGGCAGTACTTCCGTCCAAAAGGGAGGTAGCCACATTCTCCAATTGGGGGGAAGCATCACTTGAAGGAAAAGTGGGATGATTGATGATAGATTCATCAACATAATCACTCTTTGAATTTAATTCTGGGTCAGCTGCCTTAGAAGTATCTCCTGAAGGATGAATGGCAGAGCCATGAGGTGATAACTTCTCAGAAGAAGGATCACTAGTATTCTTAGGCTCAATGTTATCAGCACCAGAAGGACCTGTGATTAAATAATCAGTATTCCAAATAAAAAAGTGAAACTCCTTATAAAAAGAGTAAAAGTGATGTTCATACTTGCTTTGACTCCTAGGAGTTTCCTTTTGAAAATTTGAGATATGGTCTTATCATCATCTTCATCAGAGGAGATGATATACTGCGGTATCTCTGAAGGAGCTTCCAACTTAGGACATTTCCTGCTGGAATGTCGCAATGGTTGTGAGGCAGAGAGGTAGCTATAGTCTCTCTTTCTGGGAGCTTTCTTGAGAGGGTCAGTTTGATCCACTGGTCCCATAGTCTGCATGTCCTTGGAAGCAGAGAGACAATTGTAATCCCTCTTCCTTGTAGCTGTCATGAAAGGGTCAATCTGCTCCATTGGCCCCATGGATTGGATGTCCTCCATAGTTTGGACATCTCCATAGGAAGTCCCCCTGATCACAAACAGCATCATCTTCGTCCTCTGAAGAGGTATGAGGTTGAACCCTTTTGTCTATGGTATTCCAATAGAGCTTGTCATATCTAGAATCTGTTGTCATACCATCTGGCACTCTTAGCTTCTTCTTGACAGCTTTCGCTAAAAGTCAATAGAAGGCACAAGGAAGACTTAGTAATGTTCATTCCTACTGAAAGTTACAAAATAACTGAGGAAAAAAATTACTTACAGCCTAAGAAGAGTTGATTCTCAAAGTTCGTCAAAGCTTCAGAACATGTTGAGTTGTTTTAGAATACATGATCCCACCACAGATGGAAGCCTCGAACAGCTTTAGTGATCCAGTTCCAAGGAGAAATGGACATGGAAGTAAGGCTGAGAGTTTTACTCTAAAGAGCTTCACCTTCTTCAAAATGACCCCTTGAAGTCCAAGGATCATTGCGGGTCAAAAAGTAAGGTATAGCTAATGGTTGGACCGATCCAAATTGTCTAGCTACCAGCTGTGGATTATAGGCCTCAAAGCCAAAATATTCAGGTTCAGCAGCTACTAAATCCCTAGACCTAAGAACACTACTCCAAACGTTCCCACTCCCTAAGGAACTAGAGTGCATGTTAAGGGATTGTAGCCAAGCAGTTACTGCTTGATGGCGCCAAGTTTCACTTTTAACAGAAACAACCATCTTACCTGGGAAAATATTCCAGCTACCAGGATTGGACTTAAAAACCAAGAAGTACAAGAAAATCAAGCTTGGATGTCAAACCTCATCTGGAGATACAAGATTGAAGCTGGACTCACCATAACAACTACAATCATCAAGACTAGAAAGGAACAAAAGGGGATCAAAAGAAAGATCCTCCTCCTTTGAACCCTTAGATGCTTTAAAAGCAGAAGAGGGATTGAGAACCATCAGACAAGGTAAATACATATGGCTCCAACAAGTCAAGAACCATAGGGCACTAGTACAAAGTTGGTCTAAGGTAACATGTATAGGGTAACACTTTTCAAAATTCAAGTTTCTCGAATATGTACGTAACACTTTGGTAGCACTTTATTAATATGTAACACTTTTTTTATAAGTAACATTTCGATGTAGCACTTTTTCAATTAAGTAACATTTTGATGTAACACTTTAAAAAAGGTAGCACTTTTAAGTAACACTTTGATATTTGTAACACATTTTAAAGTAACACTTTAGAATATGTTATTTTTTTTAGATTATAAGTTTTTTTTTTTAAAATAATAAGTAAATTTTTTAATATAACATTATGATTTTCTTAATTATTTTATTTTAGGAGCAAACTCATCTTCAATTAATTGAATAATTCCAAATTTTTTGTTGGCGCTGTATGAGCCGCCAAACACACTAAAAGTCCAAAAAGCATTGGCATTTTGACAAAGAACTCGGCCCTCATCTCCTAGGTCTAAGTTCCAGAATCCGTTCACCACTCAAGGAGGTAATTGACCACCACTTCTTAATTCGTCCACCGCTCCAAATTTTACGGCTTCCATCAGTGTTCAATCTTCATCATTCTTCCAGGCGATCAGAGAAGTTAATCGGTTAGTTTTAAATGTTATTGTTTGAATTTTTTTGTTTTATTTAACAATATTCATAATTTTTTTGTTCGAATTTCCATTTAATTATTCATCTTCGACCTCCCATCAGTTTTAACGCAATTGGGAACCTACGAATTTAGACAATTTGACAACGAAAATTGTGAAACTTCATTAAAAGTCTTCTAATTAATAGGTTTGTCTCGAATTATTGTCCTTTTTTCCATTGAATTTTGTAAATTACAATCCGATTTTTCGAATTACCATTGAATTCTTTGTCTTCAACCTCCCGTCAATCTTAGGCTTCATAATTCATTAATTCTTAATTTTTTTTCCTTTTGTTCTTCCTCTCCTCATCTTTGACGGTCAACTGCTTGGTCATCAAGAGAACCAAAACAACAGCTAATTCGTTATCTCTTACTAACGGGTATGTAATTATGCTCTTACCTAGTACAATTCTTGCTTGAATTTCTAATTGTGCTACAATAAGTAGTATGGTAACTTAGCTCTAGGATGGAAGGAACATTTCGTCATTTAGTCCTCTTTACCTTCTAGAGAATTGTTATGTGTTTTAGCTGATTCTATCTTATTGTCGTGTTTCTTGTATTTCTATTATTCCTTATTAATTAGTTAGTCAGGGGATAAAGTAATTCCTAGAATAATTGTACTTTTACTGTTCTTTCAAGGATTTAGGTAATGTCTTTGTTACTTGTGATTATATTACTATATTGAGGTACTTATATTGTGCATGATTTGTTTATGTGGAATACTTTATCGAGTATTAACGTTTATTGTTGTGGTGATGATTTAGCTAGGTTTTATCACTTACAGAATAGCTAAGATTTAGCTATAACTTTCGATTTCGCTTTAAGGGTAAGAATGCTTGTTGGTTATATATGTTGGAATTCTTATAGCTTTGGATGTGTAATCCTACTTATTACCGAACCGTGGTTTCTGTGATTGGTTATCTGAGTCATGTATATGCTGGTCCTTGATGTGGTCGTCTGGCTTTTAAGTGAGTTCTTGGTTGGAATAAGGAATTTTAAGACGTTTATCTCCTTAATAAGGCTCATTGTATGAAGTGGAATAAAGATCTACATTTCATTTAGGTGATTGATTTTCATTTTTTCCCCTCATAAAGAATAAGAGACTTTTTTTGTCATATAAACCACACAAAGAGGTATGTGCTAATTCCAGAAGGTGCAATGGTAGTGGTTAAACTAGAGGTATGCTTGATAGCTTGTCTGTCAATTTCATTATTTAGTTGCAGATAGTAGCTTTTCACATTGTAAACTGGAGGCTCTTTAACTTTCAAGGTTCCTTTTCATATGGCTTGTCAGTTTCATTTCTAATTATGCATGAATGTCGGTGGAGGCATGAAGGATATACTAGCAGTAAATCCTAGAAAAGGTTTTCTTTAATGGAATAAACGGTTGACTTTGAAGTTCGACTTATGTTTAACTCATTCATGGATGTTGAAGCAAGCATGAAAGATCATGGATAATGTAGAATATATCTGAGTTTGTTCCATGGTATGCCTCTAAGTACATTGATATGTCGAACTATCTGTCAGATCAACAATGAGGCATAAAGTTGCTTAATAGTTTATCATATCGCATTCAATACCTTGACTAGAGTCTGATGTAGGGATGAGGGGATGGTTCTTTGGATTCGCTTATGCTTGATCTCACTTGAAAACCCAAATGATAGTGAAGAAGTTCCACCCTTAAGTATAAAGTTTCAACTTCAGCATTGTTTTCCTTCATATCTAAGTAGAAAGTTCATAGACCGGTTACTCTTAGTTTGCGTGATAGGTTCTCAGTTGAGTGGATTTCTATCCAGCGGAATTATTATACTATGGGATTCCTAATCCTTAGGGTTGGTGGGTGCTAGCATAGGTCATTCTTATGTTTATTGCAAGTTGCAATCAGTTGGAGACAATTTGAATGGGATTATAGTGGGCTCTATGCCTCTATGGATGAATATATGTAAAAGTTTTTTAATTGTACTCTGGTGAGGGTGGGCTGATGTGGATCTTTTTTCTCTTTCTTGCATAAGTGAACCTGATGGGAGGATAATTAAGGTTGGTCCCTTGCATTAGCTCAAGCTTATGTAACGTAGTATTCAAATGGAGTGTTGTTGTTTTGGCTTTTGTAACACAATATTCAAATGGATAATAGTGTTTGTTTTGGCTTTAGCAAGAATTCATCTCTGTTACTCTTCTCTGTTATCATATAAGACTTTGAAGATTTTTTTTGTTCTTACTGCAGGATGATAAAGATAATGGATTAGAGTAGCAAGTAGGCATAATGCTTCGAGAAACATGCATGCATGGATAGGCTGTAGGAACTAGAGACGAAAGAAAGAAATGACCTTAAGATTGATTTAGCTTTATTTTAGGAGAGTTATATATATTGGAACTTCATATCAACTATTTATATTTTGAATGTATTAGTATGTTTTTAATTGATGAATACTACTCTTTGGCTCATTCTTTACAATGACCATTGAATATTTGTACTCATTTATATCTATAATATCATTTTATTTCCTCTTCGTTTATTACATTTGAAAGTTTTAGTATTATTATATATCATTGTATATGTGTCGACAAATTAAAAATGTTACTATAAGACATGTGAAATAGAAGTGTTACCATAAAGCTACCTAATAAAAAGTGTTGCCTAATATCAAATAAAGTGTTACATACGCTGACTTAAAGTGTTACTATAATTCACGAGATGACATCGAAAATGATACTATAGATGAAAAAGTATTACATAAAAAATTATGAGTAACACTATAAAATGCTACATTAGTTTAAAAAAGTGTTACATTAGAGAATTTTGAGTAACACTTGAGATAGTGAAACATTAGCATTGGAAAGTGTTACCTGAGAATAGGTAGCACGGGCAGATGTTTCACTTATAAAAGTGCTACCTATTGCCTAATGCAACACTTTTAGGCCTTTAAGTAACACTTTTGGGGTGATACTTTAGGCCAATTATGCACTAGTGGGGGTCCAAATCCCCTGTCAGTAGAGAATATGGGGGACTCAGAGGTATGAATTCCAAAACCTTTGAAGGATTCTCTACTCCTAAAAAGACATCTATAAAGTTGTCCCAAAAGAACAGGAGCCAAAGCTACCTCTTCAGAATTAGAGATGTTAACAGCTAGAGATAGCCATAATGTTACTACTCCTCCAGCTCTAGACATCATTAATTTGGAAAATGCAAAAGTAAGAAAAAGTATTTCCTCTTCAGAAATAACTTCCTCACTAGTATCCTTATTGATGAAGAAATCAATAAATTTCTGAAAGCCACATTTGCTAGCACTAGCAGAAGGACTAGCAATTTGGCGAAAGGTTGATAAACATCGACTGTACAGCTGATTATGTTCTTTAACATGGTGATGAAAGATGGGAAGTTCAATTCCATATTTACCTATTGGAGAAGTCCCAGTAATGAAGGTAATATCAGCTAATGTTACAGTCATTGGTCCCCATCGGAACAAGAAGCAATTAATGGCAGGGTCCCAATAAGCTAATAAAGCAGTGGACATAGCCCCATCAAAGGGAATGGTTTCATAAGAAGCTAGTCTCAAGAAGGGTAATATTTTGTTCTTGGACCATTTGTCATGAAAAGGTTTCATGCGTAGAAACCATGCTCTTGCATCCACTCCTGAAATCCAACCCTTAAAAGGCTTGTTGATTAAAGGCTAATGCAAATGTTGGAGGGATTTTGGGGCGAATGGAGGCGTTCTGGGTTTTTTATCCTCTAAGATAATGTGGTCCAAGAACGGGTAACATTGTTGCTCTAAGACAATTTGGCGCTTTGGTTTTTGAATCTTGAAAGGAAAACAAGGACCAATAGTGGCAATTCCATCCTCTAACGGAGTATTAGAGTTAGTGCTTTTGTTTACATACCAGAACACTTGAGACTTATAAGTCCCAAGGTTCACTCTAATGGCGTTGCATAATTGGCGAGCTACCTCAGATTGCATGGCATCACGTTTTTTAGCAAGCGCTTCACGAATCTCATCTTCACGAACTCTTTCCGTAGACATGGTGAATTGAAGTTTGGTGATGGTTGTGAATTCGTAAAGAAATGTATTAAAATGGTCTGAAAGATCTTAAATGTTTCTAAAATCCTTGAAAAAAGGCATTAATGGGGAAGACAATTAAAATGGAACAATCAAAGAAGAAAACACGTGCATAAGGCATGGTATGTTTCATTTTGGGTCATGTTTCATTGGGCCATGTTAAGGACTAGTTTTAACAAATTAAAACGTAAGGTCCTGAAGTCATATTAAAAAAAGCCCATTTCCAAAGGGCGCGTGACTTAAAAGCCCATTTCAAGGGGTGTATTGCTTAGAAACCCATTTCAAAGGGTACGTAACTCTTCAATTTTCAAGAGATAGTAAAAAATTTCCTTATAAAAAGGTGGTAAGTGTAATAATCTTGACACACTACTCATCTCTTGAAACAAAAAACCCCCAAAACTTCCATCTCCCAAAAGACCTTCTCTAAAAAACCTTCTTCTCCAAAAATGGACGCCCCTCAACCTTCCACCGAGTCCTCCGTACTGGGACTCGGGAGATCAACCCTCGAGAGGTTGACCAGCCCTTCCTCCCTCCTCCAGAGATACCAGAGGAGAGAGAAGAGGAAGAGGAGGAAGAAGATGAAGAAGAAGAAGATGAGGAGGGTACTCCTCCACCATCAGACAAATCTGATGATGAAGATGACGATGAGCCTCCTGCCGAAAGGAGGAGGGTTAGGGAGGAGCGTTTCCCTGAGGAAACCTCCAGCGGTGAAGACCGCTTTTACCCTCCTGGAGATGGCTCCAGTGATGATGCTGCTGGAGACGATGATGGCGCCTCTATAGAGGACTCTGACGCCTACAAGCCGCAGTCTCCAAGGGACACTGTAGAACCCTAGGCCTAGAGTTTAGAATTCTAAAATTCTAAACAAAAAAATTGTAAATTTTTATCCTAAGATAAAAATTTCTAATCTAGGTTGTAATTTTTTTAAAAAAATTTAATGAAATTTAGTTTTCTATATCTGGTCTAAATTTTCATTATTTTATCTTATGTTTGCATTTTTATTTATTTTTCTCAATCAAAATTGTGCAAATTAATATGTTATTATAAAATAAACTGTCAAATCAAACAATGCAAATTCTACGGCTAAAATTAAATGGAAGAAAAATGAGGTGTCTCTTGGGATACTAAATCTCTTAAAATGTATTTATGAGATGGAAAAAGTTACTTCAAAAAGTAATAATTACCGTTCAACTTCACACGCCACTAATGGCAAACTCCATAAGTGATATGACACATTAGGGGTTAATGGGCAGACTCATTCTTACCCACTAGGGCCTTAACTTGAGGTGGTTAAGGTTGGTTACAAAAATACGTGATAAAGTTATCTAAGAAGATAACATCAAACGCTTTATTTATCCCTAACAAATAGCGATGACAGTTATAATAATGGTATTATAAATACGTTATTTTAACTCCTAAGTTTGTTCACTCCTAATACTTTGTTTATTATCCAAAAAACAAAAATTTTTGAGTATGACTAATCAACAAATCGCTCCATTGCTCTTTCCTGGAGAATGTTGGAGGCACCGATTCAATAGAGACATCACACAAGAAGATTTGGAAGAATTCAGAGAAGAGGAAATGAAATAATGGTAATCCATAATCATAAAGTTCTTTGGAAGGGATCCAAAGGTCCAATCTGGGGAGTTAAAGGAGCAAGGGCACAGCGCTACTATCATGGGAAGAGATATAGATTTCCTAGCGCTGAACTTGTGGCCAAAGATGGACAAGGGATAGTTATTGAGACTCCTAAGCGTCTGCAAAGCATGGGGAGGATGTATTGCAAAACAATACTTTTCCCCGGAACTGACCTTGAAATACAATAGGTCTATAATCTGTGAGGGTAGCCTGGGTGTATTCAACAAGAAGTACAGAGTAATCCAAGTGAATGAGAATATGAGTTTCAAAAAACTCATTCAGTACAAGTGCACTTGTCTCTTGTGGCAAGAACGCTTAGGGGAAGTAGGCATCCCTATGCTCCCAGAAGATTACTCGGATGATGATGAAACTGATGTTGATGAAGATGAGGAACCACAAATCACCATCAGTTTCACCCATCTCCGCGCTTGATAGATCAAGCAATATTTAAAATGTTTAAGTAATTCTAGTAATAGTGCATATTTTGGATCCTTCCTAGGAAATTATGTAACTATTTAAATTTATTGAATAAATATCATTTTAAAGATGTTTCGTGGTTAATCAATATTATTTCACTAATGAAGTAATTTTTGTTTTGTCATTTCTCCTTATCTCCATATCACAGTAAAAAATTGTGAAATTAAAAATCATTGTTCATAAAATAAACAATGAACCCAAGGAATTAATTTTAGGCACAAATGCCTAAGAAACAGTATATAAGTTTATCAACAAATTGATAACTTTAAAATAAATGATAATCAGCGGAAAGTCAACAAACTTCTCCAAAAAGGGGGTCAAAGTACTCAATTACTCACTTGGTCCCTGAATTTATTACGAAAATAACCGTCAAAAAAAATGGGCTGGTTATTTAAAGGGACCTAGCCATAGCATACTAGCATCACATTTTCATTTCAAAAACTCAAAATGAATAACGAAGCATATGCAAACATAGCAGCTGAGTTTGATGATGATTGTTTCAATCATCGTTTTGCCTTCAACAGCATTGAAGAAGATAAGGGAGCTTTCATCATAAATGAGAAAGCCAAATGGACAGAGAAAATGGCAAGGGTGTTTGGCGATGAACCCTTAGTAGAGCCAAGAGATCTGGAGCTAGTAGGATCAAGCGCTGCTAAGATTAGTTCTTATATAGACCTCTTGTCTACCCATATATGGCCCAAATTAGAAGAGGGGTCACAAGACAAACTGCTAACAGTTTGCAAAAGATGGGGCAAGGAGATCTCCACTATCTTCAACTTTCCAAGACCTAAGAGGATGAACTGGGCATATGCCAAGAGCCTAGTTCTTTCTTGTACCCAATCCTCCCTCAAAGTGGTGAAAATGGAAGAAGGTCAAGATGAGCACCAAGGAAGAATCGTGCACTTTAATTGCATGTGTGAACTGTGGCAACTATTGGCCCAAGAACATTTCCTCTCCTGGATGTATATTGCATTAATCGACAGGAGATATGCTTGGGATAGTAGTTACCAAAGGAGTCTCTTCAAGGCCAAGTTTGACTACTCCCCAGAAAGAGGTTATTACTTTGGGGTTACCAGGAGTAGTGCAGGGCGCGAATTAGAAGCCAGCGAATATAAGGTTGTGGTAGAGACAGTGTGTAGGGAACATTTCCAAATGTTATCTCTAGATGCTAGTCCTTTTAATTAAAATGTCATTAATGACTCTATCTTCATAAAGATAAGTCATAAAACAAATGTAACCAAGTTGCCTCAAATGGTAATCTTATCAATAATATATTTGTTTTATTATGATTCGCCTGTTTTATCTAACATAAGTTTTGTTTCATCAAATTGAAGTAAAACAATCATATGTCCATTTACTAATTATACTCCCTAAAAAACTATCTTTAGTGTTCCATTAAATCGGGCAGTTAGGAAATAATTATTGGACGGTTGAGGCGCTTAAGTCTATATATATATATATATATATATATATATATATATATATATATGTGTGTGTGTGTGTGTGTGTGTGTGTGTGTGTGTGTGTGTGTGTGATCTCCAAAAGATTCCAAACTATGCATCAAAATGGATTACACATATCTTCCCATGTTTCATCAATCTGCTCGGAAAATATGCCATATCCATCAAAATGCCCAAATCATCACAAGGCATTGAATGTCATATTTAGAGATAAGGATGAATTTAGTAACAACGAATCCACTACATGGATTTATTCTATTCAAATATACTTTGGAAATAATCCTTTCATGCAACATGATCCAGAGAATAGAAGAGAGTCTAAGGCCTTCCAAATAGGGTCCAATCTAGATCTCATGAAAGAATTGATATTTCCTAAACTCGAAAGGAGCGATCGGGTTACATCTCTTTTTGTTTGCAAATCATGGGGCAAAGTCATTACAGAAGAGATGTGGAAACCTAACATGCCTTGGAGATATCTAAAAAAGCTCTTTGTTAAAGGACCTACAAAGAAGGTAAAAGTCTACAGAATGGTGGATGGGTCATCATCAAGAGATGTGATACAATACAAATGTGCATGTCAGATTTGGTACGATATCATGACCTATGATGAGAGTCTTTGTTGGTTAACATCAAATAATCTTGTAAGTACGCATCTTGAAGAAACTTTCTTAATGGATTTCACAATGGCTAGAAAACAAGGTGAAGGAATACATGAAAGATTATTCTTTTCAACTAAGTTTAGCCATCCTAAAAGAATGTTCATTGACCACCTTAGAACAATGGAAGAAGTCACATTCAGAATATTGCTGGATGATATTGGCTACAACCATTAAAAGTTCTTCTCTGCTCATAATTTGTGTGGTGCTGAGTACATCACTCCACAAATCAGGGGGGCAATTTGTTACCACCATTTTTAGATGTCAAGTAACATTTATTATGGTACGTTAAATTGGACCTCAAAAGGTTCAATTTTGCTTTAATATAAAGGCCCAACATGAATGTAAAGTCCATTAATCGAAGTCAACGAAAGTCAAAGTCAATGAAAGAAGAACTTCAAGACCATCGGGAGATGAAAGTCAAGAGCGATAAAAGGATGACGGTTAGAGAACAATCATGAAACGGTTCAACATGAAGAGGAACGTGCACAAAAAGGGTTACATTTATTCAGGCGCAGGAAAGAGATTTGAATCAAATATGATTCAAACATTTTCCCTCCTTAGCACGTATGGAAGTTACATATTACGTTTCTCTATAAATAGAGAAACCATTATCAAGCAAAAGACAACGAACAATACAATCAAAACCGCATTTCTTCTTTTCTTAGCGTAGCCTAGCCTTAGCCTAGTCAACCCCTTCCGGGGTTATAGTTTACTTCCTCCGGTCTTTAGTAGTTTACCCGTATTCCTTTTGGGATGTCCCTTATTAGTTTACCCATTTCTTTTGTTTCTATTTTGGAATGGGACCACTAACTTTCCATCACACATACATTCAACATTAATATAAAATAATAGTTTCTCTTTCTTTCTATGTCCCACAACATTGTTTCTCCTAAAACTTTGTGCAAAAAGAAAGGGGTAAACTAATAAAGACCGGAGGAGTAGTTCTTTAGACGTAGAACATGTTACGGCGCCAAGATCTCTAACTCTCCCATTGAAGCAAGGAACCATGGAGGTAAATGACCTTCGTGTCTTCCCTTTAGTTGTCCAGCCTGGCTTATCCTTTTATGTGTTGTAAAATCTTTCTTAAAGTTTGTGGCATGTATGGGAATGTTATGCTTTGATTAATTAAAAGATTAATTATTGTTTGCTCTATTTATTGCGTTTTGCCTGAATTTAATAGGCGTTGTAGTTTAATCATTAATTTAATTGCAACAAAGTACGTTAGCAAGGTTTTATATAATTAAAATCGGTAACCCCCATGGACTAAGCCTCCCAAGGCATTCAGTGTCAAACTATTGGATGTGCATTGACTTGTTTGCAAGGTCAACGAACGAATTTTGAACCAACAGGAATAAAGGAAAATAAACTATTCCCTACGTTCCTTATTGATGTTCCTAAGTTGACTTTGCACATTTGTTATTGCACATCCTTTATGTATAAACTAGTTTTAGGCCCGGGCTACACCCCAGGTAATTATATCTTTCATTTATTAATATTTTATTTTGAAAAATAACATCAAGTATGAATTGGTTTAGTGGTTAATACATTAGTACATATGCTTGTGATCACAGGATGAAATCTTATATAATGCATTTTCTATTTTTGTAGTGTATGTGTATTACATGGCATAAAACACTCTAAGTGAAAGCGCCACGTGGCATTGTTTCTTACTTAGGAACGCCTTTTAATATATTAGTATAGATATTTGTAATTATGTATTTATAAAAATTATAAAATTCGTTATTATTAAAGTACCAATCGAGACGAATCAAACAAGACCCCACATGACTATGTTTTTTCTTATATATTGAGAAGATTTTAGAAGATTCTACGTCATTCCAAAATAGTGCAATGATTCTAGTTAGGACCATCAATAAGGTACGGAGGTCGCAGGGAGTAGATTATACCCATCGTAATGGACAAAATATTTATATTTACCAAAAGTATATATTTAGCTTGATAAGATTTGGATTATATATGTTGGTGCAGAGCTTATATATATATAAGTTCGAAAAGACTGGTTCTCAACCTTTACCCCTCTCCTTCCGTCTACCACCACCATCCCGTCTCTCTCTCTCTCTAAATATTCGCCCCTCTCCTCCAGTCAGCCTCCTCCTCCCTCCTCCTCGTGTACACTCTCTAAATTCCCATCCCTAATTATAATTGAAAATTTTAAATTGAAGGTAAAGAAAGAAGGTAAGAAAGAAAAAAATTAGAGGTTTAAAGAACGCGGGAACAAAATAGAGATAGGGGTGAGTTTGAAACCTTTGTATTTTCTTTTTGCATGCGAAAATACCAAAAAATTGTTATTTAGTTTTCTTTTTAGCTTTTTTGTGTAATTTGTGTGCGTTGGTTTGATGTGTTGTGATATCTCAAGAGATAATTGAATCCACATTTTTTGGGGGTCTTGTGAAGCTTAATTATTATCAAACATTTCTTCTTGCGTTTGATGTAGGGAATCACGATCCAAATATGTTATATTTTCAATTAAGAGACAATAAGTTGCGTAATTTGGATTAGTAGGAAAAAAAATTCAAGTATTTATCAAACCAACTTCATTTAGATTTGAGTAATTTGGATTAGGCAAGGATTCAAGTATTACCTCTTTGAATGTGATTTCCTTGTCACTCCTCTTGGGTTGATTTTTGCTCCTCTTGATTTGATTACACTGTGTTAAAAACACACTCATCTCTATTAATTATTATAACAAATATATGTACGATAACAATGTTAAATATTTTGAAGAACAAAGCATTATATGAATAGATTACGACTTTGGTGAATTTTGGTTGTTACTGTTTTGGCCGGAGATTTTCAACAACGTTTGACATAACAAAATTAAAGAACACAAATGAGTTGCAATTACATTAAAATTTGTAAATATGTTTCTCACCTTTTCCTTTGCGGTCCTCAGAAAATTTACCGGTAAAAAATAGAACAAATAATTAAGAGATACCCACAATTCAAAATCAAAAGAAAAACTCACCAACTAACAGCAGAATCGTTTTCCTTGGGTGGGAAAATTGCAAACTTTGTATAGTGTAAAAGAAAAAGCATATTAAAAAGATAGATTTACAATTCTCAAGATTAATATTGAAACCTTAAGAAAAACGATTTGGTATATACACATGATTAAAACATCAACTTTCCATCGATTAAAGAAATAAAATCTCAGCAACAATTCTATTGCTTTGAAATGCCTTGGTTCTTTCTCTCTTTTCCTTCGCACTACTCTCTTGCGCATTGAACTCCAATTGAAATTCTCACTATTAATAAATTATGCAAAACAAAATATTACCTTTCTTAAGTGGTTTTGTGTGATCTTCGATTGTTGTTAAAGACCCTCGTCGTCGTCGTGTTAATCCAAAATGGAAGAGAAGATTCTGCTTTGCCTGGTTCTCATAAAATTTACTGGTAAAAAATGGAAGAAATTAAGAGATACCCACAATTCAAAATCCACATTTTTTGGGTATTGTGAGTTGTGGGTTGATTTTTGCTCCTCTTCATTTGTAATCTTCTTTTCAAAATTTACACTGCAAGAGAAAAAAGGAGAAGTATCGAAGAAGGCAATGACAAATGGGTAATTCTTCCGCCATATTTTCATGGTGAGAGAGAAAAGAGAAACAAAAAAAGGCAACGAAAGAATATGAGAGAGAATAGAGAAAGCATATGACTGATGAAATTGAAGTTACGGACTTCCTTTTTATTACTTTTGATTTTAAAATTATACGTTTTTATTGGTTGTGCTTTTTTTTGTTATTTTTTTTTTGGCAGTTACCTCAGATAAGTGGAGAAGTTTTGATTTGAAAAATCTATGTTTCTCTTTTTTTTTTTTTTTGGTTTTCCTTTTTTGTTCCTTTCTCTTATTCTATTGGATGTAATTTACTTAATTAGTTAGGGGTAAAATAGGGCTTTTGATATTTTGGTGTCCTACCCCTCTTCACAAGTTAATAATGAAATTGAATTTCAAATTTCAATTAAATATTAAATTAAGGAGAATGATTTCCTCTTCTTAAATATGTGTGAAAAACTCGATCAAAAATTAAATCGACAATATAACTCGATTGAATCAAGTCAGAAAATAAAAACTTGAATTTCATATTAATAATTATAATGATAATATTTTAAAACCTCAATGTTGATTATTATTCGGTAATCTCTATTATATAAATCAAACTCTACGACTTTATTAATATTCAACGATTGAATCTGATGCACAAATTCTTCCACTTTATTTGAGCACAGGCTTTCTTCTACTTTGTATTTCTTTCACTTATATAATAGAGATTTGAATAATGATGAACAAATAACTAAAAAACCAACGAAACATTGATTTAAGAAAAATATATTAAAAAAATTTAAAAATTAATATAAATGTTTGTTTGAATCAAATTTTTTATAGAACGATTAATAACTAATTGAGATTAAGAATGTTAATATGACACGCATGCATAGCGTGCAAAAAATACTAGTTCTCTATGAATGAGTACTCAATGGTCTTTGCACCTTTTTGGAAGCAGACCATCACAAAAAGTCATGTGACATTTGTTCTTTGGACTCATAGCTAATGAGACTATAGAGTCCTTCATTTGGTTGTTTAATGCATTCATGAAGGCAATGAGTAATCGTGCACCAAAGATCATAATCACAGATCAAGATCCTTCCATGAAAATAGCCTTCGAGAAAGTGTTCGGTAATGAGGAGACTATTCATAGGCTATGCATGTGGCACATCATGGAAAAAGTACCAAAAAGATTGACTAAGATTTGGGAGAAGACACGGAATTCTTTACGAATTTTGCTCTTGTGTTTGGAGCAAAGAAATTAAGCTAGAGTAGTTTGAAAAGAAGTGGAAATCAATCTTGTCCAAGTATCATTTTTCTGACAAGAAATGGCTCTAACACATGTTTACCATTAAAGAAAGTTGGATACCAGGCTACTATAGGGATGTCTCTATGTTTGGAACTATGAGGATAACTTCAACATCTGAAAGCGAGAATAGCTTCTTCAATAACTTCACCACTCCTCATCTTACTCTTCTTGAGTTTTGGATGAAATATGAGAGTGCCATTGATGCCCAAAGACACAAGCAAACAAGACTAACATTTGACTCAAGAAACTCAATGCCCCAAAGAAAGACTCATTTGGACTTGGAGATTCATGCATCGAAGGAATTTACGCATTCCATTTTCTATGTCCCAAAAGGAGTTAGTACTAGCTTGTTTCCATCGCAATATCCAGAGCATGACAAATAAAGAAGAGTTTGAGAATATATGCATTATTGATCGAAAAGATTCAACAAGGTATTCAAAGTAGTCTACAACAAACTTGAAAAAATGCACATTACTCATGTAAAATGTTAGAAAGAGAGGGCATCCCTTGTAGGTATGTGCTTTGGGTGATCAAAGAAAAGGGAATGAAATGTTTGCCTAAAGGGTTTATAAAGAATCGGTGGAGTAAGCTTGCATTGAGTAAGCCTCTATTGGATTTAGGAGGGAATGTGATTGAAAACTTCTTGCAAAAGGATGATTTGAAGAAAAAGGTTGGAGATTTGTGGTTTGAAATCTTTAGTTGTGTGAAACTTGTTGAGCAAAAGGAAGAATACATTGAGGATTTTACACAGAGAATAAAGAGTTTCAAGGAAGAATTGATTTCTAAGGATAGTCATGAGAAATCCATAGATAAAGGCAAAGAGATAGAAACACTAATTGGTTGTCCAATTCCAAGTGAAGTGTCCATCTTAAATCCAAACATATCAAGAAACAAAGGAAGACAAAAGAGGATAAAAGGAAAAATGGAAGAGGTCATGGAAAAACGTGAGAAGCCTCTTGGACGATGCAAGGCATGTGGGAACTTTCAAATCACGATAGTCGGAATTGTAAGAACAAAAAGGTCGATTGAAATGTTAAGAATGACCAATTGATATTTTATAATTCATACATATATATTAATGTGCTTGATTACTATTTTTTTTCTTTACTATTGTAGCCTTTCCATTGCTTATCTACTGTTTGTAAGAACAAAAAGGTCTATTGAAATGGTAAGAATGACCAAATTTATAGATGTACTTTATTTTTCTCAAACACCGTTTTCATGCGTGATACAAATATGTGCTCGTTTTGCTATTCTGTATCTATTTTGTTGTTTATTGTATCTTGAGTTTTTACTTGGATTCTATGTGCCTGATAACATCCACTACCTCTTGATTCCTCATTACCTGAGTTAGCAAGTGGCAGTTTCAGATAAATGACTATCTTCATATTTTCCCAAACAGTTTGGTTATATTGGTTTTCTGTAATCACGTTAGCATGTATGATACAAAGTTACCTCAGAAATACCAGTACATGCTAAGATGATAAATTCAGTTTCAGAATCTATTCTGTTAGTAACAGCAATCAGTTCTGAACTGCTCATGTGCTTTCTGCTATGTTCAGTCCCTGCAGCAGTAGCTTCAATATAGCTATTGATTTCAATAATCCAAATGCATTTAGTGGTGATTTTTAGTATGAATAAAGCCAGACCTCTATGTCCAATGATTTCATTTGCTCAATCTGTGTGTTCTTAGACCTCCCATATCATGTGCTTGGCTGTGATAAGTCCATAAAATATGGCAAGGAAGGGAATATTTACCATGCTTGTCATTGCCTTAAACTTAAACTGGTAATCTGTTCAGCCCGAGGTTGCTTTTATGGAGACTTGCAGAGTTGTCGAGATTATTCTGTGATAGGATTTTTATCTTAAGTGTGAGGATATTTAGACCTTTTTTCTTTCATTGAGAGATTCACATGATTTTGTCAAGGAATTTGGTGTTGACCTTTATTACTATATATATTATCAATTCCAGGTTAATTAAGGTTTATGTGGATTGTTATTCAAGTTTGTTCATGTGATAATGATGAAATACTCGAGCCTCATGGTTGTGTTGCTGAACACCAGATTTATCTCCTCTAGGAAAACCATTAAAAAATAACCTGGTATTAGGATCGTGCTTTGTATATGCAAATATCTAGTCTTCTTTTGGTTGGAACTCCTATATAAGAATTTACAGCATCCAAGAATATGTGCTTGCTCATTATGGATCTTTCTTTAATCTACGTGAAAGTTAAAATGTGAGATATACCTGCAGTGCTCTGCCCCCAAGAAGGATGAATCCCATATTTCCCAAAATAAAGGTTGAAAATTGTAAAATCCACGTGATATAGAACATTTTCTTTCCTGCATATAAATGTTTGTTGTTAGTTGGATTATCACTACTTTCGAAAGACTTGTAGACAAAGATAAACTGTAGGTTTATGACAGAGCTAACCAAATAGAACTCCCATGAGGTCTCTGTATCTGATGAATATCTGGCCATCGATGAAGTGAAAACCTGCTGCTACCTAGCTTGAGTAGCAACTAAATAACCCAACAAGAAGCAAGTTGATGATACCCCATACCAAACCCGGGGGCACCAACATAAGATCGCAAAAGCTCAATATCCATCCACAATTGAAGCTCGTCACGAGCATCAAGCTAACCTGCTACCATGAATCTGCATTTTTCCCATACCGAATTTGTCGTAAAATACACTTGTCAAACTGATGTAGACACTATGTTGTTTAACTTCTTAAGAGAAGAATATCCATATAAAATCACTAAGGATGTGTTTGGCTAGCAACCATCAGGGAAGAGGAAAGGTGAGCGAATGATAGGACTTGCATTTCCCTAGACTTCGCTGATTCCTCATCCAGACGCAACATAAACTTTTCACTCTCTCTTCCCTCCTCTTTCATCCATATTTTAGTTTGATTAAGGTTTATGTGGATTTTTATTTAAGTTTTATGGATCACAATGTAATATTTGGAATTCTGTTTGTATATATACATACCAGTGGTTTAAAATAAATGTTTTATTTTTGTTCATGTCTTGGAGGCGAAGCTGATATGTTCCAGAAATTAAATTGAGCTGTGTGCAAGATCAAATTTGCCAAATAGATGATCCTTAATAGATGATCAGTAAATGCGTGGCGACTCTTTCCAAGTTTGAGGAAGCAAATAAGAAAGAGCTGCTATTTTTTTTGGGGTTTTTTTTTTTCTCTTCTAGAAATATTTACCATCTACATTGTTGTCTTTGGACGAAACAACTCGTAAATGTCTTGCTGTTCCGATTTGACTCAAGGAATCATTAGTGCTTTTTGTGGATTGCGTTTTGGTTGCTTTTTAATTATCTTGTCACTAGCTGCTGTTGCTTTTGTGAGAATGCTGCTATATATTTCTTCGTATACCTTAGAGCTGCTGGATATTTCTTTGTATTGTTTTTTAAAAATAATAACAATTAGTGCACTTTGTTTATAGAAAGGTCAACAAGATTAGAAAGGATACAACTGATCTTAGCATTGCTTATAAGATTAACGCATATGGATAACCAAGGCTCTATTTTCAGAAGCCCAACACACATTATCGTTTTTGAATCTCTTATACATGGGGCTTTGTCAGTAAGAGTTTTAGGATATTTACGTCCAAGGGCCAACTGGATTTTTCGTAATAAATCTTAGGCTAGGCTCAGAGGTAGTCCATATAGATCATTAAGATTGCATTTCCAATTTGGATTTAGGATTAACCATTTCTCCCTTTCTTAGAGGGCCCTAAAGAATGTCCATATTATTATTGCTTTATACAAGTGTTGTATAATACTTCGTTTTTTTTGTTGTAACGTTTTCCGGTTTAGAAAGTTGCGTATTGCTTACAACAGTGGCTTTTTTGGCAGTATTATCTCTTTCTCTCTCCTAACATGGGGGTCATCTTTTTAATTTTTGGAAATTTAAATCCCAACGATTTTGGTTGTTTTTTATAGGTACTTCTTGTATAGCCTAGAGGTAATTCTAGTATAACCTTTAGGTACTTCTCGTATACCTTAGAGGTACTTCTCCTATAGAATAGAGGTACTTCTCGTATACCTTGGATGTACTTCTCGTATAGCCTCTATGTACTTCTCGTATACCTAAAAGGGACTTCTCCATTTACATTAATCTTATTAATTAAGTTGTATTCGTTTCAAAACTTTGAACATCTACTCGAATTGAAACATGTTATTATTGTATTAAATGAATGTAACTTCTCGTATACCCTAAAGGTACTTCTTGTATAGTCTAGAGGTACATCTATTATAGTCGTGAGGTACTTCTTGTATATCTAAAAGTACTTCTCGTAAAGCCTACATGTACTTCTCGTATAGCATAATGGTACTTTTCCTATAGCCTAGATGTACTTCTCGTATAGCATAAAGATACTTCTCGTATAGCCTAAATGTACTTCTTGTATAGCCTAGAGGTACTTCTACTATAGCCTATCATTCTAATTAATTGACTCGAAAATTCATAAGTGCCATCTGGAAGAGTCAGACGTCTTATACCAATTCTATCCTTAAAGCCATTGGGACCCCATAGTCCTCAAGAGTTATTTGTTCATTACCCGTCATTCTCAATGGCGAACTTGAAGTTATTGGAGTGCTTTAATGTAAAGAACCCAACACACTACTAGCTTTTGCTTGTGGTGACGGTGAAACAACACGAGGTCTACCTCTTTGTCTTTTCGGTGGTCTACCCCATCGCCTAGGCAATGGAGTTTCGCCTTCAAGGGTTGCAAGGATGACTTCAGGATTACTGCTCAACGTTGTTCTCATGTACAACAACAAAGCTAAGTAGAGGGTTAGCAATGACTAGCACGAACTCTAAACTAAAGCAATAAATAAAGAATATGCAATAAATAAAAAGCAACAATTCAAAAATCAAGTAATTCAAGTCAAATATGTCACCCTCCCCGGCAACGGCGCCAAAAAGTGTGATGGGACCTCCTAGGAGTGTCGCAGGCTCTAGGGTCAATCAACACTTTAATAATTTATCCTTCTTCTAATACAACCTACTAACTAGTAGTAAGGGTGAGCAAGGGTCGAACCCAAGGGAAAGCCGGTAGTGAACTGAATTTAAACTACTTATCGATGAATTTTGGCATGGACTTGGTTGTAAGGGTTGTGGTTAAGCTAGATAAGGTCAGCTAAATAATTATGTAAATGCAATCAATGGAAGATAGGCCTTGGGGGTGGTGACACCACTCTAAGTTGCTACTAATTAATCAATTGGGAGTTGAGCTATGAATATGATGGTAGTGAACTATATTCAATAACTAATCAGTTTCTCAATCAAATTAGAACTATGTCAAGCTGAATAAATCCTATTCTCATGGTAATTACTCAATTCAACATGCACGAAAACATCAAGTTCACAATTCTTGACTCATAAACATAATCTCTTAGTAAATACAAGTCAAGTGAGTCTAGTGAGCTACACATCCTTAATTCATCTCTCGATTTTTCATTAGGAGAGCTTAGAAGAGTTTTAATGGTGACCAAGCATGAAAACTCACAATAAATTATACTAGAGCTCAATCCCACAATCATAAACTCAACAACAAATACCAATCAATCACTCATATTCACAAATAGAGGTTTTTACCCCCAAGACCTAAATGGAATTACTCAGTACTCATGGTGAATGAGAAACCATAAAAGAAAATGCAATCCATCAACATGCATGTAGAAATAGCTAAGAAAATTGGTAACACTAAGAAGTAATTAAACATGCAAATCAACAAGCATCAAATTTAAAGATAAAGTGCATAAACTTACTTGAAACAATGGAAAAATATTGAAAATACCTAGGAAAAATTAATTTAATCAGTCCCAACTATGAGCGTGCTGACAAAAACAGTTCATACTTCTGTTTAATATTATTCAGTTCCAACTTTGAGTGGTATTTTATAATGGTTGTCCCTGCAGGTTAAAAACCTGCTGTAACACGTAAACTTTGTCATTTTTTTTCTTCTTTTTTTTCTATCTTCTTCCTCCTCTTTCCTTCCTTCCTTCCTTCACTGCTCCCTCCTCCTCCTCTCCCCCGCCACCCAACCCCTTCCCCTTTCACCCCACTACCCTCCTCCCCCACCACCCTCTCCCCTGTCCCCTGTCCCCGTCCCCAAAACACATTTCCCTCCCCCGACCACCCTCTCCCCCGTCCCCAAAACCCCCTCTCCTCCTTGCCACCCCTCTCCCGCCACATGAAACCCCCTCCCCGCCACCGAAATCACTCCCCTCCCCCACCAAAGACATGGCAACTACGAGATCATTCTTTAACTCATACTTGTTATTTTACAATGGGACCTCTTGAGTGTTGCAAGATTGTGCATGAAAGTCCAACGTACACAAGCTTTCAGTATCTCACAATTTTTTTGGTATCTTCAATAGAGGTTTGGCAATAATTGAACTAGTATTTAGGGTGCTGGACATTTTGAGAAAACCAATTTATCAGTGTCTCGCCTAAGCATTTGATCAAACCATATACTAGTTCCGCGTATGTCAACAGTTGAGCAATATATACATAAACTTGCATTTGATAAGTTGTATTTATCATATCTAACTTAGAGTTCTAGTGATTTTTGTGAATGTGTAAAATCTCCACATTCCACTAGTGTCGGAGGAGGTAGTGACAACTGACAAGTAATCGCAGTTGTATGTTGTATGTTTTGTTACACTAGAGGAAAAAAGCCCAAGGGCTGCGGTCAAAAAGGGCCCAAGGGCTGCGTTTTTTTGACCGCGACCCTCGAACTAGCGACCCTTGGCATTTAGGAAGGGCTGCCGGTTTTTAACCGCGGCCCTTCACGCGTTAAGGGTCAGCGGTCGAGCAAAAACCGCCACCCTTGGTAGGTTAAGGGCTGCGGTTAAGGCCAAAACCGCGGCCCTTGGTGAGTTAAGGGCTGCGGTTTTGGCCCTTAACCGCAGCCCTTAACCCACCAAGGGCTGCGGTTTTTGCCCTGACCCTTGTGACCCCTTAGACCAAAAAATTTTAAAAAAAAACAATTTTTTTTTTGCATTTTTTTTGTCCTAAATGTTCCCAAATAGTTATATATATATAAAAGTATCATTTTCCATTACAAATTATGTTTTTTACACAAATATAGAGAAAATAATAACTGAATTACATTAGTTCGAGGTTGCCCTCGATTGTTCGAATTGCAATATATGAGCAGGATCACAACCATCAGAAAATAAACCAACCAAAGAACACCCATGAAGACATTACAACAACTCCACCAAGACTAGCATCCGGATCCCTCAAAAGCAACTTCTCCGGAGACGATAGAACCACGCAAATAAATCCAAAATCGCAATAATTTGAAGGTGAACTCGGGGAGTGTAGCGGGGGGCAGAGGGAGTCTTGGGGTCAGGGTTGGGGGCTGCAGGTCTTGGGGGTGTAGCGGGGGCGGGGTCTTGGGCAGGGGGTGTAGCAAGGGGAGAAGCGGGGGTCTTGGTCGGGATGGGGGTGTAGCGGGGGCAACAGGGGGGCAGGGGTGCGCGGGGAGTGGGGTGGGGGTGTTGTAGCGGTATATGGGCAGCATCAAACTGAAGAATTAAAATGGTTCAGCACTTATGCCACAATATTCACGCATCACAGTCAAATTGAGCAAGCAAAAAAGTCAATCCTGTCAGAAAACCTTTCGACTTAGATCACACAGCCACACACCACCCAAAAAAAAAAACATATATGATCGAAAGGGTAAACAATTCCAGGACATTTCCGACAAAGAGATAGAGAAAATAAATTGGCAAATCGGACTCGTTAAACTAAGCTACTACCTCTGTTGACAATCTAACAATGGCGGGGGTGCGAGGGGTGCAGAGGGGGTGTGCAGCAGGGGGTCCGTGCAATGGAGGGGTGTGCGGGCGTGTGTGTGTGTGGGGGGGTACGGCGAGTAGGGGGATGTGGAGCAGGGGGTCCGTGCATGGGATGGGGGTGTGGGTGCAGTGGTGCGTGGGAGGGGAGACTATGGTAGCATGTGGGGAACTATACGGCGGCAAGGTGAGTGCGAGGCGGCGAGGTTGGGGGGGGATTCCATCACAACGGGGTGGGGGGGTACATGTGGTGGATGTTTCTTTGGGTGGGGGTGGAAATCGAACTCGGATCATGTGAGTGTAAAAATGAAAACAAGTTATTCTTTAAGATAATTGTCCTTGCAATATAATGTCACACTCAATTTTGATTATTCCCGAAGTAAGATGTCGCATTCAATTTTCAATATTACGTCAATATTATGCTACCATGACTTAACTTTGTCAAGATAATTTAGAAAAAATTTACAAACCAGATTTGTTTTAAGATGCATTGTACTATGCAGCAACTTAAATGTTCAAGGATCCCGAGTGTCGGGGTCAGATTGTAAAAAATTATTAACTAACTAAATTCACCAACTTTTAGCATGAAGCAAGCAACAACGGCCAAAAATAATTGAACAAAACCAGCACCATGATCCCAAAGGGGGCTACAATGCCCATACTAATTCCTCGAATAATCATCTTCAACTAAGGGGGAAAGGGGGAAAAATAAGGTTCATCCTCGAACAATCAACTTTGGGTAAAAGGGTTCTAATTTCTAAAACATAACTCCAAAAAAAACAGCACAAAAAAAGAGTAAGACATACCTTTTCTCATACTCAAATACATTACGAGTCAATATGTAACAATTCTCTTCGCTTCATATGTAGGGTCCTTCCGAAGATACATAAATCAATATATCAGATTAACGATCAACACACAACACAAACAATCCAATTAAAATAGCTAGATTGTTTTAGACCAAATCATTTACTTTAAAATACAAGAATTCATGTCTAAATCCCTGGGTCATGATACTTATTTAACAGCAGCTTAAAAAGTTAGCCTACAAACGAAAAATGAACAGCTAACAACCACATTGTTTCAATTGCTAATAAGACAAGTGGGTAAAACTCAAGTTACAATTCAATCTGCACTCATATTTCTCGAATGCTATCTAGTCCATCAGCCACTACAACATCCTTTCCATTCCTATTCATATAAGAAGTGACTATGACTAAATGGAAACAGACCGCGTGCATAAAAAGCTTAACAAAATCAACATTAGAGTTGTTTGACTTTGACCCATAGAGTGTTCTCATAGTTCTTGAGAAAAAGCACAGAAGAAATCAAGCCAGTATAATGTCATATTACAGTAGCTCGTCTAAATGCAGACACTGCAAAGGGAATGGGTGTGCATTTTTTATCTGAAAATCTATATATTTCCTCATAAACATGCTATGTCTCATTCGCATAGAATATAGTGTTCTCTTATTTGTAGAACTCACAAAAATAGGGACTCTTTTTCTCACATCAAAGTTCCACATACTCTTAAACAAAGGAGTAGTTAAGTTCATAGATAGATACATCATAATCAAAACTCTAAAACAAAAATTTCAGGTAACAAATTCAATATGAGAAGCTTAATCACCAAAAAATTGTCTATGCTTTTTCTCTGGTCATTTTAGATTTCACACATTCGGCACACACCCCCACCCCTTAATACAACTATAAGTCATCATATCTAAGAGGCAGATACATTAATGACAGGAAAAATCAACAACATTATGGCAGCAACTCAAACTAAAAGCTTCAAAACATCAACAATATAGAACGTTACTACTTTATCCTGTCAAAGTGCAAAAGACATAAGAAACTGACTATGGTTGAAAGAATGCAGAAGGAACGAAAGTCCTTGAAATTAAAAATATGGTCTATTGAGAATTGCAGCATGTCTAGCTTCAAAGATAGACTTCACGAGTCCATATCAGGGATTACCACTTGATAACATCACATTGTTGATTAGAGACAAGACTAATATCCAGGACAATAGAGATACTACATGCCTGCTCTATAACCATCATCACAAAACTCGCATCATAGGAAAGATTATGGCTTCACAAGAGACAATACCTAAACTCATCAAGATTGAAAGGTACAAGCTTCTTAAGAGCTTCAACCGATGCCTGTACGTACATCAATTCCTTGTCTTCAGTTGCATCAAATTTCGTCTCAGCATTGCCAGTCCACTCTTCCTCATTTTCATCCCCAGCTTCTGACTCGGAAGTGCACTCTTCACTAGATACTGCATGTTCATCATCCGAATCGTTTCGGACACACCATCATCACCAAAATCCCGCACTACAACTATCAGTTACAAGTTCTAGTTTATAACATCCATGTATATGTAGTCACTATAGATTATATTGCCAAAAGAAATCATTAGTTGAGGAACTTACATAGGGAGCAAGAACGCCTTGCCGTCGAGCACCAATAGAGGAACTTTTAAATCACGAGCAAGTGCTCTAATCATTCTCTCTCGATATAGTTCCGTTTCCTAGAAATCATAAACGGGAACATAGTTTATGAAAACGGAAAATAAACATCGTATAGCTAGAAAGTACCCCAGAAAAAGTTACCCTGAGCAATGCAATTTAAGCATAAAGCTAAAAAATAAAGCCAATTGGAACACTTTGGAGCGATATTCTCCCACTAGAAGAGGGCAAACGTGAACCATATGCCGAAGTGAATTTCTTGTGTTTCAAGTGGGACGAAGCACAGTCCACCAAGAGGCTTTTGGTATGTTCACTGACAAATAACCAAAGCTTGAATGAAGATGATATCAAGATAATATAAGTTGGAAAATAATGCAATGGGTGGTGGAGAAAATTAACTGGACATAATAGGGAAACGTTTCCCATGAAATAGTTAGTTTCTCCCATGGCACAATCCTCTAGAAAAAATCATTCTTGAACTTTTCCCACCTGCTAAGAAAGGGGGAGTCTTTTTTTTTTATTCTCTATGGCTATCTTCTCACCCTATTGTGTGAACCCTAAACCCTAATACAAAAACTGAAAAATCCTAACAATGAATCAAAGCACAGCTAGCCATCAAAAACAAACAAAAACAATCAAGAATTTCGAGCAAAAAGAGGCAAAATCGAAAATCCCTAATTCGAATTCTATTGTTCGAGTTTTCGAACAGAATCAATCAGAAATCGGAAATAAAAAAAGCAAACAAATTCGAGCCCTTTACTTGTTTTTAGTGAAGAATAGGGCGAAATGCGAGTGAAAATTCAATTGAAAACCCTAGAAATGGGGGTTCGAATCAAACAAAAGAGGGAGAAGAAGGTTTTGACTTACAGTAAACGAAACTTCGGAATTTTGAGTTGAGAATTTCGCAGGCACGCAGGAGGTTCAATTTCGAATTGAAGATCGAAGATATGACGTCAAGCTTGGAATTTTGAGGTTCAATTTCGAATTGAAGAACAAACTTCGACAAGAGAAGAATGCCGGAGAATAGTCATCTGCGATGATGGATAGGGGCCGGAAAACGTCGGAATTGTAGGGGATAGCGGTTTCGGCGGCTGAGAGTGAGAGAGTGGTGAGAGAGAGGTGAGAGAGATAGAAAGAGGGGTGAGAAATGTAGCGTGTCTGCGTGTGGATAGTTTCCTCAGATTGAAGGGGTGGAGTTAATATTTGGGCCCCATAAGGGCTGCGATTAGCCCAAAACCGCAGCCCTTTATCTTAAAGGGCTGCGGTTTTTGGGCTAACCGCAGCCCTTCACATTAAGGGCTGCGGTTTTCAATAAACCGCAGCCCTTGCACTGTAGCCCTTGCTTTTTTTTCCACTAGTGTTAGAAGAGCTCTATAAAAATGCAAAAGGCAGATGACATATGTTCTGCTCAATCTTAAATTCTCAATATAGTATCATTAATCCACTAAATATTTATGCCACGAAACCTACGAATTTACGAAGGGAATTTTCGCAACCTCACTACACTGGGAATTTCCGCTAAATATCATAATGAGGGGAGGGGTGGATGGCAGGGGAGAAGGAGGGGAGGAGGATGTGTGCAAGGTAGGGGTGAATGGCAGGGGAGAAGAAAGCGGAGGAGGGGGAAGGGGAGGAAGGAGGGAGGAGAGAGAAAGAGAAAGTAGAATATATAATTAAAACAGCAAAAATAAAATTTTTTTTTTGAAAAATATTAACCTCTTATACCGGTTACTGGTTAACCTGGACCACTATTGTAAAATACCCTCAAACGTTGGGACTGAACAATATTAAACTAAAGTAGGGACTGTTTTTGTTAGGACGCCCATAGTTGGGACTGATTAAATCAATTTTTCCAAATACATATAGGGATTGATTAATGAAGCATAAATAGTTGAGATCTTACAAGAGATTGAAGTTGTCACTCCTTCTCTCTCTAAAAGAGAAGAACTAAGCTAAGTTTTTCTAAAATTAAATGTTTGAAACTAAGATGATACATTTCTCCAAATCCGTCCTCTTTTGTTTGCAAATAAATTAGAATAAAAAAGGGACGGAAAAGCGAGGCGTCTCCATGGAGGCAGAAGCATTAGCTCCCCTCTGGAACGTACGTTCAAAGTCGGAGCTTCCAATCCTAGCATGAGTGTGCACTTTGGCATTTCTTTCGTTCTTCATTCCCTTCTGCAAAACTAGAGCGTTGGTTCCTCATTGGGGCAGCAGTTAGGGAGAATAGTTTCGATCGAGAAATGCTCCTTCACTAGATAACGTGCAACTATGAGGCTCACAACACCTAGAAACCTGTAGAATGGCGGAAAACAAACTACGAGGAAACACAATACAACCACACCAAGGATCAAGACACCACAAATGAACCTTGGAAAACTAAAACGACTCAAGAACATAAAAACAAGGAAAATGAGGTAAAAAAAAAACTAACAAAAATGATTCAATCTACGCCTAAAAAGGCACCTAAAATCTAATAATGAATGAGCTTTCAAGCTCATTCATCACCTCTTCGAGATGCCTGGGGGGGCTAATAGCCTTCAGGACTTCGAAGGAGGGATTTGAAACCTCTTCGAGGTACCTGGGGGGATAATGAGGCAAAAGGACTTTGAAGAAGGTGATTTGAACCTCTTCAAGGCCCCTAGGGGCTAATGAGCCCCAAGGACTTCGAAGGAGGTAGGATCCATGCCTTGGTGCAGGGGCTTGGTTTCTAAGGCTCTTGCCAGATACCAACCTTGAAGAACCATGATCGGGTTGCTATTCGAAGTATCTATGTCTCGATCTAGATGAGGTGACTATGGAAGTAGGGCTTCTGAGTTGAGCTGGCTTGAGTCAACTCTTGGATAAAGTTTACCAACCCACCTGATTTGAGTTAAAAAATTTAGTGCATGGTAGCTGAAGCGTCTTTTATGTTGGGCTGACTCGGTTCGAGGCCCAAAGGGCTGATGGTTAAAATGCTTTGGCTGGGGCCAACCCCCTTCCTGATTGGGCTTTACAAGAGGCTTTTAGTCCACGAGGGAGGTGGGTGTCGAAAGTAGCATACGGAACCGTATAAAATAAGGGGGACCAGTTTGTTTGTCTCATTCTATTTCCTTTACCCCTTAGAGTATTAACTGCAAAAAGAGTTTTATGTCGAACCAGGTGTTTCTGATATGCTTCGAGGACTGATAAGTGCGTTTCTAATGCACTTTACAGACTCTTTTTAGCTCATTATGATCCTCTTTATCTGCTTTCTTCCCTCTTTCTTCTCGATTTCCTCTTCTATTTTATTCACTTGATCATTCTTTATCATAGTGATATTTTGCTAGACTTTCAATCATTTTTTACCGGATTTCTAGTACATTTACTTTCAAAGTGTTTTTGTCGTGTTTTGATTGTAGGTGTGACGTTTCTTAGGTTGTAAGTTGGAAGAAACGACAAAAGGGAGCGTGTTAAAGCCTTCATTGAAGACATGGTGCGCCCGCACCATGTTATTTCCTAGCCCACACCAAAGAGAGCAAAAAAAAGAGTTTCGCAGACATTTTGGTGCGCCTGCACCTTTCGACGAAATGCTGCACATGAAAAAATAGTTGGTTTGGTGCGCCGCAACATTTATGTTCCGGAAAAAGTTGTAAGGCCTTATGCCTAATTAAAACAGTAGCAAAGTTTTGTTTCCAACTATGCTTTATTCCTAGAGTTTATTAGAGAGATATTTAAGGTTCTTCTTGGAGAGATACACATTGAAGATTTGTGATTTCGAATTTCTAGATTAAAGTTAGTTGATTTCTAAATCTACAAGATACTTTGATTAATTTAATTGCAAGTTTTCACCTTTTTATTCTTTGTTCTCATTGTTATTCTCTCTTCCTCCACAATTATAGATCTTATAGTTTATAGTTTCTTAATTGCTTATTTTTATTCAATTAATCATTTGTTAATCATGTTTAGCCCTATATTAGTTATAAATTTCAGATTTTTATGTTTAGATTCCATGATTAGTAAGTAGGCTCTTATCTAGGGTTTGGGTGATAGTAGGAATTAAGGTTTTCATTGATTACTAATGTAATTGTGATGTTTTAATGATTATTATGCATTGATCTTGATGTTTTGAGACATTAGGATAGATATTGAACACATTTGTGCTTTGGTATTTTGATTACAAATATTCTTAATCGAATTTTGAACTCATTTATCATCCCTATGAATCAACTTAATTTTTAGGCCAAGATATTGGGTAGAAATTAAGGGGATCCTTTTATTAGGAGTTTTCCGTACTTATTGGATTTCTTAATCAATTAACTAAAGACCATTCGAGAGAGGATTTACTTTATTGATTAAGCGGTCATTCTTAAGGACCATTTAAAAGAGGAATTGAGTATCTTTGAGGGAAGCTAAACCTTGCATAATATCGCCTTTGAATCACAGTTGCATTAATGATCATTGTTCCATTTTGATTCATACTAGTAACCTTGACTGTAGTGTTTCCCTTATCAATATTCATTCTTATATTTGATCTGCTAATTTGTTTGGTCTTAGTTAGCTATTTGTTGTCACAAAAGCATTCTTAAACCCCCAAATACCCTTCAATTAGGTAATTTAATCCCAATTTTCCTGTGGACCAACCCTTGACTTGCCTTTACTACATTCTTAGTAATTGCTTGTTAGGAGTTATTTGAAAAGTGATTTGTGGTGCCTTAACGACACGATAAAAACCTCTTATCAGAATGGCGTCGTTGCCGGGGAAATTGTGCTATTTATATTGATTGAAGTTTACTTGAGTTTAGTATTGCTTAGTTATTTTTTTTATTTTATTTTTATTTGTGGTTGTTATTCTCTAACCCTCTACTTAGTTGTGTTATGTTACATGAGAAGAAGAGCTAGCGATTCACCCACTTTGCCACTAGATCCAGAAATCGACTGTACCTTGTGAAACCCTCAGAGAAACTTAGAACAACTGTCTTTGGAATCTGATCTAAATTCACCAGTCTCAAGTACAACAAGTGAAGTTGAATCAGATACGGGTGAAGCAAATAAGCAACTCTTTAGGGATTTCGAAAATCTAGGTTCCTACGTTCTACAAGGTGGTATTTGACTCCCCACCACCACTATTAATTTCAGCATTCATCGTCAATACACTCGGATGGTGAAAGCGGGAAAATTTTGTGTGGGGGGGGGGAGGTCGGATGAAGATCCTCTTGACCATCTTCATAGGTTTCTTGAGATCGGTTCCATGATAACGACTAATGACGTCTCTCCAGACTACATTAAGATACACCTGTTTCGGTCTTCTCTCACCGGAAAGGAAAAATCATGGCTCAAGAGCTTACCTGATAATTCCCTCACTACTTGGGAGGAAGTCACATTGGCTTTCCTAAAGAAATACTTTCCAGAGTGTAAAAAGCAGACATAAGGAGGAAAATCTCCTCATTTTAGCAAGAGAACAATGAGACATTTGCGGAAGCTTGGGAACGGTTCAAGGAAATGATCCGTTCATGCCCTCACCATAAGTTCCACAAAAACCTACTCATGATGTTCTTCTACGATGGCCTTAATCCTATGTCACGAGCTAACCTTGATGCCGGAGCGGGAAGTCAACTTTCAAAGATCCCGCAAGACCAACTTGAGTCCACAATTGAATATGTGATCAATAATTACTCTTGGGGTGGAAGGAGAAGAGGTGCTCAACCAAAGAAGAGTGGTAAGTGTGAATTGGATCCCATGGATCAAATTCAAGCTAAGCTCGACTAGCTCGATAAGAAGCTCTCCAAGAATCTCACATCGCCTAATCCATCACAGGTAAGCTCTTTCTCTTGTGATATTTCAGGAGGTACTAACCATGATACTTCTTACGGTGGAGGTACAAAGTTGGGGCATGTGGCGGCGATAAACTCAAGAGGAGATGGTTTTCGAGGAAACTAACGGTTTTGAAGCAATCAACAAGGGGGTTGGAAGCAACCTCAACAACCTTACAATGAAGGCTTCAACCAATCACTATAAGGATGGAATCAACCTCAACAAGGGTATGTGCAAGGGTATAACCAAAATATAACCAAGGTGGTTCATCCTCACAAGGGTCCGCTACCTACTAAACCCCACATCAAAGAGGTAATTTCCAAAAACCACCTCCTAATCATCCATTCCCTAAACAAAATCCCGAAGCTAACTTATCTTCCGAGCCAAACTCTCTCCAACTTCTCCAACAACTCCAAGCCATGAACCAACTAACACATGCAAACCACAAACCAAATTTTCCAAAGCCATGATCAAAGGTTTCAAGAGTTCCAAGCCCACAATAAAATGCTTGAAACCCAAATTGCCCAAGTAGCCGAGAAAAATTCCTCTACCACAACAAATGAACTTTCGGGCCAACCTATTCCTAACCTCAACCTTCACCAAGCCAGAGCTATCCATTTGAGGTCGAAAACAAGTAATGAGGGTTCAAAGATGCCCAATGAGAATGAAGAAAATGAAGTCGAGGAGGTAGAGAAGGAAGTTGAAGTTGAGGAGGTTGAGAAAGAAGGAGATAATGTGGAGAAGGAAAGAAGCAAAGGTTGGTGCAACGTGCCATGCCAAAGAAGCAAAGAGAATCCGAAAGCTTCACCTTGCCGGTGAAGATAAGTGACTTGGAGCATAAGGGTGCCTTGGCCGATTTATGAGCAATTGTGAGTTTGATGCTTTTATCCATAGCTAAGCACCTCAACTTTCCTCTTCATCCTACGCGAAAGACTATTCAATTGGCGGATCGAACAGTGAGAGTCCCATATGGTGAGTTGGAGGATATCCCAATACAAGTTGCGCATGTGTTTGTGCCATGCAATTTTGTAGTAATGGGTATGGAGGAAGATCCGGAGACTCCTCTCATTCTTGGAAGGGAAGCTCTTAAGACATTGGGTGCCGTGATAAACTGTAAAAATGATACAATCACGGATGAGGTAGCCAATGAAAGGGTTGTGTTCGAGTTCTCCAAGACTTTGAAGAGACCCACGATAGAGAGAATTTATCGGTTCAATCTAGTAGAGAGTGAGATAGAAGACTTTGAGAGAGTGGTTCACACCGGATACGAGTTATATGCTTCTATTACCGATGCCCCGAGCTTGCACATGGAAGAGGTGAAGGAATTCTTCCTGCTTCTTGATAGCAGTATTGTCGAGGAGGCACGTGAAGGAGCATTCGAAATTCTTGTTACATCCACTGATGAAGAGGAGAGTTCTAAGCCTCATCCCAAGGTAGAGTTCAAACCCCTTCCCTCCTCTCTTAAATATGTTTTTCTTGATGATGCATGTACTTATCCTATTATAGTCAACTTGAGTCTTGATGACATCTTAATATCAAAATTGATTGAGATATTACAATAACATAAAGATGTCATTGGGTACTCGACTGATGACCTTGAAGGGATAAGCTATTCTCTTACTATGCTTCATATCCATCTCACCGATAGTAATGCCTCTTCCATTGAGCATGAGAGAAGGCTCAATCCCAACCTCAAAGAGGTTGTGAAAAAGGAGATTATGAAATTGCTTGAAGCGAGAATCATCTATGCTATCTCTGCTAGCAAGTAGGGGAGCTCGATTCATGTAGTTCCAAAAAGGGAAGCATGACTATTGTTTAGAATGAGAAAGGAGAAATAATTTCCACTAGAACTGTTACCAGGTGGAGGGATTACATTATTTACCGAAAATTAAACAAATCCACCCGTAAAGACCATTTCCCTCTCCATTTCATTGATCAAATGTTGGAAAGGCTTGCTTGTTATTCACACTTTTCCTGATGTTTATCCCGGATTCATTCAAATCCCTATTCATCCGGATGACTAAGAGAAAACCACCTTTACTTGTCCTTATGGGACATTTTCATACCGAAGAATGCCCTTTGGTTTGTGTAATGTCCCATCTACTTTTCAATGGTGTATGACATTAATCACTTCTGACATGCTAGAGGATACGATTAAAGTCTTGATGGACGATTTTAGTGTGTGTGGTTCGTCTTTTGGCACATGTCTTACTAATCTTGAGAGTGTGTTGAAAAGGTGTCAAGAGACGAATCTCGTCCTGAATAGGGAGAAATGTCACTTTATGGTCGAGGAGGGCATTGTCCTTGGACATAAAGTGTCAAAGAAGGGCATTGAAGTAAATCCGGCAAAAGTTTCGATTATTGAGAAACTTCCCCCAGCGAACTCGGTGACGGGAGTGCGTGCTTTCCTTGGACAAGCGGGTTTTTATCGATGTTTTATCAAGTTATTTTCTCAAATAGCCAAACCATTGACAAATCTACTTCTGAAAGATGTAGATTTTGAGTTTGATGAGTCTTATATTAAGGCTTTTGAGACTTTGAAAAAGGCCCTTACTTCTGCCCCTATAGTGCAAGCTCCGGATTAGAGCTTGCCTTTTTGAACTAATGTGCGATGCTAGTGACTTTGTAGTTGGCGTTGTTCTTGGGCAACGAAAGGAAGGAAGGCTACATGTGATAGCTTATGCAAGTAGGACCTTGGATCATCCTCAACGGAATTATGCAACTACGGAGAAACATATGTTTGCCGTAGGCTTTGCTTTTGACACTTCCGGTCTTACTTGACTTGCAACAAAGCTTTACTGTATACAGGTCACTTTGCGATCCGTTATTTGATAAACTAGAAATATGCAAAGCCTAGGCTCATTACTCTGCGGGTCACTTTGAGATAAAGGAGATGAAGGGGACGGAAAATGAACAATGAGATTCCATGGTTTGGCGACTTCGCATACTACTTAGCTTGTGAGATTGAACCTCATAGCTTCAACCCTCAACAAAGGAAGCAGTTTATTAAGAAGGTTTCTAGGTTCTATTGAGATGACCTTCTCTTGTTTAATAAGTGCGTCAACAGTGTTTTGAGAAGATGTGTGTCGATGGTGTTGTGAGAAGATGTGTGCCGACGGTGTTTTGAGATGATGTGTGCCTAATCACGAGATCACCTCGGTGTTGAATCATTATTATACTTTGGCTTGTGGAGGGCATGGTGGAGCAAGCAAAAATGTTGCTAAGGTGCTCCAAAGTGGTATGATTTGGCCTTTCATGCAAAAAGATGCTCGTGCGTTTGTTTTGAGCTGTGTGATAGGTGACAAAGAAGCGATGGAATCACGAAAATAAATGAGATGCCTCAACAACACATTCTAGAGGTTGAGACCTTCGATGTATGGGGAGTTGATTTTATGGGTCCTTTTGTCCCCTCTTTGGGCAACATGTACATACTTATGGCAGTTGATTATTTCACTAAGTGGGTTGAAGCCATCGCCTCCCCCACCAATGACCACAAGGTTGTCACCAAACTTCTGAAAAAGATTATATCTTCCTCAGGTTTGGAGTCCCCCGAGTTTTAATAAGTGATGGTGGTTCACACTTCACCAAGAAGCAATTGGAGGCACTTTTGAGGAAGTATGAGGTGAATCATAAAGTTGGCCTTCCCTATTATCCCCCAACCTAAGGTCAAGTTGATGTCTCTGACCGTGAGGTGAAGAATGTGCTTGAGAGAGTGGTAAACAAGACAAGGAAAGATTAGTCTTTGAAGCTTGATGATGCTCTTTTGGCACTTCGCACGGCGTTCAAGACACCTATAGATACCACTCCCTATCACCTCGTTTATGGAAAAGCTTGTCATTTGCCTGTTGAGCTTGAGTATAAAGCTTGGTGGGCAATACAGAGCTGGATATGGATCTCAACTTGGTGGGAGAGGCTCGAAAGGAGAAGTTAGTTGAGCTAGAGGAGTTCCGATTCGATGCATACGAGAGTCTAAGATTATACACGGAGAAAAAAAAGAAGTGGCACGATTACCGGATTCAGCAAAGAGAATTCCGCGTTGGTGACAAGGTCTTATTGTTTAACTCAAGGCTAAAGATCTTCCCCGGAAATTAAAATCCAAGTGGTCGAGGCCATTCCAAGTTGTGAAAACTATACCTTATGGAGCCTATGAGATTTTTGGAGAGAATGGTGCATTTTTAGTGAATGGTCGATGATTAAAGCTTTACCATGATAATCATGCCATCAGTTTTGTTGGTTGTTTGATTTTCAGCTCACCTAAGCCCAATCATTGACAGAATTATCCTTTTAGTTAAGCTAATGACTTTAAACAAGCGCTAAATGGGAGACAACTCGTTTCTCTTCTCGTTTTCATAATATTTTTATTTTTATGTTTTTATTTTTATTCGATTTTTGACTTTGCCAGCTATTCTTGAGAAGGTTGAGATTGTGAAAAAAAGAGAGCAAATAGACGAGAGAAATGATGGCCTAAGCAGTCTGTTTGGTTCCTCCGCACCCCTTAAGAAGGTGCGCCTGCACCATTACAGAACAAAAGAACCATACCTGAGTATGCACAAGAGGAATATCAAGTCTAGGAGCAACAACATCAGTACATAAGTATGCCTTTTTTGCTTTACGGAGTCAAACCATGTTGTTATCCTCTTAATCTGCTTTTCTTTCCCATAAATATCAAAGAAGTCTATGTGAATGTACCTCGGATGTTTCGAATAAAATTTAACTGATTTGCAGGAAGAAAACACTACTACAAATAGCCCAAAGATAACTGTTAAATAAGGCTTTACATAGCACTTTTGAGGCGTTTTCCAAGTCAGCGTAATGTAAGTTAAAGAAAACATATAGTAAAAGTGTTATGTTTGGAGAAAGCAAAAATAACAGTTATTTATCATAAATGTTATGCTTAATCATAACAGCTATTAAAGAAATTTTTTTTTTGCTTGTTTCATGACTTTGTGGATGAAGGAAAAGATGATGCCTATCTTTAGTAGGTGTTATATTTGTCAAATCAAATATGATCCAAATGCAACCCTCGCTTTCTCACTTAATTTAGGTTCAATTGGTTTTGATAAGTTTGCTGCTTTGGTTGAATTAGAACGAATAAGGAAAATTGAAAATGTAACTATAGTTCTCAAGACACACTCAAAGAATTACAGGATCTTGATACAACTAAACAAGACACACTCAATTTAGTCTATCAATCCTAAATAACCAAGACACACTCAAGTTGTAATAGGGATTTTGAGACACACTCAAAGAAAGTTTCACAAAGAAACACTTTTTAATTCAAACTCCAAAACTGATTTTCACTTATCATTTGCTCTCCTTTTATAGAGGAATGGAGCAGTAAAATAACACAAAGAAACCCTACAAAAACCGTCCAAAGAGGATCAGCAAAGAGGAGTTACAAAAGTCCTTGATTCAACCCTCTTGATAAGCTCCATTTAATGAGTTGTTACAAGGCTTAAATTAGCACATTAAGCATGCTTTAAACAACAGCATTTCACACGCCTATATCCCCTAATCACACGCCTACTTGTCTAAGTATTACAAGTAATCACTAGGCTTTATTTTAAGCTTGAAAATAAAACAACGAAAATAAATAGGAACCCAAATAGAACTCGGGCTTCCTTTACAACCATGTTTGAAAACCCAAACAGAACTTGGGCTTTGAGACGTCCATCTTCAATCACCCAACCAGAACTTGGGCCTTCTCACGTATTATTCCATGTGTTCAGTTTAAGGAGGCTTCATGGGTTCCATGGTCAAAGACCCATTTAAAGAATGAACTTTGATCATTCTCCTTTTCTAAAAAAAAGTTTGACCCCAAACTTTCTTCTTCGGAGTAAAGAGACAACTCACCCCTTTTGAAAGTAGAACTCAAGCCTCCCAGATCTATTTTGTAGCTCTCATGATCAATTCTCTCTAATATCTCAAAGGGTCCCTCATCAAGTGGAAAAGACTTGAGTTTAGGGCACCTCCCATTCAATTGTAACCAAACCCATTCCCCGGGTTTAAAAACTTTTCCTTGTTCTTTTGTTTTTGCGTCTTTTTTCTTTTTGGGTTTTCGACCTCTCAAAACTTTGTCACTTAACCTTGAAAACAAAAGGCTATTATTGACTGGTGGTTCTTGTAACATGGTTGGTGTTTCTTTCCACAACTCATAGGAAGATGAGTTATCAAAAGAAATACCCTTTGCATCCACCCCCAAGCAATCCCCTTCCCCTTTATCCACTATATCATAGAAATCATTACAATTACAACATGATTGCTCACTTTCTTTTCTTTTTGAGCTATTTGTGGGAGTAGGGAAGATAACTTGACTCTTTTGCCATCATTCAAGGTCAATAAATACTCATTTAAAGTTCCCTTGTGCTCGGAATCATTGTTGAATTGCCATGGCCTGCCAAGTGGTAAGTGACACGCATTCATATGAAGAACATCACACCACCTCTCTTCTTGGAAGCTGCCAATGGAGTAGGCAACCAATGCTTGCTGCTTCACTCGAGCATGAGAATCTTCATTCAACCAAGTAAGCTTATAGGGCTTCTCGTGTGGTCTTGTAGGAAGTTTCATGCTTTGGACTACCTCGGGTGAGACAACATCAACTTGAGCCCCACTATCTATGATCACATTACAAGTTTTATCCCCAATCTTGCAACGAGTTCGAAACAAGTTATCTCTTTGCGATTCATAATTTGCTTCACCATACAACATCCTCCTAGTTACCCCGCCAATCATGTTTTCTTCTTCTTCCGAAATTATTTCTTCTATGTCATTCTCATCTCTTTCTACTTCGGGAGCAAATTCAAACAATTTTTCTTCTTCTTCCATGACTCTCAGTTGACTTGTGGTCAAAACACTCTTGCTAGGACACTCAGATGCAATATGCCCTCTACCTTGACATCTAAAACACCTTCTTCTTTTATCATACTCTTCTTTTTTCACCCCCACTTTTTCTTTTCCCTTGTCTTGCTTTGTGGCACTAGACGAAGGTGAAGGAGTCTTTTGTTGAAAAGGACCTTCCTCAAAAGAAAAATTGACTTTGTACGACTCCTTAAAACCCATTGAAGTCTTAGGTTTTTCTTCTTTTAGTTGTGACTCATACTTGATGGCTAGCTTACATACATCACTAAATGTTGCGTAATGAGTAACATCCACCTTCCTACTTATCCCCTTAGAAAGACCTTTAATGAAACGAGCAATTTTAAAGGTTTCCTTCTCCTGTAAGTCACAAATTAAGCACAACTTTTCAAATTCTCTTCAAATACTCCCCTACACTCATGTCTTCTTGTGAGAGGTGGGTCAGTTTTAAGTATTGTTCTTGCTCATACTCTTTACTTACCCATCTATCCCTTATTTTCTTTTTTAACCGACTCCATGAATCAATCTTATCTTTTCCTGCTCTTCTTCTATTTGTTTTGAGGTTTTCATACCACATTGTAGCAAGTTTACACTAGTGGAAAAAAAACTCAAGGGATGCGGTGGAAGGGCTGCGTTTTTTGAAAAACGCAACCCTTCGTGTATGAAGGGCTGCGGTTTTCAAGGAAATCGCAGCCCTTTTAGTGAAGGGTTGTGGTTAGCCCGCAAAAGCGGCCCTTCATCTTGTATGAAGGGTTGTGGTTTTCGGGCTAACATGACCCTTCACTTTCCCTTTTTTTTTTTTGATCAATTAATTTTTCGCGCATACATACAATACCCCCATTTCAATTTCCCTCCCTTAGACAAAATTCACGAGCGAAATTCTCCTTGCGTGAATCCCTACCTCCGCCACCACATTGACCCACCACCAGCACGCAGCGCCACCATTTGACGTACCACCAGCATGCACCGCCACGACAACGCACCAACTCAGCGCAGCAACGACCAGCGCACCACGCATTGCTTCTTCTCTTCATTCTCTCCTCCATTCATTCGAGTGGGTTTGCGCACCACCAGTGCTACACCACCACGCAGCTGCACCACCTTGCGCTCTTTCTTCTTCTCTTCTCTTCTCTCCTCTTGCATTGATGCACCACCACCACGACTCCTTCTTCTTCTCTTCTCTTTTTAACGGGGTTTAATTGACGCCACCACCACCACGCGGCGCCACCATCACCACCACTTTGCATTGTTTGTGGAGCATCCCCTCTCTCACTCTCTCCTCTTTATCATTTCTCTAATTAATTTGTTTAATTTCATTGCATTTTGCAATCAACTTCTATTTTTGTTGTAAAATGTGGTTGTATTAGTGAATGAAACAGTGATTGTAGGGGGGTGGGGAGGGTGAGGGGAAAGGTGGGTAGGGGGTGGGGAGTCTTTGGGTAGGGGGTGGGGGAGGGTTGGGCGGGGAGGTGGGGGAGGGCGGGGGAGGCGAGGTGGGGGAGGGCTGGGCGGGGGTGGGGGAGGCTGGGGAGGCTGGGTGGGGAGGGGGGGGAGGGTGGGGATGGTGGCGGGGGTGGGGGAGGGGCTGGTATGGGGTGGGGAGGGTAGGGGGAGGGCTGGGCGGGGGTGGAGGAGGGCTAGGAAGGGCTCGCAGGGGGTGGGCACATTATCAATTTTATGTAGTTTATGGTGAATTAATCTAGGTTTTTAGTTAGTTTTGCTTTTCTTAATTGAATTATGTGATTAATGTGCTGTGTGTGATTTGTTAATTGTAGGAAAAAGAAGCTAAGGAAGGCAAAACTATCTCTCTTCTCATAATTGCTCCTCTTTGGTGTTGAGAGGTAATTAGCTTAATTTTCTTGTTTTTTGTTGGATGTTGATGAGGAAGAATTGTCATGTGTTCCAATTTGAGTAAGATATGATAATGTATGTATATTTCTTGATATGAGATTGTATGAAAACAATGTAATTTAGCTATGAAATCTACAAGTTGTTTGAATAATCATCATATGCCTAGATACCCGTTCAAGACTTACTCATTAGGAGTAAGTCTTGAATAGTCCCCGGTTTGGGACTGTTCTTGGACGTTTGATTTCACTTAGGTGGTGAATGTGTGTCTTCTTTTCAATTATGAGGAAAGTCTTGGATTATCGTTTCTCTACATTGTTCTCTGGGTACATATGTAGATAAGCAATTATCTACATTTTGTACTTGGAGAACTGTAGGGAAATGCTGCCGGATTTTCCTTAGAATTGAAAAGTTGGCATATATTCAGTAGTGAGATTAGACGTCCAAGGATGGGTTAGGTTGGAGTGATAAGGACCTTCGGCTGCATCCATACATTTGAACATGTCACTATCTTAGCTTGCTCTTGTGTATGTGTGTGATTTAAATATGTGACTTTCTTACATGTGTATGTACTTAAATAATGATTGATACATTATAATTATTGGTTGTGCTTAATTATTATAGGTCTTCTTAAATGAGATGGATCGTACTTGGATGTATGGTAGTCGTGAATCGATTATGTTTGTGAATGGGGTCTCGGAATTCTGTAAATATGCATTACAATATCAAGCATCCTCTGGAGCTGTCGACTTTTATTATCCTTGTGTCGATTATAGAAATGTGAGCAAGGTTAGTAGTATACATTTGCTTAGGGAGCATGTCTTTCGCCGTGGGTTTAGGCCTCAATACCACGTATGGGTTTGGCATGCTGAGCAGGGGAAGTATATAGGAAGCTCTAGAGTAATGAACGATGTATGTGAAGAAAAGAAGGATTTAGAGAATTGGGATGATGAGGTCGGAGATGAGAATTGGGATGATGAGTATGCGGATGATGATACGGATCGGGTAGACGAGATGATACACGAGGTTGAAGATCAGTCGTGTAAACGACCTCGTATTTTTGAGTCTATGGCTGAGGCCACTGAAAAGCCGTTGTATCCAGGTTGTACAAAGTACACCAAACTTTCCGCCGTGATAACACTGTTCAACATTAAGTCGAAAGTTGGTTGGACAGACTCTAGTTTCACATCGTTGTTTGAAGTTTTAGCTGATATGCTCCCTGATGGAAATGAACTGCCAAAGTCGTACTATAATGTAACTATTGTGTAGATTTTTTGGCTTGCATTTGTTGTTGGTCGAATTTCGGGAACGTAAATGTGATTTTAGGCCTACATGGCAAGGGGGGGGTGCAGTGGGGGGGCAGTAGTGGCGGTGGTGGTGGGACTGTTGCAAATGTGGAGAGTGAGGTCACATGGCAATGGAATGCCCATCTGGTGCTCACCACATTTATAATAGTTCCATCTCCGCCGCTACCAGTTGATGGGCTTTCCCTTGCCATGTGACCTCACTCTCCAACCTCCTGCACAGACCCCCAACCCCCTTCCCATCCCCCCCATCCCCTGCACATTCCCACCCCCCTTGTTGCACTATCTTAGCTTGCTCTTGTGTATGTGTGTGATTTGAATATGTGACTTTCTTGCATGTGTATGTACTTAAATAATGATTGATACATTATAATTATTGGTTGTGTTTAAATATTATAGGTCTTCTTGAATGAGATGGATCGTACTTGGATGTATGGTAGTCGTGAATCGATTGAGTTTGTGAATGGGGTCTCGGAATTCTGTAAATCTGCATTACAATATCAAGCATCCTCTGGAGCAGTCGACTTTTATTGTCCTTGTGTCGATTGTAGAAATGTGAGCAAGGTTAGTAGTATACATTTGCTTAGGGAGCATGTATTTCGCCGTGGGTTTAGGCCTCAATACCACGTATGGGTTTGGCATGGTGAGCAGGGGAAGTATATAGGAAGCTCTATAGTAATGAACGATGTATGTGAAGAAAAGAAGGATTTAGAGAATTGGGATGATGAGGTCGGGGATGAGAATTGGGATGATGAGTATGCGGATGATGATAGGGATCGGGTAGGCGAGATGATACACGAGGTTGAAGATCAGTCGTGTAAACGACCTCGTATTTTTTAGTCTATGTCTGAGGCTACTGAAAAGCCGTTGTATCCAGGCTGTACAAAGTACACCAAACTTTCCGCCGTGATAACACTGTTCAACATTAAGTCGAAAGCTGGTTGGACGGACTCTAGTTTCACATCGTTGTTGGAAGTTTTAGCTGATATGCTCCCTGATGGAATGAACTGCCAAAGTCGTGCTATAATGTAACTATTCTGTAGATTTTTAGGCTTGCATTTGTTGTTGGTCGAATTTCGAGAACGTAAATGTGATTTTAGGCCTACATTTATAACACTTCCATCTCCACCGATACCAGCTGATGGGCTTTCCCTTGCCATGTGACCTGACTCTCCACATTTGTAACAGTTCCCACAACCTCTGCCACTACCACCAGATGGGCATTACCTTCCTATGTGACCTCACTCTCCACATTTGTAACTATTGTGTAGATTATTAGGCTTGCATTTGTTGTTGGTCGAATTTCGGGAACGAAAAGGTCATTTTTGGCCTATTTTCGTGTCCAATTCGTACTTATTGAGTCATTTAACCCAAATTATTTTTTGAACATGATAATATGAGGTATAATGTAACTATTGTGTAGATTATTTGGCTTGCATTTGTTGTTGGTTGAATTTCGGGAACGAAAAGGTCATTTTAGGCCTATTTTGTCCGATTCGCGTCCAATTCGTACTTATCGAGTCATTTAACCCTAAATTCTTTTTGAACATGATTATATGAGGTATAATGTAACTATTGTGTAGATTTTTAGGCTAGCATTTGTTGTTGGTTGAATTTCGGGAACGAAAAGGTCATTTTAGGCCTATTTTGTCCGATTCGTGTCCAATTCGTACTTATCGAGTCATTTAACCCAAAATTCTTTTTGAACATGATAATATGAGGTATAATGTAACTATTGTGTAGATTATTTGGCTTGCATTTGTTGTTGGTCGAATTTCGGGAACGAAAAGGTCATTTTAGGCCTATTTTGTCCAATTCGCGTCCAATTCGTACATATCGAGTCAATCCCCAAATTCTTTTCGAACATGATTATATGAGGTATAATTTAACTATTGTGTAGATTTTTAGGCTTGCATTTGTTGTTGGTTGAATTTCGGGAACGAAAAGGTCATTTTAGGCCTATTTTGTCCGATTCGCGTCCAATTCGTACTTATCGAGTCATTTAACCCGAAATTCTTTTTGAACTTGATTATATGAGGTATAATGTAACTATTGTGTAGATTTTTAGGCTAGCATTTGTTGTTGGTTGAATTTCGGGAACGAAAAGGTCATTTTTGGCCTATTTTGTCCGATTCGCGTCCAATTCGTACTTATCGAGTCATTTAACCCCAAATTCTTTTTGAACATGATTATAAGAGGTATAATGTAACTATTGTGTAAATTTTTAGGCTTGCATTTGTTGTTGGTTGAATTTCGGGAACGAAAAGGTCATTTTAGGCCTATTTTGTCCGATTCGCGTCTAATTCGTACTTATCGAGTCATTTAACCCTAAATTCTGTTTGAACATGATTATATGAGGTATAATGTAACTATTGTGTAGATTTTTAGGCTTGCATTTGTTGTTGGTTGAATTTCGGGAACGAAAAGGTCATTTTAGGCCTATTTTGTCCGATTCGTGTCCAATTCGTACTTATCGAGTCATTTATCCCTAAATTCTTTTTGAACATGATTATATGAGGTATAATGTAACTATTGTGTAGATTTTTAGGCTAGCATTTGTTGTTGGTTGAATTTCGGGAACGAAAAGATCATTGTAGGCCTATTTTGTCTGATTCGTGTTCAATTCGTACTTATCGAGTCATTTAACCCCAAATTCTTTTTGAACATGATTATATGAGGTATAATGTAAATATTGTGTAGATTTTTAGGCTTGCATTTTTTGTTGGTTGAATTGCAGGAACGTAAATGTCATTTTAGGCCTATTTTGTCCGATTCTCGTCCAATTTGTACTTCTCGAGTCATTTAACTCCAAAATTTTGTTGCATATGCCAATATGAGGTTGAGTGAAACTACATATTAATTTTTTGTGGATAAATAATCATTAGTAACTGAATTTGGGAAACAAAAAGGCTTAAAGAAAAGTGGAGGTGCAACAGTGGGGTGTGTGCAGTGGGGAGTGTGTGCAGGGGCTGGTAAGGTGGGCTGGCAGGAGATGGGGAGAGGGGCGGGGGGGGAGGGTGTGCGTGATGTGGGGGGGGGTTGGGGCGGGGTTGGGGAGGGTGTGTGTGCACCGCCCCCCTCCCCTACCCCCCTGCCCCTTCCCCACTCCCCATGTACACCCAACCCCCTGCCCATCCCCCCATCCTCTGCACAGGTCCCCCAACCCCCTGCACGGACCCCCAACCCCCTGCCCAGCCCCTCCCCTCCCTTGCACAAACCCCCGCCCGACCCCCTCCCCGCACTTGTCCCCCCAACCCCCTTCCCATCAACCCATCCCCCGCACAGCCCCCCCAAACCCCTTCTCCAGCCCCTCTCCTCCCCTACACGGACCCCCCCGCCCGGCCCCTCCCATGCACAGTCCCCCCAACCCCCCGCATAGACCCCCCAACCCCCGCCCAGCCCCCTCCCCTCCCCTGCACAAACCCTCTGCCCGGCCTCTCCCCTGCACTTGTCCCCCCCAACCCCCCGCACCGACCCCCCAACCCCCTTCCCATCCTCCCCTTCCCCCGCACGAGGCCCCCCCAACCCCCGCACAGACCCCCAACCCCCTTCCCATCCCCCCATCCCCCGCAGTCCCCCTAGTTGCACTCCCCTCTCCCTTGCCCCTTAGTGCCAATGTGAATTTTTTTTTCTTTTGTTGAGCTTTATATATTAATGCGTATATTTGAACAATTTCAGGGAGATGGCGGAGGTGCATACAAATAAGAGCACGAGTACTTAACACACTACCGAGGATGAGTCATATGATGCGAGAAAGGAACAGGATAAAGGTGATCTCGAGGACATAGAGGATGTAAATGCTCTCATGGGCATGGATTACGTGCAAGACCGACCTCGCCGTGAAGAATTGAATGCACAAAGGTCAAGAGTTTCAAAAGCACCACAAATTGGTAGGAAATTATTGGCGACGAAAAAGAGAAAAGGAAGGGGACCTACAAAGTCAATAGGGAAACACACAAATATGACTTTGGAGTACGATAATATGGATCAACCTTGTGGAAAGTGGCGTTATCAGTATGGCATGCAAGTTGGCATTTGCATGCGGAAACTCTCCATTGTGCACTCATGGAAAGAGGTGCCCGAGGAGTTGAAGCAGTGTCTATGGGATGATACTATGGTAAGCTTCACGTACAATAACGTTTAGTTTCTTAATTATTTAGTTAAATATATGTGTAATATTACTAATAGCGTATAAATTACAACAATTGCGGAAACTAATTTGTGAAATGCGTTTTTTTGTAGAATCAATTCAATATCGAAGATGATGAAGCCAAGAAGAATGTATTTCTATCCGCGGTTGCCCAGAGATTCAGAGATTTCAAGGCTAAGTTAGTGTCTGGGTGGATCACTAAGCGGAGGAAAGTAGTAGGTACAAAGAAGAAGAAAATCTACGGCGGAGAAACATCATCCGGTCCTGAGGCTTCACTGGAAACATCATCTGAACCCTCCAAATTACCATTTCAGATATGGAAAACTATCAAACCTGAAGAGTGGGAATCATTTGTTGCCAAAAAAACAACCCCACAAGCTATTGTAAGAATATTTTATTAAGATTTACTACACTTAGCTCCAGTATTATTGTATAACACCGTATCTAACCTTTGTTTGTAATTGTGTGTTTTAGGCAAGTCATGAGAAAAGTAGCGCGAGTGCAAAAGCTAGGAAGTATTATCATCATTTGGGTGCTCATTCGTACAATGAGGCGAGAGAGAAGTGGATGTTCGCCCATTACCCCACAATGGGGTCGACAACGGCAACGGGGACTAGCTCTACGACCACAGTTGCACAGCCTTGGCAACCAGATAGAGTCCTCGATTGGTGGTGTTCGATGCATGGGGTTGATGCAAAAGGAAAAAGAGTCTTGCATGATCCCGGTACAGTTTAGATAGCCAACGCCATTGTAAGTACACAAAAAATGTCCTTTTCCTGTATTCCAAGTCATGTAACCACAATTTTGTGTTGAGTATGATAATATGAGGTAGAATGTAAATATTTACAATAATCATGTCCCCTACTTCAAATTATATTGAATTTCGGGAACGAAAAGGTCATTTTAGGCCTATTTTCGCCTTTTCGCGTCCAATTCGTACTTCTCGAGGCATTTAAGTCCAAATTCTTTTTAAACATGATAATCTGAGGTATTATATAACTAGTGTGTAGATTTTTAGGCTTGAATTTGTTGTTTGTTGAATTTTGGTAACGTAAATGTCATTTTAGGCCTAATTTCGCCTTTTCGCGTCCAATTCTTAGATTTTGAGTCATTTAACCCCAATTTCTTTTCGAATATGACTATATAAGGTATAATATAAGTAGTGTGTAGATTTGTAGCCTTGAATATATTGTTGGTTGAATTTCGGGAACGTAAATGTCATTTTAGGCCTATTTTGGTCATTTCGCGTCTAATTCTTAGATTTTGAGTCATTTAACTCCAATTTCTTTTTGAATATGACTATATAAGGTACAATATAACTAGTGTGTATATTTTTAGGCTTGCATTTGTTTTTTGTTGAATTTCGGGAACGAAAAGGTCATTTTAGCACTTTTTTTGCCTTTTCGCGTCCAATACTTAGATTTTGAGTCAGTTAACTCCAATTTCTTTTTGAATATGGTTATATAAGGTATAATATAACTTTTGCGTTCACGAGCATTTCTCTCTTATCCTTATTTAGATTGGCTTGAAGGAAAAAGAGGCAACCGGTGAGTTCACTCCTAAAGGAGACATTGATGTATTGCACGAAACTTTAGGAAAGGACCACAGTGGACGCGTCAGGGGCGTAGGAGGTGTCCGCCTCGGTTTGAGAAAGGTATATGGTGACCAATACACTACAGCGACAAAATCAAGTGTAAGTAGTGTGAATTCGGCGGCGTCAGTAGATGTGGAGTCTATCAAAGCTGCAATTCGGGAGGAGCTCAGGGAGGAGATGACACATAACTTCAACGCCATTTTGGAGCAAATGGGTTTACCGACTTTTGCTTCATTGAAGAAGGGTAGTGATATTCCACCTAGCCAGCCGACCAGTGATCCACGAACATCTGATGATCAGATGATACCTTTACCTGATCCACCTGTATTACCCAAGTTGAAGGTAATCACATAATCCCTTTACTTTGTTAAAAAACTATTGTTCTTAAATGCATGGAATTCTTACTATAGTAATGTTGTTTCATAGACTCACTATAAATGGAGTTTTTTTTAAAGGAGGAGACCCCATGCGAACTATTAGCTCGAGGAGATGGTTATGATAGTTTCATTCTAGTAGCTTATGGCCATGCGCAACCCCCTAGTGACCGAGTACGATTGCATAACCAGTTAGTGGACGATAATCACTATGTGGTCACCCTCAATGACATTGTGTCTGGTTTCGAAGAATTACCTCTTCCGCTGCCGAAGCCAGAAGTTGGTCTACATTTACAAAATGATGCCATTGGCAGTTATGTTCTATGGCCACGTGCATTGGTGCGGTTTTCAGATGAGGTACAATGATTAACATACATATATATGCGTGTTTTCTTTTCTATTTCCTATGATAGTTAGTAATATCTTTACTTTTAACTAATTACTAGGTTTGGGGGAAGGCCGGTTCACATGACAGGAAGGCAAAGAAGGCCTGTTCACCTGATAAGAAGGCAAGTTTACGTGATGAAGGTGAACGAAATGTGTTGAAGGGAAATGTTTCTAATTGTAAGAATCCACTTATTCTCGAGCCAGAGGTGGTGCGAGGCCTTAGTATTCCATGCTATTGGTTACATGAGTGCGCTAGCAATTTACCCGATGATAGTACTATAGAGGTTCCTTTGGAGGCGCAACAATTCCACTACCTTGAGGAGTCATCGACATTCATTTCTAAGCTCGATATTAATGAATTCTTATGTGGGGTAGAGTTGAATGTTTCCATGATACAAACTTTCATGAGGTAATACACAAGTATATAAATATACATATACATATGCTTAATTAGTTTTCAATTCAACTTCCATAATAAGTAAGTTTACTTTTAATCAATATGATTTCTCAGGTTATTATACAATGAATTGCTTGGAACGTCAATTGGGTCAATGTTTGGTTGGTTATGTCCAAACATAATACGAGATGACAATTGCTTAAAAAACAAAGCCGAAGTGAAAAAGTATCTCGATATGAGTTTCAAAGCATCATCTCGTTCAGGATATCATCAGATCATCCTTGTCCCGTATATTGAACATTATGCTTGTTAAACCCGCTTTACTTTTATTATTCGATAATTAAATTCACCTATTAATTGTTCTATGATTAATAACTATATTTTCTTGTTGTAGGGCTCATTGGACACTGCTTGCGATATGTTTGTCACGTAACGAAGTCTACCACTTTGATTCTTTACGTCGACAGCCACCACGGTCCTTACTAATCAAATCATTGTTAAATAGGTAGCCTAACCGAAACTAAATATATACGCACTTATTAATATTACACATTATTCATCATCTTTAATATATATAAACAGTACATCTTATAATAATGTATTGATGTAGTGTGATGAAGCATGCTAGTGGAGCAGGACTTCGAGCACCAAAAGCTCCTGCTTGGATATCAGTCGAGGTAACATGACTAATTAGTTTGTCCATATATAGAAACACTTTTCGCCACTTACTAAACATCTAACATGAATGTCATTGGATGCATGCTTTGGTGAATTTTAGTGTCCGTAACAAGATAAATGTGGCTATTACGTGCTGAGGTACATGTTCGATATCGTCAACCATTGCACTAACGTCGATGATCTTCAAAAGGTATGTAACTTATTAGTATATGTTAGTTTAGATTATATCGATGGGTAATAGTTAATTGGTTTAGAAACCCAAGTAGCATATATTCGCAAAAATTACCACATTCTACCCTAAAACATGGTACTTTGATGCCTTTCATATAAATATGAGGTATAATAACTAGTGTGTAGATTTTTAGGCTTGCATTTGTTGTTGGTTGAATTTTGGGAACGAAAAGGTCATTTTAGGCCTATTTTCACCTTTTCGCGTCCAATTCGTACTGATCGAGTCATTTAACCCCAAATTCTTCGTGAACATGATAATATGAGGTATAATGTAACTATTGTGTAGATTTTTAGGCTTGCATTTGTTGTTGGTTGAATTTCGGGAACGTAAATGTCATTTTAGACCTATTTTAGCCTTTTCGCTTCCAATTCTTAGATTTTGAGTCACTTAACTCCAAATTCTTTTTGAACATGATAATATGAGGTATAATATAACTAGTGCGAATATTTTTAGGCTTGCATTTGTTGTTGGTTAAATTTTGGGAACGAAAAGGTCATTTTAGGCCTATTTTCGCCTTTTCGCGTCCAATTAGTAATTATCGAGTCATTTAAACCCAAATTATTTTTGAACATGATAATATGAGGTATAATGTAACTATTGTGTAGATTTTTAGGCTTGCATTTGTTGTTGGTTGAATTTCGGGAACGTAAATGTGATTTTAGGCCTATTTTAGCCTTTTCGCGTCCAATTCGTATTTTTCGAGTCATTTAACTCCAAATTCTTTTTGAACATGATAATATGAGGTATAATGTAACTAGTGTGTAGATTTTTAGGCTTGCATTTGTTGTTGTTTGAATTTCGGGAATGAAAATGTGATTTTAGGTTTATTTTGTCCAATTCGCTACCAATTGGTACTTATCGAGTCATTTAACCCCAAATTCTTTTTGAACATGATAATATGAGGTATAATGTAACTAGTGTGTAGATTTTTAGGCTTGCATTTGTTGTTGGTTGAATTTCGGGAACGTAAAGGTCATTTTAGGCCTATTTTGGCCATTTCGCGTCCAATTCTTAGATTTTGAGTCATTTAACTCCAATTTATTTTTGAACATGATAATATGAGGTATAATATAACTAGTGTGTAGAGTTTTAGGCTTGCATTTGTTTTTGATTGAATTTCGGGAAGGTATATGTAATTTTTAGAACTATTAACTACGGTAAATGATTGAATTCTTATATTATGTGTTTATTCCTTGGTTGTTTTGCAAGGTTTATATGAATAACACACCAAGTTTGAGGGCCTTCACCATGGAGGAATTACATGAAGTTCGGGATAATTGCTTATGATACATTTTGGTGGATTTCGCGATATATTTATCTAGATCTAGTTGGTATTTTCCTTTCTGATATAGTTTTTAGGTAATATGTTGGTATTTTGTCAATTCTATGTACACTTTTTACATTATTAATATATTTAAAGTTAATTACGTGGAAAAACTTGTGATATATTGCAATTCGGTTTTTTTTTTGGAAGGGAGGTCTTGGGGGGGGGGAGGGCCGCCACGGTGGGGTGCAAGGGTGGGGTCTTGAGCCGGGCTAGGAGGGGCGGGCGGCCGGCGGCAAGGGGTGCGGTGGGCGGGCACAGGGGGTGGAGGGGCGCTTGGGGGTGGCAGCATGGGCCGGGTGGTGGTGGGCGGTGGTGGTGGGTCGGGGTGGGGGTGCGGGGGTTGTCCTGGCAAGGGGGTGGAGGGGCTGCAGGGGGCCGGGAGGTGGGGTGGGGTGGGGGGTGCGGTTGGGCCGACGGCAAGGGGGCTAGCAGGGTCTTTGGGGTGGGTATTGGGCGGGGGTGGGGGTCTGGCCGGGCGGGGGGGGTGGTCTGGCCGGGCCGAGCTGGGTTGGGTCTTGGTTGGGCTGGCCCGAAGTTGGCCGGGGGGGGGTGGAGGGTGGCCGTTTGGGGGGTGGGGGGAGTCTTTGGGCCGGGCGCGTAATTTTTTTTTTATAAATATAACGAACACGAAGGGCTGCGGTTTAGGCCCAAAACCGCAGCCCTTCCATATGGAAAGGGCTGCAGTTTTGGGCCTAAACCACGCCCTTGACTTTTAGTGAAGGGCTGCTGGCCAAAAACGCAGCCCTTACGGCTGTTTTGACCGCGGCCCTTGCATTTCTCTCCACTAGTGTTAGTGAGTTTAAGGACAGCAAGTTTAAACCTCTTCCTATCATCATACCCCTTATAATCAAAGATGGTTTCCATTTGCCTTACCCAACCAAGAAAGGCCTCACTATCATGCCCTCCATTAAATTCTGGCATCTCAATTTTCAAACCCCTATCTTCATCAAAGTATCTAGGTGTATTCATCTCACCTTCCTCAGTTTCAAGAAAATTTAGTTTTCGATTAGCTTGCAACAACATACTAGACATAGCATCAATCCTAGTTTTTTGTTGGGCCTTATCTTCTTCATTCTCTTCTGATTTCTTCTCTTAATTTTCTAATTTTTGTGATACTATTTGCAGCATCATAGCAAGTTCACCATCCGCCATGATTTTCACTAGTTTTTGCTAGGCTATTACAAATACAAGAGTGAATCTGCCGTAATTTTGAACAATAAAAACGAAACTATAAATGGCCTTGAGACTCTCAGAACCTTACAAATTATGAAAATTCAGGAAAAAATAAGCAGATTCAAAAAAAGAAACTCCTTAAAAGCTTCTCGAACGAAGGAGAAATCTTCGTTTGAAATCCGGTGTGCTGATTTCCTCCGATTCTGACGCAGTCCACAAAATCGTGCCCAGTTTAATATCTAAAAAATTCACAAAAAACTGAAAAAAGTTGTGAGTATTCTAGACAAAAAGATATGCAGAATCAAAAATAAGAAACACCTAAATCAGACTCCTGTATCCCAAGAAATCGCTCTCCAAAGTTGGACATAAAACCGGATGAATTCTGTCCGTTTTGTTTCACCACCAAAACACGATTTTTCTTCAATGATTCTTCACCAAAGCTCTGATACCAAATGATCCAAATGCAACCCTCACTTTCTCACTTAATTTAGGTTGAATTGGTTTTGATAAGTTTGCTCCTTTGGCTGAATTAGAACGAATATGGAAAACTGAAAATTTAACTATAGTTCTCAAGACACACTCAAAGAACTACAGGATCTTGATACAACTAAACAAGACACACTCAATTTAGTCTATCAATCCTAAACAACCAAGACACACTCAAGTTGTAATAAGGGTTTTGAGACACACTCAAAGAACTACAGGATCTTGATACAACTAAACAAGACACACTCAATTTAGTCTATCAATCCTAAACAACCAAGACACACTTAAGTTGTAATAGGGGTTTTGAGACACACTCAAAGAAAGTTTCACAAAGAAACACTTTTTAATTCAAACTCCAAAACTGATTTTCACTTATCATTTGCTCTCCTTTTATAGAGAAATGGAGCAGCAAAATAACACAAAGAAACCCTACAAAAATCATCCAAAGAGGAGTAGCAAAGAGGAGTTACAAAACTCCTTGATTCAAGGCTCTTGATAAGCTCCATTAAATGAGTTGTTACAAGGCTTAAATCAGCACACTAAGCATGCTTGAAAGAGCAGCATTTCACACGCCTATATCCCCTAATCACACGCCTACTTGCCTGAGTATTACAAGTAATCACTAGGCTATATTTAAAGCTTGAAAATAAAACAACGAAAATAAATAGGAACCCAAACAGAACTCGGGCTTCCTTTACAACCATGTTTGAAAACCCAAACAGAACTTGGGCCTTGTCACGTCCATCTTCAATCACCCAACCAGAACTTGGGCCTTCTCACGTATTATTCCATGTGTTCAGTTTAAGGAGGCTTCATGGGTTCCATGGTCAAAGACCCATTTAAAGAACGAACTTCGATCAAAATAGGATTTCACACGCCTATATCCCCTAATCACACGCCTACTTGCCTAAGTATTACAAGTAATCACTAGGCTTAATTTTAAGCTTGAAAATAAAACAACGAAAATAAATAGGAACCCAAACAACTCTGAGCTGCTTCTTTACAACCATGTTTGAAAACCCAAACGTAACTTGGGCCTTGTCACGTCCATCTTCAATCACCCAACCAGAACTTGGGCCTTCTCACGTATTATTCCATGTGTTCAGTTTAAGGAGGCTTCATGGGTTCCATGGTCAAAGACCCATTTAAAGAACGGACTTTGATCAAAATAGGACCCCTCACTTTAACCATTGTTATCTTTGTTTCTTTTTAAAAAATATATATATAAATCAATTTGCTCTCAATTTTCATACACTACAGAAGTACAGAGCCGATTTTCATTTACCCGTTAACGAAACAAGCAGGTGATTGTATCTACTGCAATAATGGGCCTCAAAATTATTTTAATTAAATATATTCATAAAATATAGTACTATTACAATAATATACCCTAAATAACAAAGATAGATACATCATACATGAAGTAGTAATACAGTCAAAATTAGATGCGAAAAAGAAAATCGATAGGCGATGCGAGGGAAACATGGCTTGAACTTCTGTAACTACACTTTTGTGTTGTTTTGATTTCTCTGCATCAACAAAAACAAGTAAAGAAGAAAATCAAAGTCCAGCATATAATAATAAGAAAAACAACATCAAAGCAAGTATCTTACCGAAAAAAAAAATTGAATCCAAAAAGAAAGTCAACACTCAAATAAAATTAGAAAAATAATGGAACCACTCTAATTTAATGTAGCAAGTACAAAAGTACTTAAGAAAAAATTCACCTATCTATATCATATCTTCAATGCCAAAAAATCCCCTTCAAAATTAGTCCTTTCTCTTTACCTGTAAAGGAACAAAAAGACGAATAAAAACCTTAACATATGGACAAATTTATACCAAAAAACTCAAATTAGATCTTAATTGAGCTAAAAATCAAAGTTAACAGTGTAAAAACTAAGTAAACAATAGAAGATCTAAATAAGAGAAGGAACTAGCTAACAATGCAAATTGATGGTGGTCGTTGATGAAATCATCCGAAGTAAAAACAATGAATAATTACACAATTATACTGTACATAAATCGTAGAATGACTTCCAAATATCTAAGAAGAAACAAAACTAGAAAACTGAAGAAAAGTATATTTACCAGTGATATTCAGACTTAATTTTCCAATCTGAAAACTTAAACTTGTTGATAGGGAGAGAGAAAGAGGGAGAAGGAGATTGAAATAAATGGAGGAAATACGAAAGTGCATGAGGAGAGAGAAAGTGGAATGCGTGCCAGGCTGCCAGCCATACAGAACTGATTTTTTTTAAAAGAATTGAACTCATTAAAGAGAAATTAACGCGAATCATTTAAAATTTGGGAGATGAGACTAGGAAGTGCTAATGGCTGTGTGGGCCGCAATGCTGTTTCTCGGTTCGGTCAAAAGTCGTTCTACAGTTTCGGCCAGAGAGGCCGACTCGAGTTCGAGACGGCCCGTGACTTTAACGGCCGGCGCTGGCTAGTGGAGTTCGGCTCGAAAGTTCGCAAACATGTTCGAAAACTTTTAAAATACAATTTTTTATAGATTGATTATTAATCCAACATGGATTTTTACTTTAAAAAATATAGCCCAATTTTAAGCCCACTTCAAAAATTTAAAACAAATTAAGATTTTCGGCCCAAACCCAACTAAAACATACAAACCAAATAGAAGATTGGGAGAAGAAGCGTTAATTCTTCCCAATCCCAGCTGAGCCTTCAAGGATCGAAAAACCCTAAAACTCCATTCTCTCATTCTCCCGTTCAAGGTGGTTGATTTCGGCGGCGAGCTGGGTGGTTGATCTCGGCAGCGAGCAGCGAGCGGTGAGCGGCGAGCAGCGAGCAGCGAGCAGGATGACAGGTATTATATGTATTTTTCATTTTTTTTAGTTTTCTTGTCGATTTTATATGAAATTTTCGACTTTCGAGCATGATGTTTAGTTTTGTTTTTCGATTTTATCTGAAATTTGCGAGCATGGTGTTTCGATTTTTTTCATTCTAAGATTGATTTGTAGCAGCGAGCAGCGATTTTTTTCATTCTAAAATTTTCGACATTCGAGCATGATGTTTAGTTCTGTTTCATTCGTATTTTATCTGAAACTTTTCGAGCATTTGTTAAATTTTTTATTCTGATTTATTGTTTTGTGGCCTTTGAAATTCTGTTGTTTGTACGCTTTGTTCTTCACAAATCACAACTACATCAATTAGCAAGTGGAGCAATTTTGATTTATAAGTACCTAAAAAGTATTGATATTTTGTATGCAAACTTGTTACTCAGATGTACTGTTTTGGGTTAGTTATATGATTCGTTTTAGACTGAAGTCCACTTATATGGAGGAAGAAGACAACTTTGCTATTTACTTTGTGGTAAGTCTGCCATTGTTGTTTTGCTTGTTGAGTTAGTGATTTGTGCAAACTTCATCTTGGTCAGCTTACTCAGCTATATATGATCCTGGTTTGTTGGCATATGATCCTGGTTTGTTAGCATATGTAGCAAAATGATCAGTTATATTTAGGGATGGGCAAGGGTCGGGTCTGGGTCGGGTCCATCTGGACCCTAGACCCGGACCCTAATTTTTTTTGCAGACCCAGACCCAGACCCGGACCCTAAGGGTCTGGGAAAATTGGACCCGGACCCAGACCCTTAGGGTCTGTAGGGTCTAGGGTCCGGGTCAGGGTCCAGGCCTATTTCTTTATTTTTGCCTAATTTTGAGCATTATTTATATTTCACGATAAAAAATGATCATCTAAAAAAAACCATAAAATAAAAATCACCAACAGTCCATATCAATGAAAATTGCACATAAATTCAGATTGTATCTCATTCATATCAAAACCGAAATTATACATATCAACAGTCTAAAAAATCGCACTTTGCAAAACCGGGATTTTTAACAATCACCAACAGTCCAACAATATCAAATTCACACTATTCGACAATCACCAACAGTCCAAAATTCGCATCACCAACAGACGAAATTTTATAACCCTAATTTTTTAATACCCGGCATCAGGCGTGAAGGTGGAGGCCGGAGAGAAACAAGAGGTACGCCAAATTCCCACCACTCCTGCTGCTAGGTAGATATGCTCTTTTGCTTCATTGTTCTTCTTTTGTTAAATTACTTATCAACATGAGGAATCTGATGGTGTGAACTTTGAAGAGACCACCAGGTCCAAGTCGGCGATGTGGTATGTAATACCGAAATAGGTTTTCAAAGAGTGTGATGTACTGATGTGTTTTAGTTTAGGACTTTAGGTGTTGTAGGAAATCAGTTTTTTTTTTAAATAAAAAGGTAAAACTTATATATTTAATATTTTTAGGGTCTAAGGGTCGGGTCTGAGGCGGGTCCGGGTCCAGAATATCAAGACCCGGACCCGGACCCTAAAAAAACTACTTGGACCCATACCCGGACCCGGACCCTTAGGGTCTGAAAAAGTTGGACCCAGACCCTTAAATTAGGGTCGGGTCCAGTAGGGTCCGGGTAGGGTCCTGGACCCATGCCCATCCCTAGTTATATTTCTTATGTTGCAAAAGATATCATGCACTGTGTAAGTGTGCTAGTTTGGCTTTTTTAACAGATAATGATTCTACTTGTGGACCATCATCGACTCCTGGTTGCTCTTCTACTCCTAATGTGGAAGAATTTTTTGTACGTGTTGATGATGAGATCCAAGATGAAGAAATGGAGCAAGAGCCACCAGAACCTCACGTTGACTCTAATCAAGAGCTAGACGGGGAAGAGCATGGTCATCCTTTCAAGAGACCAAGAAAATCTGAGGTGTGGAAGGATATGGAGGATCCCATACAAATAAATGGGGATTGGAAAACTCAATGTAAGCATTGTAAATCTCGTCTTACTGTTTTAAAGAGTGGCACTACGAGTCATTTAAAAAGATATTTGTCTAATTGTACTCAAAGAAAATTGAAATTAAAGCAACAAAGTATGATTAACTTTTTGCCATCTGATTCAAGTGCGGGTACACCAAATTCTGGAGGTGTTAGTGCTTTACATAATGGTAAGCTAGATATGTTATGCATGAGGGAAGGGATTGCTAATTGGATTATCATGCATGAAAAGCCTTTTAGTGTTGTAGAAGAAGAAGGTTTTAACATGATGTTAAAGAGGGGGATACCTCAATGGACATCTGTTTCACGCCACACTATAAAAACTGATGCTTTCAAAGTCTATGAGGCGGAGAAAAAGAAACTAAAGACTCTTTTGAAGGATGTAGATAGAATTTCCTTGACCACCGATCTTTGGCGTGCTAGACCACAAAGGATTGAGTACATGGTTCTTACGGGTCATTTTGTTGACCGTGATTGGAAACTCCAAAAGCGAGTTTTGAGCTTTGTCCACATACCTCCTCCTCGGAAAGGCAAAGACATAGCAAATTGCATCTTCAAATGTTTAAAGGAGTGGGAAATTGAGAATAAAGTAAGTGTTTATCAAATTCTTTTGAATAATATGTTTATTCTTACATGCTAGTAGCTAGTTGATCTTTACTTATGATAACAATTACATTTTCTTTAAATATAGGTTTTTACGGTTTCGGTTGACAATGCCACCGCAAACGATTCATGCATACAAATTTTAAAGGATACTTTCTCACTTACAAAGAGGTTGTTATGTGGTGGAGCATTGTTTCATGTACGTTGTTGCGCACATATATTAAATATTATGGTGCAACATGGTCTCAAGCAAGTTAAAACCATTGTCAAGAATGTTCATGATACCGTAGATTACCTCAATGGAAGTGAAGCGAGAATGAGAAAATTTGCGGAAATTGTCCAACAATTCAATCTTTAAGAGCGGAGGTTGGTTCTTGAATGCAAAACTAGGTGGAATTCCACTTATGATATGTTATCATGTGCCATCAAGTTTAAGGAGGTATTTTCTAGACTTGCTTTGGAGGATAATGATTATGTTTATTGTCCTAGTTCTGATGATTGGCATAAAATTGAAAAACTTCTTGAGATCTTAAAGGTGTTCTATGATACCACAAATGTTATCTCGGGCTCTGAGTACCCTACTTCCAACTTTTTCCTTAGTGAAGTTTTTTACATCAATGAAATGTTGGACAAAAATGCTAATTCTCCCGATTCTTTTGTGAAAGATATGGTGAAAAACATGAAAGAAAGATTTGATAAATATTGGGGTGAATGTAATTTACTCATGGCTATTGGTGGAGTGTTAGACCCTCGTTTGAAAATGAAGGTTGTTGAAATTACATTTCCTCATATGTTTCCTTCAAATCTTGTTAGGGAGAACATTAATAAGGTTAGAGATACTTTGTATGAGTTGTATGATGAGTATAAGGCTTTGTATCCTCCTTTGAATGAAGACCTTGGAGAAAGTAGGAATGGAGCTCCACATATAGTTCAAGGGGGAAGCCTTCCGGGGATGTTAATGGTTTTACAAGTTGTTAGAAGTGGGGAAAGGGTGGAGCCTAGAAAATCAGAACTTGATGTATATCTTGAGGAATGTACCGCAACTGATGAAGGACATAGGTTTGATGCTTTAAATTGGTGGAAGGAAAGAGCTAGCAAATTTGTTGTTTTGTCTAGATTGGCTGCTGATGTGTTAGCTATTCCTATTACCACTGTTGCTTCAGAGGCTACATTTAGCGCTGGGAGTCGAGTTATTGATCCTTATCGATCTTCATTGCTTCCGGAAACCGTGCAAATGTTGATTTGCACGGGAGATTGGTGTAGGTCTATCTTTGGAATCAAGAGAAAGAACAAAGTAAGTCTAAAATTATTTTTGTTGTTTTATTTTTATGTTTATAGATATTGTTTTTATAGCTAATTATAATTTATATGTGTAGTTTGTTGATGAAGATGAACCAAAAGAAATCATGATTCCTATTCCATAAATTGCGTTCTTCTATGAGGTTATTTTCTCACTCTTCTCTAATCTTATACTTTCTATTACATAAATGAATAAGTTATGATTTTATAAAATTATATCTTTATAAATATTGTTTTAATGTATGTGTTAAACATATTTTCTAGGTGTTATGGGAGAAAAAGAACCATGAAGAATGGCTTGGACTTGAAAATGAATGTCAAAGCCTCAAAGGAAGAGAAAGAGTTGTTTGTGTGTTTAATTATTAAATGAAATTTGTGTAAAACTTTGTTGCGACTTGTAAACTTTGTTTAATTTGATGGGTACTTTGTCAAATTTGTTGTAAACTATTTTTTTTCTCTTTTTAAAGTTTAAAACTTTAAAGTATGTGCTTAGTTCATTGTAAAAAAGCTGGAAATTGGAAATAGCGCGCTGAAAAATGCACTAGAAATATTCTCGAGCTTTTTCGAGCCGAACAGTTCGCGAACTTCGAATTCGAGCCGAGCCTCGAGCCGAGCCAAAAAAAAATTTTTTCGAGTTCGAGCCGAGCCCGGATTTTCGAGCTCGAGCCGAGCTCGGTCCCTCACATTCTCGAGCCGAGCCGAGCCTGGCCATGTTCGGTCTCGGCTCGGCTCGTTACCACCCCTAGATGAGACTATAGATAATGGTGGGGACTGTTGACCGTTCTTTCCCATTGTTAAAATAAAATGAATATGTAACTCAAGTGTTATGTTAGCCTAAGATAACTATTATTTCAATCCACTGTTATTATTATTGTGTTATATTTGCCCTTATTTGTAGTTGTGAAAGAAAACCATGACTTTTGTTCTTTTATTAATCCACTACCATGCTCAGGGGCGGATCCAGGATTTTGGATTAGGTGTAGCGGAATTTTGCAATAGCATCGAATGCCAGAAAAACCAATAAATACTAAATTCAAAATGCTTGAAAATTCAAATACAACCAAAGACAAAATACTTTAATAAAAAAAATTCACTAACAACTCACATAAATTTTGTAATAGATATACAATCGCATCAAGACTTGCATCTAAAAACAAAACCGTTCTCATATTTTGTTGGCTTGGTTGAGTTGGAGGAAAAAGTTTGAGATATCCCTCTTTTTGTTTTCTCTTTAAAATTGTGAATTACACTTATACATATGACACAAGAATTAACTAATCAATTGAACCAGTGTTTTCTTACTTTGATTATACTAGAAAACAACTTTACAACTCAAATCACAAATTCACAACATGACAATTTGTATCTAATTCAAAAATTATAATTCACCAACAACTCACATAAATCAACATTTAGCAATTGTAGATTAACAATAACAAATTCATAAATTCACACAAATAATCCCAAATTCATAAATCATAAGTCTCAAAATTATCAATCAAAATTAGATGAAAAAGAAATTAAGTAAATAGTAAGAAATAAAATAGAAGTCCAACCAGCATTCCACCCCAATTTCAACCAAACTGAATCAAAGCCCTCACAATATTCCACATTTCGCCGCAATTAATTCAACAATCTTCGATAAAAATCATTCATAAAACAAAAGATATAATTTAATAAAAGGAAACCATCACCTGAGAGCAAAGAAAATCATGCGGCTAATATCGTTGTCGGCGAAATTGGCAGTGGAAAAACTACTCAAATTCTTCATGTTTTCTCTTTTTTCTTTTTGGCTCAGCTTCTTTTCTTTATCTCTCGATTATTGTAAGTAATTTTGATGATAATATGTGTTTTAATTTGATGATAATATCTCTTTCTCTTTCACCAATTGTAAGGGGTCTCATAGCAATTTCAACCTCTTCCCAAAGTAGAGCAACTCTCAATAACCCAGATAATAACATCCAAGAACAACGAACCCTAAAGCGCTGCGGTCGACCAAAAAATCTACTACTCTCTCTCCTTAGAAAACAACTAAAATCATGTAAAAGATATTTGTATTTTGAGGCGAATGGAGAAACCGAGGAGACTGGAGAGAGAGAGGAGGAATGGAGGAGAGTGCAGACTGTAGAGAGAGACGCGGAAAGAGAAAAGAGGAGAAGACAGAAAGGCGGAGAAACTTTTGCTTTTCAGAAAAAAAAAATCATTTTTTAAAAAAAAAAAACGAGGGGTAGCACGTGCTACCCCTTGTTACAACGTGGCTCCGCCACTGACCATGCTGCTGGTTGTAGTTGCATGATTGATGACTCCAGTGAACTCATTACCCCTAGTATCCTGAGCATTCTTCCTCCTTGAGTACGTGTTAAAAAATAGGGTGTGTTGTTGTGAGGGCTTAGCATTGTAGGCCTTCATTGGTAACTTGTGAAAACCTGCATTTAATAGGAAAATTTATTACAATAATCATATAAGGCTGACAGAAAATTTATTACAATAATCATACGAGGCTGCCATCTTTTGATGAAACGGGCTTTTACAGGAAGATGAGCACGGAGAAGAAATGAGCTTGATAGATCTTTTGGAAAAAAGTCATAAGAGAAAAGATGGCACCTTCCTTACGGGAACAGAAACAGAACTAAACCTGAAGCTACTGGTGAACAACAAAAAAGGCGTCGATACAATAAGAGTATGTTTCTTCTCATACCTTCTTGAGTAGGTTTTGGACCGCATCAGAAAATGTTAATGAGCTACTGCGAACCCACCTGATGCGGATCAAAACCACATCAGAAAGGCCAGTTTTGACCGCATCAGGTGGGGTTTTTTCCACTAGTGAAGGTAAGTATATTCCACACACAAAAAATCACAAAAATACACAAAATCTCCTATCTCCAAGAAGACTTGGGAGATCAAGAGATAAACAAACCCCAGCAAGCAAACAAGCTTGCTCTTACAAACTTTCTACCCAGACCCTATGTAATACCCCTCATGGTTGCTTTAAATGGATTTAGCAGGCTACTTATTCCAACAAGATGCGTCTTTCTTTTAGGAAACTCATTTATTTAGTTACTCCACAGTTAAGCGTGCTTGGTTGGGAGTAGTCCAGGGATGGGTGACCTACTGGGAAGTTTCTCAGGATGCGCATAAGTGAGGACAAAATGCGCCGGAAGAACTTGTGTTGGTTATTGATGACAGTTGTTGGCCCTGGATGCGCATTTGTGACGATATACTCGACTCTGTATGGGTCGGTTGTTACACCCTATCTACTGTACCACACTTTTGTGGTATACAAGCTTTAATTCTATGTTCAACATTGAACTTTATCCAGACCCTATCTACTGTACTACAGTTTTGTGGTATACAAGCTTGCTCTTGTTTTTATTTCTTGTTATTAAGTAATTGTTCCGACTCATTTGAATGGGCTTAGTTTTTTTGTAAGCTTATTCAGTTATTTGTTTGAATTTGCAATGCTAGCTGCTTGAATGTGTGTTCATAGTGTAAGCTGGTTTCCCTATTCTGTATCCACTTCAAATGTGTCCGCGCCCTACCTAATTGATAATGAATGATGCGTTAGAACTTGCATGCACTCAAATCATGCATTCTGTTACTCAATATTATCTTTTCTCTCTTAAGGATCGCTTTAGGATTCCTGATGGTGAGATGTATGACAACCAAGCGCTCCAACGTGTGGATAAAAGTTGGAGGCAAAATACAAATTTAATTTGAAATCATCATACTTCAAACTGAATGAGAAGTCTAAGTGTAGACACATAATCGTGTCTCCCCATTTAGTACCCTATGATGACTAATTCCCCGCTCTAATTGGTCCGGATCGAGGAAATAATAGAGAACGAGTCTAAAAGAAAACCTTTTAAGCCCAATCAATTTTCTAACTCTTTTTATTAACCCATTTCCGAAACCTTTTTTATAAATAGTTTTACTAAGCCCACTTTATAAAACTTTTTAAAATAACTTTTAAAATAGCCCATCTTCGAAAACCTTTTAAAATGGTTTTTATGAAAGCCCAATTTCTAAAATCCTCTTTCTAAGCCCATTTTAATTAATAGAATTAATTAATTATATTAATTAGTTTTATTAATAAAAATATCATTTATAAAAAAACAATCCTTCTCCAAAATGTTTTTAAATATTTTTATCTAACTCTTTTGTAAAATCTTTTTTAATAAAAATCCTTTAAAGACCTATTATCTTTCGAAAACCTATTGCAACCCAACTACCTAAACCTATATATACCCTCCCAAAAAAATTTCACTCTCACAATCTCACGGCATACCTGCACAATTCACATCTCCTCAGTAACTAATATCACTCAACTCACATATAACTCCACGGCCATTCACCTCACAATACTCCTCCCTCCCTAACCTCTCAACCTCACAGTCAACTCTCATACTTCACGCTCATAATTCCTAAGATTCATCAATCACCATAATCGTACAGCACTGCACCACGGTCCACGCCTAACAAAAATCCACACAAGAATTTCCACAGCCTAATTTCCTTCACCCTACAGTATACTAATACTATAAACTATTCCCCCTAATACTACCTATACAACACCACTTGATCATCCACAACGCATCATCATCAACTCATCATATTAATTAAGCGCAAATAATTTCTTTTGTTCTAGTTTCACGCAACGTTTACGAAATAATACATATTATTTTTCAAGGCTTGTTCGTCAATTCGAACCAAGATCCGTACAAATCAACGATCCCATACGGTGGTATAATGTCCAAGGTCAACTAAATTAACAAACTTTATTTTCTTTCTTAATTTTTATTATTTTATTGAAGTTACCAACATTCTATTCGTGATGTAGATTGTTAACATATTCATGCGACTATAAGTATTGTATATTATACTAACTCCCTACGATATTTTCTTATTTATTTTTATATATTGTTATGATTGTGCTGCATATTTTTTTTTTATCACCCACATGTTACTATTGTTAAGAGGTTGAGGTGGTGGAGTAGTGGCATCGCTTCTCACCTCATATCCCTGAGGTCTAGGGATCAAACCTCATCGGACTCATTTGAGGATTTCCCCTTATCCCCCCTCGAGTAAGTCCCCTTCATCTTACCTTAAAAAAATGTTATTATGTTAAACAAGACCTAAGAAACTGTTCTAACTAATTCAGATAATTTGGACAACCTACTAGGTACCTTGTAATATTATTGCTTAATAACTTGTCACGAAAAAATAGTCTTTTATGTGTTTCCTGAACCAATTTAGACTAATATTTTTAGAGTGTATAAAAATATTATGTGGTTATTCTTTTGCATAAAACTATGATATGAATCGATATTTAGTAAAGGCCAGCAATGGGAAAACATGGTTCATTATGACCATATTTGTACCCTCACCCCCGAACTCCATTTTTGGTTCAATGACCATCTATGCAGTCAGGACGGGGAAATCTACATTGGATAAATCCCTAAGATGTCCCTACAATTTCAACATCTAATTAGGTTTATAAGTTTTCCTCTAAAAGACTTGTTGGCGACTTCAAAACGAATTTCAATAAAAACTTAACAATGGGGTAGTCAAATACGCACTCACACCGCGGTAGGCGAAAATAAAATCACGCCTACAATTTGGGGACTCCACCAGGGAGGATTTTGAAAATAAAAATTTTAAAAATAAGTGGGTGAAACTTGAAAAATACGATTCATTCTCTTTTTTATGCCTTAGAATAACATACTGTTTTGCATATGTATGGCTATTGTTCAGCCACCATAAGGACAATCTACCTTGCCTCATTAGCACATGTTCTATGTGTGAGGTCACCACCGGGGGGTTTGCACTTTGTCCTTCCAAAAAGTTTCCTGAGCGATAGTGTTGGATCTTAGTCAGAAGCAAACCTACCCAACCATGACATTGTTCTCTTGTTCCTGACTCGAGAACTGGAGTGCGTCTTACACGTGGCCACCTTTTTAAGCAAAGGTACGAAGCGTGGGATCAATCTCTTAGTCATGGACCCTTTTCAGCCTTAACCTAAACCTGACCATAGCTCAAACATAGAACTGGACTTTAGGTTGAGAACTTTGCATATTATTATCGTACTTGTGCATATTTGTGTGTACGTTCCTTTAATAGTTTTTTTTATTACACGAGTTTCGAGTCGAAATCGTCGACGAATCAACGTAAAGAAAAACTAAGAAATCGTAGTCGTTGCACGCCGCGCGCCAATGTACTCCTATTCCGCGTGCCGTGCAGCCCTGTGCACTGCGTTCCACGCTGCGTGAGTGCTTGATGCGCTTAATCTTGCGTCTTGCGCAACTGCTTTTGCGTCGCTTCCTCCCGCCTTCCGCGCCTTCTTGCACCCAGCGTAATATACTTTCATGCATCTTGCGTTTGATATTTGCGTGCTCAATTTCAGCATTCCTTGTTAAGCTTAGTGTCCAATGTTGTCCGTCCCCAAATCATAGGATAATTATATTTCCTTTTTTTTCCTATAATCTTTTTTCATCAACAAACAAAAAAAAAACATCTCCATCCTTTTTTTCTTTTATTTTAAAAAATCCATCGAAAGAAAAATATTTTCAATCTCTAATCTCCTATCTATTTCGAAAATTCTATCTCCATCCTTTACCAAACTATATATCCCATTTTTTTTAAAAAATGATCTCCCATCTTTTTTTCAACAATCATTCTCCTATCTTTTTCAAAATTTCATCCCACCTTCTATCTCCTATCTGTTTCAAAAATTCATCCATCATCCTATATCATATATTTTCATGTATATTATCCATCCTTTATGTGCACGTCATTTAGGATTCCTTTTAGTATCCATCTTGTTGTAAAAGTCTCATCCGCTTAGGAATTCTAACTGCACTAGAAGTTATTCTGACCCAAATGTCTAGATTCGTCCAGTTTCACTTCATTTAGAGCTCTTCACCTCATCTAACTCTATCCATGTTAGGAGTCTTAACCCTGTCTAGGTTCACCCATCTAAGAAGTCTAGGGTTGTTAGAATTCTTGCCATCTTAGAAGTCTATAATTCGTGCATAATTCATCTTAGGAGTCTCAAATCCATTAGAGTTCTGCCCACATTAGGAGTATAAAACAATTTGAATTCCGTCCATTTTAGGAGTCTAGGTCCACTAGAGTCTCATGTATATTAGGAGTCTAGCATCCTTAAAATCTTACCAAGTCTAAAATTCTAAGGTCATTAGAAGTCTAGGATTTCGTATCCATTAGGACTGCATTCATACTAGAATCCTTTTGCATTGCATAGTCCATCATTCATACTTCATGCATAACTAGAGTCCATAGGAGTCCCAGTGCATCCATACTCACCATTTTATCTCATGCATTCCACATTTAGTAGCCCGAACTACAAGCGATCTGATTCCCTTTGGGATATGTAGGCAACCTTTAGAGGTTCGAACGCATAGAAGTCATGCATACATGCATTAGGTCTAGGTGCATCCAAAAAAAAAATTCCAAAAAAGCATCATCATGCATTCAGATTCGTTCCTAGAAGCTCGACTTTTAAAATTTCTTTATATACATTCCTTCATTCCATTTCTCTCTCTCCATCATCACTATATCTCTAAGTCTCCATTGATGATCCATGCAGAATTCGAGAGACATTGAAATGGGCAGTCCATCAAATGCTGAGCAACAATTCGCTGAAATGGCTAGAGCCTTAGCCAAGATGTCTAGTATGATGGAAGAAATATCTATAAGGATTGAGAAGGTCGAGTCCGGTGAATCTCCCCGGATTCAACAAGAAAATGGAGAATGTCGTTCATAGGGTAACCAATGCAAATTCCTATTTTGAGCCTATTGATAATACCAAACTGAAGGGGAAACTTCTCGAAAAATTCTCTGTAACTGACATCCCTAAATTTAAACCACCTGATAATCCAAAGTATCATTTAAGGAACTTTCGTGCAACCATGATCATCAAATCAGTTGACCCTGAACTTTACCCAATGGTATTTCCGATGTCGTTGGATCCAATTTACCAAAATTGGTTCTATTCCTTGAACCCCAGGCAAATCAGAACTTGGGAAGACATTACTATCGCTTTCATGAAACAATACGAATCGAACGCACAACTGCAAACCTCCCTTAGAGAGCTCGAGGTTCTTAAACAAGGTGAAAATGAAGGCTTTACCACCTACCTGAACAGATGGAGGAGAAATCAACCCATATGGTGTCAAGGCCTGCAGAAGAAGACTTCGTACGAATATTCGTTTCTAGCCTCCTCCCTAAATACAAAAACCACCTCAAATACTTGGGTCTTGATAGCTTCGCAAAAGTATATGATGTGGGTATCCAGATTGAGAATGGTTTGCTGAAAAATGCCGAAGACGATGACTTCAATGTCATAGAAATAAACATATAAGCCCAATCGCTCATTAAAGCATTTGGACTCGCTTAGGTCCAATCAGCACAAAAAAATACTCTTCTTCTCTTTTCATTTTGAAAGAGAACTCATGAAGATCGAAGCAACGAAGCTATCTCGTCACGTGACGTAGGAGTCTAGACTTAGGATTTCATTTTCTGTTTCATCTATCTTATTTTGCCTAGTCTAATATAGCATTTTCACTCTTATTGCATGTACTCATAATTTTCATTTAATAAATGAGTATTTATCTATTTTCTAACCTTGCATTAATGAGCCTCAATGAAAATCACGATTGTCGCCTTAAAAGGAAATAAATTTGTAATTCTCATGACTTTTCTAATAAAGGCAATTAACATAATTGGCATAAAAGAGGCACTCCTCCCTTTAACCTACCTCATGGGAAGTACATTTGACAACAATTCAATGTAAAGAGGAAAAAAAAAAGAGCAACATCAAAAAAATCAAAGCAAAAAAAATAAAGGCGAAAAAGCAAAAGCAAAAATGATGAACAAAAAAACAGTGCAAAATATCGAAAATAAAGAAAAAGTGTTGCAAATAATTCCATCAATAGCTTTGTCAAAAGTACTTTCTTTTCAAAACCTTCAACCTTCGATTCTAAAACTCCAACTTTAAATCTCTGTAATAAACCTTCTTAACAACCATGCATATCGCATCCCAATAGGCGATAAAAGACAAACCAAAGCCCGCTAGGTCGAAAACCCTTAAAGGCGACTTAGGCAAAAGTCAGGCATTTTCTTATTCATCAGCCTGAACTACGAATGGTCGGATTCTGCTAAAGATACGTAGGAAACCTCACCCTGAGGTCCGACCACTTTAAACCAAACCTAACCTACATCATTATCTACCCTTGCCAAAGACCTCTTCTAAATCAATGCCTAATTCATTGCAAATGGCTCCAAAGCAAAATGTTCGGCCACCAATTAAAACGCTAAGAGCTACGACTGGCCTGATTCCATCATGGATATGTAGGCAACCTCTTTTGAGGCCCGACCATTTTAATTCAAAATATATTTTTAAGGCTCGCCAAGGCCCTGGAGAAAAACGCGATCGCCCAAAAATCATGAATTTTCAATGCTCATCCCTAGGGGTGTTAACGAGCCGAACCGAGACCGAACATGTCCAGGCTCGGCTCGGCTCGTAAGGATTTGAGGTTAGGCTCGGCTCGAGCTTAAAGCTTGTCGAGCTTATTAATTTGGGCTAGGCTCGAGCTCGAAAGGATAAAATCCCAGCTCGGCTCGAGGCTCGGCTCGAGAACTTAAAATTTTTATATTAAAAAAAAGGTTCAGCATAGTGATCGGGATTTTGATAAAGGTAAAGCCCAAAAAAGATTTGCTAAACTTTTTACTATGAATATCAGGGAGTCACGCCTACTAAATAGGCTAGGCCCAACTTCCATTTGTTTTAACCCTTTCCTTGTGTGTTTTTATTACAAGAGGTTGCCCTCTTCCCTTTTTCCCTCTTCGATGTGGGATATCTCCACAATACAAATTAGCTTAGGCATACAACAATTCAACAGACGTAGAACTTTAGAGATTATAGAAGCATGTGCTGGTGCTGCAAGTTCTTTTTTTACATTCAATATGTAATATTATTGTCATAATAATGCCATTGTGTTGTAATTTGTTCAAACGACTATATATAAACAATTGCAAAAGTAGTTAAATTAGTTAAGTGAAGACAAAAATATATAAACAAATTGAGGACTTTATAAATAGTCCAACAATATAAATAAGACAATCCAAATAAGAAGTATAGTTAAATGGTAGTAAGATTTTATAGAGAAAATAAGGGTGTTGTTTACATTTTATATCGATGTGGGACATTAATATTTTACCTAAAATTATCTAAAATGGTTTCGAGCTTGTTCACGAACTTTCGAGCCAAACATAAGGAGGCTCAGGCTCGGCTCGTTTAGTTCTCGAGCCGATCTCTCTCGAGCCGAGCTTTGACCGAGCCGAGCTCGAATAGTTTGCAAGCCACCCTGGCTCATTAACACCCCTACTCATCCCTACCCTTAGAACTAGACTGGGATTTGAATCTGCATCATTAGCCTACCGTATTGCGTGAGTCAATTCATTATGGCTCTGTCCTTTTCTTATTCCCTTCTGTTTTCTCAACTACATTATTGCTTCTAAGCCAAGCTAAGCATAACCTTTCAACACTCGGCGCTATGACCGCGCCTCATCCTTTGAGTGTTCCTTTCTTTGGCCTTTCTTGTCTTCTCACCTTAGGAACCCTATATGGAATCTTTGGTCAAAACTTACACAAAGGGTGACGAGATATCTTCAAAATCAAGCAATCAAGCAATCAAGTTGGGTACTTCATCAAATCCATCTTACTGGGGGCTTCATCACTGGTCCACCTAGAAAATCATAGGTTCCAAGTCCAGACCTACTGAAGGAGTTCATTACGAGTCCATACAAGACATCTTGGGTTTTAAACCTACGCGGATACAAGATCACACCTATTTGTGGGTTCACTTAGGCCCTTGGTATACGAAACTCGAAGCATATACAACTCAAGCATTACGAGAACTCGTTCTACAACCAAATTTCAGATCCAACATCATCCAGTAACTGAATAGATCATCCTTCGGCTTCATGTGTACCTTGATAAGGACTTCATTACGAGTCGATACAAAAATTATGGGCTCCAGACCCATACGAGATCCTAACTGTTTTATAGGCTCACTTAGGCCCGTAACAACTACAACACATTTTGAATCAAGCATAACTTACGTGGATCATCCCAGGGGGCTTCCTCGTTTCTTCTCTTTCGAAAACAATTTTTTTTAAACAAAAAATTGAGCTTCTAAAACAATGATAAAAGCATCATATCGCTGCATTAGCATTAAATCACATTATCTGCATTATTATCATATCATCTGCATTAGTATCACATCTCTTCATTTGCATTACATATCTGCATCATCCAAACTTTGTGTCAAGCATTGCATCCTTCGTCCTTAGCCATATGATCCTAACGTAAGTCATGGAGTCGCACACACACACGCGCACACATGTATGCACACACGATAACACCTTCAAGTCAAGTCAAGTCAAGTCAAGTCAAGTCAAGTCAAATCAAGTCAATTCAAGTCAAGTCAAGTCAAGTCATGTCCTATCCATACACTAGCACCCACATCACGTGACACATGTATGACCCCTAGTTGTTGTCTACATATCTGTGTATTCTTTGTATTTACGGGTACCCAACATTGAACGACTCTATACAAGTTATATACCGTCAGGTCTGCGGACCATTACGAGTTAACATAGAAAGTCAAGCGCTAGGTCGGCGGACCATGCTTCAGAGAATCGACCAGGTGGAGGATCTGAACAACAGTCTTCTAAGGAACCTGAAGATCATGTGTCCGGCGCACCGACAAACCAGCGCCACGCGCAACAACCTGCGTCCAGTGCATCAAGCTGCGCCAAGGGCAAGCTTTGCGTCCTGCGCACAAGCTTGTACAATGCGCTTAGGGGCTTCATGGCCAAAATCAACCAGAAAGGCGGAGGACTCTGTCAGGTCTGCGGACCATCATCAATAGAAAGGCGGAGGACTCCGTCAGGTCTGCGGACCATCATCAAAAGTAAGGCAAAGGACTCCGTCAGGTCTGCGGACCATCATCAACAGTAAGGCGGAGGACTTTGTCAGGTCTGCGGACCATCATTAACAGTAAGGCGGAGGACTCCGTCAGGTCTGCGGACCATCATCAATCCGAAAGGCGAAGGACTCCGTCTGGTCTGCGAACCATCATCAATTGAGACAGCGTAACTCCGACATGACCCAGACTAAAATAGCTCGGAACTCTGACATGAGCCGGACTAAAATAGCTCATAACTCCGACATGAGACGGGCCTAAATAGCTCATAACTCTGACATGAGCCGGGCCTAAATAGCTCATGATTCCTTCTTTCACACACCATCTCATTTTTACATATGTTCACACATGTCTGTTCCTGAAGCTCTTGCTTATTTTGCAGGTACCGGTGTAAAAGAGTGATTTTGGATTGCAGAACATCTAGAATCATTCTCCGTCCCGACACGTGTACTTTGACTTTGGGTTTTACAAACCTCAGTCAAAGTGGGGGGCTTCTGTAGACACATAATCGTGTCTCCCAATTTAGTACCCTATGATGACTAATACCCCGCTCTAATTGGTCCGGATCGAGGAAAAAATAAAGAACGAGTTTAAAATAAAACCTTTTAGGAAAAATTGTTTGGAATAAGTAAACCTTTGCGCGGTGTTCTTAGATTAAGTCAACATTTGGATTATCTTAGATTAAGCAAATATTACAATTACTTAAAATTTGATTGAGTTTTGTTACTGCTTAACGGTTGAGCCCATCCTTAATGACCCTCTGACTTCCTTTTCCCCCCTTTTTTTCAACTGCTCACCCATTTCTCTCTCTCTCTCCTCATGTACCTACCATATTTACTCCTCCTAACCTAATCTCTGCAAATCATTTACGCCATTGCTGAGGTGTTGGTAAAGCTTGAATTTTGGAGAAGAAAGCTGGGTGCGAACAGGTACGGCTTCACCTTCCCTTCCTTTGATTTTATTTTTTCGCTTAACCCAATTTTTACTGGGTGCAAATTTTGCAACTTTATGTTATTTTACTGTAAATTTTGCAACTTTATGTTAATAAATTTTGCAACTTTATGTTGAATGCTGAAGAATGTTGCTGTCAAATTGTTTTGCATGTTCAAAATTGAAACTTTATTATTCTTCTTGATAGGTAACAATGGCAAATGACAATGTTACTCTGAGATATTGGCATGGGGGGAAGTTTAGAAATGTAAAAGCTGGTGAGATGATATATGTAGGTGGGGAAGGGAGAACATTCCCAATTGACCCTGATGAGTTATGTTATTGGGATATCCTAGACTTAGCCAAGAAATGTGGTACTTATAGCACAATAGTTGGGGTTTATTTCCTGATTCATGGACAGAGCTTAGTGGAAGGTCTAAGGAAGGTAGTTGATGATGCAACAGTGGTTGAAATGGGAGAGATAGCAGTTAAATATAGGTCAATTGATTTGTTTGTTTTACATGAAGGCACAGACCTGGACTTAACAGTAGGGGTTGAACCAATTCTGATATCGCACAACCAATTTTATAGACCAAGTAAATTGACACCTAAGAGGGGACCACAAAAAAGGGGGCCTAATACAGACACATCTGCAGTACCAGTAGATACTGCCACATCAGCAACACCAATAGATGCTGCTAGGTCATCAACTGCATTATTTATCCCCCCCTCTTTGACTGACCCCTCCCCTTGGCTTTTTCTTCAAACCCTAGCCCCCTAGCAAATACTTCTCACAACACTCCCAATACTGAATCCAGGCAAGATAGCCCAGCTTCAAACACTCCCAATACTGAACCTAGGCAAGATAGCCCTGAGCAACCTACTGATAATGCTTTCTTAAACAACTATGAGTGGCAGGATCCTAGGCAAGATAGCCCAATAAGATATGAGGATCTGTTTGGTGGTGAGAGTGATGATTCAGATGACCCTAATTATCAACCTGAGGTAGGTACATCTAGGTTGGATGGGGATGGATTTGTTGGCAGTGATGAAGAAATTGACCCTGAGCTAGTAGATGAGGAATTTGATGTAGATGAAGGTGAGGCTGAGGAGTTAGAAGGTGATGATTTGTGGAATGAGTCAGACAACAGTGATGAGGAGTTTCACATAACTAGGGAAAGAGTGAAGTCATGTCAGTCTAGGTTGTTTGAAGCTGCTCAACAACTCCAAAGGGAGGCTGCAGAGGGTAAATTGGGGGCACAAGAGGGTTCACACAAGCAACCTACTGTAGAAGAGGGAAACAGAGGGGAAAGAGGTTATGAGAGTGAATATTATGATAGTGAGGATGACATCCACACACCTCCAGACAGTGGTGATGAAGGTCAGGGTGGTAGGAGGCCAAGTAGAGGGCTGTTAGTGGGGCCAGAGACTGACTTTGAGAAGTTTGAGTGGAAAGTGGGTCAAAGGTTTGCAAACAGGGAGGATTTTAAGCAAGCTGTTGCAAAGTATGCAGTAATGCAAGGAAGAAATGTGTACCTCCATGTGAGTAACAAGAACAGGAAGCAGGAATTAGGTGTGAGATGTGTGCAAGGCTGCCCTTTTTATCTATACTCCTCTTGGCATTCACACAAAGCTAGTTTCATAGTTAAGAAAGTGAGGAGCTTGCACCAGTGTCATAGGAATATGAAAAAGAACAGGCAATTGAAAACTACATGGGCTGCAAAAGAGATGTTGGAGGTGTTCAAGGCTAGGCCACATTGGCCAGCCAAGGACATTATTGAGACAATTAAGAGGGCTTATAAGGTGTTGGTTAATAAACCATTTGCTTACAAAGTAAAGTACTATGCCCATAGGATGTTACATGGGAGCATGCAAGATCACTACAAGAAATTAGGTAGGTATGTGGCAGCTTTGCAGGCAGCTAGTCCTCATACTGTGGTAGAGCTTGTTGTTGACAGAAGCAAGCAATCAAACCCCCCAATTTTCCAGAGATTGTTCACTTGTTTTGATGGATTAGGGAAGGGGTGGAAAGATGATTGTAGGAGAATTATTTGTGTAGATGCTGCATTCCTCAAAACTTTCTTAGGGGGTCAGATACTTGCTGCTGTGGGTAGAGATGCTAATGAACAAATGTTCCCCATAGCATGGGCTGCTGTTGAGGGAGAAAACAACAACTCCTGGGAATGGTTCTTCCTACACCTACAAACCTGTCTTGAACTTGGAGATGGCACTGGAATTGCAATTGTTTCAGATGAGCATCAGGTTAGTCCTTCAATTTTTATTCAAGCTTTGGTTAATATACTTGTTGTATTATACATATTTACATACTTATACATGCTTATACATACTTGTACATACTTACTTACATTAATATACATGCACTTACATACACATCTTTCCATTATTAGAAGCGGGTTTTTTTTATAAATTATTAGTACTGAAGTCACATATCTTATACATATTGTTATGCTTGTGTGAAGGCAATATTGAATGTTGTGGCTATTGTGCTACCTAAGGCAGAGCATAGGCACTGTGCACGCCATGTTTTTGCACATTGGCACAAAAGTTATAGGGGAGATGAAATGAAACTTCAGTTTTGGAAGATAGCCAAAGCATATAACATGGCAGATTATAATGATGCACTTGATGAGGTTAGTGATTTGAATTCTGATGCCACTTTGGCTTTTAAAGCATATAACCCAAAATGCTTTTGTAGAGCCTTCATGGATCCCACCATTAAGTCAGATGCCATCACTAATAACATGGCAGAAACATTTAATGGATATATAATCAATGCTAGGACCAAGCATTTGATTTATATGATGGAAGACATTAGGGTGGCATTAATGCAAAGGCTTGTAACCAAAAGACAGGAAATGGAGAAGCAAACCTCAGAAATATGCTCTAGGATTAAAGCAATCTTAGAAAAAGAAAAAACCAAGGCTGCCTATTGTGATGTTATCCCCTCATCTGAAAATATATTCAATGTCAAACATAACCTAGACTAGCTCAATGTTGACTTAGATGCTAGGAGTTGCACTTGTAGGAAGTGGGATCTGTTAGGGGTGCCTTGTTGCCATGCTATAGCCTGTATATACTTTCATAACAGAGAGGCAGAGGCATTTGTTGATGACTTCTACAAGAAACAATCCTATTTGAAGGCATATGCAGGGGCCATACCTCCATGTGAGGGAGAGAGACACTGGCCAAGAGTGGAGTGCAACTTAGATCCTCCCCCAATAAAAATAGGCCCTGGTAGGCCTAGAAAGAACAGGATCAGGGATCCTTTTGAGGATCCAAAAAAGTCAGGGACTTTAACTAGGCATGGGATGGAGATGACATGTAGATTGTGCATGCAAAAGGGCCATAACAAGAGGGGGTGTCCACAAAAAGACACTGCTGTCCCTCCAGAACCTCAGCCTAAGAAAGCAAGAGGTAGGCCTAGGAAAGAATCTGCCCCACCTAAACAGCTAAGGAGTGAACCATTGATTCACCATTCAACAACAACACAATCAACTCAGCTTGGCAGAGGTGGGAGGATGATTTTGGGTGGCAGGGGAGCAAGAGGAAAAGGCACTGGAAGAGGGAATCCATCTACTGGCAGGGGATCAAGAGGAGGTTCAAGAGGAGCTGTACAAGGCAGAGGAGATGGTACAGGAAGGGGTGGGTCAGTTGGTGACACTGGTGTTGCAAGAGGAAGAGGAAATTCAACTAGAGGAAGGGGTAGAGGCAGGGGAAGAAATCAGGTACAAAATTATTTTAAAAATATTTTAGACTCCCTAATTTTGTTGTTTGTATTCCTCTAATTAATTTTGTTTTTTTTGTTGACAGGTGCCTGTTGGAGTTGGTGTATATTTTGGCCAAGATGGAACACCAATGTCCAATGTATGTGCCTGCATTCCTCCTGTATTTTTATTTTTGTATATATGTTGGTAAAAGATGGAAATTTGGCTTGTGATGCATAATCTGCTGGTTTGTGTTGCAGGTACCGGTGGTCATGGTGGTCCAAGAAATCTCACCCCACTCGCCAAACATGGGATCCCAATCAAGTCAAGCATCATCAATATTACATCCAACTCAGTAGGAAGGAAGCATGAAGTTACAATTTTTTGTTAGTAATATTAGTGATCTTAGGGGATCAGTTTTTGCCTTGTAACTTAGTAGTACTCAATTTAGAGTGAAACTTGGATCAGTTTTTTGTGATCAGTTTTTGTATGTCATCATTACATTACATAATGTTTTAGGTTTTACTGAGTAATGTAATCAGATGAAACTTGCTGTTGGAAACACAAATCTGCAATGGGAGCACAATTTGTGCCTATTATTACAACAACTTTGCTGTCATCACAGTTTGGAGTTCAATCACTAAATAGATGCTCATTTTAGATCATTATCAATTAGGCTAAATTAGTTGTTCTATTATTAAACATTAACCAAGCATACATCATAGCCATCAATTCCAAACATCATCACTCATAAGTGATCTACAATACAATCAAGGATGTCTACTTAGGAAAGTAAATAATAGCAAATGCAATCCAAGATGCACAAAGGGCCATGATCAAAATTTTTTCATTTGTTGAAGATTTGGTAAAGGCAATTCGCAATTGGCACAGTTCATCCTTCAACCCCTGCACATCTTCTTCCAAATTCACCTTCTTCAATTGCAACTTTTTAATCTTATCTTCTTTAAATTTCTGCACCATCTCCATCTCTGATATGGTGGTTTCCTTTTCAAAAAGTTGAAATTCAAGTTCCTCCACACCACTGCCCTCATGAATCAGTTTGAACATGTCACATTTAGTATCCTACAATTCACAATTTTGGGTAAAATTAGCAACCATATCAGAACTTTGATAAAGCAAAAAAATTTAGCAACTTACAGGCCACAATGGACATCCATAGAACTTTGAACCAAGATTAGGGCCATTCTTAACCGTTCGCACCACCGCATCATTCCCACAATTACACTTCACTTTTGGTTGGGAAAGCCTTCGTGAATTCGTGGAACATCCCAGAGCCGAAGGAATTTTGTTTTCTCGAGACATGGTGAAGAAGATGCAGAGATGGAGTTATGGGGAAGAGAGGATGCAGAGATGGAGTTATAGGGAAGAGAGGATGCAGAGAGGGAGGTTTGGTGAAGAAGATGAAAACTTAGGGCATTTAATAGAGGTTTAAAACAAAAAAAAAAATTGTTTGGGAAAATAAACCCAACGGCTTTTGCCACATCACCATTTAACTTGCTGCTACCTACTGTTGCAGGTAACATTTATTTTTGACCCAATCAAATTTTAAGTAATTGTAATGTTTGCTTAATCTAAGATAATCCAAATGTTGACTTAATTTAAGAACACCTCGCAAAGGTTTACTTATTCCAAATAATTTTTCCAACCTTTTAAGCCCAATCTATTTTCTAACTCTTTTTATTAACCCATTTCCGAAACCTTTTTTATAAATAGTTTTACTAAGCCCACTTTCAAATCGTTTTAAAATAACTTTTAGAATAGCCCATCTTCGAAAACCTTTTAAAAATAGTTTTTTATGAAAGCCCAATTTCTAAAATCTATTTTCTAAACCCATCTTAATTAATAGAATTAATTAATTATATTAATTAGTTTTATTAAAAAAATATCTTTTATAAAAAAATAATCTTTCTCCAAAATGTTTTTCAATATATTTATCCAACTCTTTTGTAAAATATTTTTTAATAAAAATCTTTTAGAGACCTATTATCTTTCGAAAACCTATTGCAACCCAACTACCTAAACCTATATATATCCTCCCTAAAAATTTCACACTCTCACAATCTCACGGCATACCTGCACAATTCACATCTCCTCACTAACTAATATCACTCGACTCTTATATAAATCCACGTCCATTCACCTCACAATACTCCTCCCTCCCTAACCTCTCAACCTCACGGTCAACTCTCATGCTTCACGCTCAGAATTCCTAAGATTCATCAATCACCATAATCGTACAGCACTGCACCACGCCTAACAAAAATCCAAACAACAATTTCCACAGCCTAATTTCCTTCACCCTACAGTATACTACTACTATAAACTATTCCCCCTAATACTACCTATACAACACCACTTGATCATCCTCAACGCATTATCATCAACTCATCATACCTCCTCCGTTCCATAATAAGTGAAACACTTACTATTTTAGAACGTTTCAAAATAAGTGAAACATACCTTAAATGGAAAACAAGAAAGTGACAAAATGACAAGAGAGTACCCATCACAAACTTGTGTTGGTTTCTTTCTCTCTCCTCCTTTTAAGGGTATTTTATGACTTTTTGGCTTTTGAAAGTGATGTTTATTAAATCTTGTGCCCAAACCCTATGTTTCACTTATTATGGAACGGAGGAAGTATTAAATAAGCGCAAATAGTTTCTTTTGTTCTAGTTTCACGCAACGTTTACGAAACAATACATATTATTTTCAAGGCTTGTTCGTCAATTCAATCCAAGATCCGTACAAATCAACGACCCCAGACGGTGTTATAATTTCTGAGGGTCAACTAAATTAACAAACTTTATTTTCTTTCTTTATTTATTTCTTTATTTTAATTATTTTATTGAAGTTACTAACATTCTATTCGTGATGTAGATTTTTAACATATTCCTGCGACTGTAAGTATTGTATATTATACTAACTCCCTACGATATTTTCTCCTTTATTTTTATATATTGTTATGATTGTCCTACATATTTTTTATCACCCACACGTTATTATTGTTAAACAAGACCTAAGAAACAGTTCTAACTAATTCAGATAATTTGGACAACCTGCTAGGTACCTTGCAATATTATTACTTAATAACTTGTCACGAAAAAATAGTCTTTTATGTGTTTCTTGAACCAATAAAATTCACATGAATAATCCTAACTTTCACCCGTCTCCTCAAAAAAAACCCACCAAAAAAAAATATAAAAAAAAAACCCCCAAATTTAAAAAAACCCAAAAAAAAAAAAAAAAAAAAATTTTTCTTCCCCAAACAAAAAAAAAAAAAAAAAAAAAAAAAAAAAAAAAAAAAAAAAAAAAATTAAAAAAAAAAAAAAAAAAAAAAAAAAATTAAAAAAAAAAAAAAAAAAAAAAAAAAAAAAATAAAAAAAAAAAAAATGAAAAATAAAAAAAATAAATTTTTTTAGACTAATATTTTTAGGGTGTATAAAAATATTATGTGGTTATTCTTTTGCATAAAACTATGATATGAATCGATATTTAGTAAAGGCCAGCAATGGGCAAACATGGTTCATTATGACCATATTTGTACCCTCACCCCCAAACTTAATTTTTGGTTCAATGACCGTCTATGGAGTCTGGACGGGAAATCTACATTGGATAAGTCCCTAAGATGTCCCTACAGTTTCAATATCCAATTAGGTTTATAAGTTTTCCTCTAAAAGACTTGTTGGTGACTTCAAAACGAATTTCAATAAAAACATAACATTGGGGTAGTCAAATACGCGCTCACACCGCGGTAGGCGAAAATAAAATCACGCCTACACTAACCAAGCGATATATGATAAAGTGCCAAGTGGAATTAGCATTGGTAATTAGAAAAAATTCGTCAATTATTGGTTTTCACCTAAAGACCGGGTAAGTTTTTACTACAAGACTTTGCTCATCTATATTTGGTAATACATGTCAAAATAAGACAAAATGTTTCATTGATCATTGCGTTTTATACTCAATTAAAGGTTCCAATATGAATGCAGGCTTTGTCTCAGCATGGAATTGAGGCACGGGCATTACAAAATCAGTTTCATACATCCGGTGGTAGAAGCTTTGCGAATATTCGCGTTGATTATGTAAGGATAATTAATCCTTCATCATTATGTTCATTTATTATATGATTATATCATGTATATTTCTCTGTCACATGTTCGAGTGGAAAACTCAGAGCTAAGCCATCATCTAACACTCTAGTACTATATAATATATGCGAATATTGCTATGTTATTGCTACTTCCTATTGCAATACACGCAATCCATGAAAAAAACAGACATAAAACCATAAGAGCTTTTTTCATACCAAAATCTATAATCTGTTGTGATAATGGTAATTCATGAGAACATCACAAAAGGCACTAACCACAACAGGAATATCAAGTCCAGGGGCAACAACATCTGTACATAAAAGTATGCCTTTTTTTTTTTTACGGAGTCAAACCATGTTGTTGTCCTCTTAGTCTGCTTTTGTTTCCCATAAATATCAAAGAAGTCAATTTGAATGTACCTAAGATGTTTCGAATGAAATTTAACTGATTTGCAGGAAGAAAAGAAAACCATAACTTTTGTTCTTCTACTAATCCACTGCCATGCTGCCAGCTGTAGTTGCTTGATTGATGACTCCAGTGAACTCATTACCGTTGGTATACGCAACCTTATTCTTCCTTGAGTACGTGTTCAAAATAGGGTGTTGGTGTGAGGGCTTAACACTGTAGTCCTTCATTGGTAACCTGTGAAAACCTGCATTTAATAGGAAAATTTATTACAATAATCATATAAGGCTGACATAAAATTTATTACAATAATCATATAAGGCTGCCATCTTTTGATGAAATGAGCTTTTATGGGAAGATGAGCATGGAGAAGAAATGAGATTGATAGATCTTTTGGAAAAAAGTCATAAGAGAAAAGATGGCACCTTCCTTACGGGAACAGAAACAGAAGCTTTTTTGGTAATTTTCAATTGGTTACTATGAGCTAACTATTCTTAATTAGTGCACTATTTTTGTGTAAATGTAAATGTCTTCATTGTTTTGTAAATTTCATGTAGGATGATGCAAAGGCTAAGGGTGAAACTTTAAAAAGTTGTTGTCCTTCTGATTCTGAGTCTCTTCCAGACTATGAGAATGAGGCGTTTATAACTGTCCTTAATGGAAACGTCAAGATTCCAGATCGACCATAGGGTTTTGAGTTTGGAATTCGAAAGAACGACATATACGGGGTGCGTGGTGCACTTAGGAAAGAGGGTCGCACACAAGGACAACATAGGACAATGGAAATGGAAAATTGGAAAATAGAAGTATCAACTATAAAGCAAGAAAATAAGGACCTACATAAGAAAAATGAAGAATTAAAAAACAAGTGTGATGAGAATACAAATCTTCTTAGAACAATGACAACACAATTCGCACTGGGAAATCTTCAACACAACTCTTAGATGCTACCAATATCGCTTTGCATATGGATGATCCTGAGGTATTCTTTGGACACTGGCTCTGTTTTTATTTTTATTACTAACCTGCAAAGATAGCTTAGCTACCTCCAAGAACATTTATTTACAGTTGTGATCAGGTTATTCTATGAAGATTTATTCCGTATACACATTTATAGTACAAAATATTAGCTACTCAACTCATATGCTTTCAAGAATTTCACTTCCTTTTTTTTAACCATATTATTATTTTTATCTAACAATATTTTTGTATTTGTTATGGAAGGTTGAGAATACTTTTGGCGAAGATGTAAGAAATGAATCAACTGATGTTCCGTCACACCATCATCAAGATCTTTATTAGCCTAAAAAAGGCCACGTACATGATATGGAGTTTTACTTTTTGCTGTGAAATGAGGCTTTAGATATATTAGTTTTGGACAAGTAATACTATATATATATATGTACGTTTATATTTGCTAGCTTTGAGTTATATATTTAGACAACATCATATATTATTGGATATTTAAGCAATTATATATAATATATGTGAACTTATTTTATATATATATTTTTGGATGTAGTTTGAGATTACATTATTTTTTATATGTTGACTATACAAGCGAATCCGTGCGTGTGGATATACAATAAATTCTATTATTATTATTTGGCTATTAATCTTCAAAATAATATGAACAATAAATGGAATGGTAATAAGTTACGGGTGGTTCGTTGTATATTCTCAAAGCTCAACCATGCCATGAGATTAGATATAATGGGATTACAGATAAACTGTCGACAAAACAACGTGTCGACATTTTCGACACTATTATGTGCCAACACACGCGAAATTCGATTTAATATTGTAGAAAATGTCGACACAATAAGGTGATGCGGATTTCCTAAACGAAGTTTTGTGTCACGCATGTCGAGAATGCTCGGCGGGCATATTCTCGACACTTTTAAGATATGTCGAGAAAATATTTCTCGACACTATTCTGCGTCAAAATTTTGACTAAAAAGTTTGGACTATTACCGAAATTTGTAGTAGTGAGGTATAGGAGAGTATGTATAGAAGTCGTAGGGAAACGTTTTGTAAAGCATTGCGAAAAGTCGTTCGAAGAAACGAGCTATTTATAGGCAAAGCAACCGAAAACGGAGAGAAAAGATAAAAAAAAACTGTGTGCCTGGCGCACAGCTTGTACGTGTGACGCATAGCTTATGTGTGAGACACACAACCTGTGCACCTGGCGCACAGCCTCCACGTCACCTGCACTGTCTTTTTGGCCATTTTTTTTTTATTTTTTAAGAATTTTTTTATCATTGCGTAAAATCTATGTTCCGAAATCAGCTATCTTTATGAATAAAAATTTGATTTTGAAATATACTTAAAAAATTAATTATCGAGAATAATTAATATTAAAATATTAAAAATACAATTATTTAATTTTAAAATTGAGCATGGATTTAATAAATAGATTTTATATTTTCGATAAGCTTTTGAACTTCGCTTTCCAGATTGCTCTTCCTTTGGACCGGACCAATTAGGACGACTGTATGTTTCATCATTGGGTACTCAACTACATTATGGCTCTGCCTTTTTCATATTCTTATCCCTTGCCGTTATCTCAACTACATTATAACCTTCTAAGCCAACCTTAGCATAACCTTCAAATACTCAGCACTATGGCGACGCTTCATCCTTGGAGTGTTCCTTTCTTTGGCCTTATTCTTTTCTCCTTTTCACCTTAGGAACCCTATATGGAATCTTTAGTCGAAACATTCACTTAGCGTGACGAGATATCTTCATAATCTAGCAATTAAGTCAAACATTCTACCAGATTCAGAATGGTTTGCTGAAAAATACCGAAGACAATGACCTCAATGTCATAGAAATAGACATATAAGCCCAATCGCTCATTAAAGCATTTGGACTCGCTTAGGTCCAATCAGCACAAAAAAATACTCTTCTTCTCTTTTCATTTAGAAAGATAAATCATGAAGATCGAAGCAATGAAGCTATCTCGTCACGTGACGTAGGAGTCTAGACTTAGGATTTCATTTTCTGTTTCATCTCTCTTATTTTGCCCAGTCTAATATAGGATTTTCACTCTTATTGCATGTACTCATAATTTTCAATTAATAAATGAGTATTTATCTATTTTCTAACCTTGCATTAATGAGCCTCAATGAAAATCACGATTGTCGCCTTAAAAGGAAATAAATTTCTAATTCTCATGACTTTTCTAATAAAGGCAATTAACATAATTGGCATAAAAGAGGCACTCCTCCCTCTAACCTACCTCATGGGAAGTACATTTGACAATAATTCAATGTAAAGAGCAAAGAAAAAAAGAGCAACATCAAAAAAATCAAAGAAAAAAAAATAAAAGCGAAAAAGCAAAACCAAAAATGATAAACAAAAAAACAGTGCAAAATATCGAAAAAAAAGAAGAAGTGTTGCAAATAAGCCCATCAATAGCTTTGTCAAAAGTACTTTCTTTTCAAAACCTTCAACCTTCGATTCTAAAAATCCAACTTCAAATCTCTGTAATAAACCTTCTTAACAACCATGCATATCGCATCCCAATAGGCGATAAAAGACAAACCAAAGCCCGCTAAGTCGAAAACCCTTAAAGGCGACTTAGGCAAAAGTCAGGGCATCTTCTTATTCATCAGCCTGAGCAACGAATGGTCGGATTATGCAAAAGATACGTAGGAAACCTCACCCTGAGGTCCGACCGCTTTAAACCAAACCAAACCTACATCATTATCTACCCTTGCCAAAGACCTCTTCTAAATCAATGCCTAATTCATTGCAAATGGCTCCAAAGCAAAATGTTCAACCACTAATTAAAACGCTAAAAGCTACGACTGGCCTGATTCCATCATGGATACGTAGGCAACCTCTTTTGAGGCCCGACCATTTTAATTCAAAACATATTTTTTCGGCTCGTCAAGGCCCATTAGAAAAACACGATCGCCCAAAAATCATGAATTTTCAATGCTCATCCCTAGAGGTGTTAACAAGCCGAACCGAGACCGAACATGTCCAGGCTCGGCTCGGCTCGTAAGGATTTGAGGTTCGTTTCGGCTCGAGCTCAAAGCTTGTCGAGCTTATTAATTTGGGCTCGGCTCGAGCTCGAAAGGATAAAATCCCAGCTCGGCTCGAGAACTTAAAATTTTTATATTAAAAAAAAGGTTCAGCATAGTGATCGGGATTTTGATAAAGGTAAAGCCCAAAAAAGATTTGCTAAACTTTTTACTATGGATATCAGGGAGTCACGCCAAATAAATAGGCTAGGCCCAACTTCCATATGTTTTAACTCTTTCCTTGTGTGTTTTTATTACAAGAGATTCCCCTCTTCCCTTTTTCCCTCTTCGATGTGGGATATCTCCACAATACAAATTAGCTAAGGCATACAACAATTCAATAGACGTAGAACTTTAGAGATTATAGAAGCATGTGCTGGTGCTGCAAGTTCTTTTTTTATATTTAATATGTAATATTACTATCATAATAATGCCATTGTGTTGTAATATGTTCAAACGACTATATATAAACAATTGCAAAAGTAGTTAAATTAGTTAAGTGAAGGCAATATTATATAAACAAATTGAGGACTTTATTAATAGTCCAACAATATAAAAGAAGACAATCCAAATAAGAAGTATAGTTAAATGGTAGTAAGATTTTATAGAGAAACTAAGGGTGTTTTTTACATTTTATATCGATGTGGGACATTAATATTTTACCTAAAATTATCTAAAATGGTTTCGAGCTTGTTCACGAACATTCAAGCCGAACATAAGGAGGCTTAGGTTCGGCTCGTTTAGTTCTCGAGCCGATCTCTCTCGAGCCGAGCTCGAATAGTTTGCAAGCCACCCTGGTTCATTAACACCCCTACCCTTAGAACTAGACTGGGATTTGAATCTGCATCATTAGCCGACCGTATTGCGTGAGTCAATTCATTATGGCTCCGTCCTTTTCTTATTCCCTTTTGTTTTCTAAACTACATTATTGCTTCTAAGCCAACCTTAGCATAACCTTTCAACACTCGGCGCTATGACCGCGCCTCATCCTTTGAGTGTTCCTTTCTTTGGCCTTTCTTGTCTTCTCACCTTAGGAACCCAATATGGAATCTTTGGACAAAACTTACACAAAGGGTGACGAGATATCTTCAAAATCAAGCAATCAAGTTGGGTACTTCAACAAATCCATCTTACTGAGGGCTTCATCACTGGTCCACCCAGAAAATCATAGGTTCTAAGTCCAGACCTATTGAAGGACTTCATTACGAGTCCATACAAGACATCTTGGGTTTTAAACCTACACGGATACAAGATCACACCTATTTGTGGGTTCACTTAGGCCCTTGGTATACGAAACTCGAAGCATATACAACTCAAGCATTACGAGAACTCATTCTACAACCAAATTTCAGATCCAACATCATCCATTAACTGAATAGATCATCCTTCGGCTCTATGTGTACCTTGATAAGGACTTCATTATGAGTCGATACAAAAATTGTGGGCTCCAGACCCATACGAGATCCTAACTGTTTTATAGGTTCACTTAGGCCCGTAACAACTACGACACATTTTGAATCAAGCATAACATACGTGGATCATCCCTGGGGGCTTCCTCGTTTCCTCTCTTTCGAAAATAATGTCTTTTAAACAAAAAATTGAGCTTCAAAAAGAACGATAAAAGCATCATATCGCTGCATTAGCATTAAATCACATTATCTGCATTAGTATCATATCATCTGCATTAGTATCACATCTCTTCATTTGCATTACATATCTGCATCATCCAAACTTTGTGTCAAGCATTGCATCCTGCGTCCTTAGCCATATCCTAACGTAAGTCATGGAGTCGCACACACACACGCGCACACATGTATGCACACATGATAACACCTTCAAGTCAAGTCATGTCAAATCAAGTCAATTCAAGTCAAGTCAAGTCAAGTCAAGTCATGTCCTATCCATACACTAGCACCCACATCACGTGACACATGTATGACCCCTAGTTGTTGTCTACATATCTGTGTATTCTTTGTATTTACGGGTACCCAACATTGAACGACTCTATACAAGTTATATAACGTCAGGTCTGCGGACCATTACGAGTTAACATAGAAAGTCAAGCGCTAGGTCTGCGGACCATGCTTCAGAGAATCGACCAGGTGGAGGATCTGAACAACAGTCTTCCAAGGAACCTGAAGATCATGTGTCCGGCGCACCGACAAACCAGCGCCACGTGCAACAACCTGCGTTCAGCGCATCAAGCTGCGCCAAGGGCAAGCTTTGCGTCCTGCGCACAAGCATGTACAATGCGCTTGGGGGCTTCATGGACAAAATCAACCAGAAAGGCGGAGGACTCTGTCAGGTCTGCGGGCCATCATCAATAGTAAGGCGGAGGACTCCGTCAGGTCTGCGGACCATCATTAACTGTAAGGCCGAGGACTCCGTCAGGTCTGCGGACCATCATCAACAGTAAGACGGAGGACTTCGTCAGGTATGCGGACCATCATTAACAGTAAGGCGGAGGACTCCGTCAGGTCTGCGGACCATCATTAATAGTAAGGCAGAGGACTCCGTCAGGTCTGCAGACCATCATCAATCCGAAAGGCGGAGGACTCCGTCAGGTCTACGAACGATTTTCAATTGAGACAGCGTAACTCCGACATGAGCCGGACTAAAATAGCTCGTAACTCTGACATGAGCCGGACTAAAATAGCTCATAACTTCGACATGAGCCGGGCCTAAATAGCTCATAACTCTGACATGAGCCGGGCCTAAATTGCTCATGATTCCTTCTTTCACACACCATCTCATGTTTACATATGTTCCACACATGTCTGTTCCTAAAGCTCTTGCTTATTTTGCAGGTACCGGCGTAAAAGAGTGATTTTGGATTGCAGAGCATCTTGAATCATTCTCCGTCCCGACACGTATACTTTGACTTTCGGTTTTACAAACCTCAGTCAAAGTGGGGGGCTTCTGTAGACACATAATCGTGTCTCCCAATTTAGTACCCTATGATGACTAATACCCCGCTCTAATTGGTCCGGATCGAGGAAAGAATAAAGAACGAGTCTAAAATAAAACCTTTTAAGCCCAATCCATTTTCTAACTCTTTTTATTAACCCAATTCCGAAACCTTTTTTATAAACGGTTTTTTCACCATATACCCCCGACAAATTGGAAAATTCACCATATACCCTCAATGTTTCTGATATGCACCATATACCCATGAGTTTTCGAAAATGTTCACCATATACCCTTTTCCTAACTGCCGTTAACTCACCGTTAGCTGTATTTACGATTTTGCCACAATTAACCCCTACCCCTAAAATCCTAATACCCTAATCCTAACCCTAATTATAACCCTAATCCTAAACCCTAACCCTAACCCTAACCACCCCAAACCCAAATCCCTTGCCACCCCCAGCCCCCCCCTCCCCTCCCCCTCTCCCCCTCCCCCTCCACCGCCGCTCCGTCGATTTTCGTTGCTCCCCTACCCGTCGATATATTTTTCCCAGATTTCCCCACCCCGTCGATTTTCGTTGCTCCTCTACCCGTCGATTTTCGCTACCCGGATCTTCGTCCACTCCGCCGTCGATCTTCGCCGCCCGGATCTTCGTCCACGCCGCCGTCGATCTTCGTTGCCCGGATCTTCGTTGCTTCGCCCGTAAATTGGCTCGTGTAGGATGCCCCGATCTTCGGGACTTAGGGTGGGATGTGCCGAGAAAGATGGTGGCACGTGTGGGTAATCGACGGGGAAGGGGTGAGGAGGGGGGGGAAATCAACGGGGAAGGGGGTGGGGAGGGGGTGGGGAAATCGAGCGGCGGTGGAGGGGGAGGGGTCCCGCGACGGTGGAGGGGGGGGGGAGGGGGCTGCGGCGCGTGGAGGGGGAGGGGGAGGGGGGTGGGTGCTACGGTAGGGTGGAGGGGAGGAGGGGAGGGAGGGGGAGGGGTTGGGGGTCGGGGTGGGGGTGGGGTGGGGTGGGGTGGGGGGAGGGGGGTGGGGTGGGTTAGGGTTAGGGGTTAGAATTAGGGTTTAGGGGGTTAGGGGTTAGGATTAGTGTTAGGTTTTAGGGGGTTAGGGTTTAGGGGGTTAGGTTTAGGGGTTAGGGTGGCAAAATTGTATAAAAATCCAATGGTGACTTAACGTCCGTTACCAAAAAGGGCATTTGGTGAACAATTTTGAAAAGTCGGGGGTATATGGTGCATATGTGAAACATTGAGGGTATATGGTGAATTTCGCGATTTGTCGGGGGTATATGGTGAAAAAACCGTTTTATAAATAGTTTTACTAAGCCCACTTTCTAATCGTTTTAAAATAACTTTTAGAATAGCCCATCTTCGAAAACCATTTAAAAATAGTTTTATATGAAAGCCCAATTTCTAAAATCTATTTTCTAAACCCATTTAATTAAAAGAATTAATTAATTATATTAATTAGTTTTATTAATAAAAATATCTTTTATAAAAAAATAATCTTTCTCCAAAATGTTTTTAAATGTATTTATGTAACTCTTTTGTAAAATATTTTTTAATAAAAATATTTTTTAATATAAATCTTTTAGAGACCTATTATCTTTCGAAAACCTATAGCAACCCAACTACCTAAACCTATATATATCCTCCCTAAAAATTTCACACACTCACAATCTCACGGCATACCTGCACAATTCACATCTCCTCACTAACTAATATCACTCGACACACATATAAATCCACGGCCATTCACCTCACAATACTCCTCCCTCCCTAACCTCTCAACCTCACGGTCAACTCTCATACTTCACGCTCATAATTCCTAAGATTCATCAATCACCATAATCGTACAGCACTGCACCACGCCTAACAAAAATCCACACAACAATTTCCACAGCCTAATTTCCTTCACCCTACAGTATACTACTACTATAAACTATTCCCCCTAATACTACCTATACAACACCACTTGATCATCCTCAACGCATTATCATCAACTCATCATATTAATTAAGCGCAAATAGTTTCTTTTGTTCTAGTTTCACGCAACGTTTACGAAACAATACATATTATTTTTCAAGGCTTGTTCGTCAATTCGATCCAAGATCCATACAAATCAACGACCCCATACGGTGGTATAATTTTTGTGGGTCAACTAAATTAACAAACTTTATTTTCTTTTTTTATTTATTTCTTTATTTTAATTATTTTATTGAAGTTACTAACATTCTATTCGTGATGTAGATTTTTAACATATTCCTGCGACTGTAAGTATTGTATATTATACTAACTCCCTACGATATTTTCTCATTTATTTTTATATATTGTTATGATTGTCATACATATTTTTTATCACCCACACGTTATTATTGTTAAACAAGACCTAAGAAACAGTTCTAACTAATTCAGATAATTTGGTAAACCTGCTAGGCACCTTGTAATATAATTACTTAATAACTTGTTACGAAAAAATAGTCTTTTATGTGTTTCTTGAACTAATTTAGACTAATATTTTTAGGGTTTATAAAAATATTATGTGGTTATTCTTTTGCATAAAACTATGATATGAATCGATATTTAGTAAATGCCAGCAATGGGCAAACATGGTTCATTATGACCATATTTGTACCCTGACCTCCGAACTTAATTTTTGGTTCAATAACCGTCTATGGAGTCAGGACGGGAAATCTACATTGGATAAGTCCCTAAGATGTCCCTACAGTTTCAAGATCCAATTAGGTTTATAAGTTTTCCTCTAAAAGACTTGTTGGTGACTTCTAAACGAATTTCAATAAAAACGTAACAATGGGGTAGTCCAATACGCGCTCACACCGCGGTAGGCGGATATAAAATCACGCCTACACTAAGCAAGCGATATATGATAAAGTGCCAAGTGGAATTAGCATTGGTAATTGGAAAAAATTGGTCAATTATTGGTTTTCACCTAAAGACCGAGTAAGTTTTTACTACAAGACTTTGCTCATCTATATTATTTGGTAATACATGTCAAAATAAGACAAAATCTTTCATTGATCATTGCGTTTTATACTCTATTAAAGGTTCCAATATGAATGCAGGCTTTGTCTCAGCATGGAACAGAGGCACAGGCATTACAAAATCAGTTTCATACATCCGGTGGTAGAAGCTTTGCGAATATTCGCGTTGATTATGTAAGGATAATTAATCCTTCATCATTATGTGCATTTGTTATACGGTTTTTTCACCATATACCCCCGACAAATTGAAAAATTCACCATATACCCTCAATGATTCAGATATGCACCATATACCCCTAAGTTTTCGAAAACGTTCACCATATACCCTTTTCCTAACTGCCGTTAACTCACCGTTACCTGTATTTTCGATTTTACCACCATTAACCCTTAACCCCTAATTCTAACCCTAACCCCAACCCTAGCCATAACCCTAACCCTAACCCTAACTCCCTCCCCCCCCCTCCCCCTCCCCTCCCTCCACCCCCCCCCACCACCCTCCCCCCCCCCTCCCCTCCACCCCCGCCCTCCACCGCCGTAGCCCCTCCTCCTCCCCTCCCTCCACCCCGCCCTCTACCACCACAGCCCTCCCCCCCCCCCCCATCAACCCAGGTCCCCCTCCCCTCCCCTCCACCGCCGCCCCTACCCCCTCCCCTCGTAAATTGAAAATCCGGTAGCCCCCCTGAATTTCCTCCGCCGCAGCCCCTTCGAAAATCTCGTAGCCATTTTCCGCCGCAAAATTCATCCCTCGCACTCAACATTTCGACCTCAAAAACCAAATTATCACCACTCGACCACCACCGAAACAAAGTCCTAACCCTAATTCCATCAAGTTCGACGGGAAATCCGAAGGTTTTGAGTTCTTGATGAGCCGTTGTTAGAGAATTAGGGTTTCACCATTGTTGAATGTTAATGGAGAATTTAGGGATTTGAAATTTCGCCGTTGCTGCGGGGAGGGGGCGAGGGAAGGAAGGGGGTGAAGGGGTTGTTGTTGCGGTGAGGGGGCGAGGGAAGGAAGGGGGTGCAAGGGTTGGCTGGCTGCGGGGAAGGGGAGGGCGAGGGAAGGAAGGCGGTGCATGGGTCTGCTGCGGGGAGGGGGCGAGGGACGGAAGGGGTTGGGGGTGAAGGGTCATGGGGGATGGCGGGGAGGGAGTGGTGGTGGGGGTGAAGGGCTACGGGGGATGGCGGGGAGGGGGTGTTGGTGGGGGTGGGGCCGGGGGGGGGGGAAGGAGTAGGGGTGGGGGCCGGGTTGGGGGGATGGCGGGGGAGGGTAACTTGTTAGGGTTAGGTTAATTAGGGTTAGTGTTTGGGGGTTAGGTTAATTAGGCATTAGGGTTTGGGTTAAGGGTTAGAGTTAGGGTTAGGGGATAATGGTGGCAAAAGCGTAAATAAAACTAACGGCGAGTTAACATCCGTTAGCAAAAAGGGTACATAGTGAACAATTTTGAAAACTCAGGGGTATTTGGTGAATTTCTGAAACATTGAGGGTATATGGTGAATTTTTCAATTTGTCGGGGGTATATGGTGAAAAAACCGTTTATTATATGATTATATCATGTATATTTCTCTGTCACATGTTCGAGTGGAAAACTCAAGAGCTAAGCCATCATCTAACACTCTAGTACTATATAATATATGTGGATATTGCTATGTTAGTGCTACTTCCTATTGCAATACACGTAATCCATGAAATAGCTTTTTTCATACCAAAATCTATAATCTGTTGTGATAATGGTAATTTATGAGAACATCACAAAAGGCACTAACCACAACAGGAATATCAAGTCCCGGGGCAACAACATTAGTACATAAAAGTATGCCTTTTTTTTATTTACGGAGTCAAACCATGTTGTTGTCCTCTTAGTCTGCTTTTGTTTCCCATAAATATCAAAGAAGTCAATTTGAATGTACCACAGATGTTTCGAATGAAATTTAATTGATTTGCAGGAAGAAAAGAAAACCATAACTTTTGTTCTTCTACTAATCCACTGCCATGCTGCCAGCTGTAGTTGCTTGATTGATGAATCCAGTGAACTCATTACCCTTGGTATACGCAACCTTATTCTTCCTTGAGTACGTGTTCAAAATAGGGTGTTGGTGTGACGGCTTAACACTGTAGTCCTTCATTGGTAACCTGTGAAAACCTGCATTTAATAGGAAAATTTATTACAATAATCATATAAGGCTGACATAAAATTTATTACAATAATCATATAAGGCTGCCATCTTTTGATGAAATGAGCTTTTACGGGAAGATGAGCATGGAGAATGATGCGTGTGTGAGCATCAAAATTGTGACAATCCTAGTTCTGTTAGGATTCTTATGAAGTTTCCTAGTATGTTAGGAAACTAAGTGTTTTATTTGCTTTATAACTCTTTAAATTAAGTGTTTGCATGACAAAGGGATCCTATTATGTTTAGGAGTCTAATGCCCTTTAATCATTGGAGTCTTACTAGTGTTTGAGTTTGGTTAGAAGTCTTTAAATTCTATCCTAGAGTTAGGCGTGTGATAGAATTGTATCACCAAAGCTGATTGGCGTGTGATATAATTATCACCAAGGATGGATAAGCTACTTAGCTTAGATAAGTTTTATTCATACTTATCTTGTTTTTAGGCGTGTGAAGACTTGTTTGCACACATTAGGAGTCTTTGTTAGTTATCTTTTTAGTGTTTGATGTGTGTTAGGACTTTGATAAAACCGTGTACTTATATACACGATGTTCCATTAACGATATTTTCAGTTTTGTTGCTTGTTTAAAGATTGATTCGAATGCTGGTGCATTGAATTTTGGTTGTCATACCAAGAACAAATAAATTGTGGTTTGTGTGCATCTCCTAGTTGCGGTTAGTGAGAGATCCTCTAGTTCTCGAGGGAACATATAGAGCCTATCCTTATAAAGATTCAATCTTTATATTCCCTTTGTTACAAAGTTCGAACCTTTCATCTATTAAACGTGAGATTAGAGTGTTCACAACATTATTCTTGTTTTAAGCTTCTGCAAACACATCGATTGGTATCAGAGCTACTCCTGTAAAACGGAGCGTGAGGGTGTGTGTTTAGTCGGAATTTAGATTTGTTTGTTGCGTTGGAAAGCTAACAAGTAGATCTATCTTGTGTCAAAATGTCAGCGTATTCCGATCAGTAACAAAGTCGCAGCGAACGAAACAATCGGAGGTCGTCATGGGAGACAGTGAAGTGGACCAACGAAGGGATGCTATGTTGGAAGCCCTTGCCAAACAAAACGAAACCTTGCAAGACATGTTCACTCGACTGACAATAGAGGTGTTTAAGAAGAAGGGGGATGAACCACGTTCATCAAGAGATGAGGGCATCAAGCTTGGAGATCTTCCCGAGTTTAATGGCCTAAAGGGTCCAGATTCATTTTTGAATTGGGAAAGACGTATGACTCGTCTATTTGATCATAAGAACATGGGTGATTACAAGCGTTTTGATCATGCTATCTTGAGGTTGACGGAATATGCTAGTGATTGGCTTGATAGTTATCAAAATAGGCGTAGGAGAGAAGGGAAGGAGGAGTTAGCAACTTGGACAGATTTGCGTGCAAAAATGAGGAAGCGTTTTGTACCTAGGACATATAAGCAAGAACTCTTCATCAAGTTGAATTCTTTATAGCAAAATCAGTTGAGTGTGGAGTCCTATATTTCGGAGTTTGAAGGGCTATGGCTTGCGTGTGATTGCAAGGATGAGGACGAGCAAAAATCCGCTAAGTTCCTCATAGGTCTCAAGAAGAAGGTTGCTGATTTGGTGGAACTACATCCATATGACACGTTTAATGACTTGTGTTTGTTGGCCAAGAAGGTTGAAAGGCAGTAAGAACCTAAGTCCAGGGAAGGAAGTGGAGTAGTGGCGCCAAGGGTTGAAAGCACAAAGGTGGGGGATGTTGCATCTAAGGCTAGCAGTGAGGATGTTGTTGCATCTAATTTCGGCACTCAAGGCATAAAAAAGGCTCCAACTTTGACACAAGGGCATCAAACTATGAAGGAGAAGATGTGTTTTAAGTGTAGGGGTTTGGTCACTTGCAAAGAGAGTGCCCTAATAGAGTCTTAGTTTCCGTCAAGGATCATCAAGCCCTCATGGCTGCTGTTGGGTTTGAGAGGGAAGAGGACACGTTGGAGGGTGTGGTGGACGAGGGGTTTTGGCGAGGAACTCCATTGTTTGAGGCTGAAAACGAGCAGAAAAGCTTGATCTTGCGTAAAGCTTTGATGACTACTCCACAACAAACTGACGTGCATGAGCAAAGGTAAAACTTGTTTCAAACTAGGTGCCTCGTCAATGGTAAGTTATTTTCAGTTATTGTGGATAGTGGCTCGTGTGCTAATGTATGTGCTTTGTCTATGGTGGAAGAGGCAAAATTACCTACACAAGACCATCCTAGGCCTTATAAACTGAGTTGGTTGGATGAGATGAGTGGCGTGTGGGTGAAGAAAAAAGCCCGTGTTTCTTTTCGAATTGGTGGCTACATGGACCAGCTATGGTGTGACATGGTGCCTATGACTGCTTGTTCATTATTGTTGGGTCGTCCATGGCAGTCGGATAGAAGTGTCATTCATCATGGGAGGGACAACATCTATTCGGTTTTGAAGGATGGGGAAAGGATAGGATTGAAACCTTTGCCTCCAAGGAGTGTTGTGGTGCCTACGGTTAGTCCTAGTGCTAGTGCATCGAGGGAGCCTTCGAGTGTGGCTGCTGTAGCTACGCCTCATGTGTGCTTGAGTTCTTGTAGGGAGGAAGTATTGGAGGTGGCTAGCAACAAGAAGGAAAGGCGCGCAAAACTGCTTCACTTGCGCCATAATCCAGCTTTGGACGAGGGAGATTATGTGTGGTTGTCCTTGGCAGCACAAAGACTTCACGTAAACCATAAGCATGGCGAGCCTATGGATGAAGGACCATTCAAGGTGGTGAAGAAGATTGGCTATGAGACTTACAAGGTGCTGTTGGGACATGGAATTTGCGCCACATTACAAGCTAGTGACTTGGTTCCATGCTTAGACGCCACTTGAGACAAGTTGGATTCTAAGGGGGGGAGTATGATGCGTGTGTGAGCATCAAAATTGTGACAATCCTAGTTCTGTTAGGATTCTTATGAAGTTTCCTAGTTCTGTTAGGAAACTGAGTGTTTTATTTGCTTTATAACTCTTTAAATTAGGTGTTTGCATGATAATGGGATCCTATTATGTTTAGGAGTCTAATGCCCTTTAATCATTGGAGTCTTACTAGTGTTTGAGTTTGGTTAGAAGTCTTTAAATTCTATCCTAGAGTTAGGCGTGTGATAGAATTGTATCACCAAAGCTGATTGGCGTTTGATATAATTATCACCAACGATGGATAAGTTATTTAGCTTAGATAAGTTTTATTCATACTTATCTTGTTTTTAGGCGTGTGAAGACTTGTTTGCACACATTAGGAGTCTTTGTTAGTTATCTTTTTAGTGTTTGATGTGCGTTAGGACTTTGATAAAACCGTGTACTTATATACACGATGTTCCATTAATGATATTTTCAGTTTTGTTGCTTGTTTAAAGATTGATTCGAATGCTGGTGCATTGAATTTTGGTTGTCATACCAAGAACACATAAATCGTGGTTTGTGTGCATCTCCTAGTTGCGGTTAGTGAGAGATCCTCTAGTTCTCGAGGGAACATATAGAGCCTATCCTCATAAAGATTCAATCTTTATATTCCCTTTGTTACAAAGTTCGAACCTTTCATCTATTAAACGTGAGATTAGAGTGTTCACAACATTATTCTTGTTTTAATCTTCCGCAAACACATCAGAGAAGAAATGAGATTGATAGATCTCTTGGAAAAAAGTCATAAGAGAAAAGATGGCACCTTCCTTACGGGAACAGAAACAGAAGCTTTTCTTGTAATTTTCAATTGGTTACTCTTAGCAAACTATTCTTAATTAGTGCACTATTTTTGTGTAAATGTAAATGTCTTCATTGTTTTGTAAATTTCATGTAGGATGATGCAAAAGGCTAAGGGTGAAACTTTAAAAAGTTGTTGTCCCTCTGATTCTGAGTCTCGTCCAGACTACGAGAATGAGGCGTTTCTAACTATCCTTAATGGAAACGTTAAGATTCCAGATCAACCACAGGGTTTTTAGTTTGGAATTCGAATGAACGAAATATACGGGGTGCGTGGTGCACTTAGGAAAGAGGGTCGCACACAAGGACAACATAGGACAATGGAAATGGAGAATTGGAAAATAGAAGTATCAACTCTAAAGCAAGAAAATAAGGACCTACATAAGAAAAATGAAGAATTAAAAAACAAGTGTGATGAGAATACAAATCTTCTTAGAACAATGACAACACAATTTTCGCAAATTTTGGATGCAATTCGCACTGGGAAATCTTCAACACAACTCTTAGATGCTACCAATATCGCTTTGCATATGGCTGATCCTGAGGTATTGTTTGGACACTACCTCTGTTTTTGTTTTTATTACTAACCTGCAAAGATAGCTTAGCTACCTCCAAGAACATTTATTTACAGTTGTGATCAGGTCATTCTTTGAAGATTTATTCCTTATACACATCTATAGTACAAAATATTAGCTACTCAACTCATATGCTTTCAAGGATTTCACTTCCTTTTTTTTAACCATATTATTATTTTTATCTAACAATATTTTTGTATTTGTTATGGAAGGTTGAGAATGCTTTTGGCGAAGATGTAAGAAATGAATAAACTGATGTTCCGCCACACCATCATCAAGATCTTGATTTACCTCAAAAAGGCCACGTACATGATATGGAATTTTACTTTTTGTTGTAAAATGATGCTTTAGATATATTAGTTTTGGACAAGTAATACTATATATATATATGTACGTTTATATTTGCTAGCTTTGAGTTATATATTTTGACAATAACATATATTATTGGATATTTAAGCAATTATATATAATATATGTGAACTTATTTTATATATATATTTTTGGATGTAGTTTGAGATTACATTATTTTTTATATGTTGACTATACAAGCGAATCCGTGCGTGTGGATGTACACTAAATTCTATTATTATTATTTGGCTATTAATCTTCAAAATAATATGAACAATAAATGGAATGGTAATAAGTTACGGGTGGTTCGTTGTATATTCTCAAAGCTTAACCATGCCATGAGATTAGATATAATGGGCTTACAGATAAACTGTCGACAAAACAACGTGTCGACATTTTCGACACTATTATGTGCCAACATACGCGAAATTCAATTTAATATTGTAGAAAATGTCGACACAATAAGGTGATGCGGATTTCCTAAAAGAAGTTTTGTGTCAAGCATGCCGACAACAAATAATGTCAAGAATGCTCGGCGGGCATATTCTCGACACTTTTAAGATGTGTCGAGAAAATATCTCTCGACACTATTCTGCGTCAAAATTTTGACTAAAAAGTGTGGACAATTACCGAAATTTGTAGTAGTGAGGTATAGGAGAGTATGTATAGAAGTCGTAGGGAAACGTTTTGTAAAACATTGCGAAAAGTTGTTCGAAGAAACGAGCTATTTATAGGCAAAGCAAACCGAAAACGGAGCGAAAAGATAAAAAAAAACTTTGCGCCAGGCGCACAGCTTGTGAGCTTGATGCAGAGCCTGTGCGCCTGGCGCACAGCTTGTGCGTGTGACGTATAGGTTATGCATGAGACACACAACCTGTGCACCTGGCGCACAGCCTCCACGTCACCTGCACTGGCTTTTTGGCCGTTTTTTTTTTTTAAAGATTTTTTTTATCATTGCGTAAAATCTATGTTCCGAAATCAACTATCTTTATGAATAACAATCTGATTATCGAAATATACTTAAAAAATTAATTATCGAGAATAATTAATATTAAAATATTAAAAATATAATTATTTAATTTTAAAATTGGGCATGGATTTAATAAATAGATTTTATATTTTCGAAAAGCTTTTGAACTTCGCTTTCCAGATTGCTCTTCCTTTGGACCGGACCAATTAGGGCGACTGTATGTTTCATCATTGGGTACTCAATTGGGAGACACGATTTTGCGTCTACACAACCCCTTTTAAAGACCTCTTCCAAATCAATGCCAAGTTCATTGCAAATGGCTCCAAGCAAAATACCTGCCACCAATTTAAATGCTAAGAGCTACGACGAATCTGATTCCACCATGGATACGTATGCAACCTCTGTTACGGATTGGCCATTGCAATTCAAAAACATATTTTAAGGCTCGCTTAGGTTCATGAGAAAAAGGTGATTATCAAATCATGAATTTCTAATACTCGTCCATACCCTTAGATTTTGACTGGGATTGGAACCTGCATAATTAGCCTGCCTCATTGAGTGAATCAATTCATTATGGCTCTGGCTTTTTCTTATTCTTATCCCTTGCCATTATCTCAACTAAATTATAACCTTCTAAGCCATCCTTAGCATAACCTTTAAATACTCAGCACTATGGCGGCGCTTCATCCTTTGAGTGTTCCTTTCTTTGGCCTTATTCTTTTCTCCTTTTCACCTTATGAACCCTATATGGAATCTTTAGTCGAAACTTTCACTTAGCGTGACGAGATATCTTCATAATCAAGCAATTAAGTTAAACATTCTACCAACTCCTTTTTTTGTCGTGGGCTGCATAACAAGTCCACACAGATGGTCATGTGCTCTAAGCCTATTTAGATAAGGACTTCATTACGAGTCCCTACAGAAGATCATGAGCTCCAAACCCATAACAAGAAAATATTAAGAAATCATAACTATTGTATGGGCTCACTTAGGCCCGTAGAAAACTGAACTTGAAGACATATCCTACATGGATTATCCTTCGGGGCTTCCTATATCTCCTCTTTGAAAAAAAAATTCTAAGAGAAAAACTTGAGCTTCTAGAGGAACAAAGAAACATCGTATCTCTGCATTACCATCATATCTCTGCATTCTACAAGCGTTGTGGATGGTTTATGGATGGAAGAGGGAGAGAACTCATATTCCAAAGTATAACCTTTTTCATTTTTTATTTTTTTGATTTTTTTAATTTTTTGATTTTTATTATTAATCAAGGTATTTAAAGTGATTTAAATTTAATCATTGAATTAGAAGCCTAAATAAAATGATGGAAGGCCAATGAAAATGAAAAAGAAAATATGATTGTTTAATTAATTTGAAATAAATAGATATGAAAATATGAAAGTCCTGAATGACATTGATAGACTCGACCGAAAAGGAAATAAAGGAGCTAGGGGAAGGACTCTCCGACTCAACCTAAAAAACTAACGCTAAATAACCAAGCCTCGTGCATTGCTAATGCAGTGCCCAAGGGGTTGTTGCTGTTGTTGATTTTTGCTCCAGGGGGAATCAAAAGTTTACCATTGACAACCATATCCTGGAGAGCATTCTTTAAGGCCCAACCCACACATGTAAGATACCCGTTCCTTTAGTGATATTTACAGTAAGAGTTGGGATTCCATTTCGAATATTGCTTCTCAGGTGCAGGGTCTGGAGTAGGACCAATGGGGTGGAGTACTCCTCTTGTATGAAGCCTATTGAAAGCTTCTTCTAACGTTATGCCTAGAGGAGTGAAGGTTATCTATGGCTTTCGTGTCTGATAACCCTTATCATCAGTGTTCAGGGCATTGATTTCATTCCTCTTGGAGCTAGAAGGGTTGTTATTACTCTTCTTGAAAGAGTTGTTGTTATTGTAACCTCTACTTGCACCCCTTCCTCAAGCATTAGGCCCACCTTGTAGAGCTTCGTGAAAGAATCTAGAGGTTGGAACTTAATGTGATCTTCGTACTTGGATTGCAAGTTATGGATCACTAGTCGGACTTAATCCTCTTTAGATAGCATGTTTGATATGATTACTAAGCCAATAATATTTAATAACCAGCTAGAACCACGAATCTTGAACTTTCTTGGATTCAAGAATCAATTAACTCGAACCAAGTAACAAGTATCCGGATATTTCTTGGTTTAAAGATCACTCCTGAACTCTAAATAAGAATCTAAACAGTCTTAAGATCACTCCTGAAATTAAGATGTTTAACATTAATCGCTTAAAACTCCTGAAAAGTTTTTAATGGTTTGATTAGTCTAGCTTACAAGCAAAACAATAATTAAGAGCAAATCTTTTTTTAACAAAACGTAATCTAACTTCATTAATAATTAAAACCGCCTTATATAGGCTACACTCCTAATATAACTAGAACTCTAATAAGATAAGAATAAAGCAAAACAAGATAAAACTCTTAAACACCACACGCTTAATATCTTTTAACATGTTGATGTTCACTAGAGTTCTAACTAGCATATAACTCCTAACAACCGAACTAACTAACTAAAAGCACTCAAAATACATAGAACTTCTAACAGAACTAGAAGTCTATGCAACAACCAAGTCCTAACAGAACTAGGACTCTTCCCTTCGAGCTCTCTTCCATCTTTCACGCCTCTTCTTCATCAAACCAAGTAATAACACACGCCAATACTTGCTTATTTCCTCTAACCTGAAATCCCATTTGCTCCATAACCAAGTCAATAGGTTCTTCAAGTACAAGTGCCTTTGCATCCGCATCATTCTCCCCCTCCACAAAAGAATTTGCCCTCAAATTCTCATCATCATAGTAAGGAGGCAAATCACCCACATTAAACGTGGCACTCACATTTCCAAATTCATCCGGCAAAGTTATCTTATAAGCACTATCTCCAATGACACCAACCACCTCAAAAGGACCATCTGCCCTAGGCATTAGCTTGTTTTTCCTCTTGCTAGGAAACCGTTCTTTCCTCAAGTGCACCCACACAAGATCACCAACCTTGAAAATTGGTTGTTTGCGCCCTTTGTTAGCCCGTGTCTTGTATTTAATGTTCATCTTTTCGATCCTTGCCTTGACTTGCTCACACGTTTTGTTGAATGCTTCTAACCTCTTCTTTGCATCCGTGTGAATTTCATGTTTAGACAACACAACAAAATCAATAGGCAATAGAGGATTGACACCCTAGACGACCTCAAACGGAGATCGAGAAGTGGTAGACGAATGTGCCCTATTGTAGGTAAATTCAGCATGAGCGAGCTTAATGTCCCAATCCTTTTGAGTCTTGCTCACCAACCCTCGTAACAAAGACCCCAAAGTTCGATTAGTAACCTCGGTTTGCCCATCAGTTTGGGGGTTGTGGCTTGTACTAAAAAGCAACTTTGTATCAACCATGCGCCAAAGACACCTCCAAAAATGACTTAGGAACTTAGAGTCCCTATCAGATACAATGCTCCTTGGAATACCATGCAACCTAATGATCTCCCTAAAGTATAAATCAGCCACATGAGTTGCATCATCGGTTTTATGCATAGGAACAAAATGAGCCATCTTGGAGAATCGATCCACAACCACCATTATAGCATCTTTCCCCCTTTGAGTTCGAGGCAACCCTATAATGAAGTCCATGCTTACACTATCCCAAGGATGATTAGGCACAGGTAAAGGTGTATAAAGACCCTTATGAAAGGTACTCTTTGCCTTTTGACATGTAGCACACCTAGTAACCACCAAATGAACGTCCTTCACCATATGCGGCCAATAGAAGTTCTCTTGAAGTGTATCAAGAGTCTTGTGCACGCCAAAATGTCCAGCCACACCTCCACTATGCACCTCTCTAACAAGTAAACCCCTCACTCCACACTTAGGCACACACAACTTGTTGCCTTTAAACAAAAACCCCTCGTGTACCACAAAGGAACCATCCGGTTTTTCGAACTTCTCCCCAAAATCAGCATACCCTTTTTACAATTCCTTCAAGTGTGCAAACCCCAACACTTGTGAATCCACCACTGCCAACAAATATGATCGTCTTGACAAAGCATCAGCCACCACATTAGACTTACCTTCTTTGTATTTGGATGAAAACGTGAATGATTGAAGGAACTCCACCCATTTAGCATGTCGAGGGTTGAGTTTTTGCTGACCATGGATGTACTTCAAAGCTTCATGATCCGAATGAAGTATAAAGGCTTTGGGCGTAGGTAATGTGACCAATGATCCAAGGCACGAACAATTGCATAAAACTCTCTATCATAGTTAGAGTAAATCAATTTAGCACCGTTCAACTTCTCACTAAAATAAGAAATTGGCCGTTTTTCTTGCAACAACACCGCACCAATGCCTACCCCACTCACATCACACTCCACTTCAAACAACTTGTGGTAATCGGGTAGTGCCAAAACAGGAGCACTACAAAGCTTACTCTTCACCTCCCCAAAGGCTTGTTGTGCTATGGATGTCCAACTAAACTCCCCCTTCTTCAACAACTCAGTAATTGGTGCCATAATAGAAGAAAAGTTTCGAAAGAACCTCCTATAGAACGAAGCCAAACCATGAAAGCTCCTACATTCCGAGGCATTCTTAGGTGCTAACCAAGAAGAAATAGCCTTCACCTTTCCAGGATCAACATGAACACCCTCCTTGGAGACAATATACCCCAAAAACGCCACACTAGAGACAAGAAACTCACATTTCTCTAGTTTACCATATAGTTGCTGCTCTCTAAGTTTCTCAAACAAGCTACGCAAATGCAACAAATGTTCTTCGATGCTCTTACTATAAATAAGGATGTCATCCAAGTAAACAACAACAAACTTATTAAGAAAAGGTCGAAGTACCTCATTCATCAATCTCATGAAAGAACTAGGCGCATTGCATAGGCCAAATGGCATGACCATCCACTCGTACAACCCTTGTTTGGTTTTGAAGGCAGTCTTCCATTCATCACCTTCTCTAATCTGCATTTGGTGGTAGCCACTTCGAAGATCAATCTTAGAAAACACCGAAGCTCCATGCAATTCGTCCAACATGTCCTCCAATCTAGGCATAGGGAACCTATATTTCACCGTTATATTATTCACTGCCCTACTATCAATGCACATCCACCATGTTCCATCCTTCTTAGGAACTAGCAAAGCTGGAACCGCACATGGACTCATGCTTTCTCTCACATACCCCTTCTCAATCAAATCCTCGATTTGACTTTGCAATTCCCTTGATGCTAAGGGATCACATCGATAAGCCGGTCTGTTTGGTAATGGTGCGCCAGGCACAAGATCTATGGCATGTTCTATACCCCTCAATGGTGGTAAACCTTGCGGCAATTCCTCGGGAAAAACGTCCCCAAATTCCTTCATCAAAGCCTCTAATCTCTCATTACTAGGCCCCTTGGTACTAGTAGCAGTGTGTCTTATAACCAAGGCATAAGCACCCCCTTCCTCCTCGACTTCACGCTCAAATTCCCTTGATGAAAGGAACAAACTTGTTGCCTTTGGAACTTGCTTAGATGCTACTGCGTGGGGAGCTAAAGGATGCAAACGGACCCTCTTAGTTCCAACCAACACGGAGTATACATTTGAATCCCTTTCATGAATTACTTTCCTATCAAATTGCCAAGCTCTCCCTAGTAATAGATGGCACGCACTCATAGGTAACACGTCGCCCCACAATTCATCTTTGTACCCCCCTATGGAAAACGTGATCAAGGCTTGCTTCTTAACTCTCATGCCCGTACTATCATCCAACCAACTCAACTTGTATGGCTTAGGATATTCCCTCATGGCCAAGTTAAGCTTCGACACTACATCAGCCGCAATAACATTCGTGCACGAGCCACTATCTATGATTACATTGCACGTGTGATCTCCTACCTTGCACCTAGTATGGAAAAGGTTATCTCGTTGCTCCTTGCTAGGCGTGTGGTCTACATGTAAGGCACGCCTCACCACACCAACCAACTTCACATCATCTTCAGCAAAGGCATCCTCCTCTTCCTCTTCTCCTACTATGTGCATCTCCTCCGGAATAAATTCATAAAGTTCCTCTTCCTCTTGTAATTCCAAGTATTGTCTCATAGTGAGAGCCTTCCTCGTAGGACAATTGCTTGCTATGTGTCCACGCCCTTGACACTTGAAACACTTCCTCATCTCTTCAAACTTGTCTTTTGGTATAAAGACTTTTGCTTTCTCGCCCTTGGTATCTTCCTTGACCAGCTTATCTTTCTTTGGCCCTTCGAACCACTTTGCCTTAGCTTTGGACGAGCTTGCATCGAACTTGTTAGGGTACAAGGTCTTAGGCTTGTCTTCCTTCTCATGAGCCTCAAATCTCATGGCTAGCCTCGTCACATCATCAAACGTGTGATAAGTAGACACCTCGACTTTCTTTGCAATCGACCTATTCAAACCTTTGATGTACCTCGCCACTTTCATAGTTTCCTTCTCCTCCAAATCACATACAAGGCATAGTTTGTCGAATTCTATGGTGTAGTCATGAACACTAAGTGCTTCTTGGCTCAAAGTTGTGAGCTTTATGTATTGCTTTTGTTCATAATCACTTGGCAAGAACTTCTCTTTAAGCTTCTCCTTTAGTTTCATCCAACTACTAAGCTTTTCTTTCCCTTTTTTGGCACGTTTAGCCTTTAAACTTTCAAGCCAAATACCAGCATATTTGGTTAGTCTAATTGAGGCTATTTTAAATCGTTTCTTATCATCGAAGCCCCTATAATCACATACCTTTTACAATTGTCGAATCCATTCCAACAAATCTTCAGGGCTGCTATCCCCCGTGTAATCGTCCAACTTCAATCCACGATCGTCGTTGTATGATGTTTTAGTAGATTTATCTTCATATGTATCTCCTTCTTCATCCGAATGTGCACCAAGAAACGTTGCACTATTTGGATCATGTTGCCTCTGCATAATTGATGCAATCACATCCATCCTCGTCTCCAACCGATTATATCTTGCATTATTATCAAACTGGATTTTGACAAGGTCTTGCATTTGTTTATCTAGTTTCTCCACTTCAGATTCCATCCTCTTGTACTCCAAAGATGAAATCTTGGACGTAAAAGGTCGAGGTTTGGAAACGTTCAACCAAGCTAGCTATACACACACCACGGATCTTGATAAAAAAAAAAGAATCCCTTCTATTCTCACCCCCCTGGAAATCTGATACCACTTGATATGATTACTAAGCCAATAATACTTAATAACCAGCTAGAACCACGAATCTTGAACTTTCTTGGATTCAAGAATCAATTAACTCGAACCAAGTAACAAGTATCCGGATATTTCTTGGTTTAAAGATCACTCCTGAACTCTAAACAAGAATCTAAAGACTCTTAAGATCACTCCTGAAATTAAGATGTTTAACATTAATCGCTTAACACTCCTGAAAAGTTTTTAATGGTTTGATTAGTCTAGCTTACAAGCAAAACAATAATCAAGAGCAAATCTTTTTTTAACAAAACGTAATCTAAACTTCATTAATAATTAAAACCGCCTTATATAGGCTACACTCCTAATATAACTAGAACTCTAATAAGATAAGAATAAAGCAAAACAAGATAAAACTCTTAAACACCACACGCTTAATATCTTTTAACATGTTGATGTTCACTAGAGTTCTAACTAGCATATAACTCCTAACAACCGAACTAACTAACTAAAAGCACTCAAAATACATAGTACTTCTAACAGAACTAGAAGTCTATGCAACAACCAAGTCCTAACAGAACTAGGACTCTTCCCTTCGAGCTCTCTTCCATCTTTCACGCCTCTTCTTCATCAAACCAAGTAATAACACACGCCAATACTTGCTTATTTCCTCTAACCTGAAATCCCATTTGCTCCATAACCAGGTCAATAGGTTCTTCAAGTACAAGTGCCTTTGCATCCGCATCAATGTTAGTCATTTGTGTGGCCTTTTCCTCCATCTATTAAGGAAGGTGACGAAGTCTTCACTGGGATTTTATTTAGTTAACTCCAACTCACGAATACCAATAGAAAGGTGAGTATTGTATATATATACTGCTTGCGGAACTCTTCTTTGATGTAGTCCCAGTAGTTCAGGTTAATTTTATTCCGTAATATGAACCACTTGGATGGATGTGCATCCAAGGTCAAGGGAAAGACATAAGCAAAGAGGTCCTAGCTCATGCTTTTGAGAGCCATAGAAACAGAGAAAGCTCTTAAGTGATCGTCTGGGTCTTGACCCCCTTGAATATTGGGAGCTTATCCCTCAGTTCAGGTCAATGATGTCATGGCCATGAGCCTGACTCTCGAGTGCAGGAATTGACTGGATCAATTGCTCGAGTTTTTCAAACCTAAAATTAGTCTCGGACTTCAAAGGAGGTGGTAGTGGTGGTGGAGTCTCTTCCCATTCTTCTTCCTTAGTAGTCAGTTTTTCTCTCAGCATTTTGATCTCTTTGTCTTACTCCTCAAGACGAGAGTTCAATAGTTGGAGCTGAGCCATGATGGCATTGAGTTGTTCAGAAGTGTCTCCCATATCGGATGGTGATTTAGAAGTTTCAGACGACTCTTCCGAAAAAGTGAGGATTTGTTTGACGATCTATTCTGGGGGTGGGTTGACCTTTTTCCCTCTCTGTTGGACGTTCCCAAGTTATAACCTCACGACCTGTCTTGAACAGAAATCGAATGGACCTTACTTGTAATTTTTAAGAAATGATTTTCGAAATAGGAAATGGAAATGAGAAATGGAAATAGGAAATGAATATGGAAAATGAAAATGGGAAATAGAAATGGGAAATGATTTTGAATGGAAGATTTGAAATGGATATGCGTTTTAGACTAGTATGGGCTTGACCATGATTTAGACATGGGCCTAACTATATGTGTCATCTCCCGTAAATTTATTAATTTTATAAATATATTTTAATGTATATTTATATATATTTTAGTATATTTAAGTATTTAAACGATTTATTCTTGAAGGGTTGACTATTTGAAAGTCAAAGAAATTATTTTAATGATTTGAAGAAGTCAAACATTTTACTTAGTCATACTTCGAAATATATTTTGAATAGCTTAAAACACTTTTGGGTTTGTAAAAAGGATTTTAAAGTGGGTATGAGGAACCCAACCACTCAAATCATCAACCATTAAATAATACCTTTAGCCCAATCACTTTTTCCTAATCCCAAAAGGGGAACCTATATAAACTCCCAAAAACCCCAATTTCCCACGCAGTAAACACATTTTATTTTCTCTCTCTTCCTCCCCAAAATTTCGGCCCTCTCTCTCTCCTCTATTTCTTCTCTTTCTCTTCGGTTTCTTCCTCACTCGGCCACGACAGCTGCCAGCACCGCCGGCAGCAACACCGCCGCCAGTTGCGCGTCCCTCCTCTCCGGTGTGTCTTCGTCCTCTTCTTTGTTTGGTTATTTTTCTTCCTCCTCAAGTTATTTTAATGCAAAGTTTGTATTTTTAAGATTTGTTTTAATAAGTTTATGTTTAAAAGTGATAATTTCATGATTTGATTATGAATCTAAGATTATGTAAATTGTTTAATGAAGTTAGAAAATTTCAGATTTACTTATTATGTTAAAATAGGGTTTTAAAATATCAAAGCATGGATTTTTAGGGTTTTATAAGTTGGAAAATCATAGTAGTATGTTGTAGTTTGTGAAATTGAGTATTCTTATGATTTTAAGTATGCTTAAGTATGTTTAAGAAGGGTTTTATTATTTTATAAGTTGTTGGAAATTTGAAAAGGATGTTGATGATGGAGATTTTATGACTAAACCATGTGTTTTAAGGGTTTTTAAGCAACTAGTGTAGTAGTACTATACTAGGAGGTTGTAATAATTATGTTTTAATGATGGGAAATGTTTTTGAACACTCTTGAGAAGGGTTTAAAGTATTTTATTAGTGCTGGAAATTTATAAAGTATTGATTGTGGGTTATGTTGATTATTTTAGGCGGAGATTTCTCTTTAGGCGACTTTTAAGGTTGTGAAAGTGGCTTCTCGATTTGTCTACACAAGGTACGTACATACCTATGTGTTGATTGGACTAGTATCATGTCCTCAGGATGAGAATTGAGTAGTATCATGTATCGGGAACTATTTTTAGTTCATATGTGATTTCTATTAAGTTGGATTTACATGTTTTATGCCGTTGTGTGAAGCATGTTGGTTATGATGGTTATATTATGTTTGTATGAAAGATTGATGCAAGCATATGGGATTTGAGAACTTTATTTTATTAATTCACATGAGAGATTAATATTTATGTTGGTTTTGATCATGATTGAATCATGTTGTTCCCTTTGATTTATTTAACTACTTTATGAGGACCGAAGGCCTTATTTGGTAAGTTGATATTTTTATACCTATGAAAGGTTGGTTGGTTGTTGACTTGGTTCAACACTTAATTAAAGGTGATGGATTAAATATTGGATTAATTCTTAGATTGTTAAGTTGGTGATCACTTATCTAATCCTAAGATAAAAATGGAAGTGTATGATTGTTGATGATTATATTAATTGTATTGCTTGTGAGTCTTAAAAAGTGAATAAATTATTAATCATGTAAAGTGAAACGTGGATAGCAATAGCTTTAGACTTGTGCACGTTTAAAGTGTTGGACAAGTAAGAGTTGGAGTACATGGTGGTAGCCCATAGCTTTTCTTGGGACCGGATTGATCACTGTGTCTTATTTTTATTTAAAAAGGTTCCTCGATATCGTAGATCATGGGAATACGGAGTCACGCCCATATTTCGTCTTCTAAATTGATGGCTGGTTTTGGTTAGACAACTCGTTCCATTGACTATTCCATCTAAAGTAATTAATCTATTTGGTTGTGAAGTTAGTTCAGTAAAAGTAGTCTGCAGTGTTATTATGTTACTATTTATTCCTGCTTAGTATTTATTAGTATCATGTTAGGATTGTTTATTTATTTATGATATAGTACTCAGCTTTGCTGATTACGTGCTTTGTGTGTGTATGTTGCTCATGGCTATGCCTTATTGATCATGTGATGACCCTTGTTAATTGGTGAGCAGTCACTAGTGGAAAAATGCTCAAATGCTCCGGTTAAAAAGCCCACAAATGCTCCGTATTTGACCCGTAGCAGACGTCATACGAGCATTTGAGCAAAGTCACAAATGCTCCGGTTGAGAACCGAAGCATTTGTTTTTTAAATGCTCCGGTTGTTCTTAAAACCGGAGCATTTGTGCTATTTTACATGGATAAAATACCATAAATGCTTCGGTTTTTTGGAAGAACCGAAGCATTTGGCTCAAAAATGCTCCGGTTTTCCTCAACAACCGAAGCATTTGTGTAATTTATGAAGAAAAAAAAAATGTTACAGCTACTGCCAGCATGCGTGCTAGCAGCAGCCACTAGCATACTACATCAGTTACTTCAGTAGCCACTGTACTTCATGATATTGCATAAAAATAATATGTATCAAGCAATCGAAGACACTTCCATCCACTCACGCAATGGACATAAAAAGATTGTCTTACTAAATTATTCACATGGGTAAAATGAAAGAAAAATGAACTACACCTACTCAGAACTCACACTACAGAAGTATAGATAGGGGAATGTAGGTCTGTAGGATGCATCACTAAAGTTTAAATTGAACATTATATATCTATTAGAAAAATGATCCACGGATAAGGATAAAAGAAGTGCACAACTTATAAAAAAAATTCACAACATAAACCAAAAAAGAGCAAGTGATCAACTAGGAGAATTCACCTTTGATAAGTAAGCACCGAGGTTGGGATGAACACCGGAACATTCAATGTATCCCAGATTTAAGGAAGCCCAATCAGGTTCTAGGGCACCACAATCGGCACATTTGTCATTACCCCAACCTTCCTCTGCACATCAATTGGCTTTTCAGACTTCATAAATGACCTTTGTTGCATGGAGCTTCTCATTGAGCGGGTATGATGCGCAGCAGCGAGGCACCTCTCAGATGTATTCTCTTCATTTGCAGCATGATCAAAATCAGAACTCTCAACAAAGCTATTCTCACTAGTAGACCGATGAAGACTACCCATTGGAGTAGCAAATATACACTAGAAATAGAAATGGGTCAGGAATTCAAGATCATAAGCAGGCGAAAAGTGAAAGAAGAAAACAAGCTGGCTCAGACATCCAACAGAAGGCTGAAGGCTTATCCTTTCAGGGGTTTGAGAGCTTAGTAATGAAGCAATGACCCCTGTTATTTTCTCAATCCAATCCATTTGATCCAAAGCACTTTCTGCCTGCACTTGGAAGCAATTGATGGCAGGTTTTAGAATCAAACCCAGGCATCGGTTTTTTACAAACCATTATATATGACACTGGCCATAAGACAAAAATTAAACATTTATGAACCCTGTAGTTCTTCGTTGGTGAGATAATTCGAAGCAAAAGCTGCAGATCCGGCGGGTCGGCATCAACTTTAATCGTCGCGGTTAACAGATTGACAGTATGATGGGTAACAGATTTTTCATCATGCACACCACCATGATAATGTGATGAAAACCAGTGACTTAGCAAACCAGAGCAAAATTCAGAACTATTCCTTCGATCAGAATTACGAGGTGCATAGCTCTGTAACCAAGACCCCATAAAAAATTAAAAGCAGTCAGTAAAGAGGAGAGGGACAATTGTCGGACAAGTTTTGTGTCGTGCTTCCTGACACATTTCATCCAGCTTACTTACAGATGGTTTTCTGGACTCCTTCCGGTAGAAATATAGCATTCCTAGACTATCAAGGACCAAAAACCTCCTTTTCCAGTCACCTCTCAAATAAGAAGAGCGTTTTGAGAGATAACCCTGTCTTATGGTTTGAACCTATAAAAGTAAATGAAGTTCTCAAATGAATATGGTATGAGTTTCATTCTCAAATTATTTTACAATACATACTAAACTCTTCCCATTAATGGCCCAAGTTATAACAGAATTCAATGTTGGCAGATGCATCAGTTGAAGACAATCTAGAACTAATCGAGAAAGGGAGGCAGCATGGATTAGCACTGTACACCTACTATCAAGTCGAGGACATGACCAATGGATTTAGTAAATAATTAGGCGAAGGTGGCTTTGCAGTCGTCTATCATGGTATTTTAACAGAGAGCAGCAGGGAAGTTGCAGTCAAGGTGTTCTCAAAGAGCGAGGCCCCTAAGCAATTTAGCAGAAGATGTTATTTGGCACAGATTGAAGTGCTTGGACGAATTTCTCACAAGAACTTGGTTTCTCTAGTTGGATATTGTGAAGAAGAAACCAACTTGGCACTTATATATGAGTTCATGGATACGGGAGACTTGAAAGCTCTTCTTTCAGGTGAGACCTTAGCTTGTATATAGTATCTCTTAACTGTTGCGCATAAATTGAACCATACTAGATAGGGAAATGTAGGATGCATCACTAAAATTTACATTGAACATTATATACCTATCAGAAATTTGGGTGACGGATTCTACTACCTGGACACCAACTGCTTTGGCAACATTAGTAGGCTGAGTGCAGATAAATGCTCAAATTCACACCACATTCTCTTTCAATTCTATTGACACTGCCCTTCATTGGATCATATAGATCAAAGCAATTCCATTCTTACTTGTGAAGTACCAATCCTTGGATAAGTACATCGACAAAAATTAAATCAAGTACCAATCCTTGGATAAGTACAGCGACAACAATTATAAATTGTAGGAATATGATATACCATCAATGCGGAAGCTCACACTAAACCCCCAAAAGAGCAGCAATGATAGACAGGTTAAGCTTAGAAAAGGTTTTGCCAAAAAAAATTATTAGAGAGGCCAATCTTAATAGCCACATTCCACGACAAGTAAAAGCAGAAAACTCACCTGGATAATCAACTACATGTCATTTATATCCAGACCTCTTGCTGCTATGTTAGTTGCTACTAATATCATGAATTTTCCAGATCTAAATCCTTTAAGGGTGACCTGAAATTTCATATATAAAAAAATTAGTGATGTCCTTGAAAGTTTCACTAAAAAGAAATACTATAAATAGTTCCATTTCATTTATAGATTAATAATAGTCACATAGAGTGTGTTCAAACTAAAGGTTCTGATTCGGTATCATACCCTATGATTCATTTTTTTTACTGCATTGTCCCAGTGTTACCACTGACATGCAAATCTTGGATTCAGAACCATTCCTTCCCAGTAGCTTAGCCTCTAAGTGCTAGATCAATTAAACTGGAAAACTGGGCAGGTCCGCAAGTGAATGAAAATGGCATGCTGTGCAAGTCATTGAGAAAATTTTACGGTGACCCCCAATGATTGTGAAGAATGAATTACTCTAGGAATCTAGACCCAAAAGGCTGCAATATAACAATAGATTTGAAACTGACACCACAATATCGCACTATTTTAGGTAAGTACCTTTTTAGGAACATCCTAATCTAGTAACTTGTAAAGATGAAAATAATTTCTAGGAGAGAGTATACTATACCAATAAACAATTGTTGATCAAAGTGATCCTCATATAGCTTTTTTGTTTAAGGAGCATGATACCAGAAGAATGTTACGAATTAGTCCAACTAGTACCATAACACGAAGGTTGGTGCAAAGAAGTAAACATATTAGAAAAGGTTCACGTATCCTACTAATCAACACATTAGAATATACCCTAGAATAGTTTATTAAGCGACATCTCAACAATACCATAACACGATAAGGTGTTCCCACATCAAGCGATATCTCAACAATACCTTAACACGACCAGGTGTTCCCACAACAATATGAACACCTCTTTTTCAGCTAGTTCTCTGAGACTGGAAGGGTGCTCCGCCACAAACACAGCAAGATGGAGTCCAATTGAGTTTGCATAAAATTGGAAATCAGCATACACCTACATACACACCAAGAAATTAAAATAACGAATACAAAAGAAGGCATATCCTTCAATCACTTAAGATGAAACTATTTAAGCAACAAACCTCATGTTCAAGCAACACATTGCACAAACAGATTGCAGTTAGTGGGTTAAGGAAAAAAATGCAACCCAAAATCTGCAGATGTTGAAGACTTCTAACCGGAGCTAGGCCATCAAACACTCATTCCAACTAGCGCTAAAGCTTTCATTTTAGTCCGAACAGAGGTGCAAAAACCATACAAGAATTGAATCCTCAACATCTCAAATCGATTATCTCTTCATTAATAGTCTTAACACCATTTTATCAACCTGCTAGCCAATTCGTTACCGAAGAAAACACAAACAACTCATCCATAGATTACCACCAATACCCAAAACCCCCCCAAAATGTCATCGTGAGTTTTTCTTTTGTTCCGCTTTCGCAAAACCATAATTCAACCACAACCATATACCATGTAAAATCCCAAAGTTGATTCAATCAACACCTAAAAAACTAAACACAAAAAAATGAACGGAACACAATATGTTCTTTTAAACTGCAGTTTGCTGAACGGAACACAGAACTAAACAAAAATGCACTTAATCAATTCGGGTGAAATGAACATGGTATTAACAGCAAACTAATTAACTCCTACAATCTGAGTTCAAAAACCCTAAATTGCTATTAAACCCAACAATCTGAGTTCAAAAACTCTAGATTGCGATTAAATCCAACCCTAACTCACACACAATATGAAGATTGAAGAAGAATGGCGACTGCGAGGATGCTAGATTTACAATTTGAGGAAAAAGAAACTTACCATTTTGTCCGACGACCGATGACCGACGCTGAAGAGTTGAGAAAAGACTCCGACGAGTGACGACCGACGCTGAAGAGTGACCTCCGACGACTGAAAATCTCCGAGAATTGAGAGAGTGACTGAGTTTGAGACTTGAGAGAGTGAAAACGTTGAAATGAAGCAGCGCTGAAGAGTATTAGGTCCCGTGTATTTTTTGCGATTTTTTCGAATTTTTTTACCACGTGGCTCCGCCATTGTTAATATGCATCATGTCAACATGTAATTAATTCGTACATTCTCTCAAGTTCAAATTTCTTAAGTTTAACAAAGGCCTCGAATACTAGAACATGAATTCATAATAGCAGTATCGGACTTATTTTACAGCATTGGGATAACTTCTGAAGTGGTGGAACAACACTATTATTTTTTAGTCAACTAGGCATACTTTAGAAAGCCTGAAGATAGCAAACATAAACAAATTTGGAACATATATGCATAATTTTTCCACTGTTATTTTCATGCATTTGTTCACTGAGACCATGCATAATTTGTTCATAGGAAGAACATTGTAATAGAAAATATTTAAGAAAGTATCCATATAGGTCTATATCTGCAAAGATAGATAAACGCGAACAATGATGCACTAACCTTCTAGGAGTAGATCCTTCATAAGAGAACAAGCGAATAGCATTTGATTGGCTTAACTCTGCCACTTCTTCTTTACTCATCTCAAGCAGGGAGGCCGCAAAGGTCAGTATGTTATGTATATTAGCCGGATGATTCAGCATTTCCTTTGACAATTATGGTGCTTCTTTCTCAACTTCTGACCTATCCCTCGAAATTGGACTCTCTCCTAGTGCCTGAAGTTCTGGGAAAGGGAAGGAACACCTTCCACTAAGAACATATCGCCCAAATTCGACTTAGGCAGGGCATCTGGTGCATCAGTCTCGAGCAGAATTCTATCAAAGGCACTACCTTGAGCATCTTCTTAGCCTTTTATGATTTCATTGACATAAGAAATCCAGAGAAGGAAAAATAAGCACAAAGCCTTGCTAATTCAGGGGACCATTTAAGCGAGATCCTAAGTAATAATGAAGAATAACTCCATCGGGGAAAGGACCAGTTGATTTCATCACATCAAGGTCACCAAAGGCATGCACGAGGAAGAGGCCTTTTGAGCTCTTTCGCTAGTTCTAGCTGTTTCTTAAAAACTTCAACCCGAACATCAAAGTCAATATGTTTCCCATGTGACCCTTTGTCTAGACCAATCTCCCCAACATTGCAAGTGGGTGTTAACGGACTACGAATAATCGAATTCTTATGTCTACATAGTTAATTTGGTTATTTTTTCAGCACAATGACATATTCATCCCAATAAAGAATCAAACACAATCAATTCACACCCACAAATATAACCAATTAAGAAAAAAAAAAACACAACAACAACAGCAAATTACCAGCCAATGTCTAGTAGCAACGCAAACATCAAGGCGGCCGATCCACCATCTAATTTGGAATCGAACAGACCTACCGCCCCTCAACTTGCCAAACCTCACAAACACACAGAACAAAAACCAAGATAACAAAATTGCAAAACTGCAAAAAAGAACAAGAATCAAACAAAATCGAAAATCAGATTAAAATTTACAAAATTCAAGGAAAAAGGGACGAAACCTGCTGATTGCTGAACGCGATGGCGAATTGAAGAGTGAAGTGTGCGAAGTGATGAACTTGAATCGCTCGTTCAAGCACAGTAATCAACTCATCGAACCGGCCCAAGCTACAACGTAAATCGCGGTCTAGGTTAAGAGAAAGCACAACTTTCGTTTTCCCAAAATCTAGGGTTTTAGATGAAATATTTGTCTCTCAATGTTTCCTCTTTCTTCGATTGGATAATTATATTAAACCCTAGCTAGAATACATTCGAGTAATTTAGAAAAACCTAGAAATTAGGAGAAAATAAAACCTGAAGGAGTTGGGGGATTGATTGAAGAAACAGCGAGGTCGACGCCTTGTGATTCAACCAATTGAACTGCGGCGAACTTGAGCGAGGTCGTTGAAACCAATTGAGAGAGCGGAGAACTTATGAAGGAAGGACGACAGAGGGAGGGATGGCGGAGGTCTCAATTGGGAGAGGGTGCAGTTGAGAGAGCGGGGGACTTGGGTCTTGGGAGGGAAAATAATAAAGAAAGGGAAGGACAGATGAGGAGGATTGAAATTTATTTTAGTACGTACAAGCAAGATTTCATGAATTGAGGGAGTACCAAATGCTTGGGTTGACTAGTCAACCCAAGCATTTGGCTTCAAATGCTCCGGTTGGCTAATCAACCCGAGCATTTGTAAATTTTTTTATTAAAATTTTCACAAATGCTCGGGTTGATTAGACAACCAAAGCATTTGATAAGTAGCAAAAGCAGTTTTTTCCACTAGTGAGTCTCTAGGGATCAATAGTGCATCGTCATTTACAGGTTTGAAGATGATGCATCATGGCTTCGGGATTGGAGAGCTTGTGTAGATTATTATTGATATTTTGACTTTACACTTTTCGTAGTTGACTTTGACTTTTGTTGGTTTGACTTTTAGAGTTGACTTTGTGGTTGACTAAGTTTTATTTCTAAAGTTTATTTATTATGTTTTCCGCTGTAAAATTCTGAATAAGCCGATACGTTTTAACACGGGCGTTAATACTTTGATAATTCTCTAAATTTTATATTAAAAAGGTATTTTAGAAAAGAGAGAATTATCGGGGTGTTACAAAGTGGTATCTTGGAGCTTTAGGTTTTTGTTGGCCTTTTGTGCCAACTTTAAATTTTTAGGCGGCTAGCTAGCTAGTTACTTAAAATGAATTTCTTAGAAATCGAGCTCCTACTTATTCGTTTTGTGCAAATCACTTTTCGAAACATTTTTTTTAGATTCAAAGATTTTGAATATTTATTTTTTTTTCAAATTATTGTAAAGTCCGATTTTTTTTTGTTATTTATTTAGTTCGAAAATTTCAAACTTCTTCATTTTTATTTATTTCGATTCTTTTCGTTTTTTTTATAAATTCGAAAAATGTATATATTAATTACTTATTTATTTATTTAATTATTTTAATACTTCTAGTTTACTTTGTTTACTTTATTTTGTGAGAGATGGGTAGTATAGGATAGAAATATTATATGTCTGCATTAAACAGTTAGTTCAGCATGTTTATGTTTTTCTTCCCTGCTTAACTGTTTTTATGTTATTCCTATGCTTTGAGTTGTTGGTTATTTTTGCTTATTGGTTATTGTTGGGAACATACGCTAAGTGAGAGTATCAATTACTTATAGATGTCGTATATATCTGTTATGGGATCTCTAGTCATGTCTGATAGAGAAGCTACTAGAGTATGGAGCTACTACAAGCCGATTGTGTTGAGTGATGATGAGGATGATGGAGGATATGAGTCTGACCGTGATAGCTACACTAGCCTAGAGATCATTATGCGTCATGTGTTAAGAGTACGCATGCCTGATAGCGATGATGAGGTTATCCAGGAGTTTGACCATGCTAGAGGACATACCAGGATGGACATCTACCATGCCGTTTTGAGACCTGAGAGTGATTCTGAGTCAGAAGAGGACGAGCCTCAACTTAAGAAGATGCGAAGATCTACGAGAGTTTGAAGATATGTCTACTATAATACTGAGGATGTTGAAGATTTTGAAGATGAGGTTTTCACTCCAGAAAAGTACAAGGAATCTAAGGATAAGACTGATAATGTATCACTCTAGTTTATGTATTTATGCTTTGAGAATAAATGTTGGATAATTAGTCAAGCAATAGATTAATTTTTTTTTAGTACCTTTACTTTGTTTTAGGAAGATTTCAGTATTATGGATTGGAAAAATTGCTACTAGCATCTTTTGAGGATAAAAAGCAAATATTTAGTTACCCAAGTGAGCAAGAATTTATTTTTGGCACGTGAAGGGGAATATTTTTGTTATTTGTTATGATTGAATTTTATTTATGGATCCTCACATGTGTTATTCTTGATGTGAATATTTTCATGAGTGATTATATGTTCCATGATGACTTATTATGTGGTATTATTATATATTCATGAGAAATTGTATGTTGATGCGATCTTTATGGCCAAATCAAATATTGCCTTCATAGAGAATGGCGTGTAAGATATGTTTCAAACCTAAAGTAGAGTTACGTTAATTTCAGGTCGCGCAGTAGAATGGCTAATAACGGTATCGATTTAGCTTCTGCTATTCGCCTATTGGCGGAGAATTTGACTCGCGAAAGAGCTGAGCGTCTCGATCCTGCTGGGGACATGTTTGAAAGGCTAGCCAAAGTTAAGCCACCATACTTTAAGGGGCAAGCTGACCCTACCTTCTTAGAGAGTTGGATTAGAGAATGTGAAAAGATTTTCGGGGCTGTGAATTGTCCTGAGGGTATGAAAGTAGGTCAAGTTGTATTGTACCTGAAAGATGAGGCTGACTTATGGTGGAGAGAAAATGGGGCTAGACTGAGTGCTGTTGAGGGATATAATTGGGATTCCTTTGTTACTACTTTAAGAGGGAAGTCTTACCCTGCATTTATGAGGAAACAGAAGGCCCAGGAGTTTATAAACCTTAGGATGGGGACCATGACCATCTCTGAGTACTATAGTAAGTTCATAGCATTGTCGAGGTTTGCACCTGAGGTAGTAGCCACTGAGGAGTTAAAGGCTCAAAGATTTGAGCAAGGTTTGACTGAGGAAATCCAACTGGGGTTAGGTGGTCAGACTTTTGCATCTTTAGATGTGGTGTTTGGCAGAGCCGCTCATATTTATGGTCTTCAGTCGAGGCGTGATAAAAAGAATGCTGTAATGGTTGAGAAGAGAAATGATTTCAATGCTGGAGGAAATCAGGGCAACTTTAAGAAGAACATAAATGGGATTGGGAATTTCCAAGGAAAAATGGTCAGGGCTATAGTAGTAAGGGCCAGTCTGAAAGAGTTTTCCATTATAAGAAGTGCAGCAAGAACCACCCTGGTAGAGACTGTAAGGGATACCTAGTAACATGTAACTACTGCCAGAAGAAGGGCCATAGGGAGTATGAGTGCTTCACCAAGCAGAAGAAAGAGCAAAATGGTAATGGGAGTGGTAATCAGGGGAGGTTTGGGTTCAATAAGTCAGGAAACCAAGGTTCGAAGCCTGTAGGGGCACAAAACAACCAAGAAAGCTTCAATAAGCCTGCTAGTGAGAGCAACAACAACCAGAATAAGACTCCGAGTAAACTGTTCGTGATGAGTCGCAACAAAGCTGATCGATCTGCCGACGTAGTTTCTGGTACTTTCTCTATTTACTCTGTTCTTGTTAAAGCGTTGTTTTATTCTAGGCCAACTTATTCGTTTGTTTCGTCGTCTGTCATTAATAGTCTGGGGTTGGTAGATTTTGAGGTGATTGACCTGCCTATTAGTATACCTACTTGAGAAGTCATAAGGTGTACCAAGTTGTTTAAAGATTTGCCTCTGAAGATAGGAGACTGTGTATTTCCTTCTCATTTAATAGAATTCAATCTGGGAGACCTAGATGTTATTCTTGGGATGAATTGGTTAGGTTTCTATAAGGCCAAAATAGACTGTGAAGCTCATAAAGTAGTATTGAGAAACCCTTTGGGGAAGTTGACTTCGTATTGACGTTTTGGGAAGCCTAAGAGCTTTACGGTTATTTCTGCTATGCAAGTGAAGAAGGGGTGTGAGCTATTTTTCTGTAGTGTGCAAGATGTAAGTAAAGAAGTGGGATTGAAGATCGAGGAAACTTCCAATCATGAGCGAGTTTATGGATGTGTTTCCAAGCGAGATTTCTGGTATGCCGCCTGCAAGAGCCGTTGAATTCACCATAGACTTAATTCCTGGTACTGCACCTATTTCTAAAGCACCTTATAGAATGGCACCTCCCGAGATGAGTGAGTTAAAGACGCAGTTGCAAGAGCTGTTGGATAAGGGTTATATTAGGCCTAGTGCGTCACCTTGGGGAGCTCCTGTGTTATTTGTAAAGAAGAAAGATGGGAGTATGAGATTGTGCATTGACTATAGGGAGTTAAACAATGTGGCTATTAAAAACAAGTATATTTTGCCTAGGTTAGATGACATGTTTGATCAGTTGAATGGAGCGAGTATGTTTTCAGAGATTGATTTGCATTCGGGGTATCACCAGTTGAGGGTAGCTGATAAGGATATACCTAAGACCGCGTTTAGGACGCGTTATGGTCATTATGAGTTTACTGTGATGCCATTTGGATTGACCAATGCTCCAGCCATATTTATGGATTTGATGAATAGGATATTCCATGAGTTCTTAAATAAGTTGGTTGTGGTATTCATTGATGATATTCTGATTTATTCAAAAAGTGAAGAAGAGCATGATGAGCACTTGAGGATTATATTGGAGACGCTTAGGAAGAATCCATTGTATGCAAAGTTCTCTAAGTGTGAGTTTCGTTTGGAGAAAGTAGAATTTGTGGGTCATTATGTGTCAAGGGAAGGAGTTTCCAAGGATCCTCCTAAGATTCAAGCTGTTAGTGAGTGGCCTACTCCAAAGAATGTGTCAGATATTAGGAGTTCTCTGGGTTTAGCAGGCTATTATAGGAGATTTGTGAGAGATTTCTCGAAGATAGCGAGACCAATGACTAGTCTAATGAAGAAAAAATCAAAATTTAAGTGGAGTGAGAAATGCGAGGAAGATTTTCATATTTTGAAGGAGCGTTTAACCTCTGCACCAGTTTTAACCCTGCCTGATGGAAATGAGGGATTTGAGGTGTATAGTGATGCTTCCGAATGGAAAGGTGATCGCGTATGCATCGCGTCAGTTGAAACCGTATGATGGTAATTACCCTACCCATGATCTAGAGCTAGCTGCGATCGTATTTGCCTTGAAAATTTGGAGACATTACCTTTACGGGGCAACTTGTAAGATCTTTACCGACCATAAGAGTTTGAAGTACATTTTCACCTAGAAAGATCTCAATATGAGGGAGAGAAGATAGTTAGAGTTGATCAAGGATTATGACCTAGATATTCAGTATCATGAAGGGAAGGCGAATGTAGTTGCCGACGCTTTGAGTAGGAAGTCGAGCTATAGCATGAATGCCTTGGTAGTTCCTGAGGAATTGTGTCGAGATATGCAAAGACTTAGCCTAGAAATCTTTAATCCTGGGGAGATCGAGGAAAGATTGGGTGCTTTATCATTGGGGTTGTCAGTTTTCGATGAGATCAAAGAGGGTCAAGTTGGAGACGAGCACCTAGATAAGATCAAAGAGAATATGATGCAAGGTAAGGAAGTCAATTTTAAGATCCATGATGATGGAAGTTTGAGGTTCAAGGGAAGGTGGTGTGTACCACAAAAATGCGATGAGCTTAAGAGACGTCTTATGGATGAGGGGCATAATACTCCATATTCTATGCACCCTGGGAATGATAAGTTGTATAAGGATCTTAAGGAAATCTATTGGTGGCCAAATATGAAGTGTGATGTCGCTGAGTTCGTGTCTAAGTGTCTAACCTGTCAGAAAGTGAAGATAGATCATAAGAGACCAATGAGGAAGGTTCAATCCTTAGAGGTTCCGGGATGGAAGTGGGATTCCATATCGATGGATTTTGTGACTGCTTTGCCAAAGACGGGAAACGACAATGATGCGATTGGGGTTATTGTGGACCGTCTGACGAAGTCCGCCGTGTTCGTTCCAATTAAAGAGACATGGAAGAAGAAGCAACTTGCGAAGACGTACATCAAGCACGTGGTGCGACTGCATGGAGTTCCAACAGATATCATTTCAAATCGCGATTCAAGATTCCTTTCGAAATTTTGGCAGAAGGTCCTGTTGAATCTTGGAACAACATTGAAGATGAGCACTGCTTTTCACCCTGCAACCGATGGTCAAACTGAAAGGACTAATAAGACTATGGAAGATATGTTGAGAGCGTGCGCAATTGACTTCCAAGGTAGTTGGGAAGACCAATTAGACTTGATTGAGTTTTCATATAGCAATAATTATCATGCGAGCATCAAGATGGCTCCTTTTGAGGCATTGTATGGAAGAAAGTGTAGAAGTCCCATTTGCTGGAATGATTTTAGTGAGGATATAGTATTGGGGACAAAATTCATTGAGGAGACTGTTAAGAATGTCAAGTTGATCCAGGCTAGAATTCAAGCTGCTCATGATAGGCATAAGAGTTATGCTGATTTAAAGCGAAGGGAAGATGAATTCGTAGTAGGTGATAAAGTGTTTTTGAAAGTATCACCAACTAAGGGAATGATGAGGTTTGGGAAAAAGGGCAAATTAAGTACTAAATATGTTGGCCCGTATAAGATTTTGCAAACAATTGGGAAGGTAGCTTATAAGTTGGCGTTGCCAATGGAATTTGAGAAAATGCACGATGTGTTTCATATTTCCCAACTCAAGAGATATATTCCTGATGAGCGTCATGTTTTGGAGCCTGAGAGAATCCAAATCGATAGTAGCCTCAAATATGAGGAAAGGCCTGTACGAATTCTCGATAAAAAGGTGCGTAGTACACGCAATAAGGATGTGAATATCGTGAAAGTGCGTTGGTCTAACCATGAGTCTAAAGAGGCAATGCGGGAAGCTGAAGACGAAATGAAGAAGAAGTATCCTGAGTTATTCCTTGTGGTGAGTTACGATGGCGTAACTCGTTTTCTTTAAGGGGGGTAGAATGCGATAAAATTTCGAGCTTTTTACCTTATTTTGTGGTATTTTTATGCATTTTTATGCTTATTTTGGCGATTTGCACATGTTAGTGCAAAATAAATAGATTCCCCGCATAGAAAAGGTGTTCATGAGTAACACAAGTGGTTTTAAAGTTGGTAATAGTGTGCACATGTGTGACACAAGTATTTCTCAAATGGAAGTTGAGTCAAAACTTTTGAAAATGTGTGAGTTTTCGTGCCAAGTTTCGGGACGAAACTTCTTTTAAGAGGGGTAGACTGTAATCTCCCGTAAATTTATGAATTTTATAAATATATTTTAATGTATATTTATATATATTTTAGTATTTAAACGATTTATTTTTGAAGAATTGACTATTTGAAAGTCAAAGAAATTATTTAATGATTTGAAGAAGTCAAACATTTTACTTAGTCATACTTCGAAATATATTTGAATAGCTTAAAACACTTTTGGGTTTGTAAAAAGGGTTTTAAAGTGGGTATGAGGAAGCCAACCACTCAAATCATCAACCATTAAATAATACCTTTATCCCAATCACTTTTTCCTAAGCCCAAAAGGGGAACCTATATAAACCCCCAAAAACCCCAATTTCCCACACATTGAACACATTTTATTTTCTCTCTCTTCCTCCTAAAAATTTCAGCCCTCTCTCTCTCCTCTATTTCTTCTCTCTCTCTTCGGTTTCTTCCTCACTCGGCCATGGCAGCTGCCAGCACCGCCGCCGCTAGTTGTGCGTCCCTTCTCTCCGGCGTGTCTTCCTCCTCTTCTTTGTTTGGTTATTTTTCTTCCTCCTCAAGTTATTTTAATGCAAAGTTTGTATTTTAAAGATTTATTTTAATAAGTTTATGTTTAAAAGTGAAGATTTGATTATGAATCTAAGATTATGTAAATTGTTTAATGAAGTTAGAAAATTTCAGATTTACTTATTATGTTAAAATAGGGTTTTAAAATATCAAAGCATGGATTTTTTGGGTTTTATAAGTTGGAAAATCATAGTAGTATGTTGTAGTTTGTGAAATTGAGTATTCTTATGAATTTAAGTATGCTTAAGTATGTTTAAAAAGGATTTTATTATTTTATAAGTTGCTGGAAATTTGAAAAGGATGTTGATGATAGAGTTTTTATGACTAAACCATGTGTTTTAAGGGTTTTTAAGCAACTAGTGTAGTAGTACTATAATAGGAGGTTTTAATAATTAAGTTTTAATGATGGAAAAGGTTTTTGAACACTCTTGAGAAGGGTTTAAAGTATTTTATTAGTGCTGGAAATTTATAAAGTATTGATTGTGGGTTATGTTGATTATTTTAGGCGGAGATTTCTCTTTAGGCGACTTTTAAGGTTGTGAAAGTGGCCTCTCGATTTGTCTACACAAGGTACGTATATACCTATGTGTTGATTGGACTAGTATCATGTCCTCTGAATGAGAATTGAGTAGCATCATGTATAGGGAACTATTTTTAGTTCATATGTAATTTCTATTAAGTTGTATTTACATGTTTTATGCCGTTGTGTGAAGCATGTTGGTTATGATGGTTATATTATGTTTGTATGGAAGATTGATGCAAGCATATGGGATTTGGGAACTTTATTTTATTAATTCACTTGAGGGATTAATATTTATGTTGGTTTGGATCATGATTAAATCATGTTGTTCCCTTTGATTTATTTAACTACTGTATGAGGACCGAGGACCTTATTTGGTAAGTTGATATTTTTATACCTATGAAAGGTTGGTTGGTTGTTGACTTGGTTCAACAGTTAATTAAAGGTTATGGATTAAATATTGGATTGATTCTTAGATTGTTAAGTTGGTGATCACTTATCTAATCCTAAGATAAAAATGGAAGTGTATGATTGTTTGATGATTATATTAATTGTATTGCTTGTGAGTCTTAACAAGTGAATAAATTATTAATCATGTAAAGCGAAACGTGGATAGCAATAGCTTTAGACTTGTGCACGTCTGAAGTGTTGGACAAGTATGAGTTGGAGTACATGGTGGTAACCCATGGCTTTTCTTGGAACCGAATTGATCATCGTGTCCTATTTTTATTTAAAAGGTTCCTCGATATCGTAGGTCATGGGAATACAGAGTCGTGCCCGTATTTCGTCTTCTAAATTGAAGGCTGGTTTTGTTTAGACAACTCGTTCCATTGACTATTCCATCTAAAGTAATTAATCTATTTGGTTGTGAAGTTAGTTCAGTAAAAGTAGTCTGCAGTGTTATTATGTTACTATTGATTCCTGCTTAGTATTTATTAGTATCATGTTAGGATTGTTTATTTATTTATTATGTAGTACTCAGCTTTCCTGATTACGTGCTTTGTGTGTGTATGTTGATCATGCCTATGCCTTATTGATCATTTGATGTCTCTTTTTGGTGAGCAGTCTCTAGGGATCAATAGTGCATCGTCATTTACAGGTTTGAAGATGATGCATCATGGGTTCGGGATTGGAGAGCTTGTGTAGATTATTATTCATATTTCAACTTTACACTTTTCGTAGTTGACTTTGACTTTTGTTTGTTTGACTTTTAGAGTTGACTTTGTGGTTGACTAAGTTTTATTTCTAAAGTTTATTTATTATGTTTTCAGTTGTAAAATTCTCGAATAAGCCGATACGTTTTCACACGGGCGATAATACTTTGATAATTCTCTAAGTTTTATATTAAAAGGGTATTTTAGAAAAGAGAGAATTGTCGGGGTGTAACAATATGCATATGCCGACATGGACTGGACTACGCTAGCTGACTGGACCAATGACTGGGCTTTGTGGAATATTTAAAATTACAGGTAGAGTAAGCAGACTAGACTCGAAGAAGATTGGTTATGTGGACATAAGGGATACTAGACTTTGAACTTACGGGAGAGTAAGTAGGCTAAACAATAAGGAAGACTAGATTTTGAACTTATATTTTGAATAAGTAGGCTAAACCTAAGGGTGACTAGACTTTCAACTTACGAGAGAGTAAGTAGGCTATACAATAAGGAAGGCTAAACTTTGAACTTATATTTACAATAAGTAGGCTAGGCTTAAGGCTGGCTAGACTTTGAACTTCCGAGAGAGTAAGTAGGATAGAAAATAAGGGTAACTAGGCTTTGAACTTATGGACAATAAGCAGACTAGACAATGGGGGAGACTAGACTTTGAACTTACATTTAGAATAAGCAGGCTAGACTCGAAGATTGGGCCACTATGGACTTAGGGAGGAGTAGCTTCGCTAAACTTGAGGATTTGGGCCGTTATGGACCTAGGGAGGACTAGACTTTGAACTAACATTTGGAGTAAGCAGGCTAGGCCAAAAGATTGATGGGTTTTGGAGTTTGGACTTCGTCCTGTATAGGTTTGTAATTGGATTTGACTAGGGTTTACATAAACATGCAAAATTGACCAAGGGTATGACGCTAGTGGAAAAAATCATAAATGACACAAGAAAACAGATCCAGTTCTCCCAAAACCGGATCTATTAATTCCATAATTTTGTCCGCATAAATTTTAGGTGGCCTAACTGATCTAGTTGGGCTCCATGCCTATTTAGATATATAAGGACTTCATTACGAGTCCCTACAGAAGATCATGGGCTCCAAACCCATAACAAGAAAATATTAAGAGATCATAAATATTTTATGGGCTCACTTAAACATGTAGCAAACTGAACTCAAAAAATCAGACATAACCTACATGGATCATCCTTCGGGGCTTCCAATTTCTCCTATTTGAAAAACTATTTTCTAAAAGAAAAAATTGAGCTTTTAGAGGAACAAAGAAACACCGTCTCTTTACATTAACATCATATCTCATCATTTGCATTACATATCTGCATCATACAAGTGATGTGTTAAGCATTGCATGCATCCTTCGTCCTTAGTCATAGGGTCCTAGTATTAGTCATGGAGCTACACACACCCATATACACACATATGCACACACGCGCAAGCACCTTTAAGTCTAGAGTATTAAAGATAACTATTTATAGGTCAAGTCATATCCTAAACATACACTACCACTCACATCACGGGGCATATGCATGCCCCATAATAGTTTATCTGCATATATGTATTCTTTACATTTTACAGGTATTAACATTACATGCAGCGTTAAAAAACTCTATATGGGTTATATTCCACCGAGGCGTGTAGACCTTATATGAAAAGATCATCGGAAGGATCATTTGTTGTAGGCGTGTTTTTATTGCCTACGCGGGATGAGCAAGTATTTGACTACCTTATTTTAAAGGTTTTATAGAAAAATGTTTTGAAGTCGCCAACAAGTCATCAAAGGAAGACTCATAAACCTAATTGGATATTGGGAAGTCGTAGGGACAACTTAGGGACTTATGCAATGTAGATTTCCTATTCATCAGTCCATGAATGGTCATTGAACAAGAAATTGAGTTCGGCGGTGAGGGTACGAATATGATCAGGGTTCAAATTCCCTCATTGATGGTCTCTACTTAATATCGATTCATGTTAAGATTTATTCAATTAAACAACCACACAATGTGTTAATGCAATGCAATAATTTGTTTACGTTGGTTCATTAAAACATAAAATACTAAATTTTGGTGACATGTTATTATGCAATCAAATTTCTGGGAACCTAATCTAATTATCCAAATTATATGAATTTAGCGTTGGAACATTTATTTAGGTCTTTGATTAACAATAATAAACATGTGAGGTGATGAAAGCATTAAATCACACAGCACACACAAGAATAAGAATAATATATAGAAAATATAAAAGAAACGAGAAGAGTATAGATTAGAATATACAAGAAGCGTTAATTCATTTGAGATCTACATTGTGACAAGTAAATTGTTAGTACAAAACGAATTAAATTCGAATTGACCCTCACGAATATTACCTTTGTCGCCTGGGTCATGTATAACGATATGTAGGATGAGCAATCTTGAAGCTTGAATAAAGTTTAAATGAAGAGATTAATGTGTTTGTATGTCTGAATGTGTTTGATTGTGTGTTTGAATATGTTTAGTTGTATATGAATGTAGGTTGTTAAGTTTTGAAGTTGCAGGGAAAAAGTATGAAAAGCGTTCGCAGAAAGCACGCCGATTTATTGGTAAAAGAAACTGAAAACGACGTGAAAAGATAAAACAAAGATGTGCTTCTAAGGCACAACTCGAGCGCTAGGCGCACATGTTATGCGCTAAACGCACGACCTGTGCGTCTTGTGCATTGTCTTTGAGTGTTTTTTGTGTACGACATCGACGTTGGGTGCGCACAATACGTTGCGTAAGACGCAACATTGATCTTGCCAACTTTTTTATCGTTTTAAACTTCTTTGTTGTCTTTTCATGAAATCCATCCTTTGAAATACGAAATCAACTATCTTTAGGAATAAAAATATGATTTTCGAAATATCCTTTAAAAATTAATTATCGAGAATAATTAATATAAAATATTAAAAAATGCAATTAATTAACAGGAATAAATAAATAAGACTTTATGTTTTCGAAACGCTTTGGGGCTTTAGCTTGTTTGATTGTTGTTCCTTTGGACCAGAAAAATTAGGACGATGATACGTTTCATCATTGGGTACTCAATGGGGAGACACGATTTTGTGTCCTCAGTTGCGCATCCTGAGGACTTAGACAAAGGTAAATCTAGTGTTCTAAGATAGATAATGGTAAATCAAGCGTTAAATGGCAGACAACGGTAAATCCAGTGTTATTAGACAGACAACGATAAATCCAGCGTTGTAAACCATAAACAACGGTAAATCCAACGTTTTTTAGGACCACGACAACGGTAAATCCAGCGTTATTTCTGTAACACCCGACCCATCCGGAGTCGAGTCTATTGTCACCAATGCGCATCCAGGGCCAACAAATGTCCTCAATAACCAACACAAGTGTTCTTCAGGCGCATTTTGTTCTCACTCATGTGCACCCTAGGAAACTTCCTAGGACGTCACCCATCCCTGGACTACTCCCAGTCAAGCACGCTTAACTGTGGAGTAACAAAGGAAATGAGCTCCCTCCTCATGTGGGGGTGTATGTAATACCCCTCACTACTCCCAGATGCATCTTGTTTAAATGAGTAGCCTACTAAATCTGTTAAAACAACCATGAGGGGTATTACATACACCCCCACATGAGGAGAACAACGCCCTCGTTGCGCCTGAGTATAACAGCCCGCACTTCTGAGCTGCTAGCTAATCATACTTAAAATTCACAGCTTCAATTATTATTAATTTAACATCAATTAGACAATGGTTTACAATGAAAATAGTACCTCAAATACAATCTCCTTTGGAGAGGCCCACAAACTAAATCTTTAAACAATACCAATACATTTTCCCTAAATAAGAATCTTAACAACCATTATTGGCCAATCGCGATACTCCATCAGACACCACACTTGGAACTTTGCTTCCTCATTCCTTATCCCTAATCGATCGTTATCAGATCTTTGTTATATCTGTAAAATTATTAACAACGAACTCTGTCTCCACCAGGACAGGTTCCAAGAACAAAATCAGCAAAACTGAGTACACACTGTCCAACCAGAAATTCTTTTTAGTGGCTTAAAACGTATTTACAGATTAAAGTTTATCTTACGAGACATCTGAAATCAAGATTCAGAAAAGTCATACTAAAACAATTATATAACAAATATTTGAACACAATTTATAATATTACTTGTTGTTTAAAATTATAATACGAATATTTCACAAAATAAACAGTGCATATTTTTAATTCAAGGAACCATAAGAATTACAAAAATAATTCTAACTCTAACATACTCTAAGACATAACAATATCTCCCACTTCTGTGTTTTAGATATAAAAACCTTTAATCCAATATGTATATCGTAGCTAACTCCTTTTATAAATTCCTAGCGAGTTTCTTGGTAAATCATTCCCATATTCGGCACATGAATTCCATAACTTGGGTGAGTAAAACACCACTTCGGAAATAGCGTTTAAAATTACTCTCCACGAAACCACTTGAATATTCAAATACATATTATATTTTCTTTCAGAAATCATATTACACTGGGGAAGAGAACACGAATAGAGTCGCCATCCAGGCGAAGTCTCTAAGCTTTTACAAGGGACGTCTCCCTCTTCCGTTATATACAGCTTGCAAGACTTTTTCACGACATGTCCCCAGAATACAGAATACAGAATGTTGTTCATCACTGCTCTAGCAGCTTCTTCCCCTCACAGAAGCAGAATCAAAATACATAATTCTCAATTCAATATTTTTCTAAAACTCAAATTCATAATTCTCGAGTCAGATATATCAAAATCTTTTTACATAATCGCTTCTTCCCTTTTACGAAAACGGAATCAAAATATATCATTCAAACAGAATATATATTTCATAATTCAATATGATCAGAAGCTCTTATCCGTAGTTCTCAAATTAAATATATCAAATTTTCATAACATAATCGCATTTGGGTAATTCATATACAAACTCAAATCGTTTGATAAACACAATATACATGAGTTTCCAATAACTTAGTATAATTCATTCCTTTATAGAATTCATTTGCTAAAATCAACTCAAATATAACTTTAAATAAATTATGCAGTTTCATAGGCTTACCAAAAGATCAAAATAGAATTTAAATCTTATATAAACTTTATATAGTCAAAATGTTATAACATTAAACCTTCATCGCTCATATCCCTATATTTAGAAATGCATATCACATCTACTTGAGTCTCATAATGGAAAACATCCTAGGACATATATTTGTAATTTAAGTAAAAAACTTGTGAAGTTCAGACTTATATATTAGAATTATAATGAACTCTTCCATTAACATAACCTGATGTTTAATACTGGCTTCTTTCAATATTTAGAACTCTCTTACTTGAATTTCCAACTTTTAGTAGCCCAACTGAAAAAGAATCTAAAATAGTTGAGCTGACATCTCATAGTTAAACTAACACCTCATTACTTTAACTTTAGTATCATAAGATAGTTATTAGTATTTTCGACTTTTTTTGCCTCAACGCTTTATACTTCCATCTCCATATTCTACCATATTTTATAATCTACAACTATTATTAAAAATATTTATTCCATTATTTCGTGTTAATAAATTTTATTATCTAACTTAAACTCATAGTCCATATTTATTTTAAATCTATAACTCATAACAACATTTCGCAAATATTTAAACTCAATGTTCATATTAATCTTAACACTATATTTATTCCATTATCAAATAGTCTCACTAGTTCCCAAGCGTTCCATTATACAAGATTCATATTTTCCCCACTTTCCATTCTTAACCTTACTATTTCAATTAGAGGATGACACCCCTAAATCTTTTATTTGTCCCTGCTCCATATTCATAGTAGAAAACTCCCGATTTGGATATAGTTCTTCACAACTTAGGTACTACGAATCATTGTATAGTTTCTCTACTCCTTCGATCCATCACTCATCTCTTGAGTTATTATATTACTGATATAAACATCACATATTCAATTTACTTCCCAATTTACGTTATCCCAAATTTAGAACTACTTTACTCGGCGAGGCTTAGAGGAACCATGAAATTCTCGTAACAAGTTCCTTTAAACTACGGAACATTTTAACCTCCGAAAGTTACTTCCTAATTTAAAACCTTAATTGTCCAACTTAACTTTCTCAAATAACAACTTACATTCCAAAGTAAAACTCTTCAAACAAGCAACTTATTCTACAACCACTCCAGCATAGATTTTCAATCTTATAGAACCCAATTCCAAAGATTCTTCAAACATACCTCTGAATAATATAAGATTACCTTTGATATAAATTTCTGTTCTTCACAAAAACAGGATCAGAAAGCTTAATTTATAACTGCACCAATTTACACTCCATCTAGTATCCAAAAGGATTTATGACTAACCCCAGTAATTATCGTATATCCAAACATATAACTAAATCTTCCATAAGTCATAATTTGTACTTTACTTAACATCTCCAAACAATAGTGTACTTTTGAAATCTCTATCCTTGAACTTTTCATGACCCAAATACTTCCAAGTCCGCAAAACTCATAACAAGACATATCCCGAAATCCTGTATTATAGTCAGATTTTTAAACTCAAAGTCGAGTCCACATTACTCAGAGTTGATAACCAATATATTTAAATTCTTTGTATCGTGAACATATTTCGAAATTTTTATAACGAACTTAAATCACGAAACACTCGACTATTACAATATACCCAGGTCCTCAATAACATTCCATAAATGAACTCTTAGTATATATATTTATATAGCACAGAACTATATATATATATATTGACGAATTTCAACAAAAACCTGATTAGGTTCCATATACTTATTAATCTCATTAACTTAAGTTTATCCCCTGTTGCAAAGTATACGAAATTCCTCAGGATATCATACTTATAAACACATTGAAAATTACGTCGATAATTCTTACTTACATACTTATAATCATATTTCCATAACTTTCATATAATATCTCAGAATGTGGATCATCAATTAACACTATTAGGTATAAGAAATAAAAATATTTTTTAATACGAAACAAGATTAACTCAGTGTAGCATGAGTTGATATCACTGGATATCATTTCCTTTAAAATTTTGAATAAAACATAAAACTATCTTCCATAGCCAAAACTTATAAATATATCTCAAATCATTATTAGGAAATCAACGCTATCTTCATATAATCACACAATTGGCGATAAATCATATGCTAAGGAAAATCAGAAAAACTTAGTACTTAAGAATCCTACTTTCAAACAAGCTGAACTTTATAATCATACATCCACAACAAGTTCAGGTCAGAACTCTAGTTTCTTTTAATAAAATCATGAAATCCATACAACTATTGCATTGCGGTTGCACAAACAAGTTTAGTTATAAGGTGGAGGGACAATGTATACCTTTACCCATTCTCGAAATATTGCTTGCAACTCTACAATCCTTCTCCAAAAATGCATAACATCATTGCTCCAACAATACTTGAATCCCATAAATGACACCTCACAAGAACAACAATAATTAAATAGCTATTCTTGTCAAATTTTGACTAATGATATTAACTTATTTCAATAATAGAAATCCTCCCAATATTAAACTGAATACCACTTTCTTCTAACAATAAGATAATTGTTCCTTGTGATTAATTGAATTCTAAAATCATCCCCAATTAATCCATTATCTAATATCAACCATAGTTTGTTAACTAGAAAATAATTAAGCAACCTCAATCTGATAAGCTAACTCTGATTGCATGATAATGATAACCAACCAATTAATCTTCTCACCTACTAAATTGGGAACCCACGAGTCCTTTAAGTACTATCGCTAACTTAGTTTCAACTGAATTTGCCAAAGCCTTAGTAATTTTTTTTTTTATAAACAAGATTTTCTTCATAAAGCCGATTGAATTCCTTGGAAACAAGAAACTGATTTGCAAGCTTGCACTCATAACTTATAGATTGAATCACAGAGAATGTAAACAAACAACTTAACCCATATATAAATGATAAATTCAAGTTCTTCAATACAAAGAGAGTGAAAAACATGATCTTTTATTCATACCTTTAAAATGATTTTTAATCTTCCTTAAATAACATAGCCATAGATAGGAGTGAGTAGAGGAGCTGGAATTAGTGCAGAAGAATAAGAAAACAACCATGTTGTCGTCCATAACACACAATAACCAGGACACCCAACACCGATAATGATGTAGCAACGACGGCAGCGGCAGCTCATCATCAGAGAAACGAAGCAGAGGATAGCAGAATAGACACAAGGTGGCAGCAACCCCCAAGAAACATAGGAAGGAAAGTCGAGCAGCTGCCAGGGGTCGAGCAGAGAGAAACTTGGCCAGCACCACCGAATAAGCAAGCGTGGCAACGGCAGCGCCAGCCGTGGTGGCCAAGAAATGCAGGCGAGGGAGGGGAGGTTTGCCACGAGAGAGAAGAAGAGAGATGAGCAAAATTATGGTTCTCATCCAAGTTATAAAATAAAGCTTCATGATTTCTTCAAAAATCTAGATTGTTCTATGAAGCTTTCACCATTTCAATTGTTAATTATTTTAAAACATCATAAGGGTATTTTCGTAATTTCTAAATCATAGACCAAAATTATGATTTAATTTCCAATTATAAATCCCAATTGAAAATTTTGATTTTTATATTATGAAAATAAATTGTAAAACATTAATTAAACCCATAATAGTAATTAATCTTAAATTAAAGATGCTTATAAACTAAGTTATTACATTCTACCACCCTTAGAAAAATTTCGTCCTCGAAATTTAAAAACATAAAACTTTAGCTTATTTCAAAAACGAATACATCACAAAAAATATTTCCAAAAAAAAATCAACCAACAAAACTCATAGCTGAACTATCTCCAAAGATAAATTTCTCTCCGCCAGCCCAATCAACAATCACAAACTTACGATTACCAATTCTCCACAATCTCAATATAATTCGTACTTTCTCCAATAACAGCTGACACTAAAAGCTAAAACCCTAATGGGACCTCCACTTTTTCAGATTTCAATTCTCCATACTCAACCTTATACTTCCTTTATTTATATTCTCTAATTTTTTACCACCAATAACCCAAATCGATTTCATACTATCCTAAGAATCTTTTACCCCCCTAGGTGGCTTATTCAGCACACAGTCGCAGGGTTGCTCTGATACCACATGTAACAGCCCGCACTTTTGAGCTGCTAGCTAATCACACTTAACATTCACAACTTCAATTATTATTAATTTAACATCAATTAGACAATGGTTTACAATGAAAATAGTACCTCAAATACAATCTCCTTTGGAGAGGCCCACAAACTAAAACTTTAAACAATACCAATACATTTTCCCTAAATAAGAATCTTAACAACCATTATTGGCCAATCGCGATACTCTATCAGACACCTCACTTGTAACTTTGCTTCTTCATTCCTTATCCCTGATCGATCGTTATCAGATCTTTATTATATCTGCAAAATTACAAACAACGAACTCTGCCTCCACCAGGACAGGTTGCAAGAACAAATTCAGTAAAACTGAGTACACACTGTCCAACCAAAAATTCTTTTCAGTGGCTTAAAACGTATTTACAGATTTAAGTTTATCTTACAAGACATTTGAAATCAAGATTCAGAAAAGTCATACTAAAACAATTATATAAAAAATATTTGAACACAATTTATAATGTTACTTGTTGTTTAAAATAATAATATCAATATCTCACAAAATAAACAGTGTATATTTATAATTCAAGGAACCGTAAGAATTCCAAAGTCAATTCTAACTCTAACATACTCTAAGACATAACAATATCTCCCACTTTTATGTTTTAGATATTAAAATCTTTAATCCAATATGTATATCGTAGCTAACTCCTTTAATAAATTCCTAACGAGTTTCTTGGTAAATCATTCCCATATTCGGCACATGAATTCCATAACTTGGGTGAGTAAAACACCACTTCGGAAATAGCGTTTGAAATAACTCTCCACGAAACCACTTGAATATTCAAATACATATTCTATTTTCTTTCAGAAATCATATTACACTGGGAAGAGAACATGAATAGAGTTGTCATCCAGGTGAAGTCTCTAAGGTTTTACAAGGGACGTCTCCCTCTTCCGTTATGTACTGCTTGCAAGACTTTTTCACGACATGTCCCCAGAATACAGAATTCATAATGTTGTTCATCACTGCTCTAGCAGCTTCTTCCCCTCACATAAGATAAATCAAAACACATAATTCTCAATTCAATATTTTTCTAAAACTAAAATTCATAATTCTCGAGTCAGATATATCAAAATCTTTTAACATAATCGCTTCTTCCCCTTTACGAAAACGAAATAAAAATATATCATTCAAACAGAATACATATTTCATAATTCAATATTATCTGAAGCTCCTATCCGTAATTCTCAAATCAAATATATCAAATTTTCATAATATAATCGCATTTGGGTAATTCATATACAAACTCAAATCGTTTGATAAACACAGTATACACGAGTTTCCAATAACTTAGTATAATTCACTCCTTTATAGAATTCATTTGCTAAAATCAACTCAAATATAACTTTAAATGATGAGCTCACAAAGTCGATCTTTCACCAAGCACCTTGTTAGAAAGATCCTCTCCCTTTGTGTATCAAGAGGCACCGGTTTTGTATGCAATGTTCTCCTCAAGATTAATTGCTTCCCAACCATCATAGGCTCCTCCTCCGAATCTGCTTCATAGTCATCCTCCACCAAGACTCCTTCACCCTCCTCCTTTTCGTCTTCTAGTGCTTCGGTCCTCATAGCATATTCTTCTTCAATCTCTTGAACATCCCTTAAGGTCATTACCCTATTGCTTGGGCAGTCCTTAATCACATGTCCATAGCCCTTGCACTTGAAACAAATCCTTTTATCCTCACCAGTAAGAGGACCACTCGACTTTCGTTCATCCTTCTTGAACTTGTTAAACTTTAGGGTGAATTTGTTGGTAGAACTTCCCCCTTTATCTTCAATGGCCTTGGAGTAAGGCTTATTATAAGGTTTAGTGCTCACGGCCTTCTTCCCCTTTGCATATTTTTCCACCTTCAAAGCCATGTTGCACACTTCCTCAAACGTCCAATGTGGTTGGAGATCAACCTTCTTGGCTATGTGTCTTTCGAGTCCTGTTATGAACCTAGCTATCTTGTGCTCGGTTCTCTCCTCTAAGTCACACATAATATTGAGCCTCTCGAACTCATTGATGTACTCTTCAACAGACAAAGAGTTTTGCTTGAAAGCTTGCAACTTCAAGTACATATCTTGGACGAAATCACTCGGCAAAAATCGTTTCTTCATACGCTTCTTGAGTGCCTCCCAAGACTCCATCTTTGGCTTCCTTTCTTTTCGCCTCTTCCCCTTGAGGTTTTCATACCACAAACTAGCATAGTTTGTGAGCTTGAGAACAGCCACCTTAAACCTTTTCCTATCATCAAAGTCTTTATAATCAAAGACACGCTCCATTCTTTGTATCCACTCCAAAAACTTCTCGGGCTTCATAGCTCCATCAAACTCCGGCAAATCTAACCTTAAGCCTCGATCATCATCCCTTCGTCCTTTATTTCGTGGCCTTGGAGGCCTCTCTTCTTCCTCCTCTTCATCACTCACGCTACTCCTTCGACTCCTAACAGGACTAGGAGTTCTCCTTCTATCCTCAAGTAGCTGCACCAACCTATCCAAGCTTAGGCGTAAGGATTCTATCTCTCTATCCCTCCTAAGATCGTTGGCCTGTTCTAAGGTGAGTCCTCTAGGCACCCTCACCCTCTCATCTTCATCATGGACTGATTCCTCATCCCCCATGATAAAAACGCACCAACAAGTACCGCAAAAAAAATCCTAACAGAACTAGGTTTGCTCTTTCGCAGCCCCTTGCGTGTGATCAAGTTTCTTGATGAAACTAATGGATCTTGCAATAATTTTCTTCGTTCAATCAATCCTTAATGGACGTACCTTTGATGGAACTTTACAAAAATTCCAGAATCTTGAAGGAAAGACACGTTCTTGAACGTTTCTTGAAGAGTTTTCTTCTTCGAACAAAAAACAGCACCTATCGATGGATGATGATGGTTGCTGGTTGTGTATGGATGTTTGATGAATTGTGGTTGGATGTTTACGCAAGCTCTGATACCAAGATGATGTATTTGATCTAGGAGATCAAACACTAGTGCGGAATTCGTGCTAAATTAGCCACAAACAATCGAAAAACACTCGAACTATGGAAGATGGCACGTTTGTATGGAGATGGTTCGAACAAGTGTGGATTGTAATTAGTCTAGATTTCCTATAAAGAATTTAATCACCAAGGATATAAACTAAGGGTTTGAAAGCATAAAGAATTTAATCACCAACTTTCAGAGATTTGATGAACACCCAAAGTATTTGACCAAAACAAAAACGTTCAATAATAATTCACTAACTGAAAAGAAACGTACAACTTAATCTATAAATATGAAAAACAAACCCCTAGTATGCTTAGGACAAGTCCCTAAGTCATAACACCAATAGAACTCTAAAAGATAGAAAAGAAACTCCATAGGATTGAATCATGTAAATCCATCTTTTAGAGAACATAGACTCCTACTACAACTCAAACACAAAGCAAAGCATTTAAAGATATGAAGAGTTCTAGTTGAACTCAACTAGCATGCACCATGCACACACGTTTGCTATTCTTACTCCATACATGTGACCAAGCACAACAACACTTTAGAATCAGCAAACCCCAAACACGAGCCAAATAAACAACCCCATTCAATTAGAGGAACCTTTAAAACAAGAGCCATCAATTGAGCATCCTCCAATGGATCAATTATGCAGTTCCATAGGCTTAACAAAAGATCAAAATAGAATTTAAATCTTATATAAACTTTATATAGTCAAAATGTTATAATATTAAACCTTCATCGCTCATATCCCTATATTTAGAAATGCATATCACATCTACTTGAGTCTCATAATGGAAAACATCCTAGGACATATATTTGTAATTTAAGTGAAAAACTTGTGAAGTTCAAACTTATATATTAGCATTACAAGGAACTCTTCCATTAACATACCCTAATGTTTAACACTCGCTTCTTTCAATATTTAGAACTTTCTTACATGAACTTCCAACTTTTAGTAGCCCAACAGAAAAAGAATCTAAAATAGTTAAACTGACATCTCATAGTTAAACTAACACCTCATTACTTTAACTTTAGTATCATAAGATAGTTATTAGTAATTCCGACTTTTTTTGCCTCAACGCTTTATACTTCCATCTCCATATTCTACCATATTTTATAATCTACAAATATTATTAAAAATATTTATTCCATCTTTCCGTGTTAATAAATTTTATTATCTAACTTAAACTTATAGCCCATATTAATTTTAAATCTATAACTCATAACAACATTTCTCAAATATTTAAACTCAATGTTCATATTAATCTTAACTCTATATTTATTCCATTATCAAATCATCTCACTAGTTCCCAAGCGTTCCATTATACCAGATTCATATTTTCCCCACTTTCCATTCTTAACCTTACTATTTCAATTAGAGGATAGCACCCCTAAATCTTTTATTTATCCCCGCTCCATATTCATAGTAGAAAACTCCCGATTTGGATATAGTTCTTCACAACTTAGGTACTACGAATCATTATACTGTTTCTCTACTCCTTCGATCCATCACTCATCTCTTGAGTTATTATATTACTAATATAAACATCACATATTCAATTTACTTCCCAATTTTCGTTATCCCAAAACTAGAACTACTTTACTCAGCAGGCTTTGAGGACCCATGAAATTCCTGTAACAAGTTCCTTTAAACTACGGAATATTTTAACCTCCGAAAGTTACTTCCTAATTTACAACCTTAATTGTCCAACTTAACTTTCTCATATAACAACTTACATTCCAAAGTAAAACTCTTCAAACAAGCAACTTATTCTACAACCACTCCAACATAGATTTTCAATCTTATAGAACCCAATTCCAAAGATTATTCAAACATACCTCTGAATAATATAAGATGACCTTTTATATAAATTTCTTTTCTTCACAAAAACAGGAACATAAAACTTAATTTATAACTGCACCAATTTACACTCCATCTAGTATCTAAAAGGATTTATGACTAACCCCAGAAATTATCGTATATGTAAACATATAACTAAATCTTCCATAAGTCATAATTTGTACTATACTTAACATCTCCAACCAATAGTGTACTTTTGAAATCTCTATCCTTGAACTTTTCATGACCCAAATAGTTCCAAATCCGCAAAACTCATAACAAGACATATCCCGAAATCCTGTATTATAGTCAGAATTTTAAACTCAAAGTCGAGTCCACATTCCTCAGAGTTGATAACCAATATATTTAAATTCATTGTATCGTGAACATATTTCGGAATTTTTATAACAAACTTAAATCAAGAAAGACTCGACTATTACAATATACTCGGGTCCTCAATAACATTCCATAAATGAACTCTTGGTATATATATTTATATACCACATAACTATATATATATATTGACGAATTTCAACAAAAACCAGATTAGGTTCCATATACTTATAAATCTCATTAACTTAAGTTTATCCCCTGTTGCTAAGTATACGAAATTCCTCAGAATATCATACTTATAAACACATTGGAAATTACATCGACAATTCTTACTTACATACTTATAATCAGATATCCATAACTTTCATATAATATCCCAGAATGTGGATCATCAATTAACTTATACTATTAGGTATCGGAAATCAAAATATTTTTAAATACGAAACTAGATTAACTCAGTGTAGCATGAGTTGATATCACTGGATATCATTTCCTTCAAAATTTTGAATAAAACATAAAACTATCTTCCATAGCCAAAACTTATAAATATATCTCAAATCATTATTAGGAAATCAATGCTATCTTCATATAATCACACAATTAGCGTTAAATCATATGCTAAGGAAAATCAAAAAAACTTAGTACTTAAAAATCGTACTTTTAAACAAGCTGAACTTTATAATCATACATCCACAACAAGTTCAGGTCAGAACTCTAGTTTCTTTTAATAAAATCATGAAATCCATACAACTTGCGGTTGCACAAATAAGTTTAGTTATAAGGTGGAGGGACAATGTGTACCTTTACCCATTCTCGAAATATTGCTTGCAACTCTACAATCCTTCTCCAAGAATGCATAACCTCATTGCTCCAACAATACTTGAATCCCATAAACGACACCTCACAAGAACAACAATAATTAAATAGCGATTCTTGTCAAATTTTGAATAATGATATTAACTTATTTCAATAATAGAAATTCTCCCAATATTAAACTGAATATTACTTTCTTCTAAGAATAAGATAATTGTTCCTTGTGATTAATTGAATTCTAAAATCATCCCCAATTAATCCATTATCTAATATCAACCATAGTTTGTTAACTAGAAAATAATTAAGCAACCTCAATCTGATAAGCTAACTCTGATTGCATGATAATGATAACCAACCAATTAATCTTCTCACCTACTAAATTGGGAACCCACGAGTCCTTTAAGTACTATCACTAACTTAGTTTCAACTGAATTTGCCAAAGACTAAATAAATTTCATTTTTTTAATAAACAAGATTTTCTTCATAAAGCCGATTGAATTCTTTTCAAACAAGAAACTGATTTGCATGCTTGCACTCATAACTTATAGATTGAATCACATAGAATGTAAACAAACAACTTAACCCATATATAAATGATAAATTCAAGTTCTTCAATACAAAGAGAGTGAAAAACATGATCTTTTATTCATACCCTTAAAATGATTTTCAATCTTCCTTAAATCACATAGCCAGAGATAGGAGTGAGAAGAGGAGCTGGAATTAGTGCAGAAGAATAAGAAAACAACCATGTTGTCGTCCATAACACACAATAACCAGCACACCCAACACCGATAATGATGTAGCAGCGACGGCAGCGGCAGCTCATCATCAGAGAAATGAAACAGAGGATAGAAGAATAGACACGAGGTGGCAGCAACCACCAAGAAACATAGGAAGGAAAGTCGAGCAGCTGCCAGGGGTTGAGCAGAGAGAAACTCGGCCAGCACCACCGAATAAGCAAGCGTGGCAACGACAATGGCAGCGGCAGCGCCAGCCGTGGTGGCCAAGAAATGCAGGCGAGGGAGGGGAGGTTTGCCACGAGAGAGAAGAAGAGAGATGAGCAAAATTATGGTTCTCATCCAAGTTGGGTGATTAAATAAAGCTTCGTGATTTCTTCAAAAATCTAGATTGTTCTATGAAGCTTTCACCATTTCAATTGTTAATTATTTTAAAACGTCATAAGGGTATTTTCATAATTATTTTTAAAATTATGATTTAATTTCAAATTTTAAATCCCAATTGGAAATTTAAAAAATAGATTTTAAAACATTAATTAAACCCATAATAGTAATTAATATTAAATTAAAGATGCTTATAAACTAGGCTATTACACTGAGGACTCCACATATTCGGCCACAACAACCTGTGGGTCGCCCCAGCCTGGAAACTAATCACATATTCGACCGCAGCCGGTGATATAGCCCCATAATCCTCCCCCACTAGGCGACTAACCTTGGATTAATATCCACACGATCAGGACACGATCGCAGGGTTGCTTTGATACCATTTGTATCACACGACCCATCCGGAGTCGAGTCTATTGTCACCAATGTGCATCCAGGGCCAACAATTGTCCTCAATAACCAACACAAGTTCTTTCGGCGCATTTTGTACTTCAACTTTTGGTTTTATAAACCTCAGCCATAATGGGGGCTTCTGTAGACACATAATCGTGTCTCCCCATTTGAGTACCCGATGATGATACATACTGCGGTTTTAATTGCTCCGATTCAAGGGAAAGTAATCCAAAGAGTTAGGCCCAAAACCGTTCATAAAATAATAAAGCCGATTTATTTGTTTGAAAGGTTCAAAATCCAATTTCAATGCCCAATTATTTTTGATAATTAATTCAGCCCATTCTTTTGAAAAGCCTAATTAATTAGTTATGATAATTAATTGTATTTATTTATTGTTTTAATAAATATTTTCAAAGATAAAATAAAAATTTCAAGGATAAAATAAAAATAATGGATTTTATTAAAATCATATTTTATCCTTTCAAGATAGCTGATTTTCGGATTTAAAACGATATTTGATAAAAAAACGATAAACTATAAAAAATCGACAGATCTAAGTTACGGCGACGCAAGCACGTGCGGCACGCGCACCGTGGATGCCGTACACAAAAACTAAAAACGCAAAGCCAATGCGTAAGACGCACAAAACATGCAACTAGCGCATAGATGTGCGTCTAGCGCACAATTTTCTTTTATCCTTCCGCGCCATTTTCGGTTTCCTTCCCTAATAAATTCCTTGACTTCTTCGAACATTTTTTTCCTACGCTTTAATACTACGAATACTCTTCAGAGTATAATTCAACACTTCACATCTTATCTTCCAATAAACACATTAACACATTAATCACATCAAACACATTCATCTTTGCTCGATCTACCATAAAGTTTTGCTGAAGGCTCCACGATTGCTCCTCCCGAAGATCGTTATTCTCTCATACCTAAGCTACACCGGTATATTTATGAGGGTCCTTGGTCTTTTCTTTTCTTGTTTAATTGCTTGAAGTAACTAACTTTTCATTCATGATGTAGATCTTTAAACAAACTTCGTTCTTTTGTACATTCTTTATCTCTACACTAGGGGTGCTAATGAGCCATGGTGGCTCGCAAACTATTCGAGCTCAGCTCGGTCAAAGCTCGGTCAAAGCTCGGCTCGAGAGGGCTCGACTTGAGTTCGGGATCGGCTCGAGACCTTAACGAGCCGAGCCTGAGCCTCCTTAGGTTCGGCTCGAAAACTCGTGAACAAGCTCGAAAATATTTTAGATAGTTTTATGTAAAATAGTAATGTCCCACATCGATAGAGAAAGTAAACAACAACCTTATTTTCTCTATAAAATCTTACTACCATTTCACTAAACTTCTTATTTGGATTGTCTTATCTTATATTGTTGGACTATTTATAAAGTCCACAATTTGTTTATATAATTTTTGCCTTCACTTAACTAAATATTGAACAAATTACAACACAATGGCATTATGGCGGCAATATTAAATATTGAATATAAAAAAAGAACTTGCAGCACCAGCACATGCTTCTGATCTTTACAGCTCTATGTTTTTTTTTTTAGGAAATCTTTACAGCTCTATGTTTGTTGTACGCGAAGCTGAATTGTATTGTGGAAACTGTAGATATACCACATCGAAGAAGGAAAAAGGGAAGGGGGGAACCTGTTGTAATAAAAACGCACAAGGAGATGGTTTAAATATCATATGGAAGTTGGGCCTTGCCTATTTAGTAGGCGTGACTCTTGACATCCATAGTATAGAGTTTAGCAAAAAGAATTTGGGCTTTACTTTTGTCAAAATCCCGATGACTATCGTCTATGCTGAACTTTTCTTTTTAATATAAAAATTTTAAATTCCCGAGCTGAGCCTCGAGCCGAGCCCAAATTTATTGAGCTCGACGAGCTTCGAGCTCGAGCCGAGCCCAACCTCAAATCCTCACGAGCCAAGCCGAGCCTGGACATGTTCGGTCCCGGTTCGGCTCGTTAACACCCCAACTCTACACCTTCTCTATATTTCTTGTATATATTTTTCATGTTGCCATGTTTATGCTCTCATCACCTTCATGTTATTATTGCTAATCAAGACCTAAATAACTGTTCTGACGCCTAATAAGATAATTGGACAACCTGCTAGGTAAGTAATTTTGATTGTTAATAACATACCATGAAAAGGTAGTCTTTATGCATTTAATGTGCCAACCTAGTCTAACCTCTTTTTTAGGGTGTTGAAAATATTATTTGGCTGTTCTATTGCATAAAAATCACTATGAATCGTGTTAAGTAGAGGCCAGCAATGTGCGAACGTAATTCCTGACTGTGTTCGTACCCTCACCCCGGAACTCAATTTTTGGTTCATGACCATTAATGAAGTTATGATGGGGAAATCTACACTGAATAAGTCCCAAAGTTGTCATAAGATTCCCAAATATCCAATTAGGTTTATGAGTCTTCCTTTAAAGACTTGTTTGTGACCTCGAAACGTTTTTCAATAAAACCCTTCAATGAGGTAGTGAAATATGTGCTCATACTGCGTAGGCGGATAAAAACACGGCTAACAAACTGAAAAATTAGATGCTGCAATATGATTCTTTACGGAAGTATGCAAGCTATCATGTCATGATTTTTTACATTTGAAACTTTTTACATAGCAAAAGCTAAATCGGACACATATCGTTACCATAGATATGGGATTTGATTGTGGTGTAGTTATATACTTTCCACAATTATTTTAATTAACCCGGTTTAAATGCTTCAATTACCAGTCAATCAAATTTAAATTGGCAATAACCTCGGGACTGAATAGATATGTCGTGATTTTATGAGATTCATGCGGCAATTATAACCAAAAGAATAAAACATCTTAAAATTTGAAATGTAGCTTGCAATACATACTACATAAGCAATATTCTTATTTCTTCAATCAAGGTATTAATAATAGTAAATTCCAGTTGTCAATTTCGTTAAAAATGATATATAGTATTTCTAGAACTTTGATTTTATATGTATGATTGTGCATGATTTACGGATAGTTTTGATTACTTACCTAATATGAGATATTGTAATTGCACTACTACAAAAACAGCTTTATAAGTCGCCCTTTTAGACTCCCCTGTTTTTAATGTGCAACACCAAAACTTTTAAAGTCCCATTTAATAATAGAAGTGACACATAAAGTTGCTAGTAGATTTTCCTCCTTGGTTTCGTTTGATTTCAAAGGATAAATATTAGTAATTGATGTGTAACCCTCTAGAAGTTGGTTTTCTTGTCCGTCGAATGAAGGTCACCATAAAGAGCTGAATATTGCTTGGCGTTATTTGTTATCTTATTTGCTTGGTCAGTATATGGTTTGTTGTTGGTCTCATCAGTATATATTTTGCTTCCTAGTCATTGTTTAGTTTTCTCATTGCTCTCGTCATCTAGAGGTTTAGGAAATGAAGGGGGCACCATATTGACAGAGTGTGATTATACTTCTATTAATGCAGTCTTGGTTGGAGTAGTTGTTGAAGGTTCACAAATCTGGTATCTTGTCCGAAGATAATTAAGTGAAATCCAACATTGATTTGAAAAATAAGCTGTGAGCTTATGTGTGTGATCTATCTTAGGAGCCTGTTATCTAACTACAAAACCTTCATTTGTTAAGATCATTATGATATTCAGATCTTAGTTTGGTCTTAGTTTGGTTTGTGGTCATCTAATGATTATTTAGAGCTTAATTGCAGATGGCCATGAGTCACTGGTGAATGTTGTTGCTGTTGGCTGGTTGCTGCTGATTGTTGCTGTTGAGGTGTGCTGATAGTTATTGTTGTTGAGCTGCTGCCGCCGCTGTCACAATCTCCTACTGCCCCTGCTCTTAAACTATGTTTTCTTAATGTAATTAAGGTTGCATATGTTTGTTGTAATTAGATACGAATAATATATCTTATTATTAGCTTCAATTGTATCACAAATATTTTATTATTAGTTGACTAGAGCTCCATGACAATATAAAGAGTTTGTTTGGCTAATGCGCTCCTTTGTCGAAATTCATTTGTCAACTGGATATTGTATGATAGGACACTCCCAATGGTTAATTTATTTTTAAAAAATAATAAAAAATATATTTCGTGTTACCTTTTATTATAACAGATTAATGATTAATAAATTATTAAAAAATAATTTAGAAAATATTTTTGGTGTCGCCTATAAAGTTGAGAGGCGACTTGTAAAGGTTAATTAGCATTTTAAGAAAATAAAAAAAAATCTTTCGTGTCGCCTCTTATTATGTAGGTGACTTGGTATAATTGATAAATTTTTATAAATAATCTGGAAAACCTTTTTCCTGTCACCTGCAAACTTTAGAGATGACACATAATGGTTAATTAATTAATTTTTTTGTTAAAAGAATATATATCTTTTGTGTCGCCTTTTAGATAATAGGTGACTTACTGTGGTACCCGATTTTTGACTGTCTTAATTAACGGTCTGAATCCATCAAAAATCTCTCATTGGACTATGAGTTTTAGAAAACTCTGAAGCCACCACCCTATTAATATCTGAATAAATCGTTTTAAAATCAATTTCAAGAAATATTATTTAAAACGATGATGACTTCATATGGATAAGGCTTTTTGAAAATTGATCTTTCATACCATGAGAAAGGGTTCGGGGTTTAGGATAAGAGGTGCGAACATCTGGAACTCGTCTCCTCTTCCGTTCTACAGAATGGGCTCTTACTAAATGCGTTTTTTTTCCATTTTAAAGTAATCATGGCTATTAAAAAGAAAGAAAAGCACATAATTTGCACATATACACATCAATCATTTTTAAGAGGGCCAATATATCATTTGTACATGGTAGGTTTGAGCACCGAAGTTGCACTACGTACCAAGCATTGCGGGATTGGAATCCACTCATGGATCAAAACCATCGTAGTTCGATCTTATGTCTCACCCTAAATGGCCAATTCCATTGGGGATGAAAAGAGGAGGCAATCAAATAGATTATGAATAACTCACCTTTTATAATTAGACAAATCTATTAGGAATAAGGTAATCACTCCAATTAGTGATTGAAATGGGGTTAAGATAATCACCTTAATTAGCAATTAAATATGAAGGAGGATCAAGATAATCACCTTAATTTGTGATTAAAAATGAAGGAGGATCAAGATAATCACCTTAGTTAGTGATTAAAAATGAAGGAGGAGGTAATCACCTTAATTAGTGATTATTCAAGGTTTAAGATAATCACCCTAATTAGTGATTGAATGAGAAAAATAATCGCCCTAATTAACGATTATTAAGGTTTAAGATAATCATCCTAATTAGTGATTGAATGAGAGAAATAATCGCCCTAATTAACGATTATTAAGGTTTAAGATAATCACTCAAATTAGTGATTAAATATGAGAAATAATCGCCCTAATTAAAGATTATTAAGGTTTAAGATAATCATTCTTAATAGTGGTTAAATATAAAAGGCTAAATTAATCACCTTAATTAGTGATTAACATGAAAGGTTTGAGTTAATTGCCCTAATTAGCGATTCACTAATGATTTGAGATAATCACCCTAATTAGTGATTAAATGAAAAGTTTGAGTTAATCACCCTAATTAGCGATTAATCAATGATTGAAATAACAACCTTAATTAGTGATCACGTTTATAATTTTCAAGAGGTCTTGGGAAAATAGGTTTGCTTCCTAATTCAAGGCTTTTGAGAAATAATCTTAATTGAAGATTATTATGTCATTTTTAGGAAAATGATCAATTTGAGATTAAATTTGGAAATTGTGTTTGGCTAATTAGAATTTGGCCATTTAAAGTGAGACACGTGAAACGACCTAAAATCAATTCGGAGATCATAATTACCAATCTAATTATGTCAAATTATATATGATTAATCCATTTGAAGATGGAGAACAAATTTAAAATGTAAGATGGATCATCATACAATTTAACTTAGTTAGATTTATAATTTTTCCTCTTAATTGAGATTGAGTCATTTGATTCATATACTATGATATATTGGGCCCAGCATGCAATTTTTGTAACACTGGTTTCTCATTTTCTCAAAAAGAATTGTGGAATTATTTATGAAAATTATGCATAAACATCTCCATATTTTTCATTAATGAGTGATGTAATAACTATTTACAAAAAACTATTATTAAAATAATATGTACAAATTCTATGATCTATACATGTCTTCAATCTTGATCTTCACCATGATGCTCTCTGATCTTCATCCTCTTGAATGGGCTTTGAAATTCATGTTTATTTGTAAACTTGTGAAAATTAGAGATTACTTAACCTCTTTGATTTTGATTTTTTTTATGATGATTTTTATTGATTTTCAATTGCATAATAAAAATGAATCATTTTAATAGAAACTTAAAATTTAATGATTTTTAATTAACATTTTCGTATCAAAATAAAATATTTTTTATGAAACTTGAGTTAATAACTTTATTTCATTTTCCAGATTGCACTTTTGTTCTTGTACTGACTTATAAAATTCATAACTTTCTGTACAAAGCATTAAATTGAGCATGTGATAGACCTGTGGATAGGTCAGTAACTTCTTTATGTTGTGTCAAAATTGCACAAGTGTTTAGTGACAACTCGAATTATGGTGAATTTTATGCCAAAACTAGTCAAAACAGGACCTTTATCCAATGTGTTCTTTGAAATCCAACTTACTGAACTTAGTTTGAAGTGACTTTTGGTATGAACATTCTAGAAACTTTGAAAGACTAGACTGGACATTTTAAAAATACTTTTTATTTATTTTCTTAACTAAAGAGAAAATCAGTGTTCTGGAATTTAGTGATTTACATGAACGTTTTTGTAAAAATGATATAAAATTTTATAAAATTCATATGAACATGAGTTTTATGTTTTTGGAAATCTTATGATGTCTACTTTAAAGTTGATGTTTTTAGTTTTGTCTAAATGAGTTTATTTTCAACGAGTTTACTTTCAACTTTATTGACAGAACAAGCTTATGTGGTATTAGATAAAATCAGTTTTTCACAACAATGTTGTATGATTTTTAATTATCTGTACCAAATTTGTTTTTTAGAAATTCCAAAGGCGAGTTGCTGGAAACATCTTGAACTTCATAGGAAAAATATAACATCCTATAAACTATTCACATAATACAGACGAAAGATGTAATGAAGTACGAAATTAAAACTGATCATAATTACAGCATTTTCTTTTTTATGGAGATATTTATGCACAACTCTACTTGAATTTTTTTATTAAAACATGTTTTTGGTTATAAATAACAATTTGATTAACAAAAATCACATAAGCACATAATTTCCTAAGAGTCTCCCCATTAGAGTTGACTATTCTAGGTGGGGTGATTTATGTTTGGGAACCTATTAGGACTTCCACATACCGAAATCACTCCATAAGAAAATTTTTAAGAGGAAACAAAGAGAAAGTTAGCAGGTGATTAAGAAGATGATTAAGAAAAATAACAAGAACTTGAACCTTACCTTGCTAACTCAAGGATGCACTTCCTTTTTGTAAATTTTTCTACTTTTTTTTGTGATTTTCTTAATTTCTAAGTGAGTTTCTAAATCCACTTAATTACTAACTTAAACCCCTTTTTTGTGTTTTTCTTTTGATGAACTTCTTTACTTGCTAATTATAATGATATTTTTCTTAGAGGGAGAAATTAAGGAGGAGGAGAGTAGTATTGAGATTAGTTGTGAGAAGTAGTGAAGTTAAGTTGTTGTTATGTGAAGTTGTTGTTGTTTGAAGTATTTATAGGAAAATGAGGTGGTGAATTAGGGTTTGAAGAAGGTAGAAAACCAGATTTTTCACCCAAAAATCTAATTTTTATCATCCCAAATTATCTTAATGACATCACACCAATGACATCACCTTAATGACATCACTAAATCCTCTCAAATATTCCTACATCATCAAATTTATGGGAAATGCAAACATTCTTATTCTCTTTAGATTTGATTTTGATCTTTTCACTAATGAAGCAAAATCCGAATTTCAACATATCGTAATACGTAGAAATGCATCGAAAAACGTGAAAGAAATGCTGACTAGACCACTACGCCAAACGCAGGAACCTGCGCTAGGCACAGCACCGTGCGCTAGGCGCACTGGCCTGCGTTTGGTGCCGGAACATGTTGTGCGCTGGGCGCATGATCAGGTGCCTGGCGAACAACTAGAATCTTCCGAAAAAAAATCCGGATTCTTGGCTCTTACACTTTGGATACGGATTTGATTCTTATTCTTTTTCTTTTTCATGATTCTTATTCCTTAACTAATGGATAAAAGAATGTGATTGGTGGTTAAAGAATATATTCTTATTCTTTATCCAATGAACAATGACTTCCGGTTTTGGGAGACGATTAAAATTCCGGCGCCTAATTGCGACTCGTTTTTCTATTTTTTGAAAAACTAACTTAAAACAATTAACAAAAACTCGTCAATTTAGTAAATGCGAGCATGATTATACTATGAATCATTTTATTAAACTGGTGGTTGAAGTTATTGACTACGACTTACGGAAAATTACATTCCTAAGCCGAAATTGTATAACTAAAACGCGAAAAAAGAAAGACCATACGATGGAATGAAACTTACGTTCCAGGGTGAAACATGCCTTTGACGGGGCGCACGCTCCACAATACTTGACGATGTTCGTTATTTTTATTTCTTTTCAACATCTTTATTTTAAAATTTTACACGAAAAAGGGGTTCGAAATTTGGTGTCTATACTTACATAATAGCATACGTGTCATCTCAAAGGGGTGACTCTAAAACTCCAATTAGTTTTAGAGTCGGTAGCTTCATAGTAACCTCTTAGGCGACACTAAAGACAATTTAGAGGTGACTCACAAAGGTGTTTTTGTAGTAGTGTTGATTAGGATACATCAATCAAGGACTCAATTGAAGATCTTGCTGCTGCATGACACGTGTACTTATGCTTCCTTAAACACGAACATGGCATGGAGAAGAGTAGGGCGATTGTTGTTGCTGCCACATTGGGACATTGAACATATAGTTGACACCTAGGATAGTTTATCTAGGTTTATTAGTACATATAGATATAGATCATATCAATACAAAAAAAGGTTGGACTACACACATAGGCATAGTAGACAAAACATGACTTCAAGAATAGTACAAAAAGTTATTTGTGTTGAGCCAAGTTTAGACCTATAGTCTATAGATATTCATCAACTAGTAGCACAATAGTAAAAAAACAATGCTCTCTCCTAAGTAAAACAATAAGCATCTCCCTGAGACTAGTGAAGAACAAGACCAGTTACTTCGATCAAATAAAAAGCCAAATTGAAAATTTATACATCTTATACTCAACACCCACACAAATAATGAAGATGATGTTATTGCTGATGCCAATACAGTGGCAAACAGTCCCCCAAAATTCTACTCCCTCCGTCCCATAATATAGTGCTTGTTTCTCTCTCTTAAGGTCAAACTTTAAAATCTTTGACCAAATATTCTCATTAATATATACGAAAAAACATACTCATGTAGGATCTTGTTAGGTTCACCTCAATGTGTACTTTCAAAATATCAACTTTTTATATTCTTTATTAATACGGAATTGAAGATATTGAAGGTCAAAGGTATATCTTGGAGACCGTGCAAAAAGGAAACAAGCACTATATTATGGGACGGAGGGAGTAATAAATTGTTTCCCAACCAAGAGGAGGAAGAAAGGGTAAGTACACTATCTCAACAACCTTCTTGCAAGGACATGGTCAAAGGTGAACATCTCTTCCAAAATTCACTCTGCTCCCATGGATTTTGAGGAAGATGATGATGATGTTTCTGATGATGATATATCTAAACCAGAAGAATCAGAAGATTACGGTTCATGAATGTTGGTGATGAAACCGGTGAAAAAAAGGAATCCGAGGGTGAAGAAAAATGTGTCAGCTGCCGGAAACCACCCCTTAGTGACGTGATGATTTTTGGGCAACCGCATCAAAATGGCACCAAGAAATCGAACCTAATTTCAAATTTATATCAAGCTGGAAAGAAGGGGATAGGATTAAGATTTTTTAGTTCTAGAAGCCACTGAAGACGCGCAAATTTTGGGAAAGAGATAATTACTGATAACCAAGATCCCAAACCCATAGATATGGATAGAATCGAAATCCTAGAGTCTACTAATAAGCAAAATTCCTTTATTATAGTTGATTTAGGAAATAAATTACAAAATCCTCCCCATAATAAAAATTCTCAATCCTTTTTTTGTCTTGGTGAATCAATCAATTAAGAAAGACAAATCAACTCCCCTCAATTCCTTGCTAAAATCTCGCATGTAAAAAAGAAATCTCTCAATTCTTTCAAACCAAAAGCCTTAATTGAAAAAAATCCCAATTCTTCTACTTCACTAACCTCTAATCCAATATCTTCAATCAAGCAAGGAAAAGAAAATCTCATAAGCAACCATTAAGACATCTCTAATGCACCCATGAAGACACCTTTCCACCGTTGAATCTCAACTATTAACAATTCAAAGCCAACACGTCGCTCTTCCCATTCACACTACAACCGCCGAGGTGAGCTACCTCACTGTACCACCGGAGAAGATTCTTTGTGTGGGTCGACCAATGAAAATCCGTACCTCTCCACTATGACCCGCCCGACCCCCGTTCCGGAGGTGAGGATGGAAACTTGGATGGAATTAGACCCCGAGCCACCGAGTTAATAGTAAAGTTGTACTACCCTATGAAATCCAACGTCTTGTACGTCTCATTAGCGAAATATATATGACTACTTTACCTTCCATCCCAATTTCTATGGATGACAGACTCCCTAATTTACCCCCAGACACTTTATCTAATTTCTTGTATGGTATGGAATGTGCAAGGAGCAAGCAACCACCCTTTTTTCAAAGACATTGTCAAGATGCATAAGTCTCAGGTTATAGCGCTTTTTGAAACCTATATGGATGGGAAATAAGTTGTTAGAATTGCTAATGTCATAGGCTACAGATGTCATAATCGGGTAGACGGTCGTGGCTTTAGTGGAGGCAGTGGCGGAGCCAGAAGGGGGGACATGGGGACAGATGTCCCCCCACTTTAAAAACAAAATTTCACGGAAAAAAAAAAAAAAAAAAAAAAGAAAAGACGCAGCATCAGCACTTCAGCAGGGGATAGGGGTCGCGAGAAACAAACTCATTTACACAAGTCACAAAACAAAGCGTTTGAGAGAAAAGGAAGAGAGAGAAAGTTGCAAAACCCTAACTTACAAACACCAAATACGAACGAAACCCGTCGCCCGCCGGAGTCCAGTCGCACAGTCGCCGCCTCGCCGGAAGAAAATACGAAGAAATGAGAAGAAGCAGCCACGAAGGAGCCAGCAGGCAGGCGGCAGCAGAGGAAGTGAGGACTGAGGAGGCGGAGGAGCGAAATACGAACCACGGAGTCACGGGCTGACTGTGCCTGAGTGCCTCCACGAGCCGCCGGAACCGGAAGCCCAGTTGGCAGTCACCACCAGTCCACTCAGTGAGTTGTTTTTTAATTTTGCAAGTTTTAATTCCACAAATTTTAATTGAATGTTTGGTTGTGAATTTGTATATCAATGTTTGGTTGTGAATTTGTGATTATAGCTGAATTAGTTGATTAGTTGAAATGATTTGTTGTTGGATATTAGAATGTTGGCCATGATTTATTGAATTGATTTGTTGATTCATGTTTTAGGGCTTAGGTAGTTTGTAATTTGTAATTTCTCATTTAGAAATTGTAAATATGAGTTGATTTATAATTGAATAAATTGATTAGTTTGGTTTGATAATGTAATTGATTCATGTTTATCAATTTAATTAGGAAAATGTCAAGTGGTTCACATTCACCTAATTCAAACAAGTCCAAGGCTAAGGGAAAACAACCCGATCTTCGACAATTCATGTTTAAAAGAATGAAATCCCAAGAAACATCTTCACCCGCTCATAGTGAAACACCTCAAAATGAATCTCCTTCATTTAGCTCTCCCCAAACTCAAAATGTTGATATGAATGTTGGTGGTTCAAGTACTAGTAATGCACCATTAGAGGAGGAGGAGAAAGAGGAGGAGGAGGAGTCGGAAGGAGAAGGATTAGTATATGATGTTGAATTACTTCCTCATGATCCGGGAAAAAGAATGAACATAATGAGTTACCCCTCAAATCAAAGAAATGCGGTGAGGAGAGCTTATATTCTTAAAAAACCATGTCAACCAAAAACTCATGCATTTCCTCAAAGAATGGTGTCCGGTTTACGTCGTTTTAGTGTTAATTGGTTCAAGAAATGGGATTGGCTTGAATATAGCATTGAAAAAGATGCCGCATTTTGTTTTGTTTGCTACTTGTTCAAAAAGGATGTTGAAATTAATATGGGGGGTGATATATGCATTTGTTGATGGAGGGTTTAGGGCATGGAATAAACCGGAAAGATTTAAGAAGCATGTTGGTGGAATTAAAAGTGCTCATAATGTTGCTTATGAAAAGTATGTGAATTTAAGACTATAAGCATTTTGGAATTTTGGATGTAAAACGTTACGTATTAAACAATTTGTGTTGTAGTGTTTTTTTTCCTAATTTTTTTTCCGATTTCCCGACGTTCGAATTTTGTCCCCCCGCTTTGAGAATCCTGGCTCCGCCACTGAGTGGAGGCATTTGGATATATTGGCACCTTGAAGTTGTTTCTATGGAACCTAGTAGACAACATCATCAATATATCATAATGGACATCACCAGGGTTGGCGTAATAACCGTGGTACTTCACCGCAAGATATGCCGCCCGAGATCCTACCAAACTTTGCAAGTACACACAATAAGCCATGGCTTATAGCATGGGATTTTAATGACACTAGGTTAAATTGGGAAAGAAGTAGTTCCTATGCTACAACCACTCGTCGTTCTGCCAAATTTAATGATTGGATTGAAGATATGCAATTGGTGGAACTAGAACTTGTTTGCGCCTCTCATACATGGGCAATAGGTCATACCCCAGAAACTTGACACAATGCTCGTTTTGACCATTCTTTATGCGATGGTGAATGAGGGTTACCTTTTCAAAATGCCAAAGTAAAACATCTTCCTGCAATTTCTTCGAATCACAGTCCACTTTTGATATCATCAAATAGATTTGCTCCTATTCATGAAGTCAATCACCCATTTCGGTTTCAAGCAACCTAGCTTCTTCATGAGCACTTCCAAGACATTATTCATGATAAATGGAACAAGACTATCCCTTTGATATCCTCATTGGCACACCTTTTAGAAGAATTACAAGGTTGGAAATATAATGTTTTGAAGAACATTTTCAAGGAGAAACGCACACTTTTGGTTCATATTGATGGTATTAAAAAATCCCTCTCTTTGCACCATCACGGAGGTTTGATCAAATTGGAATCACGCCTTCGTCTTGAAACATGGTGACTAGAATATTAACTTTTTTCACCTCAGTACTTTGATCAAACAATGGAAGAACAAGATTATTGCAATTCGAGATGATGCTTGAGAATGGATTCATGATAAGGAAACCGTTAAAAATTATGTAGTTAATTTCTTCTCGCAAACTTTTTACAAAAGAAGGAGATGATGGAGTCTATGACATCCCAACCGATATTTTTCCCGAACTTTCCACTCATGACAGAACCTCGTTATGCCTCCCTTTTTCTAAAGCTAAGATTGATCTTGTTGTCAAAAGTATGGGGTCTCTCAAGGTTTCAGCCCTAGACGGGTTTCGGTGCACTATTTTACCAAAAGAAATGGGATTTAATCAAAGACAACGTCTCTCGAGGTTGTTTTTAATGTTTTTGAAGGTAAAAGGCCTCGTGAGCATTTAAACGAAACTTATATTTTGTTGATCCCAAAAATTTACCACCCGGAAGCTCCTTCTCACTTCTGTCCAATTAGGCTATGTAATGTTGCCTACAAAATCATCACAAAGGCGGTTGTTATTTGCATCAAACACCTTCTTCCTAGCCTCATATCCAACACACAAGCCAGTTTTATTCTCGGTAGACAAATTACGTACAATATCATTATTGTCCAAGCTAAGAATTCATTCATACTATGAAAAGAAAACAAGGAAAGAATGGGTCGATGGCTTTAAAATCGACTTTAAAAAGGCTTATGACCGACTTAGATGGTCTTTCATTTGTGATACCTTAATTCAAATGAATCGCCTATTGTTCTCATTAACACCATCATGGATTGTGTCACAACATCATGACTCAAGGTCTTGTGGAATGGTGAACCATCTCGCTAGTTTCTTTCCCACTCGTGGTGTTCGCTAGGGAGACCTTCTCTCTCCCTATTTGTTTTTGTGCATGGAAAAGCTCCACCAAACAATTGAAGAAGCTATTATCGCAAACAAATGGTGACCAATAAGAGCAAGCAGAGATGGTAAGTTGCTTTCGAACCAATTTTTTGCCGACGACATAATGCTCTTTTTCAAAGCGAGATGTTGATCAAGCCGTGGTTCATGATTGTGTAGCTCGCTTTTGCAAAGCCTCGAGGCAAAAGGTGAATTTATCTAAATCACGTGTATATTTATCTAATAATATGCCCCCGCCAATCAAGTTTTCTATTTGCTCGCCGTTGGGAATGGAAAGCCCGGAGGACTTGGGTATGTACTTGGGCATACCCATGCTAACTAGTTGAGTAACTCGTGACACTTTTAGCCATGTTTGTGAAAAAATTGATCTCCGACTATCGGGTTGGAAGAGAAAATATTTATCCTTGTCTGGTAGAATAACACTTGCTAAATCCACCATTTCAACCTTGACTTACTTCTCGATGCAAACGGCCTAAATTGCTAGAACCATTTGTGATATCGTTGATAAAAAAGGTTCGCAGATTTCTTTGGGGAGGGAATGAAGATAAACAAAAGCATGCATCTAGTCTCTTAGGAAACGCTTCAAAATCCCAAAAAACAAGGTGGACTTGGAATTTATTCGGCTCGTTAAATTAATGCGACCTTTCTTACTAAACTAGTCGGGAGGATTCTCACTGAACAATAAGCCCTTTGTTCAAGAGTTATACGACATAAGTACTGCTCGATATGTTTGAACAACGAGTTAGCATGTCCAATGTTTGGAGTGGAATTACGAAAAATGCAAATTTCCCATATAAAGATATGCGAGTGGCAGTTGGTAATGGTGCCTAAACCATCTTTTGGGACCATAAATGGGTGGGTGATAAACCTCTTTGTGAATTAGCAACTCAACCATTCCCGATTGATATCATGGGTGCCACGGTGGAAGAAATGTGGGAGCATGGTTATGGTTCGAAATGAGATGTCTATACGCCATATCTTTAGTTGGAAACTGTCAAATTGATTCAAGCTCGGGAACTCAAGGATAACCCCGAATTAGGTGTTTTACTCTATTGGATTAACGCTCCTAAAAGGAGATTCACAATCAAAAAACCACCGTAAATCATTCGGAACGAAACCAATGAAATGGATGATAGTATTTGGAATAATATGTCGTTCATGACTTTCTCCTGTTAACGTGTGTAACAAACTAGGATCTGCACTTTCACTCTCAATCCACAACAAGAACAAACCAAGCAAAAATAGAAGGGTTAGGATAATCGCTGGAAGCTGATGATTTTTTTTATTAATGAAGAACAAAGGTTTACAAGATAAGTCAAGGCTTTCGAGAGGCCAAGATCTCTCCCAATTACACTAATGCAATTACTCAATTTCTGGATGCCTTAACCTTTTCTTACCTCTCTTATTTATAGCTAGCTAAATTCCCCTTTTTTCTCCTCCTACAAGCCACCTCATCATACATCTCATTTAATTCTGTGCTTTCGGAGTATCCTCCGATATTCCCCGATTACCCTCTCGCCATTCTCTCGATTCTCTTCGTCATTGCGGGTGACCGTTGTCCCCCCTGTCTTCCCGGAAGGTTCCTCTTGCCACGTCTCTCGATACGTCACCACTATGGGAGGGCGATGTGGAGTTGTTACATTACCCCGGGCCCAAACACTCACCTTGTCCTCAAGGTGGAAGTGAGGAAAGCGAAGTTGGATTGAATGGAACTCTTCCTAAGTTGCTTCAAAGACTGATGACTGCTGCCATTTGATGAGCACTTCCGTGCGTGGGGATGATGGAGAGCCCACTATGCGCACATCTAGCACCGTTTCTGGTTCAGCCAACCATTCTAAATCACGAGAGATGAGGCTGGAATCTCAGTCACAGCTCTGGTTTCCCCTATGGCTTTCTACAACTGAGACACGTGAAAAACAGGATGGATTTTGCTGTGCTCTGGTTACTCCAACTTGTACGCCACTACGCCAATGCGTTGCACAATGGTGAAGGGTCCATAAAATTGAGGTGCTAGCTTCTCAAAGGGACGGCGCGCCAAGGTTTGTTGACGGTAAGGTTGTAATTTGAGGTACACCTGATCCCCAACTTCGAAGGACTCATTCCTCCTTCGCTGATTAGCATATTTTGACATGCGCTGCTGTGCCTTAATGAGGTTAAGTCAAAGATCATCAAGTATGGCCTCCTTTTCCAGCAGCAAAATTTCCAAACTATCCACGAAGGTGTGCCCCTCTCCCCAATCGTAATAATTGGGGTGGGTCCCTTCCATAGAGTGCTTTGAAAGGAGTGATTTTTGTAGATAGGTGTGGTGATGAGTTATACCAGAATTCAGCCCAATGAAGCCACGCCCCCCAATTCCTTGGCTGCCCGAAAGTGAACACCGAAGGTAGGTCTCCAAGCATTTGTTAACCACCTCCGTTTGACCATCCGTTTGCGGGTGATAGGCCGTGCTATGCTTTAATTGCGTTCCTTGAAGGCGGAAAAACTCTTTCCAAAAGAGGCTCATTAATATTCGGTCCCGATCCGACACAATGGACGATGGAAATCCGTGTAGCTTTACCACTTCCTTGATGAATAGCCCAGCTACTGTATAGGCCGTAAAAGGGTGCTTGAGAGGTATGAAATGTGCGTACTTGGTGAGACGGTCCACTATCACGAACACGGTGTCACAACCTTTAGAGCGAGGGAGACCTTCGATGAAATCCATCGTGATCTCATCCCACACCATTTTAGGGAGGGGTAGTAGTTGTAGGAGGCCTGATGGACTGAGATTAGTAGCCTTGAATTGTTGGCAAATTCCGCACTTCATCACGTAGTTTGTGACATCTCCCCTCATGCCTAACCAATACCAGTTTGTTGCTAACCTGAGATAGGTTTTGAGATCTCCTGAGTGCCCGCCAATTGGTGAGTCATGGTGGGCCTCCAATAAACGCTGCACAAAAACGGAGGCTTAAGAATAACTACCCGGCCTTTGTACAGCAACCTGCCTTCCACGAGTGAAAAATAGGGGTGAGCATTCTGGTCATTTCGTAACTCGGCCATCATTTGTTGCAAAGTTTGATCCTACTCAATTTCCTTTTGTAACTCTTCCCAATTCACCTCTTGCGTACACACAGCAACTCCCAATTCAATTTCCCCTTGAGTTTTCCGAGATAGCGCATCCGCCACTCAATTGGAAGGCCCTGGTTTGTATTGTATCTCGAAGTCCAGTCCCATCAATTTGCTGACCCATCGTTGATACTGAGCTCCCACCTCCCTTTGTTGCATAATAAACCTCAAACTTTGCTGGTCAGTCCGCACAATAAAGTGTCTTCCAAGAAGGTAATGTCGCCATTTTTGAATGGCTAGACACATTGCCATTAGCTCCTTCTCGTAGACCGATCTTGCTTGTGAGCGTGGGCCCAATAACTTACTGTAGAAGGCTATGGGGTGTTGGTCTTGCATCAACACCGCCCCCACCCCGTAGCCTGAGGCATCCGTCTCTAGTATGAACGGCACCTTAAAATTGGGCAGAGCCAGGACTGGGGTATTAGTCATGACTGTCTTCAATGCTTGGAATGCCACGTTGGCTTCCTCTGTCCACCCGAAACAATCTTTCTTCAACTGAGCTGTGAGGGGTTGCGCAATCTGTGCGTACTGAGCCACGAATTTTCTGTAATATCCCGTGAGTCCAAGAAACCCGCGCAGCCTCCTCGGATTTTCGGGGGTGCCCAATCCACCATGGCTCTGATTTTCTCAAAATCTGCAGCAACTCCTTCTCCGGACACCTTGTGTCCTAAGTAGGCCACCTCCGGAAGCCCTAGCTCACACTTCTTAAGATTCACAAACAATTGATTTTCTTCTAGCGTTTGCAGCACCATAGCCAAGTGAATCTCATGTTCTTTCTCATTGGCACTATAAACAAGAATATCGTCAAAAAAGACAAGTACAAATTTGCGAAGGAAGGGGCGGAATACCTCGTTCATCAGAGATTGGAACGTTGCCGGAGCATTAGTTAACCCGAAGGGCATTATTAAGAACTCATAATGTCCTTCGTGGGTGCGGAAGGCGGTCTTGTGAGTGTCTTCTGGTTTGAGCAAAATTTGATGATATCCCGATTTGAGGTCCAACTTGGTGAACACCTTGGACCCGTGGAGCTCGTCAAGGAGCTCGTCAATTACCGGGATCGGGTACTTGTCCGGTACCGTTTCCTTGTTGAGAGCTCGGTAATCGACGCAAAAACACCAAGACCCATCCTTCTTGCGCACAAGTAGCACGGGGCTCGAAAAGGGACTCGTAGATGGCCTAATGATTCCGGCCTCTAACATTTCTGTGATCAAGTGTTCAATTTCATCCCTCTAGTATTGGGGGTACCTATAAGGTCGCACCCCCACCGGATTACTGCCCTGCTTGAGAACTATCTGATGCTCGTGTCCTCTATTCGAGGGAAGTCCTGAAGGTGCTTGAAAAACTCCCTGGTACTGCTTCATCACTTGCTCCAAATAGGCAGACACTCTTCCTTTTAATTCTTCCCCTTGAGCACTGGTGGTTGTGTCCCCCTCCATCTGCCCCATCTCAACCAAGATTCCCCCACCTTCCTTTCGAATGGTTCGAATCATAGCTTTGAGGGAGATACATGACCGGTTTAGAGCGGGGTCACCCCTCACAGTAACCATTTTTCCCTCGTGGCTAAATCTCATGGTTTGCTCCTTCCAATTTGTCACCACCGCCCCTAATTTCTCTAGCCATTGTACCCCCAAAATGAGGTCCGAGTTACCCAATTTCAAGGGCAAGAAATTCTCACTGATTTCTAGCTCCGCTAACCTCACCTTCACTCCCTTACACTCACCAATCCCCTAGATAGAATCCCCGTTTCCCAAAGAAACTTCAAACCGCCTTGATTCCGACACCGTTAAGCCCAACTTGTCCACCACCTCCCTTGACACGAAGTTATGGGTTGCCCCTGGGTCAACCATAACCACAACCGGTTTCCCATTCACCTCGCCCATGACCTTCATAGTTTTCGGGTTAGTCAACCCCACCACCGAATTGAGGGAGACTTCGGCAGTAGGCGAGTCCTCCTCCACCGGCGTGTCTCCAACTCCCCCTTCGCCGAACTCTTCTTCGTCCTCCTCCCCTTCATAGGTGAGTAGAACACTCAATTCTTTCTTACGGCAACGGTGGCCAATGGTCCACTTGTCATCACATCGAAAGCACAAACCTTTCTCTTTCTTCTCCTGCAATTCCCGTTCAGTTAACCTCCTGATTTCTCTCGTGGGTTTGGGTGAGGGATACGCTCCTACCGAAGTGGTTGTCTGGGTCAGGGTGCTTCCCCAGTTTTTGTTTGGATAAGAAGGGTTTTGGTTTGACTAGGTTATGGGTAAGGTGGGATTATAAGCTTTGTTTTGGGCCCCCCAAGTATTTCCTCCTTTGTGACCCCCTGAAGCATTAAGTTTGGGCCCCTTTGCCACTCTAATCTTTTCCTCGGCCCGTGATGCCTGGTCCATAGCTTGGTCCAAGGTCAAAGGCCCCATTTGCCTTACCTCAGCTTTTACTTCTTCCTTTAGCCCGTGCAAAAACTGACCCATAAGGATCCTCTCTGGTACTTGGTCTAGAGGGGCGGCGAGTTTGATGAACTGCCGACGGTAATTTGCGACGGTGTCCAACTGTTGGACGGCGAGCCATTGCTCGTATAAGGAGCCGAAATTTACCGGTCGAAACTGCTGTAAGACCAACTTCCGCAACTCCGACCACCTCCTGATGGGCTGCCGGTGATGTTCCCAGTTATACCACGAGAGGGCGTCACCTTCCAATCCTACGACAGCCGCTTCCATTTTTTCCTCCTCCGTCAGATAGTAAAAATTAAAATACCGTTCTGCCTTTACCACCCAGTCGTCCGGCTCCTGTCCATCAAAAAGGGGCATGTCGAGTTTCCGGTACCGACGATTTCCACCGCCATGACCACCCCATCCAGATCCGCCACTCATCTCGCCGTTTCCTCCCCAGCCGTTTCCTCCGTTTCTACCTCCCCGATCTCCGTTCATGGGTTCTCCCCAGCCCGTTCCTCCTCCGTTTCCACCATTTCCCCCGTTGTGGTTCCAGTTGCCACTACCACTCCATCATACTCCTCCCTGACCTCTTCCATTATTCCCCCAACCATTCCACCCAGTTCCTCCTCTATCTCCCCCAGTTAGACCTCCTTCATTGCCTCCGGTGTTTCCTCTCCAACCCATCCCTTCTCTCTCTCTTGGTCCCGGACCACCGCCCGAACCTCCTCCATCAGGATTAACGATGAATACCCCTCCCCCTTCTGGGTTTTCAGCGAAGGTAACTTCATCTCCTCCTCTTCTTTCCTCATTGTTGAAGGGTCCGAACCCCTTTGAACAAACCCCTCCTCTTGGGAGTCTTCCTCTTCGTCATGAGCCCGGAAAGAAGGTGCCTTTCTCTGGTTTAAAGAAGCTCGAACTTCTTCCTGAAACTTGTCTTGCCCAGACCGAATCACCTCTATCATTCCTTCTTGGGTCTCTCTTGACCTATCAATGCGACCTTCCAATCTTTGGATTGAAAGATCCATGCTTGCAATGATTTGGTTGGTGATGGATGTTTGCATTTCAGCCGCTGCCTTAGCAACTGCCGTCGCGATTTCTTCGGTCATGGTGTTTTTGAGGGTGGTTATCTCCTCTTCTATTCTGTCCATGCGTTGGGCATTCGGGACCGACGTTGGTGGCGCCATGGATCTTTGTGCTCTGATACCAAGATGTAACAAACTAGGATCTGCACTTTCACTCTCAATCCACAACCAGAACAAACCAAGCAAAAATAGAAGGGTTAGGATAATCGCTGGAAGCTGATGATTTTTTTGATTAATGAAGAATAAAGGTTTACAAGATAAGTCAAGGCTTTCGAGAGGCCAAGATCTCTCCCAATTACACTAATGCAATTACTCAATTTATGGATGCCTTAACCTTTTCTTACCTCTCTTATTTATAGCTAGCTAAATTCCCCTTTTTTCTCCTCCTACAAGCCACCTCATCATACAGCTCATTTAATTCTGTGCTTTCAGAGTATCCTCTGATATTCCCTGATTACCCCCTGCCATTCTCTGATTCTCTTCTGTCATTGCACGTGACCGTTGTCCCTCCGGTCTTCCTGGAAGGTTCCTCTTACCACGTCTCTGATACGTCACCACTATGGGAGGGCGATGTGGAGTTGTTACAACGTGCCACGACAGGCTTATGAGATTCCAACCGCTACATGCGCCACATAACTTAAGATCCAAAATGCCACATTTGTGGAGCTGATGAACAAACCTCTGTTCATATTTTACGTGATTGTCCAGTATTCAAAAGTATTTGGAGAAGAATAGGAGGCCCAATCGACGTAGTATCCTTCTTTCGATCGCAATATGCAGCAATGGTTTCTCCACAATATGGACTTTCAAGAAGATTCTCAAGAAGGCATTTGGAATACTTATTTTTATGTTACAGTTTGGTGGATTTGGATATGAAGAAATTACTTTGTCTTTGGATTAAGTGATGATATTCCAGTAGATCCTAGAGATTTTTTCATGTTCGCTTCAACGAAACTAGACACAGCCTTACCAACAATGATGTAATGATGCCCAACCACCAAACAAGAATAATTGAAACTTTTTCTTCATGGAAGCTCCACCAGTGAATTGTTATGTATTGAACATAGATGGGGCCGCAAAAAGATCTCCGAGTGCACCGGGTGGTGCCGCCATCATCCGTGACTATATGGGTATCTTTATGAATGCTTTTATTGCAAAGTTTGGTCATTGTACATCATTTCGAGCTGAAGCCACGACCCTTGTGTGTGGCCTTGAAATTGCCCGTGAACTCCAGATAACAAAACACATGATTCAACTTGATAATTTAGCTTGTGTCCAGGCTTTGAATAGCCCTTGTGCTGGAAGTAGTGAGTGTATTCACCTTGTTAACTATTGTCATTCAATGATTAATCATGAGCATTGGGATGTCATTGTATGTTATGTGTACCGAGAAGGACACCATGTTGATGATTGGCTCGCCAACAACAGAGTGGCTCAATCTCTTCGACTTGTAGTCATAGAGAGCTTACCTTTATCTCTTAGTCGTATTCTAGATGAGGACATTATGGCCGTGGCTTTGTTACGACTCATTCCTCCTTAAGCTTTTCCTTTGTTGTTTGGTTTTGTTGTTTTAGTTTTCTTTGATATGCATTCTATTTTGGAATAAAAAAAGCTTTAACCTCTAGATTCCACTCAAATAACAAAATATCAATTTCAAAAACATGTAATAAATACTCTCTATAGCTTTTTATCTTTCTCACTATGAATCTTTGCACTATTCATGATTAGATAGAATCTTCTGAATTATACTCAATAAGTTAGAAAAATGTAGTCATGTGAGGTGATGTTTGATTCATCTCAATGAGTACTAATGGGCTCATTGAAAACACGTCAAACATACCTAAACTACCCAATATAGGGCAAGTAAAGGGTCGAATCCACAAGGAAGAAAGTACTAAGCAAAGACTAATTCGCTAATTATGATAAGCTAAACCTATTTTTGGGTTATTTTGAAGGATTAGTAACTATATCTTAACCTAAAATAACTAGAAAATGATAACTCAAATTATCAAAATCAAATAAGGGAAATAAACCAAAGATAAAAGAACTAGGGGATTATGGAGGTTCACAAATATCCAAAAATCCAACATCAAATTCAAGGGGAAAACATATGAGGGATCACAAGAGGATATATGCACTTAGGAACCCTAGTTACTCTCTCAAGCTAACAAGAGGGACTTGATTAGTCACTCATGACCTATTCTCATGGCATGAGCAATTAATCTAGCGAAATCAAGAACAATATGATAAATGGATCTTCCTTAGACTAGGCAATGTCTATTCTCATGGAAATGCTAATCCAACAACCAATCTTTGTCTACGCCTAACTTCATCTCTCAATCCTTTACTAGGAATTCCAAATAATCAATTTAAGTAGTGATCAATCACCCAACAAATCAAAGAAAACAAGCTTGATCAACAAAATAAACCCCAAATATTAACCCCTTGACTTAGATCTAGTATCTAAGGAACAATGTCTATAGAAGCCTTCCACTTTGACTGAGGTTTAAGAAACCGAAAGTCAAATTACAAGGTGTCGGGATGGAGAACGATTCTAAACGCTCTGTAGTTTAGAACTGATCTATTTACGTCGGTCTCTGCAAAACAATGTTAGTATGCAGGACAATAACTAGAAGCAATCTGATTACCTGCTGAAAAAGATGTTAGCATATAGGTTCAAATAACTCAGATAAGGCACATAATGATGCAAATAATGCAAACTTAGACTCTCTAAGGATGCATGAGACGATATGCAAGGATTAAGGTTATGCAAAGCTAAGGAAGATGATATGTCATGCAAGGTCAGGGTTATGCAAGACTAGGATGTATGAAATGTAATGCAAGGTCAGGGTTTTGCAAGGCTAGGAGATCTGGTTATGTAGAGAGATAGAATGATAAGATATAGATAGAATGATTTTCAAAAACTGTTTTTAGTAAAGAATCAGGGTCCGTAAACGAGGTCCGCCAATTATAACTTTTTGGGAGTTTTATTTGATTTGAAGGAACCACCACATATATAGAAAACCTCCACTTTGGGTAAGCTTGTCTTGAATTAGGCTTAAGCCTTGATTGAAATGTAGTTGATCTGTCTTAAGCACTCATAGTTCTTTTCTGGGGATTCTTCTTTGGGGAGTTGATACAGGCAATGCCAAATATTGCCAGAGACAATGGAATTTTCTAAGAGTCCTTCAGGGACAATGAGAGTTTGAATTTAAAAATAAAAGGTTTAAATTTGAAACTTAAATGAATGTAGGTGGGAAAAGGCTCTGACGACGCTAGGATCAGACTTGAGTCTATGTCGGAATCTAGAAAGAATATGCTCCTAAATTCAAGAAAAACAAATCATGAGACCTTGATCACATTTTTTTATATTTAAGTGGTCGGACCTCGACATGAGGATTGCTACGTATCCTTGCGGAATCAGACCATTCGTAGTTCTAGATCTGATTTAAAATTTTGTGCCCTAACTTTTACCTAGGCCGCCCTTTCGGGTTTTCAACCTGACGGGCTTGGACATACCTTGAAAAAGGAGTGAGGGACTGATATGAAAGGTTGAGAGGATAGAGGTTTGAAGTTTTGATGAAGATTCAATTGGTTGGGCTAAGGGAGGATCATGGATTTGGGTTATATGGGTTAAGTTTTTGATGTATTTAAGGATTTGAATAAAGGGGTAGAACTTGTGTGCAAGCCCCCTAGCTTGTATTATTATTTCTTTGCCTTTGGCTTTTTCTTTTTTGCATTTTTTTCTTTGTGTCCTGCGCGTTTTCTTTTGCTTTGCCTTTTTTCAGTTTTTCTTTTTTTGCACTTTGAATTTTTCACTTTTTCATTTTTGCTTGCCATTGAATTTTTTATGTAATGAGGCTTGCACACAAGCTATTGGTTATGGGTATTGGAAGGTTTGCAGGATATTTGTGGAGCTTTGATTTTGGAGGATTATTTGGCTAAGGATGATGGAGATAATGGCTCAATGGATTTTTCTTGGTTGCATGGAGATGACATATGGATGATGGTTTTGGGAATGATAGAAGGAAGAGAGGAATAACTCATAATTCAAAGCATGTCGACTTTTAATTTTCTAATTTTTTTTTTTTTATTTTTTTTATTAATCATGGTCATTAGAGGCAATGTGATTTGGGTTTCATCATCAAATTCAAAGCATAAATGATGGTGAAAGGCCAATGAAGATAAAGAGAAAAATAGAATGAAATGAAAATGGAAAGGCTATAATTGATGAAGTCCCATGGTGACATAGACTCGATGGAAAAGGATAAAAATGGCTCAGAGTAAGGACTCTCTGACTCATCCTGGGAAACAAAAAATAAAAGACTAAGCCTTTGAATTGTTGATGCACTACCTAAGGGGTTGTTGGTGATGCTGATTCTCGTTGTAGCAAGTATTAGAAGTCTATCGTCATCGATCATGTTTAGCAGTTCATTTGAGGTGTTTGGCACTAGATGCTAGATATTTATTATTTCGTTGAAATTCGCAGTAGAAATGTTGGTTGCGCCTTTTGAATTTTTAGATGATGGGTTCGGAGTAGACCCTATGGAAATGATCGCACCTCTATTGTGAAGGCGGTCAAAAGTAATCTTCATGACTATAAATGAAGTCGGGGCGAGTTTTAGTGTAGGCTCACCTTTTTGCTCCCCCATTAGGCGCTCCTAAGTTGTAATCTCTCGACCGGTCATGAATAGAGCCATGTGGACCTTGCTTGTATATTTAAGAAATGATTTTCTAAATACGAAATGGAAATGAGAAATGAGAAATGAAAATGGAAATGGAAATGGGAAATGAGAATGGGAAATGATTGTGAAATAGAGGATTGGAAATGGGTATATATTTTGGACTAGTATGGGCTTGACCATGATGGAGACATGGGCCTAACTATATGCATATGCACATATGGACTGGACTGGACTATGCAAGCAGACTGGACTGGACTTTGAACTTACAGGAGAGCAAGCAGGTTAGGCCTGAAAGAATAAATTGATCTTTTATAGTCCGAAGACTTGACTAGGGCTTACATGGAGATGCAAACTAGACTTAAGATTGGGCTTTTATAATCCGAAGACTTGACTTGCGTTCACATAGAGATGCAAACTAGACCTAGGAAATTAATTTTTATAGTCCTAAAACTTAACTAGGGTTCACATAGGGATGCAAACTAGACCTAGATAATGAACTTTTATAGTCCGACGACTTAACTAGGGTTTACATAGAGATGCAAACTAGACCTAGGGAATAGCTTTTATAGTCCGAAAGCTTGACTAGGGTTTACATAGAGATGCAAACTGCACCTAGGGAATGACCTTTTATAGTTCGAAGACTTAACTAGGGTTTACATAGAGATGCAAACAAGACCTAGGGAGTGAACTTTTATTGTCCGAAGACTTAATTTGGATTTACATAGAGATGCAAACTAGACCTAGGGAATGAACTTTTATAGTCCTAAGACTAAACTAGGGTTTACATAGAAATGCAAACTAGACATAAGGAATGAACTTTTATAGTCCCAAGACTTAACTAGGGTTTACATAGAGATGCAAACTAGACCTAGGGAATGAACTTTTATAGTCCGAAGACCTCACTAGGGCTTACATAGAGATGCAAATTAGACCAAGGGAATGAAGTTTTATAGTCCGAAGACCTTACTAGGGTTTACATAGAGATGCCAACTAGACCTAGGGAATGAACTTTTATATTCCGAAGATTTAACTAGGGTTTACATAGAAATGCAAACTAGACCTAGGAAATGAACTTTTATAGTCCTAAGCCTTAGCTAGGGTTTACATAGAAGTGTATACTAGACCTACGGAATGAACTTTTATAGTCCTAAGACTTACCTAGGGTTTATATACAAATGCAAACTAGACCTAGGGAATGAACTTTAATAGTCCTAAGACTTAACTAGGGTTTACATAGAGATGCAAACTAGACCTAGGAATGAATTGGGCCTAAATGGACCTATGCTTTGAAATGGATTAGAATTAGACTTATATTGGAATGGACTAGGAATAGACTTGGTCTAGGCTTGACATATCACATAAGGATGCAAATGGGCCTAGATTTTGATATGAACTTGACTTACATGGGCCTAAGATCGACTCTAATGCTAGTAAACATGTGGACTCAAATTTAGATGGACCTAAGATGAATGCAAAATGGACTCTAATGCATATAGGTCTAAAAATGAATGCAAATGGGTTGGATTGATTGGATTGTATTGACTGAAGGGGTTTGGACTGGGCTTTAAATTTCCGAAATTCAATTTTGAAAGGAATTCCTTGTTTTTTATCTTTTGTTAGGAAAGTATGATGGATTAATTTTGAAAATATTTTTGTAAATGTCTTGTATGATGATGATTAGTAAATGCTTTTTGAAAAAGGTAGAATAGACATGGGTGTAGGATTGTTTTTGAAAGATGAAAGTTTTTTAAAATTGGTTGAATATGATTGGGTAGAATTGATAGGGAAGGTGAGTTGGGTAGCAGGGAGAAGGTAGACATGCATAACAATTCTAACTCTACCATGACCACTTTTTTAGATGCAGCAGAGTCGACCTTGCATGAAAAGACTGATTTTTTTAATTAGGTGAGACTCCTAGGTTGACAATGCTTTTACGCGAATACATACAGACTAAATCGACGAAAACCATGCAATGCACAGATTGCGTGCCACGCAAAGACATGCTGAGAGGGGCACACGGCCCGTGCGCCTAGACGACATTTTAGGTACAACGCATAACAACGATTTTGACAAAAAAATAGCGAGGCAAAAATTGCAATCACAGTGCAAATGTCATATAACATGAATGCGAAAGTTCCAACCTAAAGTCCAGTTCTATGTTTGAAACTATGGTTAGGTTTAGGTTAAGGCTGAAAAGGGTCCATGACTAAGAGATTGATCCCACGCTTCGTACCAGTGCTTAAAGAGGTGGCCACGTGTAAGACGCACGCGAGTTCTCAAGTTAGGAACAAGAGAATAATGCCATGGTGGGGTAGGTTTGCTTATGACTAAAATCCAACATTATCGCTCAGGAAGCTTTTTGGAAGGACAAAGCGCAAACCCCCCCGGGGGTGGCCTCACGCATAGATCATGCACTAATTAGGCAAGTTAGATTGTCCTTATGGTGGCTTAAACAATAGCCATGCATATGCAAAACTGTAATGTCATTCTAATGCATAAAAAGAGTATGAATCGTATTTTTCAAGTTTCACCCACTCATTTATAAAATTAATTTTTTTAAATCCTCCCCAGTGAAGTCGCCAAATTGTAGGCGTGTTTTATTTCTTCTACACGGTGTGAGCGCTAATTTGACAACCTCATTGTAAATGTTTTATTGAAAACATTTTTCTAGTCGCCAACAAGTCTTTAAAGGAAAACTCATAAACCTAATTGGATATTGGGAAACCGTATGGACAAATTACGGACTTATCCAATGTAGATTTCCCCGTCCTGACTCCATAGATGGTCAATGAACCATAGATTGAGTTCGAGGGTGAGGGTATGAATATGGTGATAATGAAAAACATTCGCCCATTGTTGGCCTTTACTAAATATCGATTCATGTCAAGATTTATGCAGTAGAATAACCAAATAACATTTTCATGCACCCTAAAAATAATTTAGTGTAGGTTAGTTTAGGAAACACATAAAAGACTATTTTTTAGTGATATGTTATTAAGCAATCAATATTACAGGGAGCCTACCATGTTGTCCAAATTATCTGATTAATATTAGAACAGTTCTTTAGGTCTTGTTTAGCAATAATAACATGTGAGGTGATGAAAGCATAAATAAGACAATCAGGCAAGCATATAATAATAAAAAGAAGACTAGAGATTAGAATGTACAAAGGAACGATTTTTATATTAAAGATCTACATCATTAAAGAAATAGTTAGTAACTTCAATAAAGTGGCTTGGGTCTGAGAGATTGACAACCTTCGGAACGAGCAATTGTGAAGCCTAAAGGTCTGAACTTGTATGTATGTCTGAAAGTATGTGTTTTGCTTGTATGTGCTTTGTGAATATATGAGAGTTTTTAGAGAGAATTCGTAAGTGTATTCGTAAACTTCGAAGTGTAAAGTCGTATGAAAATTATATGAAAAACCCCATCCTTTAATTTGGAAAATCGAAGCCTATTTATAAGAAACCGAAACCTGCACGTCACGCAAAGAGTGCGCTTGATGCACCTCGACCAATCAGATGCGCCCACATGGTTCACGCTTTACAAAAGATAGAATTGACAGCCTGTGTGGCGCACAGAGGAGTGCGCCAGGCGCACGACTTTGTTTGACTCATGGGAACACGTGTCAGACGCACATTGGTGCGCCTGACACAGGCTTGGCTTGTGCGCTTGCCACTTCGGTGCGCTAGGCTCACGTTCGTGCGCTAAGCGCACCGCCTTGCTTTTGACACGTTTTGACAACTTTTTTTATAAAACGCGTTTTAACGATTTCCTTTTCTTTTTTAAATCCGGAAATTTGATTTTACGGGATAAAATCAGATTTTAATTACAAAAAATATCTTTGAAAAAATTTATTTTTTTTAAATAAAATAATTAATTATAATTAAACAATTAATTGGGCTTTTTCAAAGAGTTGGGCTCAAAATACAATTAATTATGATCATGGATAATTAAATGAGCTTTAAAATAGGACTTTGGCACTTTAAAAATAATTTTAGGCTGGCTTTTCGGACTGCTCTCCCCTTGGGTCGGACCAATTAAGACCGCGATATATTTCATTATCGGATCCTTACATTAAGAGACACGATTATGTGTCTACAATACCATGAAAAGAAAACAAGGAAAGAAAGGGTCGATGGCTTTAAAAACCGACTTTGAAAAGGCTTATGATCGACTTAGATGGTCTTTCATTCATGATACCTTAATTCAAATGAATTTGCCTATTGATCCCATTAACACTATCATGGATTGTGTCACAATATCATTACTCAAGGTCTTGTGGAATGGTGAACCCTCTGCTAGTTTTATCCCCACTCGTGGTGTTTGCTAGGAAGATCCTCTCTCTCCCTATTTGTTTGTTATGTGCATAAAAAGGCTCTACCAAACAAATGAAGAAGCTATTATCGCAAATAATTGGCGACCAATTAGAGCAAGTAAAGATGGTTTGTTGCTTTCGAACCTATTTATTGCCGACAACATAATACTTTTTGCCAAAGCAGCTGTTGATCAAGCTGTGGTTATTCATGATTGCCTAGCTCACTTTTGTAAAGCCTCGAGGCAAAAGGTGAATTTATCTAAATCACGTGTATATATATCTAATAACATGCCCCCTGTCAACCAAGTTTCTAATTGCTAGGCGCTGGGAATGGAAAGCACAGAGGACTTGGGTATGTACACTTGGGCATGCCCACGCTAACTAGTAGAGTAACTCGTGACACTTTTAGCCATCTTTGAGAAAAAATTGTTCTTCGGCTATCTGGTTGGAAGACCAAATATTTATCCTTGACTGGTAGGATCACGCTTGCTAAAGCCACCATTTCAACCTTGGCTTACTACTCGATGCAAACGACCTAAATTCCTAGAACCATTTGTGATAACATTGATGAAAAGGTTCGGAAATTTATTTGGAGAGGGAATTAAAATAATAAAAACATACATCTAAGCTCTTGGGAAACGCTTCAGACTCCAAAAAATTAAGGTGGACTTGGCATTTGCTCGGCTCGTCAAGTTAATGCGGTTTTTATGACTAAATTAGACTGGAAGATTCTCACTGAACCACAAGCCCTTTGGTTTAGAGTTCTAAGACATAAGTACTGCAAAGGCTGATGCGGCATCGATATGATTGAACCAAAAGTTAGGATGTCCTATGTTTGGAGTGGAATTATGGAAAATGCAAAATTCTCACATGAAGGTATGCGAGTGGCGGTTAGTAATGGTGCCTAAACCCTCTTTAAGGACCATAAATGTGTCAGCTAAAAACTCTTTGTGATCAAGCAACTCAACCATTCCCTCTTGATATCATGGGTACCACGGTGGAAGAAATGTAGGAGCATGGTTAAGGTTGTAAATAGAAAGTTTCTACCCCTTATCTTGATTGGCAAACTCTCAAATTAATTCAAGCTCATAAACTCAAGGATAACCCTAAATTAGGTGATTTACTCTATTGGATTAACGCTTCTAAAGGGAAATTCACAATCAAAACAGCCCTGCAAATCATTCGAAATGAAACCAATGAACTGGATGATAGTATTTGGAATCTGATCTGGCATGCTCCTGTACAACATCGATTTTATGCCTTTCGCTAGTTAGCGTGCCATGGTAGGCTTATGACTAATTCAAAACGCCACATAACATAAGACCCAATGTGCCACATTTGTGGACTACTGAACAAACCTCCCTCCATATTTTACGTGATTGCCCAGCAGTCAAAAGTATTTGGAGAATATTTGGAGGTCCAGCTAACGAAATATCCTTTTTTTCAATTTTGCTTCAACGAAGCTAGACACAACCTTACCAACAATGATGTAATGATGCCCAACCACCAAACAAGAAAAATTAGAACTTTTGTTTCATGGCAAGCTCCACTAGTGATTTGATATGTATTGAACACAGATGGGGCAGCAAAAGGATCTGCAAGTGTAGCTGGTGGTGATGCCATCATCTGTGACTATATGGGCATCTTTGTGATTGCTTTTATTGCAAATTTTGGTCATTGTACAACAATGGAAGCTGAAGTCATGACTCTTGTTTGTGGCCTTGAAATTACCCGTGAACCCCGGTCAAGCAAATTCATGATTCAAACAAAATCTAACCCATAATCAACAAAAAAAAGGACGTAAACCTCATTGTAGACACATAATCGTGTCTCCCCATTTAAGGACTCGATGATGAAACATACCGCGGTCTTAATTGGTCCGACCCAAGAGCAGAGCAGTCTAAAGAGCTATCCCAAAACAATTTTAAAAGTGTTAAAACCGTATTTTGAAGCCCATAAATAAGATTTCAAGCCCAACTCTTTGGAAAGCCCATTTAATTATTCATTGATAACCAATTGTCTTATTTCAATAAAATAAATATTTTCAAAGATATTTTTTTATAATCAAAATCGAATTTTATCCCGTAAAATCAGATTTCCGGAGTTAAATGATAAAGGAAATCTTTAAAACGCGTTTTTATCAAAACGTGTCAAAAGCAAGGCGATGCACTGAGAGCACCACCCTGCGCTGAGCGCACATCCCCGTGCCGAGCGCACGTGTCCAACCACGTAAGCGCGCCTAGCGCACAGAAGTGTGCCGAGCGAACTTGTCATGCCACGTAGACTTATGTGTCATACAGTGTCCTGCGCCAAGCGCACTTCTCTGTGTGAGACGCATCTTTTTCTTTCTTATCTTTTTCAAAGCGCGTACCACGTGTACGCTTTCTACTGTGCATGTCGCGTCAAGCGCCCCAATCTACGCCTGACACGTGGATTTGCGTATGACACGTTATCCTGCGCCTGGCGCAGATGGCGCGTGAAGTGCAGTTCCGTTTTCCCTATAAATAGGCTTCGATTTTCCGAATTAAGAACGGTTTTTTCGAAACATAACACTCGACTTTTATATTACGAATACACTTACGAACCTCTCTACAAAATACATATTCTCTCTACAAAACACATACAAACACATTTAAAGCTTTCATACAAGTTCGATTTTCAGGCTTCACGATTGCTCGTCCCGAATGTTGTCAATCTCTCAGACTCAAGCCACTGTATTATCCTGAGGGTCCTTGAATAATCTATTATTTTTATATTACTAACGATTTCCTTCATAATGTACATTTTTAGTATAAAAATTACTTTTTTGTATATTCCAACCTTTTATTTCTCTTTTTTATCAATTTTCATATATTATTGCATGCTTGCCTGATTGTTCTATGCATTGTTTTTTATCACCCACATGTTATTATTGCTAATCAAAGACCTAAAGAACTGTTCTAATATTAATCAGATAATTTGGACAGCCTGTTAGGTTCCCTGTAATTTGATTGCCTAATAACATATCACTAAAAAATAGTCTTTTATCTGTTTCCTAAACCAACCTAGACTAAATTATTTTTAGGGTGTTGAAAATATTATGTGGTTGTTATATTGCATAAAAATTGACATGAATCGATATTAAGTAGAGGCCAACAATGGGCGAATATGGTTCATTATGACCGTGTTCGTACCCTCACCCTCGAACTCAATCTTTGGTTCATTTTGACCATTTATGGAGTCAGGACGGGGAAATCTATATTGGATAAGTCCCTAATTTGTCCCTATAATTTCCCATATCCAATTAGGTTTATGAGTCTTCCTCTAAAGACTTGTTGGCGACTTCAAAATAATTTTCAATAAAACCTTTACAATGGGGTAGTCAAATCAAATATGCGTTCACACCGCGTGGGCGAAATAAAAACACGCCTACAATTTGGCGACTCCACTAGGGAGTATTTTAAAAAATTAATTTTTTAAATGAGTGGGTGAAACTCGAAAAATACGATTTATATGCTTTTTATGCTTTAGAATGACATTACAGTTTTGCATATGCATGGCTATTGTTCAGCCACCATAAGGACAATCTACCTTGCCTCATTAGCACACGTTCTATGTGTGGGGTCACCCCCGGGGGGTTTGCGCTTTGTCCTTCCAAAAAGCTTCCAGAGGGATAGTGTTGGATCTTAGTTATAAGCAAACCTACCAACCATGGCATTGTTCTCTTGTTCATGACTTGAGAACTGGAGTGCGTCTTACACGTGGCCACCTCTTTAAGCATGGACCCTTTTCAGCCTTAACCTAAACCTGACCATAGTTGAAACGTAGAACTTGACTTTAGGTTGGAACTTTGCATATCATTATCCTACTTGTGCATATTTGTGTGTGCGTTCTGTAAATTGTGTCGTATTATCAATGTTTCGAGTCGAATGTCGTCAAACGAATTTTACGCGATCAATAAAACGGAAAAAAGCGAGGTGCTCCGCGTCTGCGCGCCGCGCCAGGACCGTGTTCCACACATTTTCTTGCGTCCTGCACATCTTCTCCCCTCGCGTCTCACGCGTCTGCCCGCGCTCAGCGCAGTAATATTGAGTCCCGCGCTTCTTCTTGCGTCTCGCGCAGTCGCACTTGCGTCGCACACAGCTCTCCTTGCTTCGCGCGCAACACTCCGCTCTCCTTCCCTTCATATTGCATTTAATCTCTATGTATAGTGCATTAATCCTATTTGTTGTGCGCTGAATTTGAGAATCCTTAATTCCATATTTTACCAAACAATATCTTCGGTCCTAATTCAAAAAAAATCAGTCTTTTCATGCAAGGTCGAGTATGTTCTAAAAAAAAGTGCATCTAGAAAAATGGTCATGGTAGAGTTAGAGTTATCATTCATGTCTACCTTCTCCCTGCTACCCAACTAATCTTCTCTATCAATCCTACCTTACCATATTCAACAAATTTCAAAATCTTACATTTTTTCAAAATCAATCCTACACCCACTTCTATTCTATATGTTTTTTGAAAACATTTACTAATCATCATCACACCAACAATTCAAAAAAAATCTTTTCAAAATTAATCCATTATCTTTTCCTAACAAAAGATAAAAACAAGGGGTTCCTTTCAAAAAACGAATTTCAAAAATTCTAAGCCAGTCCAAACACATTCATTCAATCCAATCCAATCAACCCAATCCATTTGCATTCATTTCTAGGCCCATATGCATTAGAGTCCATTTTGCATTCATCCTAGGCCCGTCTAATTTGAGTCCATACATTCACTAGCATTATAGTCGATCTTAGGCCCATATAAGCCTAGTTCATATCGAAATCTAGGCCCCTTTGCATCCTTATGTGAAGTCTAGTCCAAGTCTATTCCTAATCCATTCCAATATAAGTCTAAGTCTAGTCCAATCCAAATATTAGGTCCATTTAGGCCCAGTTCTTTTCCTAGGTCTAGTTTGCATTAAATGGAAACTCTAGTCAGTCTTCGGGTTATAAAAGTCAGTCTTCGGACTATGAAATTTCCCTATGTCTAGTTTGCATTATATGTAAACCCTAGTCAGTCTTTGTACTATAAAAGTTCAGTCTTAGGACTATATAATTTCCCTAGGTTTAGTTTGCATTATATGTAAACCCTAGTCAGTCTTCGGACTATAAAAGTCAGTCTTCAGACTATAAAATCTCCCTGTGTCTAATTTGCATTATATGTAAACCCTAGTCAGTTTTTGGACTATAAAAATTCAGTCTTAGGACTATAAAATTTCCCTAGGTCTAGTTTGCATTATATGTAAACCCTATTCAGTCTTTGGACTATATGGAGTATAGTCTGCTTATTGTTAGTGTAAAGTCTAGTACTCAGCCCAATCTAATCATTCAATTTGCTTGCATAGTCCAGTCCAGTCCATGTCTGCATTTGCATATAGTTAGCCCATACTAGTCTACAATCACATCCGTTTCTAATCATTTCCCATTTCTCATTCCCATTTCCATTTCTCATTCCCATTTCCCATTTTCATTTCTCATTTCGGAAATTATTTCTTAAAACCTACAAGCAAGGTCCACTCGATTCTGTTCATGACCGGTCGAGAGATTACAACTTAGGAGCACCTAATGAAGGAACAAACTACGAGCCTACTCTATAGCTCATCAATGCACTATCGCCACCCCAACTTAATTTAGAGTCATGAAGATTCCTTTTGACCGCCTTCACAATAGAGGCGCGATCACTTCCATATGGTCTACTCCGACCCCTGCATATGAAAGAAAAAAATCCGAATGATGAAACCTAAATTTCTATTGCGAATTTCAACTGAATAATGAACATCTGACACTTTTGCACAGTGCATCAACAATTCAAAGGCTTAGTCTTTTATTTCTGGTTTCCTAGGATGAGTCTGAGAGTCCTTACCCTCAGTCATTTCTGTCCTTTCCCATCGAGTCTATGTCACTATAGGACTTCATCTATTATTGCCTTTTCATTTTCAATTCATTTTATTTTTCTTTTTATTTTTCATTGGCCTTTCTCCATCATTTATTCTTTGAGTTCGATGATGAAACTTAAATCACCTAATGACTTTGATTAAGTAAAAAAAATTGAAAATAAAAAAAAAAAAGAGAAAAAATGAAAAATGGACATACTTTGGATTATGAGTTATTTCCCTTTCCCTCCATCTTCCCATAAGCCATCATTCTCCATGATCCTTAGCCAAATATCCCCTTCAAAATCAAAACTCCACAAATATCCTTCAAGCCATCCAACACCCTAAACCAAATACTTGTGTGCAAGCCTCATTACAAAAAATATCAATGCCAAGCAAAACAAAAAAAAAGTGAAAAAATCAAAGTGCGAAAAAATAAGCAAAAGCAAAAGAAAACGCATAGGACAAAAAGGAAAAAATGCAAAAAAGAAAAAGCCAAAGGCAAAGAAATAAAAAGTCAAGCTAGGGGGACTTGCACACAAGTTCTACCCTTCATTCAAATCCTTCAACCCATCAAAACCTTAACCCATATAATCTAAATCCATGATCTTCACCTTAGCCCAACCAATTGAACCTTCAAGCCTTAAACCTTTCAAACCTTCATCAACCATGACTCCTTTTTCAAGGTATGTCCAAGCCCGCTAGGTTGAAAACCCGAAAGGGCGGCCTAGGCAATAAAAAAAAGAAATCGGATCCAGAACTACAAATGGTCTGATTCCGCAAGGATACATAGGAATCCTCATCTCGAGGTCCGACCGCTTCAATAAAATAAATTAATGAAGGTCTCATGATTTGACTTTCTAGAATACAGGAGCATATTCTTTCTAGATCCCGACATAAACTCGAGTCTGAACCTAGCCTCGTTAAAGCCTTTTCCCACCTACATCTATTTGAGTCACACATATAAACTTTTTTATTTTTCAATCCAAACTCTCCTTTTCCTGAAGGACTCCGGCGATATTTGACTTTACCTAAATCAACTCCCAAAGAAGAATCCCCAACGAAGAACTTTGAACGCTCAAGACAGATCAACTACATTTCAATCAAGGCTCGGAATACCTAATTCAAGACAAGCTTACTCAAAGTGGGGGCTTCCTATGTACGTGGTGGTTCCTCCACATCAAATCAAACTCCCAAAAAGTTGTAATATGCGGACCTCGTTTACGAACCCCGATTATTTACTAAAAATGATTTTCGAAAATCATTCTATCCATTTATGATCATTCTATTTCTCTACATGATATCCAGATCTCCTAGCCTTGCAAATCTCTAACCTTGCATTGCATTTCATACATCTTAGTCTTGCATAACCATGGCCTTAAATGATGTGTCATCTTCCTTAGCTTTCTTGATGCAAGTCCAAGGTCCAAAAGAAAAGCCCATGCATTATATGAGGAATTAGAATTATCAATGTTGATACTTATATTTATAACAGTCATAATTCAGTCAATTTTGATCCCTTTGAAGAAGATTGTCCCGAGCAAGGTTCTAGTGATGGTGATGATGAAAGTATCACAAGTTCAAACATGGTTGCTTCAATGTATCCAAGTGATGTGGAAAGTGAACTTACTTTATCTTTACAATTGCTTGCAAAAGTATTTACAAAAGAAAAGAAGCAAAGCACCTCTCGTGTAATTTGTAATTCATATGAAAATCTAGTGGAATCAAACGGGGAGGGTTTGGTTGTGAATAAAAAACAAGAAAGGGGTACTTCTTGTGATAACTCATCTCTAAATGGGTTATTAGGAGAATACCAAGATGAAAGAAATGAAAATAAGAGAGTGGGAGTATTTCAAAATTCATGGGAGAAAATGAGAGAAGATATTGAAAAGGTGAACAAAAGAAATCTTGAGAGGGTCAACAACAAAAGGAAACTCTTCAAACCTTGTCCAATCTTCACTATAAGAGATCACTCTTCATACTTTGGAAAACGAAGATTGAGGGCAAACTTTTTTGAAGAAAGGGAGAATGATGCAAGTCCAAGGTCCAAAAGAAAAGCCCATGCATTATATGAGGAATTAGAATTATCAATGTTGATACTTATATTTATAACAGCCATAATTTGGTCAATTTGGCTCATTTCGTGGACTTTAATAGGTCTATCAATAAGTTCACATTCTGAACTTACAGAAATAGTAGTCAAACACTTAATTTGGACAAGTTTTACACCGAATTCAAGTGTTGCATTACTGGGGAAGTTGATTTAAAGACCCAAGGAGCTGCTGCAAGAAGATGGACGTGTGTTGCTGTTTTGACGTGATCATGGACGTGTCTTTGTGTGCTTGTGTTGGTTGTAAGCCAAAGTCATATTTGGGCCTCTTTTTATTTGCTTAAGTGTGTTTCAATTTCAGTTGCAATAAGCTAGAGCTAGGGTTTGTCTATAACACCCCTGAATTTCGAGTGATTAATTAACTTAAATAATATTCGGCAGAGTTCCGTTTGGAATATGGACTGCCTAAAATTTAATTTAGGACTGGCGTCCGAATTATAAACCTATTTCAACAATTCAGCAGTACATATCCCAAATTCCCAACAACTCCACCCATCTCAAATGCCAACGAAATTCCTGTATAATTACTCGAAATCCAAACGTGTTATTCTGCGATTATTACGAGAATAATCGCTAAGGAAGAACTACCTGTACCAAAACTAAATTATAGCTTAATTTAAACTATTACAACCCAACCGAATAAAGATTTAGGTGGATTAATATTTACAACCCTAAGTCTCAAAATATTGATTATATATATAAGAAATGCACCAGAAAAGAACTATTATAACTATATTTACACAAAACAAGTGGACGTTGCTCTCCGCCCACACCCCGACTCTAAGCCCTCATGTACCTGCATATATCAGGCATGTAGTATCAACCAAACAGGCTGAGCAAGATTTATTACTGTAAAGCCAAATACATATGCAGGTAGGATGCATTAATTATATCCTACAAATCATTTACTTTTGCAACATAATACTAATAGAAACAATAAAAAAAAAAATTCTTCATTTCTTTTCCAAACCAAATACTCTTATATTTTCTTTGCTAAAACAATTTCTTTCAGAATCTTAGAATCATAAATCTATGGATGGAACGAACTTTATTTCCCATTGGGCTAGCTAGGCCCTCCGGATAATTATTAGACAAAGACCCCTAGTGTGCACACCCCACAAACGGCCAAACCGTAGCAGAAGATCTAAGTCCGGGGTACTGATCAACGTACCCCCAACTATTCTGTAATGTCGAGACCATCCCGACAAGGTTCCAATTCCTTGAGACACCATAAAGGCAATCCCAACCGTTTCAAAAACATAAAACTATCCATAAATCCTTCTCTGTAACTATTCTATAATTGAAGGTTTGAAAACAAATTGTTTGTATTAGGAGGAACATCCTCCTATTCAAACCAATATCAACTCAAGAGAGATACATACACTAGTACAAAATTGACGATTTGTGTCGGATGCGAGGCGCCCATTTGCGTCGGACAAGTAACTAGTCAATATTCACAACATTAAAAATTGATTATAACATATTATGTAATTGTAACGTACATATTATATACCTTAAACTCATCAGAGCTACATTTTGTCACAAATTCCTTCCAAATCTCTTCTGTGATGAAAGGATAGAGCACGTACGGTTGATTATCATTGTTAGGCCCCTTCCTCGTTTTTGTGATCCGGCGACTCACCAATCTTGACTTGAAATCTCTCCACCGCTTATCACAAGTAGTCAACACATCTCGTTTCTTCCTCTCATCCTCTTGTATTCCAAACTCTCTCGTCAATATACAAAATAATACACGATTAGTAACTAATAAACAAGATACCAATTAAATTAAAAGATTGACTTTTAAAATACATGTGTTACTTACTTTAGCATCTTCCCATAAACTATTTTTAAGGCCTAGTGGAACATCATCCCAACTATCGTACAAGATAGACACTTTGCTTCTACTGATTTCACCGCAATGTGTCTTGTACGCACCAACATGCTCCCCAATCAGACGCATCAACTGATCCCACTGAAGTACTCTCTGAACCCCGGGTATGGAATGGATCCCTTTTGTAGGACCTCTAGGCTTGCTCACTCTTTTCTTCCTACTACCTCCATCAGTAATCTCGGCCTCATAACGTGGTTGCCGATCATCTGATGCATCATGCATTATATCATCTTCCATTACTACACCTGAAACCAAATACAAATACCAACCAAAGACATGTTAGATTCATAAATGAAGTACTACAAAATTATTTTAACAATGCATGAAGATTATAAACAATAGTAGTTGCAATAATAATATTACATAAATTACCTATTAATCAGTTTTTTCTTTGACAACGTAAAATCCCTCATTATGGTCTTGACGAATGTAATTTGGGTCCAAATCTTCCCCTTATGTACTTGGAATGACTACCGACGAAGTAATAACTTCATTAAATTGTGCATCGTATTCTTCTTCATCGTGTACATCATCAATTCCAAGTATTCTCCTTTTTCCTTCAATGACAACATACCATTTCGAATCGACAGGGTCAACCATGTAGAAAACTTATTTTGCTTGTGATGCCAATATGAAACTATCTTCATGATGCCCTAACCGGCTGAAATTGACTAATGTAAAAAAGCCATGTTCATCCTTCTTTAAACCACGACGAATATCAACCCACTTGCATCGGAAAAGCGGAATCTTGAAGTCAACGTAGTCAAGTTCTAATATCTCTTCAATGAACCCGTAGTAAGACTTCTTTGTCTCAACAATTATTCTATCCCTTCTACTTGTACACTCTAATGACAAAGCCCCCAACGTAGCACCACTGTTTTGCATCGTGGATTTATAATCTTGCCGCTTAGTGTAAAATCAATAACCATTGATGTCATACCCTTCATAGGAAAGAACTTGCATCTTTGACCCATATGCCAGCCATCTCAATGTATCCGATACATCATTTTTTGGGTCAGCTAATTGGTTCATAACTCGTTCTTTAAACCAATCAATGAACGAACGATTATGCTCAATCACCAACTCACATGTATTATTCAATGGATACTGAACACTAAGAAGAGTCATGTGCTCATCTAAGTAAGGATGAACTTGTTTCAGATTTTCTAACACTAAATATTCTGCTTTCCTTTTCAACTCTCCATCAAGACACAATATTTTTTTACCAATGGTACCACAACCATCAAGTCTTCCTTCATATCTAGATTTTGGCAATCCAATTGCATGTGCACGTGCTAAATACTGACTTACATATTCAGATACTTCTTCTGCAACTGTTCTTTGGACAATACTTACTTCTGGTCTGGCTGGATTCATCACTTTGCCCTGCAAAGTACCCATATGTCTTTCGAAAGGCCACATATACCTCATACAAACGGGCCCACATAGTTTAATTTCTCGGACAAGATGAATTATTAAATTAGGCATGATGTCAAAGAATGATGGTGGGAAGTACATTTCAAATCGACACATCGTCTCTATTACATCAGCTTGCAAGTTATCTAGAGTGTTAGGATCAATCACCTTGCTAGAGATAGTTCTGAAGAAGAAACACAGCTTTGTTATCGTGTATCTTACTTGGGAAGGTAAAATTCCTCGTATTGAAAAAGGTAATAAATGCTGCATCAAGGTATGACAATCATGAGATTTCAAACCAACGAGTTTCAAGTCCTTCAGTGAGACAAGGTTTCGAAAATTTGACGAGTATCCAGCAGGGACCTTCAACCTATGCAGAAACACAGCTTTGTTATCGTTTTCTCCTTCTTAGACAAAGTGTAGCAAGCTGGTGGAAGATAATAGCGTTGTCCCCGCTCCTGAGGTGCTAATTCTGGTCTGCCCATTTCAGCCATGTCTTTCCTAGCTTTAACTCCATCCTTTGTCTTCCCGGGCATATTCAATAATGTGCCGACAATGGCATCACAAACATTTTTCTCAATGTGCATTAGATCAAGACAATGTCTGACTTCTAAACATTCCCAATATGGGAGGTCCCAGAACTTAGACCTTTTCTTGTATAAGTTCTTTGAGACACTTTTAAAGGGCTTGCCAAACACTGTTTCAGTATCCTTTACCCGCCTAGAAACCTGCTTTCCACGTAAGGCTACAAGGGCTTCTCTCATCTCCACTTTTCCGTTGAACAACTTTTTCTTCTTACGAAATGGATGATTTAAAGGAAGCCATGTACGATAACGCAGGTATACATTCTTCCCACAATGATGTAACCGCTCATCAATCATATCCCCATCACAAATAGGGCATGCCTTTGCTCCTTTAATTGTATACCCGGACAAATTCCCATAAGCCGGGAAATCATTAATCGAGCAAAATATCATGGCACGTAATGTGAATTCAGTTTTCGCATGCGCATCGAACATCGAAACACCTTCATCCCACAACAATTTCAGATCTTGAATGAGTGGGTCAAGATACACATCTATGTCGTTTCCGGGTTGCTTAGGACCCGAGATAAGAAGCGATAGCAGAATAAACTTACGCTTCATACATAACCAGAGGGGCAAATTATAAATGGTCAGTTGAACCGGCCAAGTGCTATGCTAGGTAACTAGGGTGCCAAATGGGTTCATCCCATCTGTACAAAGTCCAAGCCTAAGATTTCGAGGTTCTTTACCAAAACTGGAAAACTTTCGGTCGATATTTCTCCATTGCGGAGAATCGGCCGGATGTCTAAGCATCCCATCTTTCTTCCTCTCATCCGCATGCCACCTTAATAATTTAGCATTATTTTCATCCGAAAATAAACGCCTAAATCTCGGAATGATTGGAAGATACCAAAGAACCTTCGCCGGAGTTTCTTTCTTTCTCACCCCTTCATCATCCTCCTTTGTCTTGTACCGAGACTCTCCACACCGTGGACACTCACCCAAATCCTTGTACTCATTTCGATAGAGCACACAATTATTTTTACATGCATGTATCTTCTCATATTCCATACTAATGGACACAACAATTTCTTTGCCTCATAGGTAGAGTTGCGAATTTCATTCCCATGAGGTAGCAATTCTTGTAAAAAAGTGAACAACTCACTTTGACTTTTATCTGTCCAACTATGCTTCGATTTCATATTGAACAATGTAAGGATGCCGAAAGTTTAGTGAAATTCTTACACCCGGATACATAGGTTTGCCCGCCGCACTTAAAATATTATCGTACATATTCAGACGATCGGTTCCTTCATCCTCCAAATTGTGCAACATCTCATCTACCCTATCATTCTCATCATCCAGCCTATCATTCTCATCATCTACCCTATCATTATCATTATTATCCTCTCCTTTTTTGATATCAACCTCAACCTCATCATCAATGTGATCAACATGCAAATCATCACACAAGCTAGTGGAGCTCATACCCTGATCATAAAACTCTCCATGCCATGTCCACCTAGTATAGTTGCTCTTAAACCCACGACGAATCAAATGATCCTTAATTTGATCCACATCACGATACCCCCTAGAGTTATTGCAATCACAACAAGGACACAAGAATAACTTTGACCCATTCTGCGATTGATGTTCTAATGCAACCCTGATAAATTCATCAACCCCTTGTAGAAATGTCGCCGAAATCCGATTACCATACATCCAGGTTCGATCCATATTCATACACTAGAGACACCAAACAAGAACACAATATATCGATCACATCATTCAAAGTGTCTTATCAAATGCAGTCATGAACATTTGGGTCCTTATCACTCCAACCTAACCCATCCTTGAGTTTCTCATCTCACTAGTGAATGAATGTTTGGTTTTCAATTCTAAGAAAAATCCGGCAGCACTTCCCTACAGTTCTCCAAGTACACGATGAAGATAGTAGGTAAACTATCAACATATGTACCCAGAGAACGCTTAGGGAAATGAGCTAGATCTTTCTTAGAATCGAAAACCAAACATTCATTCACATCCTAAGTGAGATAAGAAACTCAAAGACAGTCCCAAACCAGGGACTATTCAAGACTTACTCCTAATGAGTAAGCCTCGAACGGGTATCTAGGCAAATGATGCACACATTGCAATTAAACAGCACAAACCAATCCATTCCTTAGATTTCCCTCCCCACCCCATTAAGGTATGTCCATATAGGTTTGGTCATAATTCAACGTATACTTTCCCAATCACATAACCAAATAATTCACATATACTTTTCCAATCACATTATAGGGGATAAATAAAACAAATCCACAAATCCAAATTAATGGTTAAATTAACATAAATTAGAAAATAGCAAAAGGTATAATACATACCTCTGCTCTCAAGGAGCAGCGAAGACAAGCACAACGAGGTGAGCTTGGAGAACCGGTAAACCGAGGAGCACAAGACACAAGGTGGCAACTGCAGTTCAATGTGGAGGAGAGGCAAAGTGAGAGAATGCAACACCATTGAAAGAGATGAGTTTGGATAGTCACACAACATATTACTAAATTTCACAAATTCAAGGTAAATAGGAAACTATAATATAAATTCTTATAAGTTTGAAATTCTAAAGTGACCATTCAAGAATTCTAACTCATAATCGAAACACATAATTCTAAAGTGAGCATTCAAGAAACACATGCAAGAAAGGTAGCAAAGAAAAAAAAACCCAGCCTCCTCCCCTCTCTCTCTTTTCTCTCTCAAACCCTAGCCTCTCCTACCCTTTCTTCATCTCTTAGGGGCTGCCATGGATGATTTCATCCATGGTAAGCCCCTTTTGCCCTTTTATTTTCAGTTTTTAGTTCATTTTCTAGTTTTGTTGAATAAATTAGTCTCTCTTTATGAGATTTTTTCAAACCCTGTTGTGGGGATTTTAGTCTCCGTTGTGGAGATCTCCATCTCCCCTATGGGAGTTGTGAGTATTGTTTTTTTGTCTTTAGGTATGAGAAATTGTTCTCATTGGTTGAAGTTCGAGACTCAACATGAAGGTATTGGAATCTCGTATGCAGTTAACATGGCTCAATCAATAATGTTCTTCCCAAACTATGTCAGAATGATAGACTTCCGCATCAATAGCTGCTTGATTCAACAAATACAAGGGGGTTGTGCTGTATTGCTCGATCTGGTTCATTGTTGTTTCTTCGAAGATAAATTTGATTTAACATTTTTTGATTGTATCTTGTTTTTCTTTAATACCTATTGTAGATGCCGTTGAGTCATCAATTAATGAAATTTCTCTTTCAAAAAAAAAAAAAAGAAACACATGCAAGAAATTGATTCAATACATTAAAATGTAGTAATAAACTCCTTGATTAAGTTGTAGAAAAAAAAGAGGGAAATTAAAAAAAAATTGACAGAAATTGAAAAAAAAAGACAAAAATTGAAAAACCGAAAAACATGACTTACATTGAAGCAGCGGCGTCAACACCCGGCGTGCAGCTGTGATGGCAGCGAGACAAGGAGTGCACCGATAAACACCGAGAACTAGGCACCTTCGCGTGATTATTCGCCGGTGAGAAGAGAGAGAGGATGGGAGTGACGAGCGAAAAAACGAGAAAGAGAGAGAGAATGCGAAAGAGAGAGAGTGCCGGAGAAGCGACGGTCGCCGGCGAAACGGGATTTGCCGGAGAAGCGACGGTCGCCGACGAGAATGCGACAATAAACGGGACTTTAATTCAGCGAAGGTCGACGGTTCGCAATCGCAGGAGAGAGAGAGAGTGTGAGAGAGTGTGAGAGTTCCGTTTGAGACCGTATAGTTTTGGGCTTTGAATTAAAGTCCCACACCATTTGCATCGCACGTGCACGAGGGTCCGACGCAGATAGTGGTGGAGGCGCATTTGCGTCGCACGTGCACAATGGTCCAACGCAGATAGTGGGCCTATGTGTTGGGCTGCATCCGCGTGGATAGTCTTTGCTCCGTAGTTTGGATACTTGGCTGCGTAGTGTGGATACTTGGGGGTGGAGTCATCTGCGTCGGACCCTAAGGACATGAGACACAGATAACTTATTTGCGTCATATATCAGCAACGTCCGACGCAGATAGTGCTCTTTGTATACATTTGGCTAACAACCATCTGCGTCGAATGAGCGTCGGGTCCGACGCAGATAGTTGTTTTTGCGTCGTTTGTCCTGAGGGTCCGACGCATATGTACTTTTCCTACTCTTATGGTGACATTATTTGCATCGGACTACTAATGATATGCGACGCAAATTGGCAATTTGCGTCAGTTCTTCGAGGGTGCGAGGCAAATGGACAGACGCAAATCCTCATTTCTGTACTAGTGATACCTTTATAATCTTTTCTGGTAACTATGAAAGTTTTAGTTGAAATCTTATCTTTTGTAGACCTTTCTCGTAACTATTAAAGATTTGAGTAAGGAATTTTACCTTTTAAACTATAGCAAACCAACTAGCTCAGTCAATACGGCTCCCCGATGAAACCGGGATCTACAATATAAGCATACATGTACTTAATAAATATTAATAGATTTGGCTACAATATAAGCATACATCTACAATATAGCTTTTATTAACTTTAGTTTAATAAAACATCAACCCCTTTTTTTTATATATAAAAGTAAGTATAACTAATTCTTATAACTAATTTACTTAAACTGCCATTTACCTTTGATTACCAAAGTAATCAATACCAACAATATTTAAATCACCCTTAGTTTATATTAAATCAACATTAATATTCCTATTATACATTTAGAAACCCAAAAAAAAATCATTGGAAAAACATTCATAAGAAAACATTCAAACTTGAAACACTCGAAACATTCATAAGAAAACCTAGGTCTTGATACCAACTATAACACCCCTGAATTTCGAGTGATTAATTAAATTAAATAATATTCGGCAGAGTTCCGTTTGAAATATGGACTGCCTAAAATTTAATTTAGGACTGGCGTCCGAATTATAAACCTGTTTGAACAATTCAGCAGTCCATATTCCAAATTCCCAACAACTCCACCCAGCTCAAATGCCAACGAAATTCCTGTATAATTAATCGAAATCCAAACGTGTTATTCCACGATTATTACGAGAATAATCGCTAAGGAAGAACTACATGTACCAAAACTAAATTAAAGCTTAATTTAAACTATTACAACCCAACCGAATAAAGATTTAGGTGGAGTATTTTTTACTACCCAAAGTCTCAAAATATTGATTATATATATAAGAAATGCACCAGAAAAAAACTATTATAACTATATTTACGCAAAACTAGTGGACGTTGCTCTCCGCCCACACCCCGGCTCTAAGCCCTCATGTACCTGCATATATCAGGCATGTAGTATCAGCCAAATACATATGCAGGTAGGATGCATTAATTATATGCTACAAATCATTTACTTTTGCAACCACAATACTAATAGAAACATTAAAAAAAATATTTTTCTTCATTTCTTTTCCAAACCAAATACTCTTCTATTTTCTTTGCTAAAACAATTTCTTTCAGAATCTTAGAATCATAAATCTATGGAATGGAACGAACTTTCTTTCCCATTGGGCTAGCTAGGCCCTCCGGATAACTATTAGACCAAGACCCCTAGTGTGCACACCCCACAAACGGCCAAACCGTAGCAGAAGATCTAAGTCCGGGTTACTGATCAACGTACCCCCAACTATTCTGTAATGTCGAGACCATCCCGACAAGGTTCCAATTCCTTGAGACACCACAAAGGCAATCCCAACCGTTTCAAAAACATAAAACTGTCCATAAATCCTTTTCTGTAACTATTCTATAATTCAAGGTTTGAAAACAAACTGTTTGTATTAGGAGGAACATCCTCCTATTCAAACCAATCTCAACCCAAGAGAGATACATACCTTTATAATCTTTTCTCGTAACTATGAAAGTTTTAGTTGAAATCTTATCTTTTGTAGACCTTTCTCGTAACTATTAAAGATTTGAGTAAGGAATCTTACCTTTTAAACTATAGCAAACCAACTAGCTCAATCAATACGGCTCCCCAATGAAACCGGGATCTATAATATAAACATACATGTACTTAATTAATATTAATAGATTTGGCTAAAATAGTTATTGAGCTTTTATTAACTTTAGTTTTATAAAAGATCAACCCCTTTTTTTTATATATAAAAGTAAGTATAACTAATTCTGATAACTTATTTACTTAAGCTGCCATTTACCTTTGATTACCAAAGTAATCAATACCAACAATACTAAAATCACCCTTAGTTAATATTAAATCAACATTAATATTCCTATTATACATTTAAACACCAAAAAAAAACCATTAGAAAAACATTCATAAGAAAACATTCAAACTTGAAACACTCGAAACTAACTATACAATTTATCAATTTTAAAAGAAACTTAAAATGGACATAACTTCCTCCTACGAGATCCAAATCAAGCATTTATTAAGCCTATATTGGATAAAATTTCAATACGAACAACTTTTGTGAAATTATATTTTTGCTAAAAATGCCCAGAAACTGCTTAAAACTGCATTTTACGAAATTGACAGGTAATTAATACGAATTACACCACAAATTTCATTGAACAACAAGTTTACTTAACATTCCATTAATCTAAACTAACTACTAAACACCTAAATAAACATTCTATTCATTCAATTCCACACCCAAATAATTAAAATCAAAACCCCCAATTCAATTTCATAAACATTAACCCTAACTTCATAATTTTAAAAGAAAAACTTAAATTAGTTGAGGAATTCAACTTACCCACTAATATAGAAGATTAGGGATGAAAAATGACTTGCAAAACACCCCTAAACAAGCCCTAGACGCTCCAAAACGAAGCAGCGTCGGGTCTTTTGCTCTCCCCTAGTGTCGCCTATCCGCCGCCTCTACGGAGTTGTTGTGGTCACTCGGTGGTGTGGTGGTCGGCGGCAAAGGTGAGTCGGTAATGGTGGTGGTTGTGTGTGAAGGATGAATATTGAAGGACCTGAGAGAATGAGATGGAGAAGAGGTGAAAAGGCGGTGAAGAAGAACGTATATGAGGTTTTCTTTGTTTTTCTTTTCTTTTTGTTTTATTGTTTTATTTTCCCCTTTTCCTCTTTTTTATATATATGTGAGTATATTCCCTCTTATTACTATTAAGTTAAAAATTATCCCCTAAACTTGCCCTACTACAACCATATAAATTACTATTTACAAGGTAATTCCTAAAGATAAATAAATTTAATATTAAATAAGCTAAAATAAATAATAAACTGTTTCAAAAACTGGGGTGTTACATTGTCTATGTTCTAAGTTAGGCATGTAATAGGAGTGGTTTAAGCTCTTAATTTGCTGCTAAAAAACGGCTCATTAATGAACCGTTACAAGGAGTGAATTAAGGGGTGATTAGTGTCGTAAGCCTTTACATTCTTGGACAGTTTTCTTAGGAGTTGTAGCTTATGTTTTTACTTCCTTTCTTAGCTTGTATTTCCTATAAATAGGGAGCTAATAAGAAGTAATAGACAACTTTGTGATTTGATTAAAAAACCTTGTGTTTCCAAGTTTATGATTTGAGTTTGTCTCAAGTGTTAGCTTTCCTAATTACTTTGAGTGAATCTTGAGTGATAAGCCTAGGGGAGATTGAGTGAGTCTTATCTCTGGCCAAGAACCCCAAAACTTTGAGTGTGTTCTTGAGTTTTGGCATTTATCCTCGTTTCGAGTGATTTCTTGTCAAAGTGAGTGTTCTATTGTCCCTAAGTTTAGAATCATCATCCAATCCTTTGGAAGGTGTTTTTAGACTTTCATCATTTGCATAACCTTAATCCGTGCATAGTGTCCCATGCATCCTTAGAGAGTATAAGTTTGCATTATTGCATCATTATGTGCTTTATCTGAGTTGTTTGCACCTATCTGCTAACATCTTCTTCTACAGGTAATCAGATTTCTTCTAGTTATTAACCTGCGTACTAACTTTGTTTTGCATAGACCGGCGTATACAAATCGGTTCTAAACTGCAGAGCGTTTAGAATCGGTCTCCGTCCCGACACCGTATACTTTGACTTTCGGTTTCCTGAACCTCAGTCAAAGTGGGGGCTTCTGTAGACACATAATCGTGTCTCCCCATTAAAGGGCTCGATGATGAAACATACCGCGGTCTTTATTGGTCCGACCCAAGGGCAGAGCAGTCCGAAGAGCCATCCCAAAACTATATTAAAGGTGTTAAATCCGTATTTTGAAGCCCATAAATAAGATTTCAAGCCTAACTCTTTGAATAGCCCATTTAATTATTCATTGATAATTAATTATTTTATTTCAATAAAATAAATATTTTCAAAGATATTTTTTTATAATCAAAATCGGATTTTATCCCGTAAAATCAGATTTTCGGAGTTAAAAGATAAAAGAAAATCTTTAAAACGCGTTTTTATCAAAAAGTTGTCAAAACGTGACAAAAGCAAGGCGGTGCGCTGAGCGCACCAACGTGTGCTGAGTGCACCAATGTGTGCTGAGTGCACCACCCTGCCACGTAGACTTATGTGTCATAAAGCACGTGTCGTAAGCGTGCGCTTAGCGCACAGAAGTGTGCCGAGCGCACGTGTCGTGGCACGTAGACTTATGTGTCATACAGTGTCCTGAGTCAAGCGTACTTCTCTGTGTGAGACGCATCTTTTTCTTTCTTATCTTTTTCAAAGCACGTACCACGTGTACGCTTTCTACTAGGCGTGCCGCGTCAGGCGCGCCAATCTGCACCTGACACGTGGATTTGCACGTGACACGTCATCTTGCGCCTGGCGTAGATGGCGCGTGAAGCGCAGTTCCGTTTTCCCTATAAATAGGCTTCGATTTTCAGAATTAAGAACGGTTTTTTCAACACATAACACTCGACTTCTATATTAAGAATACACTTATGAACCTCTTTACAACAAACATATTCTCTCTACAAAACACATACAAACACATTTTTAGGCTTCACGATTGCTCGTCTCGAAGGTTGTCAATCTCGCAGACTCAAGCCACGCTATTATCCTGAGGGTCCTTGAATAATCTATTATTTTTATATTACTAACAATTTCCTTCATAATGTAGATCTTTAGTATAAAAATTGCTCTTTTGTATATTCTAACCTTTTATTTCTCTTTTTTATTTATTTTCATATATTATTGCATGCTTGCCTGATTGTTCTATGCATTATTTTTTATCACCCACATGTTATTATTGCTAATCAAAGACCTAAAGAACTGTTCTAATATTAATCAGATAATTTGGACAACCTGTTAGGTTCCCTGTAATTTGATTCCTTAATAACATATCACTAAAAAATACTCTCTTATGTGTTTCCTGAACGATTTGGGTGATAACGGAATTAACCAGACAGGCCAACAATGGGCGAATATGGTTCATTATGACCATGTTCGTACCCTCACCCCCGAACTCAATCTTTGATTCATTTTGACCATCTATGGAGTCATGACAGGGAAATTTACATTGGATAAGTCCCTAATTTGTCCCTATGATTTTCCATGTCCAATTAGGTTTATGAGTCTTCCTTTAAAGACTTATTGGCGACTTCAAAACAATTTTCAATAAAAACTTTACAATGGGATAGTCAAATCAAATATGCGTTCACACCTCATTGGCGAAATAAAAACACGTCTACACTCATCAAAATAACAAATTGCTTGAAGCTCCCACGAAGAAATACAAATGGCGGAATTTATATCTCATATTCATCTCATTTATTTTAAGCCTTCTTTTGGAAAAAATCTTTTTCTGCACATAAATGAAAGCTTGAATTCGAGATGAATATCTAAACCGACGTGTAAAGCAGACCTGTAAATCGACGGAATTGTGTGTTTTTGCCTAAACAATCTAAATTTGATGTTTCCTAATTGAGATCCAACTAAGTTTGATTGTCAGGTGGAATTTAAAAAAGGAAGTTGATGGATTAAAGAGGAAGAGGAAGAGGAAAGATTGTGAAGAAAATCAGCATGGGAAGGGGAAAAGGAAGGTTTACTTTGTTTCTTGAATTCAATTTATAGATAATTTATAAAAAAAATAAAAATAAAAAGGTAGGCTAAGCCGCTTAGAAATAAGATTGTAAAAGTAGTTTGAAAGCCAAAGTACTTATTCCGTCAACTTAAAAAAAATAACTTTTTGAAACATATGTAATTAGCACAAGCAAATTATACCATAGGAAAACAAAGATATATGATATACATAATAGGTGTTTCAAGATACATGGAGAAGGCTCTCAAACAACATGATACCAAATATTTATTTCATATGATTGTGGATTAAATTATCAGCTTAAGAAGGGTTCAAAGTCGCAAGTGGTATGATTAATAACCAAAATTATGGGATCATGACAATCGTTGCTTAAGGGACACTTCTTCTTTTAAAAAAGAACGAGGAAGAAAACTTCGAAAGATTATTTATTTGCTAAAATGCAATATATTGATACAAGCTACTGAATATATTTATTGAATTTTGTGTTACTCATGTTAGTTAAAATTCTTAAATATGTGAACTATGAAGCTCCTCAAATAAATTAGATTTTGTACCAATGTGAAATTTTTGGATTTGATGCCCATTTTATTGGTCTTACTTTTTTAAAAAGTAGTTGGCTGCCAAACATGCATGAAAATATATATCCTATTTAATTTAGATGAGTTACACTTTAAAATCATTTACCCAAGTGGATAACATATTTACGTTTGCATTATATTAGATTACAACTAAATTATTTGATCGATACTTTAATTTGTATACTTTTTCATCAACTATATATTGATTTCAATATCATGATTAGAATAACATGTAAACTAAATATTTAATTTTATAATTTTTCAACTTTGAACACAGCCATTTAAATATTTATGTATTAAATAAATATGGAATAAAAATATATTTTATAAACAAAGAAAAAAATCCTGCGCATTATGCACGGGGCTAAAAACTCGTTTATCTTTACAAAATCTCTACATCTAATATCTAATACCATTATAAAAACATGTGAGCAAGGATTATATCCCGCCACATGTCACCCCATTTTATATACTTACATGGGGCTACTTCATATTTAACATAGTAGTTTTCTAAAAAATGATCAAAAGATTTTCGTACATTAAAGGCCATTTTACTTTGAATGTATTCTATCACACCCCTGCATCTCTTAATTACTTGAAACCAAAAGTAAAAAAAAAAATTTGTATGAACTACTATGACATAAACAAAAAAAACATATAGGGAATTTATAATTGATTTTTTGTTTAATGGGCCTGTTTAGGAGTTTCGGTCCTTAGAATAGGTTTAAAGATGGATGGATTACTTATTAAATTACTTTATTTTTTCAATTAACATTTTAGGTATGTGTATTTTCTTTGTTAATTTTATTTCTTTTTGGTGGAGTAGGGAGCATGACAAACTTTATAAATATAGATTTAGGGTTGAAGAATAGATAGAGATAAATTAATATTGATCATTAGTTGAGCATTGTGTTAAGTCATTCATTAAGTAAATGTTTTATAATATTTTTATGATTCCTTAATGTTTATACATATATATTAGTTAAAGGGGAGCCGCTAACCTTAAAAGATAGGAAAAATGGATCAGAATACCCCCAACTTTGCGTCGTCCACTTTTAATACCCCCCACTACGAGTCATTTCTGAATAATCCCAACTACGTGGGAGATCTTCCGAAAATGCACGGTTACTAGAAAGAACCGGTTTACCAGGTTAAAATAATACCACGTGTCATGTTCTTATTGGTTGTTTACTTAATTTTTTTTATTTCGCTTTTTTTATCACCCCACCCTTACCCTTTTCCTCCCCCCACCCAACTGCCACCCCTCCTCTTCCTCAACCACCAGCATTCATCCCCTTGCTCTTTCTCCCTCGTTCCCCACCCCCGTCCACCGGAAACCCCCTCTCCCAACCTCCTCCCCCTTCCCCCACTCTCCAAAACAACTCCCTCGCTCACCTTGCCACAATTTCCTCTTCTCTACCAGTCAGCCATATGACCCCAACCACCTCCAGGATCCAGGCGGCGGGTGTTCTGGTCCTCTGACCTCGACCTTCAACTTTTTGTGTGACGGTCTTTAATTTTAACAGCACTAGAATTATTGTCGTTGATGCTGACGTGTCAATCGGTGGTAGTGGGTCCACCGAAAATGTAATCGGATAGTAAATCTGCTTTTCATATCATTCAAAAAAATTTATTGTTTTTTGTAATAATAATATGTAATATCATTGCACACAAACTATATAATTTTCTTATACCTTTAATTCTAAATAAGACTATATTGCTCTGTTATAGGTACTACAAGGAAACAACCACCACAAATGCTATTATCATCTTCAGAGAAAGGGGATATCATTCAAAGAAACCCATTGTTAGATATTACTAATGGTATGACATTATGAGTTTCAAATCTCTTTAACCATTTTTATGTTGTTATTTGTAATCGGTTGTATGTAATTTTTATGTATATTGAGAAATAAAATTATCGAGGGAAGTTAATTATTGTACATCATTATATTTTATACCTTGATTTATAATTCTATTGTACATTATAGATTAATAAATATATTGATTTATAATATTTCTGAAATTATTAAAAAATGAAAAAGTAACATTTTAAATGTGATGAATTGATGTATGTAAGATGCTTTGACAATATTAATACCTTATTCTTCATCGGATTTTATCCTCCATCAAGTCGTCATTAACACTAGAAATGAACTGTAAAAAGTTAGCTACAAATATGTTAGATGTAATATGCACCAATTACATAGTACTTTTCAAAAGACTAACAATAAAGCACATCATCTAAAACATAATAACAATGCTTTCAAAAATTATACCAACTTTTATTTGACAAATTATAAATATAGAGTAATGTATTATCAAGCTTAATTCCCTACAGAATTTAGCAACCGACCCAATTAAGCTCTTTAACATGATTTTATTAGTTTTGTTTCGGTATGAAATAATTAAGTGGGGTGGGAGTAAACCGGTATCTCCTTATCACGTGAGCTGGTTTGATGACCTACAATACAAAACATGTAAACTAACATCGGGGGTTGATCCGAGGAACGCCCCTCTGATACCTAAGTCAGTTAAGGTAAAGCCAGTAGCTCTCAAGTGCAGTATAATTATGATTGTGAACGTACCTTCTGACTCATTTAATGGGTATTTATAGGAGTTGGTAGTATCCCAAGCAAGGTAGGACACTACTCCTATTGGCTGAATACAATTCTATCCTCTTTTTTTACTTATCTTTAGGCCCATAGGCCTTCCTAATATAGTACTGGATCAGGCCCAGGCTCATTTGAGGATGGCCCAGGTGGCAAGCACCGGTAAGGGTACCAGATAGGGACTGGTATGATAGGAATACCGGTATCATATACATTCTTCTTCTGTTCATCCGGAGATACCTACATGGTTTGACCATGATGGTCAATGGCGGTCCAGTTGGACCGGAATGGAACTTGAATAGCCCCATACAACTAGCCCCAAGTCGGTATAACTGGCACAGTTATATCCTGCTTAGTCAACATAAAGGTCGTCATGGGTGTTGTGAATTTTGAATTGGACTCCTGAATCATGTAGGACCGGTAAGGGGTTCCATCGATAAGGCTGGCTTACTGAAGACGAAACATCGCCTCCATTTTCGTGCCAAATAGAGAGAGCCCCTAGGTAACCGTTTGATTGATGGGCGTTTGTGTGGTGACATGTGGCATAATCGTGTCATTGCAGTTGAAACGCCTTTTTAATCTTGGCCGTTCTCGTGCCTATAAGTAGGGATTTTTCCCCCCTTTTTCTTACTTTACTCAAACACAAACTCAAAGCAAGGATTTTCTGGCGATCTTCTCTCAAAACTTCCGAATCTTCTTTTACTCCAAAGTCACTCATCTCTTACTCAAATTACGTGAAACAAGTTGCGAATTATTCATTGTCGATTGCCGCTTCATGATTGAGTAATTTTTTGAGTATTCGTGTCGGCTGACCTGAGTTCATCGCTTCTCTTCATTTTCGAGCGTCGGGGCTGCTCGTACTTCCTCTCACTTGATTTCATTTTCCAGGTAATCCTACATTCCCACAATTTTTCTTGCTTTTAAACATGTTTTCTCAATCTGATTCTCAAAATAACTTAGAGAGCCCCAATTCCGTGACCGATAGCGACCTAGGCTCCGGTAGTTCGTCTTCCTCTAGTCCAGTAATCTCGGCCAATTCGCCGGTAGTAGATGTGACTTTAGGAAATAGGAGTAAATCTGGTCATGACTGCAGCACTTCCGATAGGGCCGTTCTGGGAACCTCTCAACCGATATTGCATGCTTCTCCCCTTACCGCCGTCAGAGCCTTAGGTGATGTTATAGGAGTGCCGGTTTCAGGCCAAAATCGAACTATGCTTGGGCTTGCTGAACATTCTCCCTTGCTTTTCCCTTCTCGAGCCGGTACCTCTACTATTCCCCCGGGTGAGGCCTCATCGTCAAGACTGGTAGAGGTGTTAGAGGAGGTTTTGCCTAGTAATAGCACTCCTGAGCCAGGTGAGGATGACGATATGAATGAAGCTGAGGATGATGTGGATTCTGACACTGTCAATAACGTTGTTCGTAGGATGATGTCGGGAGCTGAGTCGACTTCTTGGGAAGCCGATAGTGACGAGGAGAACCCTCCGGAAGTCATTCTGGAGGATGAGGACGACAAGACCTTGGCTGACCTATATATGCCGGCTTGCGAGGAGGGCAGTCCTTCCTTTGTGCAAATTGATGACGGCTGGAGTAAAACCTCCTTAGAGAACGAAATCTGCCGGAAGGGGCTGAGGTATTTGCCTTCCCGGATGACTATGAGTTGGTAATGCCGTCCTCGGGATGCCGGGTAATAGATTGTCCGCCTGGGCACATAGCTGTCTATGCCCATCAGGTAGACTTTAGTCTTAAGTTCCCCTTGGACCCCTTTTTGGTAAAAATATTTAAGGCCTGGAACATTTGCTTGGCGCAACTAACGCCGTTAGGGTGGTGTAACCTCAGAGCGTATGCTTGGACCGTACACTACAAGAGGTTTCTCGAGACGTTGAACCTGTTCCGGAAGCTCTACTGGATTCAGGAAGACGGTTCCGCCAAGGGGAACGAAAAGGGCAAGAGGAAGTGGTCTAGGGCCGACAAGGAACTTGGCCAAGGTGGTTGGATATCCTTGTATACCGAGGGAGGGAAGTTGACAGTATATCCGAAGCTAACTTCCTTGAAGGTTGGAAGCCTCATTTTTTCTGGGTGAGGGTGCCGGTCAACTTTCCATTGCGCCGATACTTCACAATGTCGCGGCCGAGGATGTTGCATATTCCCGACAAGCGCCTTACTCGCCGGGAATTGATTGCTTTTTAATATTTTAATGGATCTTCGGTGTCGGCCTTAAAAGGCCCAAACCCGTGTCAGTTCCCCTCACTTGGCTGCCCCATGCCCAATATATTATGGGCAACGCGGCTTTCTCCGCCTTGGGTTTCTCCCAGGCGGACCCTCACTGTAAGAACCGGAAACGTAATGGGTTTGGTGCATGACCTTTGTTGCTGTTGTTATTTAGATAGGTATGTGCTTATCTTGTATATCGTTCTGACCTTTTTATTGTTTTTGCAGGCTGGGAACATCTTATTCGAGACGCTCCTCACCTGAATCGGAATTTCATCCCGATATCAAACATGCCTCCCAAGCCGGCGAAGAAATTCACCATGATTCCCCTAGCATTAGTAGCGGGAGGGAAACAAGGTCTCGCGTAGGTCGCGGTGATGGTGGTGACAAGACCGGGGGTCTCTTGGAAAATTTCCCAAATGGGACCCGTCAAGAAACCGATCGTCGTTCCTAAGAAGAGGAAGGCGGTCACTACAGAGAAGGGCGCCGGGGATAGCAACCCCAAGCGGCCCGCTATTAAGGTCCCAACGAAGGAAACTCAGGTTTCCGTGGTTCCTGAGGGACCCCGTCTTTTAAAGGGACGGGTTGGGGAGGTCAGGACCTCATCCCTTCGGCCTAATATATACTGGCGCCTAACGCCGGCAAGCAATGATCCCATAACTTCAACATTCCGTCCAGCTGCAAAAGGTCGGCTTCATCAAGCAGGCCGAGATTAACATACCAGAGACCCTTTGGAAAAGGTGATCCCGGTCGCCTGTCCATGACGGCGAATTATTTCAGCCAAAGCTGAACGTTCTCGACGATGAGTCTTTGCTTCTGGACCGTCCTCTGGAAGGCGGCAATCTCGGTAATCGGCTTTTGAAGGGCCTGCAGCTGAAATACGACATGCTGGTGGAGAAGATCAGGGTTGCTGTTGTCGTGCATGCTCACAATCTGGTTGTGGTAAGTTATTATTTTCACATTTCACTTAGCTATTAAAATTTATTGATTATTTTTCTTACACTTGGTTGTTCGTCTTTGTTTTCATTGTAGTCGGCTCATTCCGGAAAAGAGCTATGCGATATTTACCGGTACTTCCAGGGTGCCTACTTCAACGAAGTAGAGGAGCATGCTGGATACCGGAAGGAGCTGGCAGCTAAAATGGAAACGCTGAGCCGGGCTCAGGCTGAGTAAGAGAAGCTGAAGTCCGTCAAGGCGGAGCTAGAGGCCGTAAAGGGAGAGCTTCAATTGGCCAAAGTTAATATCGGGTCGTTGAAGGTGACTCTCAAGGACCAGGCCGGTTTGGAGAGTCATCTGCAGAAGGCGAAGGGTGAGCGTCAGGCCGCTAAGGATCATAAGGCTGACGCTGTGGCGGATTACCAGAAGTCCATCGATCACTTCGTCACCCATCTTGCCAACCGATACAGTGGGATTTAATCTGCTGCTATGCGGTGCGCTAAGCATGCCATCCCTGGTATCGATTGGGTGCGGTGGAGGACACTCATGGCCGCCGAGAGTTCGAGACGCCCGTTGAAGGCGAGACTCTTGATGACGGGGTTACAGAGGCAGACATTGTCAATGCGGACCCTCGATTTGAGTTTGACAAGCCAGTAGACCAGGTCGTCACCGCCGAGGATGCCGTCAACACCGAGGTCGTCAGCACCTAGGTTGTTGACTTGGATGGTGACAAGGGTCCTGACGGTGCTGATCCGGCTGTAGTTGTTGTCCCAGATTCAGAGGCCGCTAAAGCTCTCGAATCTAAGGCTGCTAACAACAGATGTGTTAGCGGGGCTTCCCTTGTGCTTCTCTCTACTTTCCTTCCGGTTGAAGCTTCCCTTATGCTTCTCCCCGTTTTTGTCAAGAACGTGCCTGTTGTGGCCGGTTTTGAAGCTTCTTTTCTCTTATGTTTGACATCTTGTAATTAGTCCCGATTAAGAACTCTTGTAATTGGTTATGCAATGAAATGAAATGATATTTGCCCAACTCTTTTGTCGGTACATTATGTTTTCTTTATTGCTTTTATTATTGTCTTGCTCTTTATCAACGTCAACTGATAATACATCTTTTATAATGGCAGATCCACGTAGGTCGTAGACCGTTAATAGATTTATACTTTAACACTCTTGTGCCAGCAGATCCACTCAGGTCGTAGACCAGCAAAGATTAGACATTGTTATGACGTATATTTCTCTTACAGGCAGATCCTCGTAAGCCATAGACTAGTAAGAGAGTTGGGAATCCATCCCCTTCTTGTCGGCAGATCCTTTTAGGTCATGGACCGACAAGAGACATAGTAGTGCATGTGCTCTCCTGCTGTCTGCAGATCCGCTTGGGTCATTGACCGATAGGTGGAATAGTCACGTGCACTCTCGTTTCCTCGTGACGGTAGATCCAATTAGGTCATTGACCGTCCAGGGACTATAATTCATAAAACAGAAAGAAGTAGGAAGATGCTCATCTTATTTATTATAAGTGGCTCTTCCTGATCGAACCAGAATTATTGTATGTAACTAAGCAAATGCTAATGCTGTGAGTTTCGGTAACAATGCCTTATTGTTATAAAAATACTACTCCTGCCACAATCCTGTTTTATGACTTATCTAAACTAGAAAAGCATTAAACAAAGTACTTCTTAAGCACGCTGGCATTCCAGCTGTTCTTGAGCAGTTTGCCCGCTATATGTTCCAGACGGTAGGCTCCTGGGACGATTTCTTCCTTACCCGGATAGGGTCCTTCCAAATAGGCCATTAGCTTATCCTCAATATGGGCTTTGCCTGTGGCTGTCGTGCGTCTTAGGAGCAAGTCTCCTTTCTCTTTGGGTTGGCTTCGTACCCTAAAATTGTAGGTCTTACTTATTCGATCCTTGTAAGCGGTCGATCGGAGTTCTGCTGCCAGTTTGACTTCAGGTAATAGGTCGAGATCTTTCTTGTGCAGCTTATCATTCAGCTCTGGGTCGAAGTTCAGGATTCGCTAGTTTGGCAGTCTAACTTCGACAGATAACACTGCTTCAGCCCCAAATGCCAGCCTGAAAGGGGTTTCGCCTGTAGCTTCTTTCACGTAAGCTTGCGCATCTGCTAACATTTCGGCCAGTAAAAACCGACTCGTAGAGCCTTTAGCGCCATCGTCTTTCCTCCGATATGATTTCCACACACTCCTTCATGAATTTCTTCCATTAGCTTCGTGGCCTCATGGGCCGTTACGCACCGTATGAGTGGGAGTGAGAGCCCTTTTTTGTACAGCTGCCCCCGGAAGATGCAATACCATATTTCTTCTCTTTTAATATTCTTTGCCGCCATCTTATCCTCAAGTAAGTCATTAGTCAATTTGTATGCCATCATTTCATTATACCATTCTTGTCCCTGAGCGATCACATTTACCTCGGATTGGGCGATATCTATGCTTCGTTTTGGCAGTATTTCTATCATGACGATTCTTTTCAGATCAACTGTACTCGAGCTTGCCAACTTCGACGAGGCATCAGCTGCCATGTTCTCTGTCCTTGGGACCAGTATTACCTTGAAACTCTGGAGTGGAGCCGTTATCTGTTTTACCCTGCTTAGTTATTTCTGCATTACCGGCTCTCTGGCTTCGTACGTCCCTTCTATCTGACTTACAATAAGCTGGGAGTCTGTCGTCATTTTTACTTTCTTGGCCCCTGCCGCTCGGCAATAGCTGCCTCATACTCCTCTTCATTGTTCAATGCTTTGAACCCAAAACGGACGGCATACTCGAAAGTATCTCCCTCTAGCGATATCATGACCACTCCGGCCCCAGCTCCTGTTTGGGCTGCAGATGCGTCTACTGAGATTTGCCAGGTGCCGACAGATTCCTCAGTATCCTCATATGTTGTTTTTAATATGAAATTGGCCAGGGCATGTGCCTTAATGGCGGTGTGCGGCGGTACTCTATGTCGAACTCGGACAACTCAGTGCCCATTTGAGCAGGCATATCGATGGTATCCGGCTTGTGGAGAGCCTTCTCCAGGGCGATTGGTAAACACTTGTACCGTGTGAGAATCAAAGTACGGTCTCAGTTTCCTTGCCGCTATTAGCACGACATATGCCATCTTTTCTAATAGTTGTTGAAGTTGTTCTTTTACGACATTGAATGCCTGTCTCTGTTCATCCCCCCATTCGAACTTCTTATTTCCCCTTAGGACCTTGAAGAAAAGCAGTGTAACACCCCGTAATTTTCACTCTTTATTTTTGGCGTTGTTTATATTAAAATGATATTTTCCCTTAAAATAAAATAATTTAATTATTAAAAACTATTTTGAAAGTTTATAATTATTTAATTATTGTATTATGTTGTTGTGATTATTAATTTAAGGTGTATATATATTTATTTAGTAATTTCATTAGGTAGATATATAATGTGCGTATTTATTTTATCATATAGTTTGTAATTCTATAAATTTAAGTACCGTGTGATTTTATTTTAAGCGTTAAATATATTTTGGACCGACCAACGTAACGAAATTGCAAGCCCATTCTATATACCATATGGTCCGAAATTTTGGGTGTAAAAACATTGGATGAGCATCTCCATTTCAGCTTTGTAACCACCAAGAGATGAGGGGTCAAGCCTTCATAAACCCCCCATCAATTGCCACCATTAACCCCCCCATTAACCCACCTTAATGCACCCTTAAACTCTTTGCTTAGTGAGGTGAATAATCTCATTACTTTATGCACTTTAACCCCCTCCAAAACCTGGAAACAATCAGAAAAAAACGTGCTTCACAACTCTTCTTCTTCTCTCTTTCGCATTTTCGGCCATTTCTGCACACCAATTTTGTTTGCATCGTATCTCCTTCGTTTCTTATCGAAATTGGGCGTGTGAATAGTCGAAATTCATCTACTCGAATAGATCTTGCTCTTGGTAGTTATGGAAGATACCGGAAGAATTAGTCGCAGTTTGCGTTTAAAGCAGGCGAGTCATCCGGTTTTCTTGGAGTTTTCGGGAGCAATGTTATTCTCTTCTTTCTCTGCCATTCTAGTATTATTTTTCCACCTAAAATCAAGGTAACTAACGTCTCTTCTAGCACGTTAGAATAAAAGTAGTTGTTTTACTCTTGTTAGAATTCATGTTAGTAGGCATAGATTCATGTTAGGATTATTTTCATTTGGAGTTTTATGTGCCTAATGTTAAGCCTATATTGTTATAAGATTACCGCTAAGTATCTTGTTGTTTTGATAGCATGAAAGTACTTGTGAATGGTAGGAATTAGAGCCTTGAAGTATTGTTCATGCCTTAGTATTTGTCATATTGAGTGTATTTGTCATTTGGTGTAGTTTTGGGTGTAATTTGATGAGATTTATAATCTGGAAATTATCATGTTTGGGGCTATGTAATTTATGTTTTATATTATTCTTCATGTTAAACAAGTTAATTTGTATGGTAATAATCATATATTGGCTTGGGTTTCTTTCGTTTTGATGTATGAGTATATGTGGTGAAAATTCGGATGAAATACTGCTGTGCACGAGGAAAAGAAGCAGACGGCTTCTCGCGTCCCGCGAACAATTTCGCGACCCGCGACCAGTTTGGACAGTGTATGTTCAAAGTGTCATATCTCACTCGTTTTACATCGGAATTGAGCTTATGACCATTCGTTGGAAAGATATTTAGATAATTTTTAACATGCAATTAGAATCACATAAAAATATTATGTATACTTAAAGTTATGTCTATTTGAAGTTGCTGCTTATGTTTCAAACCATTTTCAAAAGGCGTACTTTGTTGTGTTGAAGCATGTCAAGACTTGTTTTGAGGTGAAATCTTGTTATATGGAGCTTTTTGAAGAATTGTTGCATGTTTTATTTATTTATTTTTATTATCGAGTTGAATGATATATTTACTTATAGTTATATTGTGAGTGTCTTATTTATTTTATGATGGTATTGTTGTTTGTAATTAAATTGAGAGTATTATAATGTTGTGATTTTATAAATCAATATCTAAGTTGTCGACGTTATAGTACTCGAGGGAGAATAATATTGTCTTTAGTACCGTTTCGCCAAGAGTTATGTACCGGGGGTATTATAACTAACGTCGTAAGTAACCTTGTACCCAAACTCAGACAACGAGAGTGTAGTAGTTTGGAGTATTTGATTTTACGGTTTTTTCACCATATACCCCTGACAAATTTTTTTTTGCACCATATACCCTTTCAACTTTCCAAATGCACCATATACCCCTCACGTTTGAAAAAATACATCCACTTACCCTTATGACTAACGGAAGTCTAACACCGTTAGTCATTAACCCTTAATCCCCCTCTAACCCTAATTTAACTAACCTAAAACTAAACCTAACCTAACCCTAACCCCTAATCCCCCTTTAATCCTAACCCTAATCTAATACCCTAACCCTAACCACCCAACCCCCACCCCACCCCTTCCCCCCCCACCACGAGCACCCCCCTAAAGCCGTCGCGAGAACCGGCCTCGCGGCACCTCGCACCACCCTCGCACCTCCTTCACAAGACACCCTCGCACCACCTTCGCGGCACTCTTGAATCCCTCGCAGCACCTCGAAACCACCACGAACCCACACATCACCACGAAAGTCGCCACCACCACAAACCCACAACCTCCCTAAACTCCCGAATCTACCACGCGAACCATGAACCCCACAAAATCCGCGAAAAGAAAAAAAAGAGAAAGCCGGAATTTCGGTGGGTGCGAAGAGGCGCAGGGGTGTTGTGAGGAGGGGGGAGAGACGCGGTGTGGCGCCGCGCATCCGGAGGGGCTCGCGAGGGTTGGTGGGTGGGGGAGGGAGGGGCTGCGGGATGAGGGCCGCCTCGAGGGGCGCGACTCGGGGAAAGGGGTTGCGCGACGGTCGGGGAAGGGGAGGGGGAGGGAGCTCGCGTGATTCAGCAGGGAAGGGGGAGAAGGAGTGTGCGGGGAAGGTGGAGGGGGAGGGAGTGGGGTGCTACGGGGGAAGGGGGGCTGCGGGGAGGGGAGGGGGGCTGGGGAAGGGTGGTGGTGCAGTGGGGGGGGGGGGGTGGGGGTAAGGGGGGTGGGGGGAGGGGTGGGGGTGTTAAGTGTTAGGGTTAGGGTATTAGAGTTAGAGTTAGGGTTAGGATTAGGGGTAGATTTAGGTTAGTTAAATTAGGGTTAGAGGGGGATTAAGGGTTAATGACTAACGGTGTTAGACTTCCGTTAGTCATAAGGGTAAGTGGATGTATTTTTTCAAACGTGAGGGGTATATGGTGCATTTGGAAAGTTGAAAGGGTATATGGTGCAAAAAAAAAATTGCAGGGGTATATGGTGAAAAAACCGTTGATTTTATTGTGCATTTCGTGTATAATTATGTTTTAAAGAGTGTTTATTCTTTTTGGTTGGGTGAAATGATTTTTTTGTTATATCATTATTAATTTGAGAAGAATAAATATTGTTGAATTGAGACTGTTGGATTGCGATCCTAGTTTCTGTTGATTTTAGGAGTAAGGCCTGAAGGGCATCCTTATTATTCATATTTGATGAATAAATTATAGTATTTATTTGTAGAAATATTTTATTGAGATTAAGATATCCGATGAGATAGATATAGTTCCCGGTGAAGAACATGCCAACCACCGAGGTTGCGATTTAGGGTGTAATACATGGGTTAATTGTTGTCGTTCGAGAGGTTGGGAAGTACTGAGCTTGGGTACTATCCTGCATCGAGAGTTTGGCCATTCTTAGACACAAGCAGTAGGGAACGTAAGCCCATAGGCTGTCTGGAGATTTCGATCTGACAAACCTTAGGAAGTGGGTTGCGATCCACTGGCGTTCTGCTCTTTATCAAAACCTATTATATTATTTTATTTAATTATTTTGGAGGCTTATGCTATGGATCTTTCATGCTTATCTTAAGCTCATTATTGTTGATTAACTTATTGTTATTAGAAGCATGTTGTTGTGTAGTAGCATTTATTTTAACTTTACTTAAAATTGCTATTTGAATCCTATATTGGGCTGGGAGAGCTATAAGTAACTCCCCACTGATTGTGGATATTTGTTGTATATTTTTGCAGGTTATGTTGATGGGGAATCTTCTTCGTTTTTGGGCTCGGGTTGAGATGTGAGCATTAAAATGTTAGATGTTTGAGACCTAGACTTTTCGTTAGTTTAAGAGTTGGTTTTCTCTTTTGGTTATTAATCTAATTAATTTAATTTATTTATACTATTTATTTATGTTGGTTTTATTACTTAGTTATTTAAATGCATTTCTTGTAGTACTGACATTCCCAGAAGACGATGTTTCCGCCATCGTCCTATAATACTATTATTATTTCTTTCTTTTCGGCTTTGAAATTCTGGGGTGTTACAAGTAGGGTCTTTTCCGCCGATCTAAAGACAAAACGAGTTAATGCGGCCATTCTGGCAGTGAGTTTCTGAATGTCCCGGATGCACTTTGGCTCCGGTAACTCACTTATCGCCTTTATTTTGTCGGGGTTTGCATCTATCCCCCTTTCGCTTACCATGAAGCCTAGGAACTTAGCGGATCTTACCCCAAATACACACTTCATGGGCACCAGCTTCATCTGATATTTTCTGAGGGTTGCAAAACTTTTTGTGATGTGGGCTTCCTCTGTGACGCTTTTGACGATGTTGTCATCCACGTAGAATTCTACATTCCGACCTTTTTGAGCTGCGAATATCTTATCAACCAGCTTTTGGTAAGTGGCTCTTGCGTTTTTTAATCTGAACGGCATGGCCTTATATGCATAGACGCCGATATCTATGATGAACGTGGCCTTGTTTCTGTCAACCTCTTGGAGGCTGATTTGATGATACCCACAGAAGGCGTCCATGAAACTCAACAAATAGATGGCCGCTAGTTGACTCAACTAGCTGGTCGATTCTTGGCAACGGGTAGCAATCCTTAGTACAAGCTTTGTTCAAATCGGTGAAATCTACACACATTCGCCATGAACCATTGGCCCTTTTCACCATTACGACATTTGCTAGCCACTCTGGGTAATTACACGGTTCGATGAAGTCTACCACCAGCAGCTTATCGACTTCCTCTTTAATCGCAGAATTCTTTTCTGAAGAGAAATTTCTCTTCTTTTGCTTTACCGGCCTCACATCTTCACTCACGTTTAGCCGGTGAACCATGACTGTCGGGTCAATCTCCAGGCATCTCGTCCGCTGAAAATGCGAACACATCGGCATTACCTCTATGTAAACTGATCAGATTTACTTTGACATTCTCTCCTAATTCAGCTCCGATTTTGACCGTTCTTTCCGGCCTATTTGTTTCAAGACTTATCACTTCAGTTTCTCCTTCGGGGCTAGGTCATGGCATTTCTGCCAGCCTTGCCTCGAAATTCTCCTTGGGTAAGTCCTTGTTACCCTTATTTTCTGCTCTTCGCCTCTTTCGGTCTGACGGTGGAGATTCTGCCGCCCGTTTGTGGGACAAATCTCGAGAGCTATTAGATAACATGCTCTAACCCATTCTTGGTTTCCCTTTAAATTCTCCGGCTTACCACTGTTTGACGTGTATATCATTGTCAGATGATATGTAGAAACTACAACTTGAGCGACATGATCAGTGGGGGCCAATAATGGCGTTATAGGCTGTCGGTACAATGACTACTAAGAATTCCACCAAGAGATCTTGTGAATGGGGTCCTTCTCCCATCTTAACCGGTAATATCATGGTACCTTCAGGGACTACAGATGCCCCTTTGAATCCGATAACCTGATATGAAATCGGCTTCAGACACGATCTTCCCAAGCCCAACTTTTCAAACGTTGGCAAGAACAGGATATTGGTTGAGCTGCAGCCATCAACAAGAATGTGATGGACCACTGCGTTGGAAATTTTAAAAAATACTACCGAAGGGTCATCATAAGGGGAAGATAATGCCCTTGGCGTCCTCGACTTTGAACTTGGTGTCGGCCACTTCCCAGTGTTGTGGTAGTTAACTTGGTGCCTGACTTCCTTTAGACTAGCTTTTTGCCCCGTGTATACTACCGCCATGAATGTGCCTTAGTATTTGTCATATTGAGTGTATTTGTCATTTGGTGTAGTTTTGGGTGTAATTTGGTGGGATTTATAATCTAGAAATTATCATGTTTGGGGCTATGTAATTTATGTTTTATATTAATCCTCATGTTAAACTAGTTAATTTGTATGGTAATAATCATATATTGGCTTGGGTTTCTTTCGTTTTGATGTATGAGTATATGTGGTGAAAATTCGGATGAAATACTGTTGTGCACGAGGAAATTAAAAGAAGCAGACGGCTTCTCGCGTCCTGCGAACAATTTCGCGACCCGCGGTCAGTTTGGACAGTGTATGTTCAAAGTGTCATATCTCACTCGTTTTACATAAGAATTGAGCTTATGACCATTAGTTGGAAAGCTAATGAGATACTTTTTAACATGCAATTGGAATATCATAAAAATATTGTGTATACTAAAAGTTATGTCAATTTGAAGTTGCTGCTTATGTTTAAAACCATTTTCAAAAGGCGTACTTTGTTGTGTTGAAGCATGTTAAGATTTATTTTGAGGTGAAATCATGTTATATGGATCTTTTTGAAGAATTGTTGCATGTTTTATTTATTTATTTTAATTATCGAGTTGAATGATATATTTACTTATAGTTATATTGTGAGTGTCTTATTTATTTTATGATGGTATTGTTGTTTGTAATTAAATTGAGAGTATAATAATGTTGTACTTTTATAAATCAATATCTAAGTTGTCGACATTACAGTACTCGTGGGAGAATAATACTGTCTTTAGTACCGTTTCGCCAGGAGTTATGTACCGTGGGTATTATAACTAACGTTGTAATTAACCTTGTACCCAAACTCAGACAACGAGAGTGTAGTAGTTTGGAGTATTTGATTTTATTGTGCATTTGGTGTAAAATTATGTTTTAAAGAGTGTTTATTATTTTTGGTTGGGCGAAATGATTTTTTTTGTTATATCATTATTACTTTGAGAAGAATAAATATTGTTGAATTGAGACTCTTGGATTATGATCCTAGTTGCTGCTTATTTTACGAGTAAGGCCTGAAGGGTATCCTTATTATTTATATTTGATGAATAAATTATAGTATTCATTTGTAGAAATATTTTATTGACATTAAGATATCCGGTGAGATAGATGTAGTCCCCGGTGAAGAACATGCCAACCACCTAGGTTGCGATTTAGGGGTATTTCCTGGGTTAATTGTTGTCGTTCGAGAGGTTGGGAAGTACTGAGCTTGGGTACTATCCTACATCGAGAGTTTGACCATTATTAGACACAGGCAGTAAGGAACGTAAGCCCATTGGCTGTCTGGAGATTTCGATCTGACAAACCTTAGGAAGTGGGTTGCGATCCACTGGCGTTCTGCTCTTTCTCAAAACCTATTATATTATTTTGTTTAATTATTTTGGAGGCTTATGCTATGGATCTTGTATGCTTATCTTAAGTTCATTATTGTTGATTAACTTATTGTTATTAGAAGCATGTTGTTGTGTAGTAACATTTATTTTAACTTTACTTAAAATTGCTATTTGAATCCTATATTGGGCTGGGAGAGCTATTAGTTACTCCCCACTGATTGTGGATATTTGTTGTATATTTTTGCAGGTTATGTTGATGGGGAAACTTCTTTGGTTTTGGGCTCGTGTTGAGATGTGAGCATTAAAATGTTTGATGTTTGAGACCTAGACTTTTCGTTAGTTTAAGAGTTGGTTTTCTCTTTTTGTTATTAATCTAATTAATTTAATTTATTTATGCTATTTATTTATGTTGGTTTTATTACTTAGTTTTTTAAACGCATTTCTTGTAGTAGTGACATTCCCAGAAGACAATGTTTCCGCCATCGTCCAACAATACTATTATTATTTCTTTCCTTTCGGCTTTGAAATTCTGGGGTGTTACAAGCAGGGTCTTTTCCGCCGATTTAAAGACAAAACGAGTTAATGCAGCCATTCTGGCGGTGAGTTTCTGAATGTCCCAGATGCTCTTTGGCTCCGGTAACTCACTTATCGCCTTTATTTTGTCGGGGTTTGCATCTATCCCCCTTTCGCTTACCATGAAGCCTAGGAACTTACCGGATCTTACCCCAAATACACACTTCATGGGGTCCAGCTTCATCTGATACTTTCTGAGGGTTGCAAAAGTTTTTGTGATGTGGGCTTCCTCTGTGACGCTTTTGACGATGTTGTCATCCACGTAGACTTCCACATTCCGGCCTTTTTGAGCTGCGAATATCTTATCAACCAGCTTTTGGTAACTGGCTCTTGCGTTTTTCAATCTGAACGACATGGCCTTATATGCATAGACGCCGATATCTATGATGAACGTGGCCTTGTTTTTGTCAGCCTCTAGGAGGCTGATTTGATGATACCCAGAGAAGGCGTCCATGAAACTCAACAAATAGATGGCCGCTAGTTGAGTCAACTTGCTGCTCGATTCTTACTAACGGGTAGCAATCCTTAGTACAAGCTTTGTTCAAATCGGTGAAATCTACACACATTCGCCATGAACCATTGGCCCTTTCCACCATTACGACATTTGCTAGCCACTCTGAGTAATTACACGGTTCGATGAAGTCTACCGCCATCAGCTTATCGACTTCCTCTTTAATCGCAGAATTCTTTTCTGAAGAGAAATTTCTCTTCTTTTGCTTTACCGGTCTCACATTTTCATTCACGTTTAGCCGGTAAACCATGACTGTCGGGTCAATCCCAGGCATCTCCTCCGCTGAAAATGCGAACACATCGGCATTACCTCTAAGTAAACTGATCAGATTTACTTTAACATTCTCTCCTAATTCAGCTCCGATTTTGACCGTTCTTTCCGGCCTATTTATTTCAAGACTTATCATTTTAGTTTCTCCTTCGGGGCTAGGTCATGGCATTTCTGCCAGCCTTGCCTCGAAATTCTCCTTGGGTAAGTCCTTGTTACCCTTATTTTCAGCTCTTCGCCTCTTTCGTTCTTACGGTGGAGATTCTGCCGCCCGTTTGTGGGACGAAGTCTCGAGAGCTATTAGATAACATGCTCTAACCCATTCTTGGTTTCCCTTTAAATTCTCCGGCTTACCACTGTTTGACGTGTATATCATTGTCAGATGATATGTAGAAACAACAACTTGACCGACATGATTAGTGGGGGCCAATAATGGCGTTATAGGCTGTCGGTACAGCGACTACTAAGAATTCCACCAAGAGATCGCGTGAATGGGGTCCTTCTCCCATCTTAACCGGTAATATCATGGTACCTTCAGGGACTACAGAAGCCCCTTTGAATCCGATAACCTGATATGAAACCGGCATCAGACACGATCTTCCCAAGCCCAACTTTTCAAACGATGGCAAGAACAGGATATTGGTTGAGCTGCAGCCATCAACAAGAATGTGATGGACCACTGCGTTGGAAATTTTAAAAAATACTACCAATGGGTCATCTTGGGGGGAAGATAATCCCCTTGGCGTCCTCTACTTTGAACTTGGTGTCGGCCACTTCCTAGTTTTGTGGTAGTTAACTTGGTGCCTGACTTCCTTCAGACTAGCTTTTTGCCCCGTGTATACTACCGCCATGAATGGGCCTTAGTATTTGTCATATTGAGTGTATTTGTCATTTGGTGTAGTTTTGGGTGTAATTTGGTGGGATTTATAATCTGGAAATTATCATGTTTGGGGCTATGTAATTTATGTTTTATATTAATCCTCATGTTAAACTAGTTAATTTGTATGGTAATAATCATATATTGGCTTGGGTTTCTTTCGTTTTGATGTATGAGTATATGTGGTGAAAATTCGGATGAAATACTGTTGTGCACGAGGAAAAGAAGCAGACGGCTTCTCGCGTCCTGCGAACAATTTCGCGACCCGCGACCAGTTTGGACAGTGTATGTTCAAAGTGTCATATCTCACTCGTTTTACATAAGAATTGAGCTTATGACCATTAGTTGGAAAGCTAATGAGATACTTTTTAACATGCAATTGGAATATCATAAAAATATTGTGTATACTAAAAGTTATGTCAATTTGAAGTTGCTGCTTATGTTTAAAACCATTTTCAAAAGGCGTACTTTGTTGTGTTGAAGCATGTTAAGACTTGTTTTGAGGTGAAATCTTGTTATATGGATCTTTTTGAAGAATTGTTGCATGTTTTATTTATTTATTTTAATTATCGAGTTGAATGATATATTTACTTATAGTTATATTGTGAGTGTCTTATTTATTTTATGATGGTATTGTTGTTTGTAATTAAATTGAGAGTATAATAATGTTGTACTTTTATTAATAAATATCTAAGTTGTCGAATTTACAGTAATCGAAGGAGAATAATACTGTCTTTAGTACCGTTTCGCCAGGAGTTATGTACCGTGGGTATTATAACTAACGTTGTAATTAACCTTGTACCCAAACTCAGACAACGAGAGTGTAGTTGTTTGGAGTATTTGATTTTATTGTGCATTTGGTGTATAATTATGTTTTAAAGAGTGTTTATTCTTTTTGGTTGGGCGAAATGATTTTTTTGTTATATCATTATTACTTTGAGAAGAATAAATATTGTTGAATTGAGTCTCTTGGATTCCGATCCTAGTTTCTGCTTATTTTAGGAGTAAGGCCTGAAGGGCATCCTTATTATTTATATTTGATGAATAAATTATAGTATTTATTTGTAGAAATATTTTATTGAGATTAAGATATCCGGTGAGATAGATGAAGTCCCCGGTGAAGAACATGCCAACCACCTAGGTTGCGATTTAGGGGTATTACCTGGGTTAATTGTTGTCGTTCGAGAGGTTGGGACGTACTGAGCTTGGGTACTATCCTACATCGAGAGTTTGGCCATTCTTAAACACAGGCAGTAACGAACGTAAGCCAATAGGCTGTCTGGAGATTTCGATCTGACAAACCTTAGGAAGTGGTTTGCGATCCACTGGCGTTCTGCTCTTTCTCAAAACCTATTATATTATTTTATTCAATTATTTTGGAGGCTTATGCTATGGATCTTGTATGCTTATCTTAAGTTCATTATTGTTGATTAACTTATTGTTATTAGAAGCATGTTGTTGTGTAGTAACATTTATTTTAACTTTACTTAAAATTGCTATTTGAATCCTATATTGGGCTGGGAGAGCTATTAGTTACTCCCCACTGATTGTGGATATTTGTTGTATATTTTTGCAGGTTATGTTGATGGGGAATCTTCTTTGGTTTTGGGCTCGGGTTGTGATGTGAGCATGAAAATGTTAGATGTTTGAGACCTAGACTTTTCGTTAGTTTAAGAGTTGGTTTTCTCTTTTGGTTATTAATCTAATTAATTTAATTTATTTATACTATTTATTTATGTTGGTTTAATTACTTAGTTATTTAAACGCATTTCTTGTAATAGTGACATTCCCAGAAGACGATGTTTCCGCCATCGTCCTATAATACTATTATTATTTCTTTCTTTTCGGCTTTGAAATTCTGGGGTGTTACAAGCAGGGTCTTTTCCGCCGATCTAAAGACAAAACGAGTTAATGCGGCCATTCTGGCGGTGAGTTTCTGAATGTTCCGGATGCTCTTTGGCTCCAGTAAATCACTTATCGCCTTTATTTTGTCATGGTTTGCATCAATCCCTCTTTCGCTTACCATGAAGCCTAGGAACTTACCAGATCTTACCCCAAATACACACTTCATGGGGTCCAGCTTCATCTGATACTTTCTGAGGGTTGCAAAAAATTTTGTGACGTGGGCTTCCTCTGTGACGCTTTTGACGATGTTGTCATCCACGTAGACTTCCACATTCCGGCCTTTTTGAGCTGCGAATATCTAATCAACCAGCTTTTGGTAAGTGGCTCTTGCGTTTTTCAATCTGAACGGCATGGCCTTATATGCATAGACACCGATATCTATGATGAACGTGGCCTTGTTTCTGTCAGCCTCTAGGAAGCTGATTTGATGATACCCAGAGAAGGCGTCCATGAAACTCAACAAATAGATGGCCGCTAGTTGACTCAACAAGCTGGTCGATTCTTGGCAACGGGTAGCAATCCTTAGTACAAGCTTTGTTCAAATCGGTGAAATCTACACACATTCGCCATGAACCATTGACCCTTTTCACCATTAAGACATTTGCTAGCCACTCTGGTTAATTACACGGTTCGATGAAGTCTACCGCCAGCAGCTTATCGACTTCCTCTTTAATCGCAGAATTCTTTTCTGAAGCAAATTTCTCTTCTTTTGCTTTACCGGCCTCACATCTTCACTCACGTTTAGCCGGTGAACCATGACTGTGGGGTCAAACACAGGCATCTCGTCCGCTGAAAATGCGAACACATCGGCATTACCTCTAAGTAAACTGATCAGATTTACTTTGACATTCTCTCCTAATTCAGCTCCGATTTTGACCGTTCTTTCCGGCCTATTTGTTTCAAGACTTATCACTTCAGTTTCTCCTTCGTGGCTAGGTCATGGCATTTCTGCCAGCCTTGCCTCGAAATTCTCCTTGGGTAAGTCCTTGTTACCGTTGTTTTATGCTCTTCGCCTCTTTCGGTATGACGGTGGAGATTCTGCCGCCCGTTTGTGGAACGAAGTCTCGAGAGCTATTAGATAACATGCTCTAACCCATTCTTGGTTTCCCTTTAAATTCTCCGACTTACCACTGTTTGACGTGTATATCATTGTCAGATGATATGTAGAAACTACAACTTGAGCGACATGATCAGTGGGGGCCAATAATGGCGTTATAGGCTGTCGGTACAGCGACTACTGAGAATTCCGCCAAGAGATCGCGTGAATGGGGTCCTTCTCCCATCTTAACCGGTAATATCATGGTATCTTCAGGGACTACAGATGCCCCTTTGAATCCGATAACCTGATATGAATCCGGCTTCAGACACGATCTTCCCAAGCCCAACTTTTCAAACGTTGGCAAGAACAGGATATTGGTTGAGTTGCAGCCATCAACAAGAATGTGATGGACCACTGCGTTGGAAATTTTAAAAAATACTACCGAAGGGTCATCATGGCGGGAAGATAATCCCCTTGGCGTCCTCTACTATGAACTTGGTGTCGGCCACTTCCTAGTGTTGTGGTAGTTAACTTGGTGCCTGACTTCCTTCAGACTAGCTTTTTGCCCCGTGTATACTACCGCCATGAATGGGCCTTAGTATTTGTCATATTGAGTGTATTTGTCATTTGGTGTAGTTTTGGGTGTAATTTGGTGGGATTTATAATCTGGAAATTATCATGTTTGGGGCTATGTAATTTATATTTTATATTAATCCTCATGTTAAACTAGTTAATTTGTATGGTAATAATCATATATTGGCTTGGGTTTCTTTCGTTTTGATGTAGGAGTATATGTGGTGATAATTCGGATGAAATACTGTTGTGCACGAAGAAAAGAAGCAGACAGCTTCTCGCGTCCCGCGAACAATTTCGCGACCCGCGACCAGTTTGGACAGTGTATGTTCAAAGTGTCATATCTCACTCGTTTTACATCAGAATTGAGCATATGACCATTCGTTGGAAAGCTATTGAGATACTTTTTAACATGCAATTGGAATATCATAAAAATATTGTGTATACTAAAAGTTATGTCTATTTGAAGTTGCTGCTTATGTTTAAAACCATTTTCAAAAGGCATACTTTGTTGTGTTGAAGCATGTTAAGACTTGTTTTGAGGTGAAATCTTATTATATGGATCTTTTTGAAGAATTGTTGCATGTTTTATTTATTTATTTTAATTATCGAGTTGAATGATATATTTACTTATAGTTATATTGTGAGTGTCTTATTTATTTTATGATGGTATTGTTGTTTGTAATTAAATTGAGAGTACAATAATGTTGTACTTTTATAAATCAATATCTAAGTTGTCGACGTTACAGTACTCGAGGGAGAATAATACTGTCTTTAGTACCGTTTCGCCAGGAGTTATGTACCGTGGGTGTTGTATTCCATGTGTTGATGATGCCAAATACTTAGGTTAATTTTACTATATAGTTTTTATTTAGCAAAAATTATAAAATACCAAAAATAATGTAATGTTCAAATTTGCATTTATATCTTGTGGAGAAAGATTATTTATTTAATCTAAGTCAAGATATTTAATTTATACACTTTGAATTTTTATCATATGGTATGTTTAATATTCTACTAACTTAGAATCTTTGAATAAAAGATTCTTTAAGTTATTAGATGTTTTTGTTGCTGTTGTTGTGCGAGCAAAACAGTTGGAGAATTGCGGTGCTTAAATTGTGGAGCTAACTCCTTGAGGTTCTCCAACTAACTCCTCCACCTGCGCATTACTTGCTGGAAGATTAGACCACTAACGGATAGTAGTGGAACGTTTGTTGCCGTTGCAAGGCTCGTGGAGAAAATGCAGCGAATTTAGGACCATGATCTCCATTATTCTACTCACGCAATTTGAGGAGAACATGGAGTACAACATGACCAGTAGAAGAAGATTTGCTTAGAAAATTTTTCTTGTAATTTCCTCTTTTATTCAACATACTCATTATTGTAATATTCATAGTGTGTGGGTGAGAGAAAATTCAGAGAATATCCTTGTGTTCAAGAGAGAGAAAGAAAGAGAGAAGAGAGAAGACTTCGAGTGAAGTCAAAAGTGAGTGTCATCAGTTCAGGGGGAACTAAGTGACTGGAGAACAAGTTCCTAGAGGAACAGAGAAGGTTCAGTATTAGGTTGTACAAAAGAGAGTCTTTTGGCCTAGTATATTAAAGAGAGTTTGAGTCAAAATCCCTCGTGGCCAAGGTTTTTCTTCCTATTGGGCCTAGGAAGTTTTCCTTGTAAAAATCTCGTGTGCTTGTCTCTTTCTAATTTCAAGTTTGTTTTAATTCCGCATTACAAATCAAAAATTTCTCCTCAACTACAATTCACCCCCTCTCTTGTAGTTGGTCTAGTGTTCATACTAGAATAACAGTGGGTATTATAACTAACGTTGTAATTAACCTTGTACCCAAACTCAGACAACGAGAGTGTAGTAGTTTGGAGATTTGATTTTATTGTGCATTTGGTGTATAATTATGTTTTAAAGAGTGTTTATTCTTTTTGGTTGGGCGAAATGATTTTTGTGTTATATCATTATTACTTTGAGAAGAATAAATATTGTTGAATTGAGACTCTTGTATTGCGATCCTAGTTTCTGCTGATTTTAGGAGTAAGGCCTGAAGGGCATCCGTATTATTTACTCCTCATGATCCGGATCTCGCTAGCTTTATTCAACTTGTCGGCTACTGAGAAAAGATCGAATCTTTCTAACAAGACTGTGTGGCCTATTTAGGGGACGCTTGCTGGCACGACAGGTCTGAGGCGTTTGACTCGCCATGGCTTGGAATACATCAGCAGCACTCTGGAGTTGCTCGGGACTAAACATGTGTTGCAGGGTCTCGAATATGTTAGGCTGAGGAGCCTCAGTGGCTTCTTGCCCTTATCCTTCGTCGGTTTAGAGGATCCAACTACCGGTTGTGGGGTGTCAAACCCGGGAGGGCCTCCTTCGAGAACAAGATTGTTCTCATCTGTTGTCGACAAGCCAAAATACTTTTTGCCGACATTCACTGACTGCTTAGGATCCATAGGACTGGGTTGGTAAGCAGGGTTGTGGCTAAAGACTATTATGTAAGGTATAGTTCACCCACCTTCTAGCGCCAATTGTTCCGGTATGAAATAAGTGGGGTGGGAGCGAACCGATATCTCCTTATCACGTGAGCTGGTTTGATGACCTGCAATACAAAACACATAAAATAACCTTGGAAGTTTATCCGATTCCCGCCCCTCCGATGCCTAAGTCAGTAAATTTAAAGCCGGTAGCTCTCAAGTGCAGTATAATTATGATTGCGAACGTACCTTATGACTCAGATCATGGGGTATTTATTGGAGCCGGTAGTGTCTCAAGCTAGGTAGGACACTGCTCCTATGAATACAATTATATCCTCTTTTCAAACATATCTTTAGGCCCATAGGCCTTGCTAAGATAGTACTGGAACAGGCCGAGGCTCATTTGAGGATGGCCCAGGCGGCTAACACCGGTAAGGTGCCTGATAGGGACCGGTATGATAGGAATACCGGTATCATGTACATTCTTCCCCTGGTCATCCAAAGATACCTAGACGGTTTGACCATGACGGTCAGTGGCGGTCCAGTTGGACCGGTATGGAACTTGAATAGCCCTCATACAGGTTCAATTATATTAAAATATTAAACGAAATCGATCTCTAACATTGAAACTTAATTAAGCTGAAACAAAATCACTTAGAGAATCAAACTTTTTACAAAACATGCTATTATGACTCAAATATTTAAATAAACTCCACACTTTTGTGGAAAAAACAGAAATTTCTTAAACACTAAAATTCTCGTGCATTTTTACACGGATCTAAAAACTAGTTTAGAGATAAACAAATCCAATTCTAGAGTAACTAAACTCTTACATTAAATTCAATATGACTCAATTGTAAAACTACTAGCTCTCTATCACTGAAAGGTTAGGATATTAGTTTTTATCTATTTGGAAAATTTACAATAAATTACAATACCTAATAAAAGAAATGATTTCTATCCCTTCCTAAAAAAAAACTTAAACGCAAGTTACAACTCTCTATATTAACATAACTCTTAGATATAACTATGAATCTCCCTGTCAAAAAAAAAAAACTATGAATCTAAAGAGCTAAAACTTAATTATCAAGGAAGTATGTTCAGGCCCTAATATAGCTGTGGTTCCATACACGAAAATTAGGAGGAGATTAAAAAATAGAATTCTCCTAATTACCAAAATAATAATTTGTATTGTTTGAGAATATAAATTGAGATGGAAAAGGAAAATATAATCGGCTCTGACCCATCTCTAATTAATGAGTGCATAAAACAAATCCAGCTTTCTTGCAGATGATGTTTTTCATTCTACGTAAATGTTACTTTCGCATAAATGTATAACCTAGTGTTGTTGAAGCTTGGGCTTGAATTTGTTTTCCTTGGCAACATATCCTGTTTTTGTAATGCGAGCCGCAAAATATAGATTTTCCAAATATTACTTGTCTTCTAACCATGTTCTTGATGTGCGATAAAGATCATAAGGTGCCCACAAATGATCAATAGGACATGGCTTTCTTGAATCCAACCTTAGCCAAGGCTTCCCTTTTCCGCTCCAATGAAGTAAACTAATTGGTCCAGGATGAAGGCTCCTACATTTACCTTCAAAGTTGTCACCCCCAAGACCATGTTGGTTCCATCTATGATCAACTGCTTTAATATTTCCAGCAAAAATTAACAAAAATGGGGGCAATGATCCCAAATGATATATTCTCTTAAGCTTTTGTACAACCATCCATTCTTCTACCTTCTTGGTATATCCTTGTTTCTTCCATTTGTTGACATCTAATACCATGACACCAGTGTTAAAATAACAAGGCTTCCTCCCTTGAAATGTCTTTGACAATATATGATCCGACCAAAATGCATCTGTGAAATATGTTGTAAAATTTGCATGACAATACTCTGGTGCAGCAACTACTTTGTCACCCAAATTCACCTCCCATAATTTTGATATATCGTCCACCACAATGATGTCCGAATCCAAGTATATTACGCGGTTCACATCACATGGTAAAATATCAGCCAAATAAATCCTTGCATAATTAAGTGGTTGATCCAACGCTTGTCTTATAGATTTTGATATCTTTCCTCTTACACGATTAGAATCGAACCGATAGATTCTAAAATTTAGGTAAGGGAAGGTGGAAGCTATGCTTGTATATATCTCAGGCTCATGCCTTGCAGAAAGAAAATGAAAAACGAAATTTTCAGGACACGTGGAATGTTGTAGGATTGACAAAACTGCGGCCATAGTTCCTCTTAGGTAGTTAGCATCAAGGGTCATGGAAATGTGAATTTTGTCAATGTCAGGAGACCCACATTCTCCTGCATTTACATATGATGCTGCTTCTCGAAAGATTGGGGCATCAATTGAGGGACGTCTAATGACTCCAATGCGTATCCCAACTGTTGTTGGATAGGTGGTGGTGATGGGGTGGAGGAGGAGAAAAGACAGGAGGCCAATTAGTGGAAGAGGAGAGGAGGAGTTCCACAAGGCCATCCTGTCAAAGTTTTTATTGTTTGTAGTTGCTTTTTAGGATGTCTTTAGCCAAGAACGTGCAAAAACACCCATGAAAGAAATGCAGAAAATGAGAAAATTCTATGAGAAAATTTATTGGCAATCATTTCATGAGTGTGGTCATTTGAGGAGGAAAAAAAAGTTAACAAGTTGTTATTTGACTCAAAGAACCCATTTTGGAAAACCATAGAATGTCTAACTCCTATATTCTAGTTTCCCTTATTTAAGGAATATAAAATCAAGGACTGGATATATCCTTGCCTTGCTAATTATAGTGAATGGTTCTTTTTAAAAAAAATATTTATGATTTATATCATGGGAACAATTTTGAAATTGAAAAGTTACGATTGGCATCGATTTGGCACACGTTTCTTAACACTATGATATCATAAAACAACTATAAGCGTGATGTTAATTGACTACTTTGTCTATAGTAAGTCAATGATTAAACTTTTACTCATTTTATAACACCTCGTTTTCGCTCCGAGTTTTTGACTTATTTCTCTCTAAATAGTATTTTTGCGTTCTTTTAATATTTAAATTATTTAAAATATTATTTTTGGACCATGTGAATTTTTTTTAGGAAATTATGAACTTAGTTGGTAATATTTTAATTTAAGTTATGTCATCTATATTTAAGGTTATTATTTAGTTTATTTATTATCGTTACTTAGGCGCACGACTATTGAATCATTATTTTTAATTGCGTTGGACTATTCTTGTGATGAACTCTTAATCTGCCATAGCCCATGTGTGGGGCGTGTAAGTTCCTCGGCTATAGTGAGGGAAGTGAAGAGTTTGAGAGCTCATGAGTTGAGGTTTTTAGTTTTGTGACCGCTTTACTTAATTCCCAATATGCCTAGTCACTTAATGATTCTTTTGAGCTTCTGATACCTCCCAAAAAATATGATTTTTATTCAGAAAATTGTTGCGCACTTAATCATCATCTCACGCCATTTATTCGAACCTATTGGAGGAGAAAATTTGGTTCCCCTCATCACCAAAAATTAAAGCTTTTGCCTACTACTTTTCATCATCATCATGCAAGCTTTAACCTTTGTTCTTGGGATTCCATGAGACGATATGGAGGACTTTAACCCCTGCAGGTGGAGCACGCCTAGCCTTGTTGATTAAGTGGACATCACCCGACGTTCCAGGTAACTAGTAATTGTCCTAGAACTTAGATATTACGATAGTTGTTAGGATAAGGATTTAATTGTTAGAAAATGTTTAGGATTTATTTTTAAATGATGATGTTAGAATTTTTGTTATATAAAATGTGTTGCAAGTGTGTACAGTGTGTATGTATGTGAGGGAGGAAGAAGATTTTGTATTAGTTGTTGTTATATTAATTTTTGAAGTGATAGATACATATATATACATGTAACTCTTGTAGATTATGTTTTATAACTTATTTTATTTGTGCATATTATGATTATTCCGTGTGTAAGTGTGTTTTTGAGAGTTCTGTTCATGCTCTATTAAGGAATTTGTGCTGCTATAAATCTATATCATTGCGTATAAATTATTTCTCGTGGAATTTGTACAAATTTGGTTACTGATTGTCGGGAGTTTTACTCCCAATTGCGTCAGGCGCATTGTTGTTGCACCAGACACAACGCTAATGCGTTAAACGCATGAGCCTTGTGTCGAGCGCACGCATAGCAGAGGGAGAAGTTGATCTTCTAGTTTGTTTGTGTATTGTGAGTGTTGAGATTTCCTCGTTTCTGCAGTTTGTTGCTTTTAAACATTAAATCTACCAAGAATTCAAAATTTGGGCAAAAAATCTAATAATATGCAAAAAAAATCAAAAAATTAACAATTAATTTCCAAAAATGTCGAATTTAATTTTTAGGGTGATATATTGAATTATCATAAAAAATAAATCAAATATTTTAATTGTTGTCCTTAAGGTATATGATTAATCTAAATAAACATAAATTAACTAAATTCAATAAATAATATGGCAAAAATCCGAAAAATTTAGTGGGAAAAATAAAAAAATATTTTCAGCCATCATATTATTTTATATCTATGTGGGTGATGAATATTAATTATTTAACAAATAAAAATCAAATATTTAATTGTTAACGAATTATATTTGATGATTAATCTAATTAAACACTAAATAATTTTAAATCTAACAAATATTCTTTATAAAAATCCGAAAATTAGGTTTAATTAATTAATTAATTTCGGCCCTTTTAAAAAAATTTGAATCCTTATAAATTTAGTTTGTGCATAAATCACATAGAAATTAAATATTTATAATTTCCAATCAATTAATGTCAAATATCAATTATGCAAATTCAAGCCATAAAATAAATCCACTGTAGGAACTCATAGATGCATATATAGCGGATTGTATGGATAATATGTAATTAGGAAAAACTGATACCACTACAGGAACTTATAGATGCATATATAGCGGAATTGTAGGAAACTATTTCCTAACATCTATCACATGATCATATACATAACAAACACCTGAATCAATCAATAGGGATTAGATATATTACCTTTGTACCGTGAATTCCCTGTTGTATGCAAGCTTTCAAGATCTGAGATCCCCAAGTGTTGCTCCACTAATCAGTCCACAATGGATGAGAAAAGATCATTTGCTTTTCGTGGTATAGTCGCCGACTATAGGGAAAGGATTAGGGATTCACTAGCTCCCTCGTTTGTGAAAAGATACTGCTAATGATGTGATGCCTAAACCCAAATATTATATCATATATATAATAGAAGAATCATAGGCAAATTAGGAGAACTAATTCTCCTGCCTTTCCCCTTTATGGCCGGCCAACTCAAGCCCATATTGGGCTTTGTGTTGCTTTGTCCAACTTGTGCTACAATGTGTGACCACATAGGATTAATGTATTTTAGGTGTAGGCCCAATCAATATTGTCCTACTAATCACTTTTACTCTCTAGCAAGCAAATATGATTATTAAAATAATTAACTTTATTATCTTCATAATTAATTCCATTTTATATTTAGTAATTATTGGGAATGTCTGAGGACATATTCCTTCACCAACTGGAGGTGTGAAGCCAAAACAATCACCTTCTTCTCCTTGCGTAGGGATCCTCCAAGTGCTCCTCTCCTAGCAAACCAATATGAACTTAGTATATCCAAGACTAACAATGGAGAAAAGATGGGTGATCTAGGGTATAAAAGCTGAATTTTGTGATCGAAAGAAGAGTGAAAATGGTGGAGTTTTGTGGAAATAAAGTAGACTGATTTTCTCTCCTTTATTTCCTTCACTAGCCGGCTGACATAGGGACTTTAGGACCTGAAGTTTTGTTGTTACAATAGCTCTAAAGAAGGTTAAGAAAGGAGTAAAGAGGGGTGGGGGGGTTACAATAACTAAAAGAGAGGGTTTGGTTAGCAAATAAATAGGGGTTACAAAGGTTATAAAACATGATTAAACTCTTCAATTTCCTCCTCCTTTCCACTGATTTTCGGCCAGCATAAACACAAGGATGCTGGGCTAAGTTTCATTACACAAAAGGTCGTCTAAAACGCGCTAAACAATAATAATAATAAATACCTAGTTAAAACGCGTAATTTAAGTATTAGGAAAATATATAATTCTAATGAAATAAATTATTTGCATATAAATTTATTGAAATTTTGAAAATATTATCAATATAATAATTTTAAGAATAAAAGTACTACTTCCTCCGTTCCATAATAAGTGAAACATAGGGATTGGGCACAAGATTTAATAAACATCACTTTCAAAAGCCAAAAAGTCATAAAATACCCTTTTCATTATCAAAAGGAGGAGAGAGAAAAGCAAACCACACAAGTTTGTGATGGGTATTCTTGTCATTTTGTCACTTTCTTTTTTCCATTTAAGGTACATTTCACTTATTTTGAAACGTTCTAAAATAGTAAGTTATTCACTTATTATGGAACGCAGGAAGTATAATTTAATGGGAAATAACAATTAAGGGAAATAATATGCGAAAAATTCGGAGCAAATATACGTGGTGTTACATAATGGGTTTGAGATGAAGAGTTTAGGTTTTGGGTTTGGAGAGAGAAAGGGGAGTGAGAGAATTGGAAATCATTCGAATGACACAACTTGATTTCACACATGCGATGGCTTATTACACCATAACTTAAGGTGTAACAGGTACCTCCAATAATTTATGTTAAAACAATATTATATAAAGAAGTGGGTGAACATACTACTAATATGGTGGACCTAGGCTTTAGTTTCCTTTTTATGTTATTAATGACTATTTTTAAGTAAACAATCACATTGAAGTTATCCTTTTAAGTAAGCTCCAACTTAATAATAACCATAACGACCCGTTTGGTAAGAGGTGTTGAATGGTAGTATTCACAATCAAATTAAATGTAATTTACATAGAAAATCCCATGATGATGACTATGGTAATGAAATGCCATGCTCAAACATGTGTTTTTTTTAGTAACTAGTTGTTGACCTGGGCGATATCCATATTATTTACTAATGTGAATGAAGTGTTAAATCAAACACTTGAGAAAAGTGGAAATAAAAAACGGAGAGCGTCTTGGGTGTAACATGTTACACAATAACTTATTGTGTAACATGCATAATGACATAGACTCCAACAAGAATTATATGGACAATACACATAATGACATGAATCTCATGTCATTTGATCATTTCTTTCATGTCATTTGAGTTTTTATTACAAAAGAAGCGGTGGTTTCAGGGGTTGTTACACCATATATTATGATGTAAATGCTTACACCTAAAAAATTTGTGTAAAAAAAGAGATAGGCATTTGATTGTGCTCGTGAAGTAATCTTCCAATTCCTTTTAAATTTTCTACATAGTAAATTATAATATTAATTATTGATCAATATAACCCTCGGCTAGTATATATGTATGTGTGTGTGTGTGTGTGTGTGTGTGTGTGGGTGTGTGTGTGGGGGGGATCATATGAGAACCACCCTTATAATTAAGGCAAAATTGGCTTCAACACTCTCAACTATAGCACAGGTGCACCCAACACCACCAATAACTACGCCTTATAGCCGGAACACCACTAAGTACCGGACCGGGTGATGCGAACCGTACCATAAATGAAGCCGTGGCACTGAATTCTCACCCCAAGAACGGGATAATCTTAAATTTTTTTTTTCCATTTTACCTCGGTATCCGGCCTCATTTGTTTTATTATATGAGTTATTTTGAGGTGAGAATTCTGGTCCTCGGACTCATTTATAGTATGGAATGCACCCAGATCCATACTTGGTGGTGTTCTGGCTATAAGTCGTAGTTGGTGGTGTTGGGTGCACCTGAGCTATAATTCAGAGTGTTGAGGCCAATTTAGCGTATAATTAATTATAAAGACTACAATACAATCTTGTTTTTGAAATTTATATTAATTTGTAAGAATATAACTAATGCAATTAAATAGTATAGTGGTATTTAATTAGGGAGGTTATAAAAAAATTTAGATCTTTTTTTTTAATATAAGAGTATTAATATATACTTCCCCCATTTAGAAATAGTTGCACAATTTGCATAGTGTTTACTATTTGCATCTTACACTTTGATTGTCTTTGGTGATTTATATTTTAGGAAAAACATATGTTTTTGTTGGAGTATTGTAGGCGTGTTTTTATTTCGCCTACGCGGTATGAGCGCGTATTAGATTTGACTACCCCACTGTAAAGGTTTTATTGAAAATTATTTAGTATTGAAAGAAGTCGCCAACAATTCGTTTTAGTAAGAATCATAAACCTAATTGGATATGGGAAAAACATAGGGACAAATTATCCAATGTAGATTTCCCTGTCCTGACTCCATAGATGGTCAAAGTGAACCAAAGATTGAGTTCGGGGGTGAGGGTACGAATATAGTCATAATGAACCACATTCGCCCAAAGTTGGCCTCTACTAAATATCGATTCATTACAGATTTTATGCCAAAGAATAATCAAATAACGTTTTAAACACCCTAAAAATATTTAGTCTAAATTGGTTCAGGAAACACATAAAAATACTATTTATAGTGACAAGTTATTATGCAATCAGTATTACAAGGAACCTAACAAGTTGTCCAAATTAATCTGATTAATGTTAGAACAGTTCTTTAGGTCTTTGATTAGCAAAAATAACATGTGGGGTGATAAAAGCATTAAAACAGAACAATCATATAATAGGCATATAATGATCAGGCAAGTATGATAATAAATAAAAAGAAAGAGAAAAGAGGTTAGAATATACAGTAGAGCGATTTTATACCAAAGGTCTACATCATGAAATAAACGATTAGTAACTTCAATATAAAAATAATTGAATCAAGGACCCTCAGGATTATACCGTGGCTTGGGTCTGCACGATTGACAACCTTCGGGACGAGCGATCGTGAAGCCTGAAAATCTGAATGTCTGAAAGTATGTAGATTGAATGAATTTGTGTTTGAAAGGTATGAGTTTCGTAAAGAAGTTTCGTAGAGAGGTTTCGTAAAGTATTCGTCGAGTTCGAAGTGTCTTAATGTGAAAAATCCGTTTTAAAATCTGTTCGGAAATCAGGCCTATTTATAGGGAAAACGGCACTGCGCCTCACGCGCTGGCTGCGTCTGGCGCAGCTGACGTGGCAAGCGCATGACGCGGCATGACCAATAAAAAGTGTACACGTGGTACGCGCTTTTAGAAAAGATAAGAAAGAAATTCTCGCGTCTCAAGCGAGAATTGCGCGCGACGCAGACTCTACATGAAACAAGTCTACGTGGCGGTTCGGTGCGCTTAGCACAACTCGTGCGCTGGGCGCAGCCCTACGTGGAAGTCAACATAGCAGACACGTGCGCTCGCAAGACAATAAGCGCCAAGATACTCAACTGCGCTGCCGCACCGCCTTGTTTTTGATAGTTTTTTGATATAAACGCGTTTTAAAGATTTTCTTTTATCTTTTAACTCCGGAAATCTGATTTTACGGGATAAAATCCGATTTTGACTAATAAAAAAATATCTTTTGAAAATATTTATTTATTAAAATAAATCAATTAATTATCAATTCATTGGGCTTTTCAAAGAATTGGGCTCAAATACAATTAATTATCATGAATAATTAATTGGGCTTTAAAATAGGACTTTAACACTTTTTGAAATGGTTTTGAATAGCTTTTCGATCGTTTCTACTCCTTGGATCTGACCAATTAAGACCACGTATGTTTCATCATTGGATCCTTAAATAGGGAGACACGATTTGGCTACACAAGCCCCCACTTTGACTGAGGTTCAGGAAACCGATAGTCAAAGTATACGGTGTCGGGACGGAGAACGATTCTAAACGCTCGCAGGTTTTGAACCGATCTATAACCTCCGGCTCTCGCAAACAAAGTTAGTATGCGGGACAATAACTAAAAGCAACTCCGATTACTGCGCAGGGAAAGATGCTAGCAGATAGGTGCAAACAACTCACATAAGCACATAGTGATGCAATAATGCAAACTTAGACTCTCTAAGGATGCATGAGACGCAATGCAAGGATTAAGGTTATGCAAAGCTAAAGGGTGACACGTCATGCAAGGTCGTGGTTATGCAAGACTAGAATGTATGAAATGTAATGCAATGTCGTAGTTTTGCAAAGCCGCAATGCAAGGTCAGGATTTTGCAAGGCTAGAAGATGTATAGAATGATAGAATGATAGACTGATTAGAAATAGATTGAATGATTTTCGAAAATCATTTTTAGTAAATAATCGGGGTTCGTAAACGAGGTCCGCAGATTACGACTTTTCGGGAGTTTGATTTGAATTGGAGGAACCACCACACATAGGAAGCCCCCACTTTGGGTGAGCTTGCTTTGAATTAGGTATTATGAGCCTTGATTTAAATGTACTTGATCTGATATTGCAATGTAGTTGATCTGATATTGAAAGTTTTCACTGGGATTGTATTGGGGATTCTTCTTTGGTATAGGTAAAGTCAAGTATCGCCGTAAACCATGGAATTGTCGAAGAGTCCTTCTGGGAAAAGGAGAGCTTGGATTGAAAAAAAAAAGGTTTAAATTTGTGACTCAAATGAATGTAGGTGGGAAAAGGCTTTAACGAGGCTAGGTGCGCACTCGAGTCTATGTCGGGATCTAGAAGGAGTATGCTCCCGAACTCTAGAAAGTCAAATCATTAAATCATGACTAATTTTTTTGTTTTATTGAAGCGGTCGGACCTCGAGATGAGGATTCCTACGTATCCTTGCGGAATCAGACCATTCGTAGTTCCAGATCTGATTTTTATTTTTATTTTTTGTGCCCTAACTTTTGCCTAGGCTGCCCTTTCGGGTTTTCAACCTAGCGGGCTTGGACATACCTTGAAAAAGGAGTTATGGTTAATGAAAGGTTGAAGGGTTTAAAGCTTGAGGTTTAGATGAATGTTTAATTGGATGGCCTAAGGTAAGGGTCATGGATTTGGATTGTATGGGTTAAGGTTTAATGGATTGAAGGATTTGAATGAGGGGTAGAACTTGTGTGCAAGCCCCCTAGCTTGACTTTTATTTCTTTTTGCCTTTGGCTCTTTCTTTTGCCTTGGGCGTTTTCTTTTGCTTTTTTCATTTTTTCGCACTTTGAATTTTTTTTTTTTTTATTTTTTATTTTTTTCTATTTTGTTTTTGCCTGGCATTGATACTTTTTGTGATGTAGTGAGGCTTGCACACAAGTTATGTTTAGGGTATTAGAAGGCTTGAAGGATATTTGTTGTGGAGCTTTGGTGTTGAAGGGATTGTTTGGTTTATGATGGTTTAAGGATGATGGCTCATGGAAGGTGATGGAGGAAGAGGGAATAACTCCTGATCCAAAGTATGTCCATTTTATTATTTTTTTTTTTATTTCAGATCTTTTTATTATTATTAGTCAAGTTCATTAGGTGATTTAAGTTTCATCATTGAATTAGAAGCATAAATAAAATGATGGAAGGCCAATGAAAATGAAAATAAAATTGAAATGAAATGAAAGGCTATAATAGATGAAGTCCTATAGTGACATAGACTCGATGGGAAAGGACAAAAATGGCTTTGGGTAAGGACTCTGTGACTCAACCTAGGAAACCAGAAGTAAAAGACTAAGCCTTTGAATTGTTGATGCACTGCCTCAGGGGTTGTTGGTGATGTTGATTCTCGTTGTACCATTTCCATTTCCATTTTAAAATCATTTTCCATTTTCATTTTCTATTTTCATTTCCCCATTTACATTTCCATTTCTCATCTCATTTTCTCATTTCGAAAACATTATTTCTTAAAATTCACGAGGTCCATCCGATTTCGTTCGTGTGACTGTCGAGAGATTATAACTGGGAACGTCCAACGTAGAGGCAATAAGGTCGACCTACTCCTAGACTCGTCTAACGCATCCTCACATTTTCAGACGAATCCTCTGACTCTTCTGAATCATAATCCGAAATGGGGGATACTAATGAACAGCTTAGTGCCATTATGGCCCAACTCACACTGATGAACTCTCGTCTTGAGGAACAAGACAAAGAGATCAAGGCACTAAGGGAGAAACTCACTGAGGAAGACGAGCAAGGCGACACTCCACCACCGATCAAAACCAACACAGAACTGAGGTTCGAAAAACTCGAGCAATTGATCCCGGTCACCTCGCGCTCGAGAGTCGGCTCATGGCCATGACATCATTGATCCCGAACTAAGGGAAAAACTCCCTAAAAAGATAAACTTGGGTGACCTCCCAAAATTCAAGGGGGTCGAAGACCCAGATGACCACTTGAGAGCATTTTCCATCTCTATGGCTCTCAAGGGCATGAGCAAGGACCTATTTGCTTATGTCTTTCCTTTAACCTAGGATGCACATCCATCCAAGTGGTTCAGGTCACGGAACAAAGCCAACCTGAATCACTGGAACTACATCAGAGAAGAGTTCCACAAACAATATGTATACAATACTCAGCTTCCCATTGGCCTTCGTGAGTTGGAGTTAACCAAACAAAACTCCAACGAAGACTTCGTCACCTTCCTTAACAGATGGAGGGATAAAGCTGCACAAATGATTAACAGGCCATCTCAGGAGGATCAAGTCCGCCTGGTGATCCGTAACCTGCAGCCTAAGTATGGGGATCATTTTAAATTTCAACCCATAGAGTCTTTCACGAAGCTCTATAAGGTAGGCTTGCTAATTGAGGAAGAGGTACAAGCCAACAAGAATAAGGCTTCCAACAACAACAACAACTCTTCCAAGAAGAATAACAATAGCCCTTCTAGCTCCAAAAGCAATGAGGTCAATTCCATAGCTACTGAAAAGAGAGGTTATCAAAAACCTCAAAGGAAATTCACACCATTAGGCATGCCCTTAGAAGAAGCATTCACTAGACTTCATGCAAAGGGAGCAGTTCAGCCTATTAGCCCCACTCCAGATCCTGCTCCCGAAAATAGATCCAAGAGGTGGGATCCAAATGCCTACTGCAAGTATCACCAAGGGAATGGACACCTAACATCTGCGTGTTGGACCTTAAAGAATCACCTGCAGGATATGGTTGAAGACGGTAGATTGCCAATTCCACCTGTTGCAAAAGTCAAGAATGCAGAAGAACCCCTCGGGGTAGCACCTAAACAACGCCGGGGCTTAGTCATTTAACGCTAGTTTTCTAGGTTGAGTCGGAGAGTCCCTCCCCTAGCTCCTTCATTTCCTTTCTTGTCGAGTATATGGCATTTAGGTTTTTATTTCTAATAAGCCTTGTTCTTTTTATTTCTAATTAATAAAAGAATTTCATTTGCATTTGCATTTTCATTGGCCTTCCATCATTTTATTTATGCTTCTAATTCAATGATGAAACTTAAATTACCTAATGAACTTGACTAATAATAATAAAAAAGATTTGAAAGAAAAAAAAAAGAGAAAAATTAAAAAATGGACATACTTTGGATCAGGAGTTATTCCCTCTTCCTCCATCACCTTCCATGAGCCATCATCCTTAAACCATCATAAACCAAACAATCCCTTCAACATCAAAGCTCCACAAACATCCTTCAAGCCTTCCAGTACCCTAAACCAAACTTGTGTGCAAGCCTCACTACAAAAAAAAAATCAATGCCAGGCAAAATAAAATAAAACATCAAAGTTAGGGGGCTTGCACACAAGTTCTACCCCTCATTCAAATCCCTTCGATTCATTAAACCTTTAATCCATATAATCCAAATTCATAATCTTTTCATCAATCCTAACTCCTTCTCCAAGGTATGTCCAAGCCCGCTAGGTTGAAAATCTGAAAGGGCGGTCTAGGCAAAAGTTAGGGCACAAAAAAAAATATATATAAAATAATAATCAGATCGGGAACTACGAATGGTCTGATTCCGCAAGGATACGTAGGAATCCTCATCTCGAGGTCCGACCGCTTCAATAAAATAAAATTAGTCATGGTCTAATGATTTGACTTTATAGAATTTAGGAGCATACTCTTTCTAGATCCCGACATAGACTCGAGTCTGAACCTAGCCTCGTCAAAGCCTTTTCCCACCTATATCTATTTGAGTCATAAATTTAAACCTTTTTATTTTTCAATCCAAGCTCTCCTTGTCCCTAAGGAACTCTCCGATAATTCCATGGTCTCTGGCGATATTTGACTTTGCCTAAATCAACTTTCCAAAGAAAAATCCCCAGTACAATCCCCAGTGAAAACTTTCAATGTTCAAGACATAGCAACTACGTTTCAATGGGGGCTTCCTATACGTGTGGTAGTTCCTCCAATTCAAATCAAACTCCAGAAAAGTCGTAATCCGTGGACCTCATTTACGAACCCCGATTGTATACTAAAAATGATTTTCGAAAATCATTCAATCTATTTCTAATCATTCTATCATTTTATACATCTTATAGCCTTGCAAAATCCTGACCTTGCATTGCAGCTTTGCAAAAAACCCTGACCTTGCATTGCATTTCATACATTCTAGTCTTGCATAACCCTGACTGTGCATGACGTGTCACCCTTTAGCTTTGCATAACCTTAATCCTTGCATTGCGTTTCATGCATCCTTAGAGAGTCTAAGTTTGCATTATTGCATCACTATGTGCTTATGTGAGTTGTTTTCACCTATCTGCTAACATCTTTCCCTACAGGTAATCAGATTGCTTGTAGTTATTGTCCTGCATACTAACTTTGTTTTGCAGAGACCTAGCTATAGATCGCTTTTAAACCGGCAGAGCGTTTAGAATCGTTCTCCGTCCCGACACCGTATACTTTGACTATCGGTTTCCTGAACCTCAGTCAAAGTGGGGGCTTCTGTAGACACATAATTGTGTCTCCCCATTTAAGGATCCGATGATGAAACAAACCGTGGTCTTAATTGGTCCGATCCAAGGGCAGAGCAGTCTGAAAAGCTATTCAAAACCATTTCGAAAAGTGTTAAAATCATATTTTAAAGCCCAATTAATTATTCATGATAATTAATTGTATTTGAGCCCAATTCTATGAAAAACCCAATTAATTGATAATTAATTGATTTATTTTAATAAATAAATATTTTCAAAAGATATTTTTTATAAGTCAAAATCGGATTTTATCCCGTAAAATCAGATTTCCGGAGTTAAAAGATAAAAGAAAATCTTTAAAACGTGTTTATATAAAAAAAACTATCAAAAACAAGGCGGTGCGCTGAGCGCAGTTGACTGTGCTGAGCGCAGCTGACTGTGCTGAGCGCAGCTGACTGTGCTGAGCGCACGTGTCCTGCCATGTGGACTTCCACGTAGGCTGCGCCAAGCGCACAGGCTATGCTAAGCGCACCAGAACTGCCACGTAGACTTCTGTTTCATGTAGAGTCCTGCGTCAAGCGCAATTCTTTGCTTGAGACGCGAAATTTCTTTCTTATCTTTTCTAAAAGCACGTACCACGTGTACACTTTTTATTGGTCATGTCGCATCATGCGCTTGCCACGTCAGCTGCGCCAGACGCAGCCAGCGCGTGAGGCGCAGTGCCGTTTTCCCTATAAATAGGCCTGATTTCCGAACAGATTAAAAGAACGGATTTTTCACATTAACGCACTTCGAACAATCGACGAATACTTTACGAACCTCTCTACGAACTACAAAATCTCCCTACAAAACTCATACTTTCAAACACAAATGCATTCAACCTTCATACTTTCATACATTCAGATTTCCAGGCTTCACGATTGCTCGTCCTGAAGGTTGTCAATCTCGCAGACCCAGGCCACGGTGTAATCCTGAGGGTCCTTGAATAAATTATTTTTATATTGAAGTTACTAACAATTTTATTTCCTGATGTAGATCTTTAATATAAAATCGCTATACTGTATATTCTAACCTCTTTTCTATACTTTACTTTATATTTTATATTATTATTATTATTCATGCCTTTGTATATTATATGTCTGCCTGATCATTCTATGCATATTATATGATTGTCCCTGCTTTATTGCTTTTATCACCCCACATGTTATTTTTGCTAATCAAAGACCTAAAGAATTGTGCTAACATTAATCAGATTAATTTGGACAACCTGCTAGGTCCCCTGTAATATTAATTGCCTAAATAACTTGTCACTAAAAGTTAGTCTTATTATGTGTTTCCTAAACCAATTTAGACTAAATATTTTTAGGGTGTTTAAAACGTTATATGATTATTTTCTGGCATAAAATCTGTAATGAATCGATATTTAGTAGAGGCTAACTTTGGGCAAATGTGGTTCATTATGACTATATTCGTGGCCTCACCCCCGAACTCAATCTTTGGTTCACTTTGACCATCTATGGAGTCAGGACGGGGAAATCTACATTGGATAATATGTCCCAATGATTTTCCTATATCCAATTAGGTTTATGATTCTTCCTAAAAAGAATTATTGGCGACTTCTTTCAATACAAAACAATTTTCAATAAAACCTTTACAGTGGGGTAGTCAAATCTAATACACGTTCACACCGCGTAGGCGAAATAAAACACGCCTACAATTTGGCGACTTCACTGGGGAGGATTTTAAAAAAATTAATTTTTTTAAATGAGTGGGTGAAACTTGAAAAATACGATTCATTCTCTTGTTATGCCATTGAATAATATACAGTTTTGCATATGCATGGCTACTGTTCAGCCACCATAAGGACAATCTACCTTGCCTCATTAGCACATGTTCTATGTGTGAGGTCACCCCCGGGGGGTTTGCGCTTTGTCCTTCCAAAAAGCTTCTTACACGTGGCATTGTTCTCTTGTTCCTGACTTGAGACTGGAGTGCGTCTTACACGTGGCCACCTCTTTAAGCAGGGGTACGAAGTGTGGGATCAATCTCTTACTCATGGACCCTTTCAGCCTTAACCTAAACCTGACCAATAGTGGAATGTAGAACTGGACATTACGTTGAGAACTTTTTTGCATTCATGTTATATGACATTTGCCTGTGATTGCAATTCTTGCCTATTATTATCCTATCAATTTGTCAGTATTATGTGTCGTTCCTAAAAATCGCGTCTAAAAACAAGCAAAATCATCAATCGACCAAAACTTCGCCTAAATCCCCGAAAAACATGCCGGGGGAGTAGTGCGCCAAGCGCATTAAGTTGCGCCTGGCGCACCACTCCCGCGCCAGACGCACGACTGTGCGCCGCACGCAGCAATGCTGCGCGGCACGCAGTCTGTGCATCGCATGCTTTTCCTTGATTTATTCGTCGTGGTGGTCGATCCTATGTTCGTTTGTCTGCATTCGCGTAAAAAAAAAAGGTCATTTTAGGAGTCTCACCTAATTCAACATATAAAAAATCAGTCTTTTCATGCAAGGTCAAGTCTGTCCAAAAAAAAATACGCATCTAAAGGGTCATTGTAGAGTTAGAGTTGTTCCCACTGGGGATGTTTTATTGAAAATTGTTCTGTATTGAAAGAAGTCGCCAACAATTCTTTTTAGGAAGAATCCCAAACCTAATTGGATATGGGAAAAACATAGGGACAAATTATCCAATGTAGATTTCCCCGTCCTGACTCCATAGATGGTCAAAGTGAACCAAAGATTGAGTTCGGGGGTGAGGGTACGAATATAGTCATAATGAACCACATTCGCCCAAAGTTGGCCTCTACTAAATATCGATTCATTACAGATTTTATGCCAAAGAATAATCAAATAACATTTTAAACACCCTAAAAATATTTAGTCTAAATTGGTTCAGGAAACACATAAAAAGACTATTTTTAGTGACAAGTTATTATGCAATCAATATTACAGGGAACCTAACAAGTTGTCCAAATTAATATGATTAATGTTAGAACAGTTCTTTAGGTCTTTGATTAGCAAAAATAACATGTGGGGTGATAAAAGCATTAAAATAGGACAATCATATAATAGGCATATAATGATCAGGCAAGTATGATAATAAATAAAAAGAAAGAGAAAAGAGGTTAGAATATACAGTAGAGCAATTTTATACCAAAGATCTACATCATGAAACAAACGATTAGTAACTTCAATATAAAAATAATTGATTCAAGGACCCTCAGGATTATACCGTGGCTTGGGTCTGCAAGATTGACAACCTTCAGGACCAGCGATCGTGAAGCCTGAAAATCTGAATGTCTGAAAGTATGTAGATTGAATGTATTTGTGTTTGAAAGGTATGAGTTTCGTAAAGAAGTTTCGTAGAGAGGTTTCGTAAAGTATTCGTCGAGTTCGAAGTGTGTTAATGTGAAAAATCCGTTTTGAAATCTGTTCGAAAATCAGGCCTATTTATAGGGACAACGGCACTGCGCCTCACGCGCTGGCTGCGTCTGGCGCAGCTGACGTGGCAAGCACATGACACGGCATGACCAATAAAAAGTGTACACGTGGTACGCGCTTTTAGAAAAGATAAGAAAGAAATTTCGCGTCTCAAGCAGAGAATTGCGCTTGACGCAAGACTCTACATGAAACAGAAGTCTACGTGGCAGTTCTGGTGCGCTTAGCACAACCTCGTGCGCTTGGCGCAGCCCTACGTGGAAGTCCACATGGCAAGCCACGTGCGCTCGGCATGATAGGCTGCGGTCAAGATCCAATCTGCGCTTAGCGCACCGCCTTGTTTTTTATAGTTTTTTGATATAAACGCGTTTTAGAGATTTTCTTTTATCTTTTAACTCCGGAAATCTGATTTTACGGGATAAAATCCGATTTTAACTTATAAAAAAATATCTTTTGAAAATATTTATTTATTAAAATAAATCAATTAATTATCAATTAATTGGGCTTTTCCAAGAATTGGGCTCAAATACAATTAATTATCATGAATAATTAATTGGGCTTTAAAATAGGACTTTAACACTTTTCGAAATGGTTTTGAATAGCTTTTCGATCGGCTTCGCCTTTGGATCGGACCAATTAAGACCACGGTATGTTTCATCATTGGATCCTTAAATGGGGAGACACGATTATGTGTCTACAAGTATCAACTCTCAATATAAGTTAATTAAGAAAAGGAGGAAATACATGTATAGATATTTAACCTCAATTTTTTTGCAAAAAAAAAAAAACCTCAACTTGTTACGCAACCCGACCAAGTATCGGACCCAGCCTTATCCCAACTGCGCTACATTACTAGACCTGAATGAACCCAGGCCTCAGGCCTTATCCCAACTTCACTACATTAATCAAATGTATCAAATCATATGTTGGGGGTCTATTTAAGTCACTGTTGTGTATTTGGAGTACTCAACTCTCAATAAGCAATTTCAAAATACTAACTTTTGTATTTTTGCTGATAGTTAATTAAAGATATTAGGATGATTGTGATAGAGATAATAATTACATTAATATTTTCTCACCTATTTAGGATATATTTTGTATACATTGATTGGAATATCTTTAGGACTCCTAACATAGTTAGGATATGATTGGTTGTAACCTTATATATATTGATCAATGGAATACTCCAAGATTAAGGAGTTTTATACAATCTAACATGGTATCATAATCGTTTATCTGGAAAACCAATTCAACACTTTGCACCTCTCTAATTTTCCTGATATTTCTGCATACTGTCAACAATTGAAACATCTTAAGGATCAACTAGCTAATGTTGACCAAATTGTTTCTGAGCAAAAGTTAGTCCCGCATCTGGTATCTGGACTTGTTTACACTGGTTTTGATACGGTCGCGTCTTTAATTCAACAATCGGACCCCTTACCTACCTTTGAAACGGCAAGATCTTATTTACTCCTTGAAGAGTCTCGTCGTGCTCAGGAAGCACCTCATTCGACCCAAGCTATTGTTGCAAATCAAGATGCGCCCCACAACTCAACTCCTACGCAGGCCCCACAACAGCAACAATCAGCCTCTCGTGGCAGCGGCGACGGAGGTCGCCAAGGTGGCCGTGGCAAGGGTCGAGAGAATTCAGGCAGGGGTCGAGGCCGTGGTAGAGGCCGCGGCCAGCAATCTCAAAACTCGCACCAAACCCAGCAGATGGGGTATCCAGGGCCCTCACCTCAATATTGGGCCTCACAGCCGGTTCAGCCCACCCAGAACTGGGCTCCTCAGCAGAACTCCCCTGTATGGGCTCCAACCCCATACCCGTATCCTCAACGTGTGCCTCAACCTGGGCCTGCGCAGGTCCACCCCACAAACCGCGGCAATCCGGGCTACCCCGTGCCCCAGCAGCAAGCGTATCCCATCCAATACGGGCCCCTTATGACCCCCACTGAGCTGGGCCATCCTTTCTCTACTATGACCTTGCAGCAACCTGATGATGGATGGTACATGGACTCGGGTGCTACCTCTCATATGACGCATAACTCAGGTATTCTTATGCCCTTGTTTAATTTAAGCACTCATAATCATATTCTAGTTGGTAATGGCGGCCGCATTCCTATAACTTGTTATGGTCATACTTCAATTCCTCCCAACAACCTTGCTCTTCGTGATGTCCTCCTATCCCCTCAAATAATCAAAAATCTAATTTTCGTTCGAAAATTTACCTCTGATAATTCTGTATCTATTGAATTTGACCCTTATTGTTTTTCTGTGAAGGATCTCAAATCGGGGAACATTCTAGCGAGAGGCAATTGTTCTGGAGATCTTTATCTTGTCACGGCCTTGCCTCATACCACCTGGCACAACCGTCTTGGTCATCTTGGAGATCAACCTTTAAGTTTTCTTAGGCGTAGAACTTTAATAGACTACAATAAGGAGCATCACTCCAAGTTTTGTAATTCTTTCCCAATTGGGAAACATGCTCGTCTTCCTTTTGCTAATAATACTAGTATTACACATTGTGCTTTTAACATTATTCATGCTGATTTGTGGACATCTCTAACTCGGGGTTGTGATCGTCATAAATACTATTTAGTTTTGCTTTATGATTTTACTCATTATGTGTGGACCATCCCTCTTAAATACAAATCTGACACCTACCAAGTTTTTATCAATTTCCAAAAGCATGCTCTCACTCAATTTGAACGCCCTATAAAAGCGTTTCAAAGTGATCATGGACGTGAATTTGACAATGATCCCTTCAAATTATTTTGCATACAAAATGGTATAGTGTTTCGATTCTCATGTCCCCACACTTCCTCATAAAATGGCAAAGCTGAAAGAATGCTCCACACCATAAATAATGTCATCCACACCCTTCTCTTTCATGGATCCATCCCTTCTACATATTGGGTTTATGCCTTAGAAACCGCCACTTATCTCCTAAATATTTTGCGTACCAAAACCCTCAACAACAAAACCCCAGCTGAAGCATTATTTTTTATCACTCCTTCTTATGATCATCTTCGCATTTTTAGGTGTTTATGTTTATTCTAATCTTGCAGCTACCGCCAAAAATAAACTTCCCCCCCGATCCACTCCTTGTATTTTTTTGGGGTATCCTCGCAACCATCGTGGGTATAGGTGCCTTGATTTAGCATCTAATAAAATCATCATCTCTCGCCATGTCATTTTCGATGAGAACACATTTCCATATGCCAACCCACAAAAAATCCCTTTGTCTCATTATGACTTCCTAGGATTTGATGACTGCTATCCTCTGCTTACTCATTTTCTTATGCGTCAGGTTCACTCCCAGGCCCTAAGCACAATTCCCAGCCCACAAATGCCCTCAAACTCCTCTAATTCATTGCCACGCACTCCCGATCCAACCTCTCGGCCCAATTACCGCGCCCGCCTCTGCGCGCCCTCCCGCCCTCCCTCTTGTGATTTGGGGTTCGTCTCCCCCTACATCCCATGCGTTGTATACCCCCCCACCCAGGCACGAGATTTCCGTCATTCAGCCCATGAGGCCACCCCCCATCCCCACTTGTTACAAGAAGCAAACGCGGGATCTTTAAGCCAAATTCTAAGTATGGGGCTCGATGCTCTTCCGTCCCGGGGGGCTGCTTCATCGCTCCCCTTTACCCAAATCTCACAAGCAAGCCTTGACCGACCCTAATTGGAATGCTGCTATGCAGGATGAATATGGTGCTTTAATTAAAACAGGGATATGGGAATTAGTACCTAGGCCTCCGGGGGTGAATATTGTTAATTGTATGTGGCTTTTTCGACATAATGAAAAATCTAATGGTGAACTTCAAAGGCACAAAGCTCGTTTTGTATGTGATGGCAGGTCACAGGAAGTTGGTGGGGATTGTGATGAGACTTTTAGTCCTGTTGTCAAACCTCAGACAATTCGCACTGTTCTTAGCTTAGTAATGGCTCGAAAATGGCAAATTCATCAACTCGATGTCAAAAATGTCTTTCTGCATGGTGATCTAAAAGAAACTGTTTATATGCATCAACCTCCCGGACTTGTTGATCGGAGGGCCCCTCATCATGTCTGTAAACTCAGAAAAGCATTGTATGGGTCAAAATAAGCTCCTCGAGCTTGGTATCAGCGATTTGCTAATTTCTTGCTTCATATGTGTTTTGTTATTACTAAGAGTGTCTCCTCTTTGTTCACTTACAGTCAGGGCCCTAACAAAGCATATCTCTTATTGTATGGGTTAAATTTTCGGATCCTACTAAGTCCGCAGATCTTCCGGGTGCACTTCAGTACCTCACTTTCACTCGCCCTGATATTGCCTATGCAATACAACAGTTTTGTCTATTTATGCATGATCCTCGAGAGGCTCACTATGATGCCTTAAAACGCATCCTGCTTTATATTCAGGGTACCATTGATCATGGGTTAAACTTATATCTATCATTCTACTTTTATATGTCTGATCACTTATATTGATGCTGATTGGGGTAGTTGTCCAGACACTCGTCGTTCAACCTCTGGTTATTGTTGTTTTCTTGGAGACAACCTTATTTCTTAGTCCTCAAAGCGTCAGGCCATTTTATCTCGTTCCAGCGCAGAAGCTGAATATAGAGGCGTTGCTAATGTTGTTGCCGAGTCTTGTTAACTTCGTAATCTCCTTCTTGAATACATTGCCCTCTCCAACAGGCCACACTAGTTTATTGTGATAATGTCAGTGCTATTTATTTGTCTAGTAACCCGATAAAACACCAACGCACCAAAAATTTTGGGATGGATATTCATTTTGTTCGAGAAAAGGTGGCGTTGGGCCAGGTTCGGGTTCTTCATGTTCCTTCCAGATATCAGTTTGCAGACAGCATTTTCACAAAGGGCCTCCCTCGACAACTCTTACGAGATTTCGGATCCGGGGTCTTAGCGTACGTCCTCCTCCCGCTATGTCGTGGGGGTGTGATAGAGATAATATTTACATTAATATTTTCTCACATATTTAGGATATATTATGTATACATAGATTGGAATATCTTTAGGACTCCTAACCTAGTTAGGATATGATTGGTTGTAACCTTATATATATTGATCAATGGAATACTCCAAGATTAAGGAGTTTTATACAATCTAACAGATTGTATTAGTTGTGAGTTGCCCCGTTTATAGCCTTGTTGAAAGCTTGAAGGTCTCTCGTGCCTAACCCACCCTCCTTCGGTTTTTGAATAGCCACCCAAGCTAGCTTTCTCTCTTCATTCTTTTGTCCTCTGAAGAAATTACGACAAATTCTTTCTATTTCATGTAGTATACTTACCGGAAGGGTAAAGCATTGCATAGCATATGTCGGGATTGCCTAGGCAATTGATTTTATGAGCACCTCTCTTTGAGCTTGAGATAAATAATACTCCTTCCATCCTTTTAGCTTTTTCCAAATTCGATCCTGAATTAATTAAAAAATCTTTTTTCCGAACTCCCAAGATAAGTTGGGATCCCTAAATATTTATCGTGTCCTTCTACAACCTTAAAAGATAACTTCATCTGAAGGATTTCTTTCTTATATGGCTCCACATTTCGGCTAAAAGACACCTCGGATTTTTCCATATTCGGTTCGACTACTTGTAACATTTCTTTTGCACTATTCGTGCACTTATGGAAATTTGTGAATAATATACAATACAAATTTTAGCATATAATATGTTGTTGAATTTTTCTTAGTATATGTTTACAAGATTTTAACTTTATAATTTTCACAAGTATAGCTTGTATTTCTTCTGATTTTTACATAATTATTCATTTCAATCCGTGTTTTTAAATCATCATTATGGGTGTTCTTGGATCTTTTGTACTTCACTAACATAATAATTCTTGTTATTGATTATATATTAGATGTTAGTATCTTTCACAATCTTCCAAACTATTCCAATTTCCAACAACGGGTTTATGAAATATGATGTTCGTTAAACACTCTACTTATAGCAAACTACATAATCTGTATTTATTAAGTAGCTAGCTGTACCATGACTTTGTGGGGCTTCTGGTATATTTCTTCTTTGGTTGATGGCTATTCACCCGAAATATTAGGATATAATGATAACAATGACCCTCGTTAATGAGTAACTAGTATTTGAAATCCCTTTATTGCCACTAATGTCATATTAGTTGGACAGCCATTGTGGAAATTAAGAGCTTGGGAAACATAAACAGAGAAATGATAACAAAGTGCATATATATTTAGATAAAGAACAAAAAAGGCAGAGGCCAATCTCACCTTTCCCTTAATCCCCCTGTTTAGGTAATCCTCGTTTCGTGTTAAATTACTTGTTTTAAAGATCGAATAACAATGGACTAATAAGGTTATACCCACTACAGGTCTATAAAGTTCCCTTGATCTAAATAAGTACCTCAAGAAAGCATAAGCAGTTTGATGTTAACTTAGATAAAAAGAAATGCAGGCAAAAATGATGCATTCGCTACTGTTTTCTCTGGGGTTGATTCTCATTCAAGGTGCCATAGAATCGCAGGCATTGACATATCGTTTTGAAGTAAGTATCACAAATTTTTGGCTGAATCTGTCAGTTTTCTGAAACTCAAAGTTCACTGTTCTGCAGTTGTACTCTTTTTCGATTTCTGTATGTACATGTCTGCTACAATAATAAGTAATAAAATGCAGTTCCTATAGATAAACAATTAGCAAAACAAAATCAACAACTCTATGATTGTTGCATTTTGGATATAGGTGAAAGAAGCAACCTACACTAGACTCTGCGGAACAAAGTCTATTCTGACTGTAAATGGACAATTTCCAGGACCAACGATCTATGCACGCAAAGGAGACAAAGTTATAGTCAAAGTTGTCAACATAAGCAAATATAACATCACAATTCACTGGTAAGATAGTTTTTATATGAATGTGTTTCTATTAGTTTATTAATAATTACAAGGATAGCAGGACAAGAGAAGTAAAAGAACATGATAGCTGTTCCTTTTGCAGGCATGGAGTGAAACAGCCAAGAAACCCGTGGTCTGATGGACCTGAGTACATAACTCAGTGTCCAATCAAACCAGGTGGGATATTTACACAAACTGTGATCTTGTCAGAGGAAGAAGGAACTATTTGGTGGCATGCTCATAGCGATTGGGCAAGAGCAACCGTGCATGGTGCTTTTATAATCTATCCGAAACATGGGACTAATTATCCTTTTCAAAAGCCTGATTTTGAAGTGCCCATCATATTAGGTACCGATATATTATACTCAATATAATCTTCTTTCAATTCTCAGGTTTGCGATCTTGATATTTCTTATTATCAATGGACATGGTGTTTTAATTATCAGGAGAATGGTGGAAAAGGGACATTATTGAAGTTTATAAGGAATTTCGTGCCACAGGAGGAGAACCAAATGTCTCAGATGCTTTTATCATAAATGGTCAGCCTGGTGATTTATATCCATGCTCTAGTGCAGGTCTGCCTTTTTTTTTCTTGCTGATTTGTACATTTTCTCTACATTCTTGTCTCAGAACTGAAGTGCACTGAAACACTATAATTTTGGAATTTTTTCCTTCAATAATGCTAAAATGGGTATTAATTCCTGAAATGCGTTCAAGTTAATTCCATGGATACCGGCCCACTTTTAGGGACCGCACGCGAAATTTTGTTTTTTAAAAGCAAACCGCTACTTCAAGTAGCGGTTAACTTGAAGTTATTTGAAAACGGTATATGAGGTAAAACCGCTACTCGGGATAGCGGTTTACTAGGCAAAACCGCTACTTGAAGTAGCGGTTTATTATGAAACAATGAAACAAAAAAAATGAAGGTGGAAAGCCACGCAGCCGGGCTGCGTGGCTTTCCACCTTCATTTTTTTTTGCTTCATTGTTTCATAATAACCGTTACTCAAGTAGCGGTTTATATGCATGCTTATAAGCTTGTCTTAGGGGACATCATATAACCTTATTTGAAGGTAGCGGTCAACTTTACATTATTGGTTATTAACCGCTACTTGGAGTAGCGGTTTTGTTAAAAAACGGCATTCAGGCGTGTCGGCTCTACGTGGACGGTATCCATGGAATTAATTTGAACTTGGGCACATTTCAGAATTAATACCCATTTTAGCATTATTGAAGGGAAAAATTCTATAATTTTGAGTAACAAATGACCGATCTTGTGCCTAAACCAATTTTCTTTAAATAATTGCCTAAAATCTAATTGTTGAAAAGAAAAATATATGACACCTGGACAAAATGTTTTAAAAGTTTGGAATTCAGTTTATCATATCAACGGAATGATCCCAGTGATATTTTCTCTAACCAGCTGTCTTTGTTAGATAAGGCAACAATTTAACAGAACTTTACGTTTTTCCATCGGGATATTCTCTCGACAACCAACGTGCGCTGTCGGATAAGGCAACAATTTAGCAGAACTTTATGTTGAAAACATTCTGCATACATATGGCACATGAATTAGGTGATGGTTTTTGTCATGTATTTCAGCCGTGGGGGGAGAATTTTTCTGTTCAATAACCCTGGAAATAAATTTGTGAAATAAATATGCATCTGCAAATCAAAACCAACACACTTCAATAATACTTTGACAGTCATCTTTGTACTTGATACCATGTGATTCTGTTCTTGACGCAAAATTTGTTATTTGCTTCTCGAACATATTGGTCGTGTCAATAGTTTTTCTTTATATGGCAGATACATTCAAGCTTCAAGTGCATAATGGAGCAACCATTTTACTTCGCATAATTAATGCAGCATTGAATCATGTTCTCTTCTTATTATTTCAAACCATCCAACCACTATAGTTGGCACAGATGGAAGCCATACTAAGCCCCTAATGAGAGACTACATCTCTATCGGCCCTGGTCAAACCATTGATGCTCTACTCGAAGCCAACCAATACTCAGGTCTGTATTATATTGCTGCTAGAGCATACTCAAGTGGTGTTAATGTTAGTTATGATAACACCACAACCACAGCTATTTTAGAGTATGATGCAGCTTACAACAATGCATCTTCATCCCCATCCTTGCCTTGTCTTCCCTATTATAATGACACCAAAGCGTCTTATTCCTTCACAAGTAGCTTACGTTGCTTAGCTAGTAAAGACCATCCTGTTAAAGTTCCCTTTAAAGGTAAACCACCGAATATTCTCCACTATTTCGGTTAACTTGTTACCTTGCCCAGTCAACCGTACATGCGAGGGCCCAAACGGTACTATATTTGCTGCAAGCATGAACAATATAAGCTTTGTTCTTCCCAATATTGATGTGCTAGAGGCCTATTATTACCATATCAAAGGCGTGTACGCCAAAAGATTCCCAAGATATCCTCATCTGCCCTTTGATTTTACTGCTGAATATCAAGACTTGCGTCTTGAAGTAAGGAAATTAAGCACCCAGGTGAGGGTGTTTAAGTATAATTCCACAGTTGAGATAATCTTGCAGGGCACCAATTTAGTTTCTGGACTAGATCATCCTATGCATCTTCATGGACAAAGCTTTTACGTTGTCGGTCTCTTGGATTTGGAAATTTTGACAAACACAAGGACCCTAAGCACTATAACTTGGTGGATCTCCTCCTCTGCAAA